>OY283153.1:46550336-47200536 GCA_958299815.1 Sarcophaga carnaria | reverse complement strand
ATTATTTAATTAATATGTCGTTAAACAAAAGATCATGTCAGTGATAATAAATGGGAAATAAATCCTGTCTTAACATGATTTAATAATGGATTTTTATACTCATATGACTTCTTTTTAAAATTATTCATATACAGTTATTTAAAAAAAAAACGCTTTAAATGTCATTTTTATAAGATAACAGAATGTTTGGAATGAATTCCTTCAATAGAAGTATTTTAATCCTCTTAAAACCCTAATTTAAAGTAGACTTAACAGTATTGTTAACTTTAGGAAATAAAGACAAGATCAACAATTTTTTTTTCTTAGTTTTCAATGATTCACAACATGTTTTTCCAAAGCATTTCAATATCTCTCGCTTGTGCTAAGATCTGATGAGACATTAAGCTGTTTCGGTACTTTAATACCAATGACATACATACATACAGACAGACATAATTGGTCGTTGTGGTCAGGACTACGACCTAGCTTCTCACACCTCTTATTTTGTGTGTGTTAATTCTATACATGAGGACGAAACGAGAACACCAGCAATCAACTCACACGCGACTTAAAATTTTTAATTGCAAATTATTGTTGGTCATTACAAATCTCTAGTCAGGATTACAGTACCCATATTACATACATACATACATAATTGGACATTACAACCCTTCCAGTCAGGATTACGACCTAGCTTCTCACATCACTTATGTTGGGTGTGTTAATTTTATACAATGAGTCGATTCCGAAAGACAAATTTTTGAGAAACATTTCATGGCAATTTTTTTTTACACTCTGCAGAGGGGAAGTCGCCGCAGAAGTATTTTTTCGTTTTGATGTCTGAGCTGGGGTTTAAACCGTGGCCTCACCTCTAATAAGCCAACACACTACTTACTAGACTATGGTAACTTCGAAGACATTCCATATTATTGTTCCCAGCATGCTTAGAGTCCTGATATCAAGCTATCTACCGACTTCTTCAGAGTTTGCTCTTATAAATGTCCATATTGGTATAACACATTTGGAGTAAAGTACTGCATCAGAATTTCTTGAAAACTATGTTCAGTAAATAGGTTGTATTTATTAGTCTTATCAGTAAGTACAACACTCTTCAATGACCTAGTAGTAGCTGTTGCTATGGTGTTGAGTATTCCCCTACAAACTCTAGTAACTCTGATTCAAATCCCGAAGAAGGCAAAAAAAATTTTAGTCATTGTTTACGAATTTATGAAATTAAAAGACTTTAATCCACCACAAATATTGTACCTGCTCAAAGGAGAGTGACATGAGCGAAAATCATTGAAAGATCATAGACCGTCACCTTTTGCGACTAAAAAACAATTGGCGTCAACCGGTAAGAAGTGTGTTGGCTTACTAAACGAGACCTCTAGAGTTCAAACCTCATCTCGTGATATTTTTTCAGGAATCCTCCTCTCAACAGTTTGCTGGCAAATGCTTACAGAGTAATCAATTCTCATGCAAAAACTTCTTCTGAAATCTGTTGCTCGGAGTTGACGTTAAATTGTGACCATTCATAGGAAAAAATTAACACACTCAATATGGGTGCTGTGTAGTCGCTGCAGTCTAATAGGTAGTGTGTTGGCTTATTAGACGTGAGGCCAGGGTTCAAAGCCCAGGTCAGACATCTCCAGCAAAACAAAATATGAAAAATATTTCTTTGGCAGCTTCCTCTCACCAGATTTCTGACAAAAACTCTGAGAGTAAATAAATTTGCCATGCAAAAGTTCCTCAAAATTATGTCGTTTGGAATCGACTTTAAACTGTAGGTCCCTCACTACTCATGTATAAAATTAACACTAGCAACATAAGTGATATGCGAAGCTAGGTCGTAATTCTGACTTGAAGGGTTGTAATGACCAATTATGTATGCAATCTTGACTAGGCTTTTGTAATTACCAATAATAATCTGCATTTAAAGTTAAAGTCGCGTAGATGTTGATTGCCAGTGTTTCCGTAACTTGTAGTTTCGGATTGTAGTTTTTTAATTTCTTATTTCTATGGTTTATTGCAAAAGAAGTAAAATTCGATGTAATAATCCTTATTGGTCGTACGATATTATATCTGTAGTATGAACACGCTTTCTGCAATCGATACTCAGCATATTTATTTAACTCGTATAATTGTTTCGAATATTAAAAACAAATATTTTGAATTTTTGATTTGAAATTTTTGATTCACACCAATTGAATGCCAACTGGTTTCTAATATTTTAGTTTTTCATTTTCATTTAATCTGTGAGGAATCTCACACGACCGATTTTAATTTGACAGTGATGTACGTATAACAATGCATTTAAATTGAGTGTTTATGTTCTATAAAATGGAAATAAAAATTAATAAAAATAAACGAAATATGAAACACACAATATAATTTATGCCTGAATATTAAAAATAAAAAATTATTCAACAAAATGCAATAAAAAACAAGCATGATTTTAATTTAATATCGTTGAACAAAACAAATTATTGATTTCCGTTTCATTAATGAACTTGAATGGAATGTTAAAATGTCACGTTTCTTCGCTTTTCGTTCTACTTAATCTACCGATTAAAAACTATACGTGTTCATAAAATAATGATACTGAATATCACCACTGATACAACTGATCAATGAATTGTGTGGGACGTTCTTTACTTGAATAAAATTTTTTTTCTTTTCAAATTTCCTACTTCTCCTAAAGACCTTCTGACACAGTTTTCAAAGACTTATAAATAAGATAAGACTGATGTTTGATGAAAACAAAATTAATTGTTTTTGTTTTTTCTTCTATTTTTCTCTCCTTTTCTTTAAAGCATAGAGAAGAAATATGGGTTAAGTTAAGATTTTAATTCGTCTATGATTTGATAAGGTAAACTAGTCTCTGCCTAATCGCTAGTATTAACTCAGTCTAGTGTGAATTTAATTTTCTTATAATTTTTAATTTATACGTCAATTTCATTATTTATATTGACATTAACAAAACTATAAAACATACTAGACCTGTCTCATAATTATAAATCAAGTGTTAAAGAATTAGAAACGGGTTCTTTTCTTTTCTTATTAAAAAACTTAAACAAGTTCAAATACCATTGAGATTGTTTTATATGTATTTGAAGATTGATATTAAAATTTCTAATTGATTTTTTCTTAGTGCAGTTTTAAACCTTTTTTGATATTATAAAAAAAATCGAATTGAGTGTTCAACGCATTAGAAATTCATTCAAGTCAATTGTAATGCATATTGTTTTTATATTTTAAACAACAAATTTTCGTCCATCCTCATCGCGGCATCCTCATTTTCAAAGAAATACGGGCCAATGATGCCTCTTCTCCAAAAGCCGCACCAAATAGTCACTCATAATGGGTGCATTGGCTTCTTAAAGACCACGTGTGGGTTTTCTGAGCCTCAAATATGGCAATTTTGCTTATTAACGTACCCACCAAAATGAAAATGAGTTTGATCCGACAAGAATATTTGTTTTGGCAAAATCAACATCATCGTGCAATTTCTCGTTGACCCATCTAGAGAAGCGAAAACGAAGCGAATGGTCATGCGGCTTCAACTCTTGAACCAATTGGATTTTGTAAAACGTCATACCGAGATCTTTTCGAAAAATTCAACGCAAACTACTGAAATGTTTAATTCTTGAGAATGAGTTGATATTTTAGCCACAACTTTGATATTTTGATATGTACGCACTGTACGAGCACGCTCAGGTCGTTGTGCATCAACAATTAAACCAGTTTCACGAACTTTAGCAATAAACGGACTGTGTTGGTCCTTCCTTGCGACCAAATTTAGTACGACTATTTCGTACAATTTCCAATCAATTGTCTTTTTTTTGGAAATAAATTTGGAAGGAGTACCAACGTTACTAAAACGTAAATTGATTCATTACGTTCAGTAGAGATAATATACTGAATTTTGTGGCAGAATAGAATGACGGCGCCGTAGTCTAGTAGGTAGTATGTTGGTTTATTAGACGTAAAGCCTGGGTTCGCAATCCAGGTCAGACATCAAAACGAAATATGAAAAAAAAATATTTCTTCGATGACTTCTCTCAGCGGATTTCTGGCAAGAACTCTGAGAGTAAATAAACCTGCCATGAAAAACTTTCTCAAAAATCTGTCGTTCGGAGTCGACGTTAAACTGTAGGTCCCGCCAATCACGTATAAAATTAACGCACTCAACATGAGTGGCGTGAGAAGCCGATGGCTCAAATTGAAATCGATACATAAACCAACCGATACTTATGCTAAGTCCCAGCAGCCTAGTAGGTTTGAGCCCATGGCCCAAATCCCAGCTCAGATGTTTCGTACAACACAAAATATAAAGAAAATATTTCGTTTGACTCTCAACAGCCTTCTTATAAAAACTCTGAGAGTAAATAAAATTGCCATGGAAAGTTTGTCAAATCTGTCATTCGGAGTCTACGTTAAATTGTGGACCCCCACTCTTGGATAAAATTCACACCCAACATGGGTGGTGTGAGAAGCTAGGTCGTAATTCTGACTAAAAGATTTTAATGACTAATTAAGAAAGAAAACTTATACTTTAAAGTCACTTTCCTCAAGGCATACACGCAAACTATATACGACGTAAATAGGCTTGATGTGATCCGTAGTATAATACAATAGTGACTGTACTAAACTGTTTATTACCTATATTAAACCACTTCTTCGCAAATTATTGCTAGTTTTATGTATATGCCACATAAAGGTAACTTCTAAAACACTTTAACAAGTACAATCTTATTAAAATTTCGTTGACTCAATAAAACTTACTGGTAATGCTTTTTATTTTTCTTTTTTCTTGCAGTTATGAAACGGCCAACGGTATTAAGGGTGAGGAAACTGGTACATTGAAGAAGGCCACATCTCCCGATACCAGTGATGTGATTATAGCACGAGGTTCTGTTTCGTATACCTCGCCTGAAGGAAATTTGATCACTTTGAATTATGCAGCTGATGATGAAAATGGTTTCCAACCACAAGGTGATCATTTGCCCACACCACCACCAATTCCACCAGCAATCCAAAAGGCTTTGGACTACTTGTTAAGCTTGCCTCCTAGCAAGCGTCGTTAAGCGCTAACCACCATGTAAGAATGATTGAAAGATGACCAACTAAATGCAAAATTAAAGAATAAAAACTATTTTTTTTTTCAATTTAAAGAACCCCAATAATGAAACGAACTAAGGAATTAATGAATGAACGGACGTATGATGAATAGATGAATAGTGAAAATATAACACAAAATATTGTTTAAAGAGCAAAGAAGAGAGATGTTTTGCAAATAAAAAGAGAATATACCAGCAAGAGATATAAAAATAAAAGCAAAAACAAAAATATAAATTTTATAATAAAATAAAAACACTTTACGTAACACTTGATTAACATTAAAACACTCTGCTCTATTACGCTCTCACTCTCTCTTTTATTTTTCTATTTTTAATTCTTTCTATTACACTTTCACTGCACTTTACAAGACAAAAACAAAACAGAAGAAGAAGAAGCAGCAGTAAATCACAAGTGAGGTTATCTTTCCTCTTAACAACCAATCAACAACTAAGCATAGCAAAGCAACACTGACTGAATGAGCCATATTGACACCAAATTCCCCAAGAGTTTTTAATCATCTCAATAACAACAACAAGAAAACACAAAATAAGAAAACTCTTTTTTTTTTACTCACTTGGATATTTTTCAACACTGTAGTATTTCATAACTGCATTCTCTTACATTATTTCACTTTAATTCTGTTTATTTACTTTCACTCTGACACGCCTTTCATCTCATATCTTGAGTTTCTCGAACTTAACACTTTTTATTTAGTCGCCGAAACTTTGCCATTTCGGTTTCATGTGATATCACTGCTTTTTGTATTGATATAAATCATTTAAGAGAGATGTTCTTCTTTCATTTATACTCTCCCTCTCTGTCACACACACACACATACTTGTCACTCTATGAAGTTCTCTCTTAAGTACTTGTATCATTTCAAGGAATTTTGATTAAAACATTAATTGAAGAACAAAAGAAGAATAAAAAAGAAAAAAACAAAAAATATTTGAAAAGAAATCTTCAACACGGATGATGTGTTTTTGTAAATACGTACATACATATGTACGAGCATTATTATTACTTTGTTAATTAAAATACAATACAATTTCAATTAAAACAAATACATTTTATAATTAATTATTGTATTAATTTTCAGTTTTTTATTTTATTATTTTATTATTTTATTTTATTTTGTTTGTTAAATGTTTATCAGTTTTTTTATTATTATTATAAATAATTAAACGAAAATGAAAAACTCATGATGTATGTGTAAATAAACTATAAGAATGCAAATAAAGAATAAAAGATTCTTTACAAAAAAACTAAAAAAAACTTGTATTTTGTTTAATTAAAATTAATAACTACATAATTACATACATAATTGGTCATTACAGCCCTTCAGTTAGGATTACCACCTAGTTTCTCACACCACTTATGTTGCATGTGTTAATTTTATATATGAGTGGCGGAACCTGTCTTTACCCCAAGGCCTTTAAGACTAGGTGCTCTACTGGAAACACTTTGTTAATACCAATGACAGAAGGCAATAATAAAATAAAATAATAAAAAGATAGAAAAATCGTTTGTGACGTTTGGAATTCTTCCTATTTTCCATCTGTATTGTATTAGGTCCTTCTACATCGACTTTTGAACTTTGATGGTTGACGGTTTTGTTGAATGTCTTTCGCATTAGTTGTCATATATTCAGTTTGTTTTGATAAATAACTATGGTTGGATATAGCACTGGGTGTTCTGTTATGGCAACATACCGCGCGCTAATAATCGAAAAATCATCTTCAGCAGTAAGGCCCTTTTCTGGATAAATGGGTACTTGAACAAACAAAATTGTCGAATTTGAAACGATACCACAAAAGATCCAAGAGCGTCAAATGCATCCCAAAAAGTTATTGTTTGGCGTAAATTTGCGGTTGGAGACGTCATCGGTTCATATTTCTTTAAGAAGCCATCATCACCGTCAACAGCGTGCACTATAGCTTAATGATTACCAACTTCTTTTGACCTGAATTTGATAGTCTGGACACCAACGATATATCAATTCAACAGGACAATGCAACGTGTCACACAGCTCATAACACATTGGATTTCCTGTTTGAGAGATTTAAGGGAATGACCATCTTAGGTCGAGCTGATGGCCACCGAGATTACGCGATTTTATAGTTAGAAAGGAAACCTTTTAGCATTATTTTGAATCTGATTAGAAGGTAGGTTGTAACTTTTAATCAATTTTCCAAAATCATTTATGGTATGTTTATTGCAGTTTGCAGGAGTTCAAGACATGTCCAAAAAAATATCATTATAACTTCATTGAAAAATAGGCACACACAGTGGAGAACATAAACTCTGTAACTTAATAACTTAACAGTAAAATTTTGTAAAAGTATTACATACTACTGAGTTTGTATTAGTAGCCTTTATCAGTAAAATGATCGTTACAGAGCTATCATAATAAATTGGATCATAACTGTATTGAATCATAGCCTACGTCAAGGGAAGCAACACTACAACAATGCGTGAAATGCTTATCATACGGACCAATGAAAAGCAGCAGAACGATCAAAAAATGGGATCAAAGACCTGCGAGTGAAACTATATTTGCTATTATGACAGTAAACGTCCTCAAACCTAATCTAACTATTGTGAAAATGAAAATTCGTTTTAATGCGAACTTCTTCTCTTTAAAGGTGTGCAACCAAATGTTATATCAAAACACGGTCCCTATGCACTACCCTAATGTTCAAACTGATACAATAGGAAGAGATTTGAGTTATGCATGAAACTATTTAAAAAGAATATGAGCTTAGTAAGCAGTTTATTTGATAGGGCACTGTAAACTCAAACTACCCTTGTTCAGACTGATGATTGTATCAAACCAATCAGGTTTATTCTGTGATGATGAAAATGAATTAGCGTGGAACTTGTGAGGCTCTAATGCAGCCGAGAAGGCATTTAAGATGCTTGAAAGGGAATTGTCCTTGTTGAAAACGAACAGCATTCTAAACTTTGTCAGAGTAATAGGCTTGGAAGAAAAATTATAGGGATACGCTATAAAGTTTGAGAGAAATACAATAGATCCTATGGTAGCAAAGCTATGACAAACTTTCATGATGATACCCAGTCAGGTATCTCCAACTAAAGGAAATGTGAAAAAAATATTTCTTCGTCGACTTCCTCTCACCGATTTCTGACAAAAACTCTGAGAGTAAACAAAAATGGCCATGAAAAGTTTCTCAAAAATCTGTCGTTCGGAGTCGATTGTAAACTGTAGTTTCTGCCACTCATGTATAAAATTACCACTTACAAGATAAGTGGTGTGAGAAACTATGTTATAATTGTGACTGAAGGGTTGTAATGACGACTTATGTATGTATGTATGATGGCATGTTCAGTGCAGGGAGTAGAATACGATCTCGGTTTTGTTGGTGATTGAATCTTGGCTATTTTTAATTGAGCTGCCGAAATACGAGAAGCTAGGTCGCCGTGGTCTAGAGGTAGTGTGTTGGCTTATTAGACGAAAAGCCAGGGTTCGAGCCCCAGGCCAGACATCAAAATTAAATACAAAAAGTATTTCTTCGGCGACTTCCTCTCAGCAGATTTCTGGCAAAAACTCTGAGAGTAAACAATAATTGCCATGAAAAGTTTCTCAAAAATCTGTCGTTCGGTGTCGACTTTAAGCTGTAGGTCCCGCCACTCATGTATAAAATTGTGTGAGAATTGTTGTGTGGTGTGAGAAACTAGGCCGTAATCCTGACTAAAGGGTTGTAATGACCAATTATGTATGTATGTATGTATGTAGGTCGTGATCTTGGCTGATGGATTGTAATGATCAATTATGTATGTATGTATGTATATAAGCTGTTTACACTTTAAAGTGCCCAATATATTCAATTCGAATTTACAAAATAGAGGAATTTAGTCAATAACAGGGCGTTCTACTTGTATGAAATCGTGTATAAAAATTAAAGCACACAACATACTTAAGTGGTGTGAGAAACTAGGTCATAATCCTGACTAAAGGATTGTAATGACCAATTATGTATGTATGTACTTATAAAAAAAAATCCGATGGTAAATAGGATCGCCTCTGAAAACTAAAGCTGTTGAAAAAGATTTAGAAGATGAAATAGTGTATACTGCTCCACTACTATATTACCGTGTAGGGTATCTTGTTATTTTGCTTTACCAAAGTGCTTTAATAAATTCGTTTGTTTTTTTTTTTTTGTTTTTTTAATAATTTTTTTAAAACATAAAATCATAAAAATAATTTACGATCAATTAAAAGTTATTTGCGGTAACAAAATCAACTTATTATTTTGTTAATATTTATAATATTCATAATTATGGACGTACTACGTCAATAAAGTAGAGCGCCAATAGAATTGATTTACCAAACTATAGGCTAAGAAATTGTGTTAAGATTGAGAATTTTATAAGAAAACATTTAAAACCGAAAACCATTCTTAAAATTTATTTAAAGAATAATTTATTTAAATCTGAAATAACCGTTTGAAAGACAATATACGAGTCCAAATTTCATAATCAAAAAAAAAATAAATTCTTGCTCAACAGCCCGAAAAACTTGTTTTCGAAATACTTGGATTGTGATTATTTTGTTATGATTTTAAAGATAAAGACACGGGTGATGCTGCTAATGCTGACTGACCAAGAAAAGGAGAGTTCAAATGAAAATAGAGAGTTCAATAGAAAATAGAAACAAAAGACCAAAGAATGTCAATCGATTCTGTGAAACAGACAGTTTTCGTGGAATATTTGCGTTAATGATCGTGTCATTTTTCACACTCCATTTATAAAAAAAAACAGAATGAAGGCGCCACGCATTGTTTAAGGCATGCAGCATTCATTTTTAATTTGAGAACTTCTTTATGGCCGGTGACTCTGTGTAAAATAGGAAAAAAATTTATCAAAGAATTTGTGCACAAACATCCAAAGCAAAGTAAAAAAAATAGCATCGTCGGAAACAAGTTCAATATTTTTATAAATTTATTGGAATTTTTTTTTTGTTGTTTTAATTTGCATTTTTATTCTATCAAATATTTCTTTGTGGTTGTTGTCTTCTAATACAATGTATTATTTAGCGATTTAAAAACACAAAAACACAAACAAAAACTGTATAAAAGCAAGAAATTTTATTAAATTCTTGTCATTTGTGTTAAACTGACTGTTTAGTGATTTAAAATTTCTCTTCTAGTCTACTGTCTTATTTAGTTGTTAATTTAAAAAACAAAAACAAATAAATAATTTAATTGCATTGCATTTGCATTTAATCGAGTATAAATAAATAAAAGAAAGTGCATCATTTTATTTTTAAATAAACATGAAAGTATTCATCATTTTGTGCTTAATTGCTGCCGGTGTTTATGCCAAAGAAGTGGAATTGATTTCAAATGAAGCCATGGTGGAATACGATGGCAAATATCATTATCAGTAAGCATTTGAAATATAAAAATTCCTTAAATATTTAAATTTAAAAGCGATAAAGTGTACATATTTGGTATATACGAAATCGATTTTAAACCAATCTTCCGTGATATACAAATAAAACGTGAATAAACAGTATTTTCAAAGACACTATACTTGGGTGAATGCTGTAAAATTGTTAGTTCTTTAAAAAACCTACAATTATAAAGATTATCATTTTTAAATTCTTTCTTTACTAACGAGTGAGGTTTGATTTTTAAAAATTTAAAAAAAAAACAAAAGGTTTGCAAAAGTGAATAAAATACACATGAACTCGCCGCAGTGTATGCTGGCTTTGTAGACGTGAGGCCACGGTTCAAATCCCAGGTCAGACATCTTCAACAAAAAAGAAAATATGAAAAAATATTTTGTCGATGTCTTTCTGGCAGCTGATTTCTGCAAAAAAATCTGAGAGCAAAATAAAATTGCTATGAAAAGTTCCCAAAAAAAATTAAGCCACGGTTCAAACCCCAAGTCAGGCCTGTCTAAAAAAATGACATATGAAAACATATTTCTTCGGTCACTTCCTCTCTCTGGCAAAAAATTGCCATGTAAAGTTTCTTAAATGTCTGTTGTTCGGAATCGATTGTAAACTGTAGGTCCCGCCACTCATGTATAAAATTAGCACACACAACATAAGTGGTGTGAGGAGCTAGGTCTCGTAATCCTGACTGAAGGGTTGTAATAGCTAATTATGTATCTGTGCTATGTATGAATGTAATACTCATTTGCTGTGATACATGAATTCCTCTTAGTTGCCTTTTAAAGACAATTTTATAAAAATGTTGTGTACCAATTGAGACAAAAATTGGTTTCACCGTTTCCGATAGAATCACAGTTCTCCTGCAAGACAAAATTCAACAACAAAACTATCGCTGTTCGTTTGTTAAGCTATTCATGGTGAAATGGGAAACATGTGAAGAAATTGCTGGCAGTTTAGTTTATTTCATATCGAAAGCAAAGCAGCAACTAATTTGCAACACTGGCAGCAAGCTTATTGTCTCTTTTCATCACAAAGCTCCCCAAAAAAAAAATTACTATTTAGCAAGACAAAGCGTTAATTCACACAAAAATATTCACATAAATATTGGTGTAGTGGATTGACCAGCGTTTCAGCCAGATATTAATCCAACGGGCAACATGTGGGGACATTATAGGCATGTTTTAGCCGAAAACAGTCATTAGATATAACTTGTCTTAGGAGTCAATTTTAATACGGGATTCAAATTCAGGGAATTTCGTTACCTGAGAAATTGAGGAGCCCATAGCACCCTCCTCAGCTGTACCCTGGACGGAACCAGTGGACTCTAAGTTTGGCAAATTTATCTAAACGTGACTTAATGACAAAAGTAGAGTGGCCTGCAGGCTACAAACTCTTGCTTTGTGTTTCATGAGGAACCTCGCGGGTACCTTCTATTTAAGCATTCGAATTCAACTTGAAGAGAAAGTACTAGGGATGGGACATTGTGATAACTCCATTCGAAAGTGGTATAGCAGTGTCTGGAGAAGCTCAATCAGCTATATAGAGAAAAAGGGTGTTACACTTTGCTGGGTTCCAGGCCATCTGGCAATTTACGGCAATGATCAGGCAAATGAATCAACGTAGTCTAGCAGGTAGTGTGTTGGCTTATTAGAGGAAAGTCCGTGAATCAAACTCCTGCTCTCAAACGGAACGAAATATGAAAATAATTTTTCTTCCGGCGAGTACCGCTCAGCAGTTTTCTGGCAAAAACTCTGAGAGTAAATGAAATTGCATTGAAAAATTTCTCAACTCTGTCGTAGTATAGGTCCCGCCACTCATGGATAAAATAAACACACAACACGGGTGGCATGACATCCTACATTACAGCCTCGCTCAGGTTAATGTTGCTAGAAGTCCCAGCACCTTCTTTTTGAAGTAAATTATGTGTGTTCAGATAGAATTTGCTTCGTACCGTTAGGTTGTGGTTCCAGCAGAACGATGTCGATATCTTCGATCTTCGAAATCTGCAGGAAATAACATCCTTGTTGAGATTCGTTGAATATGATAACATTTCACCGAGTATGGTGATGACAAGGTGTGGGAGAGCAGGCATCCATGTTTTACTCAACTGTAAGTTTTGAATTGTTAGCTGGTTGGCCATTGCCAATTTCCATTGCATTAATACGAGGCCAAAGAATGTTGCGAACAATTCACGCAACGCTAAACACTTTTCAATCCACATTTTTACAGCCCATTGATTAAAATAAAGATGAAGTTCATCTGAGAAAATGTTGAATGGTAGGGTCAAATATTTAAACGCCTTTATCAAAGGAAACCGGTGAAGTTTACATATTTACATATGGTACATAAATGTACAGGAAAAATGTCGAATTTTTTACGAAATGTTCTTATTACACATCCATCTGAAATCGTTCATTTTAGAAAATTGTAAAGGTAGGAACTTAACAACATTTGCCAAGTGAAGAAAACATTAGAGATCAGTCAATAGAAATAAAAAACTTTTGTAAACAATAACATTCCTAAGGTAATGTTAGATTAACTTGGAAACCGTTGTATTTGTGTCCCCATGGAACGGTGAAATGAGTTCTTGACAGCCAGGGACGCGCATCTCATAAAGTAAATCAAGTGAACCTATACAATAGGTAGACCAGAACTCATCAGATTTATAAATCCAACGTTGTATTATTGAATTTGCCGATTAAAACTTACGCAGACATCCTGTTTCGGAAAAACTTTCCAAATTGCTATGGGAATCCTATAGGCCCCATTTGAAAAAAAAAACAAATTTGAATCCACTTTCCAATTTACCTATTTTATCTGTTTACAGTCTACATTACTTAAAATTATCTTCAATTTATTGTTTAAACTCTTTAATTGATGAGAATGTTTCCGTTCCCAGAATCGTTTAATATTGAAAAATTATTTCCGTCTAACAAACCAGGTTCAGCTTTGCCAGTTTCACTATTATCCTGGTTTGTTTCTCCTTCAGGTTGTAATTCTGGTGTTGGTTGTTCTTCAGGTTGCGCTTCTGGACTTGGTTGTTGTTCAGGCTGTTGTTCTGGATTAGGTTGTTGTTCTGGACTTGGCTGATGATCGGGCTGTGGTTCTGGATTAGGTTGCTGTTCTGGTTGTGGTTCTGGTCTTGGTTGATGGGGATGGGGATGAGGATGAGGACAATGATGTGAAGCGTGAGGATGTCTACCAGGAAGTCCCCGTGGAGGACCACGTGGAGGCCCATGTGGAGACCCATGAGGAGGTCCATGTGGATGTTCATGTGTAGGATTTTCATTTTGAGTTTGGTGTTGACCTGGTTGACGGTAATGTGGTCGAGGCGGTTTTAAATGTGGTCTATCTGGTTTGTCTTGCGGCAATGCAGGAATTTCATTCTTATCCTTTTCGTGACCAGGCTCTTGTTGGGCTTCAGATGCATCTTCAATAGCTCCCTCTGAATTATCATTTTCCTTCTGTTGTGGTCTAGCTTGAGCTAAAGCTAGAATAGTCACAACACTTGCAATTACTAAAATGAACTTCATGTTGTTTTTTATTTTCAAAAATTTTATTTTCTACATTCGTTTTTATAGTAAAATTCGAATTCTTTTATAGTAATTTTACATTCTATTTTACATTGAATAGGGAACATAATGAGCAAATATTTAAAAATAATTTAAAATAAATAAAATTAATTACACATTATTATACAGAAATTGATTTTCCATACGAAAACTGTATTTACAATTGTATAAATAAATATAAATTCAATTCATTTACACTAGTTTCGGTATTTATTACGTGTGGTACTCTTTCCAGTAAGTTTTCAATTTTTAATTCATAATTAAACGTAGTATTCAACCAACTGCTTGGATTTTATAGCATTTAAACGAACTTACAACTTACAACAGTACAAGCTTTTGATTTTGTTTGACAGAATATTACGACATAAAGTGTTAAGTGTTAAGCACGGACTTGATATGGTTCGATATTTCTGTGAAGAAGTATATTCAACTTTTGTTTTATGCAGCAAGAAAATAAAAAAAATTTCAATTGAAGCAACTAACAAAATGTTTGCAAAAGTGTAACGAATATTACTTTTCGACGATAAATGAATGCCTGACATTTATTTTTTAAAGTTTATTTCATGTAAATATTGTTCGAGGAAGCTCTAATTTCGGAATACCTTTTCTACCATTTCGGCCAATATCTCTCCAATGGCAATAGTGATGTCTTCTTACATGACTGGAATTGTTCATGAGAGACTTCTCGCATCTCCCAAAAATTGTCTAGTGGGATCAAATCGACAATGGATTGCTCCAAAAATAGGGATTAATTTTTATCCAAACGCGCCTCTCGATAACTTCATGGATGTATGAGTACCAATTACGTCACTGCACGACAATGCATCGAACGCTGCTTATCTCAGGGTGCGCTGGCACCTCTTGAAGTGCTACCCGCTGCTCTTCATACCAAATTCGGCAAGATTCATCACTTAAATTCATTCACACAGCTTGAATTTTGATAAATTACTTTGCAGGCGTTGCGTATATGGATGTTATTATATTTATGATGAAATGGCAAACCGTATATCCCTGTCACAAATTATTTTAAAGCTGAAATACAAAATGCAAAAAAGTGTCAGCCGTTATTAATAAATAGAAGTTCATAATTAAATGCAATTAAACAGAAAACAAAACCAAAACAAAAATAATAATAGCAAACTGCTCTAAAGGCGTCTCGATAGTATTGCTGTATCCGTTCGTAGATTTCTGCTTTGAGGATAAGCAAGTGTTTCCACATGGGCTCCAAATACTCCATTCTGAAATCTTTCCTTCTATCTGTAGTCACGAATAAGTCGCTTCCACTAGCTCTTGTGTCACAGTATTTCCCAGATGTTAACTTCCAGTAGACCAATCAACTACTGAAACTGTCAGCTTACTATCCATCAAATAAATTTTATATTAGATCTGTCTCCCATTATCCTAATCACAGTCTCAATGGCGACAGTCTTTATTACCATATGCAACAGACTTAAATCCAACAGAGCTTCTAGCACGACCGCGTGACAAATTTTCATTGCACCGGTTATGACCAACTGTATTATCTAAACCCAACTGAGTTTTTCTCAGTTCTATTCCGTTCTATTCCCAAAGCAATCCCTTCTAGCTTTGTGCATATCATTAGGTCATGCTTTGCCATCTATGATATGCTTCCTTTATGAGCCCTTCACGTCTGTTTGCTATCCAGTACTATTCTCAAATATTTGACCTCCACGTTTCGTAAGATTACCTCATTTGGAAGTTGAATTTTTTCCCTTAGCGAGTTCCTGCTCAATCCTCTCATATTTTCGATTCCACTAACATGTAACACCGACTTTCAGTCTCTTTAAACTCGAAACTTGCTATTAAGACTGTGTCGTCCGTGTACCCTTGGCACTTAATTAACGTGTAAGACAGTTTCAGCAAGAGTTCATCCAAAACCCAGCTCCATATTAATGGTCATCACATCCTGCTCGCGACCATTTTTATAGCGTTCCCTGCATTTGTTTCCACAAATGTGTTTAGGACGTTTGCCATCCATTTAAATATCATAGGATCTCTACCTCTTATATTTCTTGTCCTATTTATAACATCGTGAGATAGTCACCTCCTTCGCATTCGAGGGCTCCTGAATGAGTCCCTCTAAAATCCAGTGTTGGGTACATTCCATGGGCATTCCCAGATTTTTTTAAAACAAAATGTGCTTAAAGTCCTTTTTACTTTCCCTCCCGTTGCCAGAATTAACTAGCCTACCATCTAAAGACCCGCAGCTATTCTCAATTACTTCTTGGGAAGTGCATTAGCAGCAACAGTTCTTTCATTTCTAATTCGCTATTAATAAAGCCTTTAATTTCATGAACTAATAAAACTCCAGATTTTAGTTTTACTTTAATATCGTAGAGGGAGATTAACGATAGTAGGAGATGAAAAATTATTAACAGAACTCGAGAAAAAAAACTGTTGTTGTCTCATTATGCTCAGTAAACAGCTAACGTAGAAAGTTGGTCAAGGTTAAATACGATGTAAATAAATCGACCTGAATAACAATGTGCATACATACATATATATGTACATATGTATGTACTAATAACAAATGAAAACATCGATTAAATCGATTAAAATCACAGACTGAATCGCGCTACTTAAGGTGATAATTGAATGGCATGGAAAAAAAGAGAAAAATTTGTATTTTGATTCACATTCCATAAAAAAGGAAAATTTTGAAAATTAATTTTTTTTTATAAATAAAAATAAAGACTTAAAATTAAAAATAGAAGTGTTTTGAAAGTATTGCACTTTATCTGCTACATGAGGCATACACTCTACTCTCCACTGATTTCAAATTTACATTTTTACCCATGGATTGTTGTACGAACACTAGGACAGAACAATACTAATTTGTAGCAAAGTTCTTTGTGTCAAATATCAAATACACCGCACAATACCGGCCATTCAATTAACCTCCAGATAAGTTATTGCAGGAATTTTACAGGAGCTATATGCAGAAAACTTGGGCATCTGACAGCTGGGTATTGTTGTCTTATGTATAGGAAAGGCATCTTGAGAAAAATATCCACAAAAGCGGACCTCTCGCAAGTCTCACTTCTTCTTTCCGTATCGTTCAAGTCAATTACAAGAATTTTACTTATTAACGCTGCTGCGGAAATGAAACTACGGACGGAATGATTTAATTTTCTTGACAAATAAGCCATGTGAAGGTCACATGAAAAAGCTAGGCATTTTTGGACCAGACAGTGGTAGAGAAAAGTATTCTTCGCCTTTGTGGACTACACATTTGATTAGCACATTCCATTGAAAAATATGAAATCATCTAAAACCCAGAGGTGTCGCACCCAAATCAGCCTAATAACAGCCTAGCATGAGGGTTTGCAGAAATGTCAATTGTAATCGACAAAATAATGATTTTGATGGTTTGGAAATTAGCACTAGAAAAACGGAAGCGCTAGCTATACGATCATTTGCTATGAGCCGCGAAAACGTAGAACTCATTGATAAGTTTGGCTTTTTTGGGAATATGTACAGAAGATCGTGCTAACTGCGAAGATTAAGTTTAGTATTGTAAAGTTAACAGTGAGTTATTCTAGATTCGAAATATCGGAACATCTAACATCGAACAGGAACCACCAAGCATTGACAGTTGATAACGGCCATTTGGCAAATTAGTTGTCATTTATTCAGTCTGTTTTATCAAATCACTATGGACGGATACAGCATTCAACAACACGTGTAAATAATAAAATTTGTTTATTCAAATTGATGTTCTGTTCTAGTTTCGTAAACAATCGACCAACGCTCGTACTACGACGAAATCTTAAATACGCCAAAAATATCGTCATTGTCCATAAGAGTGTGCACGGAATCCGTATTAATCGGTTTCGCGTCACTTTCAAAAACTCATCCTTTTTCTGATCACAACTTAGTGAATTTTGCTTCGTGACTTAGACCTGTATTCGTATAAAATTCAACTGACTCAGAAACTAAACTGACGAGGAATGTAAACGACCACAGACAATGACGGGTGTTTACTGAATGGGCTCTGGAGCAACTCGCAAATGACCCTAATTTGCATCGAAAAATCATATGCAGCGATAAGGATTTGGGACGAATCTCGAAAAAGTTGCTGTTTGGTAAGGATTTTCGGCTGGTGGCGTCATCAACCCATATTTCTTTGAGAACGACCATCACGGTCAACGGCGACCATTATAGGTCGACGATTGCCAACTTCTTTTGGCCTGAATTATATGATCGGGACATCAACGACAATGCCCTCTGCATTGATATTCTGCACTAGTGAAATAAGCGCATATGCGTGACACGTGGTGGTGGTGTGAACTGGGCACTGATATCGCGCGATTCGAGCACGATTGTTAATTTAATATTAATTTAATTTTAATTATTAATTAATTTAATTATTAATTAAATATTAATTTCATTAAAAACGTTTGCTTTTTATTTGTTTGCAGTTACGAATTGGGAGATGGATCGAAGGCTACACAGGATGGCTATTTAAAACATGTTGATGCTGAGCATGACGGTGAAGCCATTGAGGGTAAATTTGCTTTTATAGCCGATGATGGTCACGAATATGCCATCTCATATACGGCCGATGAAAATGGTTTCCAGGCCGTTGGTGCTCATTTGCCCACACCGCCGCCCACACCGGAATCGGTATATAAAACTCTACAATATTTAGCAGAACATCCCTACAACAAACCAGAGGGCAGAAGCTATTAAAAATTCATTTTCAAAGTGCCAAGTATTTTTAGTTGTAAAAACCAAATTGTGATTTAAGTTTAAATTGTCGTTGTTGTCGTTGTTGTTTTTTAAAAATAGACAAACTATTTCGTATTTCATAAAATTAAAATAAAAAATTAGAAAATAAAGTCTTTGTATGTGACTGATAGCAAAAGAATAATAAAAAAAAAGAAATAAAAAAAAGTATTTCAGAAGTTTTGATTGAATTTGAATTTATGTTATTACGACCATCAAAGAACAATAAAATATTTTCACTGATATTCGAGATAATATTTTCGATTTTGGTTAAAAGCGTCACGTTTTATACTTAAGAATTAGAAAGAATGAAGATGGGAACAAAAATTGCCAAAAGTTTATTCACCTGTCATCCAAACAACCAACCATCTTTCCATCCATCTATCCGCTTAACACTTTCAATAATAAACTTTAAAAACAATAATATTTTTTAATATTTTTTAATCACCATTTATAGCTGAAATGTGACGATTTCAATTTATTTAGGCGAATCGAAACAAAACAAAAAATTTTTAATATTCGTGACATAATTTACTATCATTCGCCATTTTTAAAGTTATTATTACATGATAATTATCGTTATATTTTGTGAACCCCGTTATTTCCGTATTAAAACGCAAAAAAATGTGTCTTTAAAAGACAATCAACAGCATTATACGACTTTTGCATACCGTATACAATTAATTTATAACTTTAAATGTGAATTATGTCTCATGATTAAAATATCATCTTCAAAACCAATAAAATACAGACACACATAATTGGTCATTACAACCCTTGAACGAGGATTGCGACCTAGCTTCTCACACCACTTATGTTGTGTCCGTTGAGTGGCGGGACCTACAGTTTAAAGTCGCCTCCAAACGATAGTTTTTTGTGACACTTTTTCATGGCAATTTCATTTACTCTCAGAGTTTTGACCAGAAATCTGCTGAGAGGCAGTCGCCGAAGAAATATTATTTCATATTTCGTTATGTTGGAGATGTCTGACCTTTGGTTTGAACCAACACACTACTAGACTACGACGACTATACAAACCAAATTAATTTTTGGAAAAAATAAATGGCCTGATTATCGGATTTCAGTCTAAATTAACATTTTCTTCCAAGCGCATTTGCTTCTCGCGCACCTTCGCTCGTTAGTCACACCAATCGATTTGATTCTTTCATATACTGACTTATTCTACGTTGACTTTCTCTAAGCCTGCATCAAATACTCATCTTGCCAGAACATTCACTTTCATCCGAGCAGCATGGCCATACCAGCGCAGCCGCTGGATGTTAATGCTTTGCACAGCACCCATGTCTTCGAGAGGCTCATACATATCATTGTTGGATCGAAGATCATATGTAAGACTTTTCACCCGGATGGTCTTAAAGCTTACTGGCGTTGCACAAGAGACCATAATAACACAAATTAATTGATTGACAGTATCGATAGGGTAGTTATCTGCCGCAATTTAGAATCTGAACATGTGATGTTTCTTCTTCTCGTTTTGCCCTCATTTACTGCCAAGCGCTGTAACATCGCGCCTGATACTCCCAATGATTTATCGTACGCAAAGTTAAAAAGGTAGCGTGATAAGGCATTGTTTTGTATGGAATCTTGCACATTGTCAAAAGGTTCGGAGAGGTCATTTCCTACCTTAACGGATCTGCAAAGAGTTGCTGAACACTTAAATATAATGTTCAATCAGTACTTTGGCGAGTCGTTCACACAGTACGCTCGTAAGAACCTTATATTTGATGAGATAAAGGCTTATACCTCTGTAGTTGATACATATGATGGATACTCCCTTTTTCAGAACATGACAGAGGCTACTGAGATTCCAATCGTTGAATATACTCTCAATTTATTTCAGTATATTGTATTAAGAAAATATGTACTCTCCAAGGTCGCCGTAGTCTAGTAGGTAGTGTGTTGGCTTATTAGACGTAAAGCCAGGGTTCGAGCCCCAGGATAGACATCGAAAAACAAGAATACAAAAAGTATTTCTTCGTTGACTTCCTCTCAGCAGATTTCTGGCAAAAAATTTGAGAGTAAATAAAACTGCCATGAAAAGTTTCTCAAAAATCTGTCATTCGGAGTCGACTTTAAACTGTAGGTCCTGCCACTCATGGACAAAATTAACACACACAGCATAAGCGGTGTGAGAAGCTAGGTCGTTAAACTTTACATCTTAAGGCACGAAGAAAATTGCAACACTAGACTCGATAAACATAAAGTTTTGTGATCAGATAGGTGTAGTGTCTCGTGTGCAGCGACAATGCAGCCACAATTGCAGCTCCCGGATGATTTACCTAAGGCTTATCTGCGGGCTACTTTTAATCTGTAAAAAACAAAAGGGCGACACTCATTTATTGCCAGAAACAAATATTTTCTTCACTTTTGCAACCATGAGCTCCAATTTTAGCGTAATTTTTCCAGTATTTCGTACGGTATCTAACCAAAGTGAAGCCGCCATAGTCTAGTAGGTAGTGTGTTGTACAAACCCCAGGCCAGACATCTCCAGAACAAAACGAAATATGGAAAAATATTTCATCGGCAGCTTCCTCTCGGAAGTTTTCTGGCAAAAATTCTGAGAGTAAATAAAATTGTCATGATAAGTTTCTTCAAAATCTGTCATTAAACTGCAAGTGCCGCCACTCATGTATAAAATTAACACACACAACATAACTGGTGTAAGAAACTAGGTCGTAATCCTGACTGAAGCGTTATAATGACCAATTACGTATGTATGTATGTATATATCTAACCAAAATATATACATACATACCAACACAATATATTCTCTCCATGGGCGCCCTGCTGGTCTAGTGGGTAGTGTGTTAGACTATTAGCTTGAGGGTCGTGGGTTTGATTCCCACCAGAGACTCTGGTCTGTGACACTACACCGAGTATATGGTGGAAGTTACTCAGCTCGTATATAATTAAATATGATCTGTAATTATATTATAATTATAAATAATAAATAAATAATATTCTCTCCATATTAAATTAAATAAAATTTTGAAAATTGCATCAATATTGTCAAAGTTCTAGTTTACTTTCGGCAACAATCTCTGTATTTGCAAACACTTGATAAGCGCCTAAATGTACAGTAAATACAGTGTAGTTCTAATATGAAACGATAATAAAAATTCTCATGAAAAAGTGCTGATGGTGACTATTTTTCAAAAGAAATTTTTTAATTTTATTGGTGACTGTATCATATAATTATTAGCAACGTGTCCAGCATAAAATTGTGGGATAAAACAATATATTTCGGTAAAAAAATTTTGACATTAGCTGGGTGTGTTACGATTAAGTCATTTACGTTTGCTTGGTTTATATTAGATTTTATGCTGAGTGAGTGAGTGTTATTACCATTAACCTGAATAAATTTCATAATAATTTTGATTTAAACCAACAAATTTATGGGAACTCCAAACAGTTGGCCATAACGGAATAAGATGTTTAATGGCATTTTAAATATGAATTTTATTTAAATTGCAAGGGGTAATGTGCCGAAATAAGGGCATATTCTAAGTGAATTCAAAGCATTGTGTTGAAATCAATTTTTATTCTTGTCAGCAATTGCTGCAGTAAATAGATTACTATGATATCATAGACTAATTTTTCTTTGATTGATAATTTATGTTTTGTATTTAACACCTCTACGTTTCGATATATCACATGCAATCGATACATTTATTTCGATTTTTTTTTTATTCAATTTTCAAATAAAAAAAATTTAAAATTCTCAATGCAATTTGATACAATTATTTCGTGTTACTTTACTTTATTTTATTTTATTAGTTTTTTTATAAAATTGTTTTTAATTTTTTTTTTTACTTTTTAATACACACCTCTTTGTAGCTGCTTTATATATTTGAATCGCATCACTGGCCCAAGTAATTTTAACTTCTTTTGCCTTTAGAGGTGCTAAAAACATGACTAAATAATGGAAAAGTAATCGATGTTAATCAGTTTATTGATTATCAGTTTTTTTTTTCTTCTTTTCTTTTATTGACGGAAATATGAATTCTAAACTGAAATGTATGATAATCAATGAAACGAAAGAATCAAAAAAAATATTTATTTTTTTGTTAGCCAAGTGTGTAGATTAAAATGATCGTCTTAAATAATTATAAGAAAAAAAATTATTACGAAATTAGTTTTTAACTTTCGATTTCAAGAACAACAATAATAATTAGCAAAGTAGAACGCCCTGTTATTGACCAAATTCCTCTATTTTGTAAATTCGAAAACCACAATGAATATATTGAGCACTTTAAAGTGTAAACAACTTAGATACATACATACATACATACATAATTGATCATTACAACCCATCAGAAAGGATCACGACCTAGCTTCTCATATTTCGGCAGCTCAATTGAAAATGGCCAAGATTCAATCACCAACAAATCCGAGACCGCAGTCTACTCCCTGCACTGAACATGCCATCATACTTATGTACATACATAAGTCGTCATTACAACCCTTCAGTCAAGATTACAACCTAGTTTCTCACACCACTTATCTTGTAAGTGTTAATTTTATACATGAGTGGCAGAAACTACAGTTTACAATCGACTCCGAACACACTACCTACTAGACTACGGCGATTAAACAGCTCTCAACTGTAGTGAAATCGTCACCTTGGCATACAAACAATCTACACAATGATTAAAAATTTTAGGAGAATCGAATGAATAAACCTCGAGCTGAAAGAAAGCATTATTAACAATTTCCAAACAAAAGACCTTTCGGGGCAGCATATCATCACCTACAAATGAACACTTTCAGACTGTTATAGACTGGAATGCAATAGGCTCAGACATCTCCAGCAAAACAAAATTTGAAAAATATCTCTACCGGCGATTTCCTCTCAGCAGATTTCTGACAATAATTCTAAGAATAAATAAAATTGCCATGAAAGTTTCTTATAAATATGTCGTTCTGAGTCGACTTTAAACTGTAGATCCTGCCACTCATGGACAAAATTAACACACACAGCATAAGTGGTGTAAGAATCTAGGTCGTAAACCTGACTGAAGGGTTGTAATGACCAATTAAAAAAAAATTAGAAGCGCATTCAAAAAGAGAGCTACTGCTCTGCTATACATTCTGCAGTGTTTAGCGCGTAGAAGTGTTACATAAACTGAAACCGAATTTTCCTCTTAACATGAGAGACTGTCGGAAATAATCGGACCGACAACTTGTAATTTAATGGTTTTAAGAGTGCTCACCAGTTCATTGCAGCGAATGTCACTTAGGGCAGGGCAGGTTTTATGCTGAATATATTTCTATATTCTATATTTCATAAAATATTTTCGTACTCAACTTGATAGACGCCTTACTTCGAAATTTCACTTTGAAACGAATTACTTTATTACTTATTTAATTGGCCATCAACAACTCGATTATCGGATTTGGGCCTGCTTTACCACATCTTTCCAGAGGCCTCTGGAAATTCCTCGAATTGGTCCTTTCAACGCAAACAAGGTCGTCCTCTTCGCCGACTTCTGCAAATACCCGCATCAAATACCCGTGCCGTCGGAGCATAGTCATCCATGTGCACAGTATGGCCGAGCCACCGCAGCCGCTTGATGTTAATACGATTCACAACGTTGACGTCGTTGAGGAGCTTATGCAGCTCATTTTTGGATCGAATGCGGATATCATCACCAACTCGCAACGGGACCGAAGATCTTACGTAGGACCTTTCTCTCGAATACTCTAAAGGCTGTTGTATCAGTGCTTAATAGTGTCCATGCTTCTGCGCCATAAAGATGCACGGGGAGGATGAGTGTCTTTTAGAGTATTTGTTTTGTCGTACGAGAGACTATAGTAGCACCTGATCCTACGCTTGATCTCCAAACTGACATTATTTTTGGTGACAACAGCAGAGCCAAGATAACGTATAGCTATCGGGCATAAACAGCTATGCAATACGCCTTATGTCCTCACTTGTCGAGACCAAATACTTCGTTTTGCCCTCATTTACTGTCAGACCCATCTTGATAGACTCCCGTCCGATAGTACTAAAGGGCTTCGTACGACCTATGATTTTAATGTCGTCAGCGTACACAAGCAACTGGATTTTTTTAAATTTTTACGAAATTAAAGAGGTAACATGATAAGGCATCGTCTTGTCTGAAACCATGTACGATATCAAAAGGTTCGGAGAGGTCCAACGTCATTTAAATCGAATTGGCTGTTGAAATTACTATTAAAAAATTACACTCGAATGTTTTAAAAAATTCCTATCAAAGTCAAATAATCAAAATTTATAATTGAAGTGTTGTTTAACAGTATAAGTAATAAGTAATAGTCAGGCATCGTATTTCTTTTAATTTTTTTTCATTCTCATTGTATAGTATTTTGCAAATTCTCTGAAATTATGTTATTTAAAACTCATTTTGTTGAATTACACCCAAGTATTCTTCGATTTAATAAACTTTAAGAAAAAACTTTTATTATCAAACACATCATGAAATATAAAGGTCGACTTCTTTTTTCAGCTGACCTTCGTTACAAATAAATGCGAATAATGTTAACCCTAAAAATTAGTCCCCATCGTCTTCAAAGAGATTTTGCTTTTTATTTGTCAAAGAAAAAATTCACAATAAACAGTAAATTTGATACGTTCCCATAAATATTCCCGCTAGATTATCTAATTTTGCCAAGCAACTCATAAAAATATCCTTGAAATAAAGAAATTCTTCGAAGACTAACACAAGCTTGTTTGCAGCCGACACGTTCCAAATTCGCAAAAAACAGTCTTTAACATTTTTAAGATGAACTGATGAACTGAACTTCAAAAAAATTCGTAATTCGTAATTCACCTGTGGCATCAGGAGTATGAAGGCTTGTAAGTAAATGAATAAACAAGCAAGCGAGTGATGATAAGAGTGAATTAAATTTAGTCATCCGCAAGACAAATACTTATTAATCTCTGTCTCTCTCTCTCTCTCTTTCTGAATGCAACTCTTTACAGTGGTATTAATTTGAACAAAATTTTTTGTTGCAGTGTACTGAACAACCCAAAGTTATCATCTATTGAATCCTTTTGAAATGTGAAATTATACGTTTTGAAATTTTTAGCACAGAAATAATAGGGGAAATATTTTCACTATATTAACAAAAATTCGCCGTAGTCTAGTAGGTAATGTGTTGGCTTATTAGACGTAAGGCCACGGTTCAAACTCCAGGTTAGACATCAAAAAAAAAAAAAAAAAGGAAATTTGAAAATATTTCTTCGACGGCTTCCTCTCAGCAGATTTCTGGCAAAAACTCTGAGAGTAAATAAAATTGCCATGAAAAGTTTCTCAAAAATCTGTCGTTCGAAGTCGACTTTAAACTGTAGGTCCCGCCACTCATGTATAAAATTAACGCACACAACATATGTATGTGGTGTGAGAAGCTAGGTCGTAACCCTAAGTGAAGGGTTGTAATGGCCAATTACGTACACTTATCCACAAAAGTATACATACGGTTAACAAATTTCAGAAATTTTTTAACCAAGACCGTCTTAAAATCGAGGAAAAATTACAAGTATAAAGATTTTCAGAGTTTTTGCCAGAAATCTGCTGAAAGAAAGTCATGTGATTTTAACAAGACGGTGCTGCGTACCACGCAGCCTATGCCATATTGGATATTCCGAAAGGGGGATTTGAGGGCATGGTCATCTCACGTAAAGCTAATATGAACTGGCCGCAGAGATTGTGTGATTTGATCACGTTGGACTTTTTTGTAAGGTTTTTTAAGCCGCAGTTCTATGCGAATAAGCCACAAAGCACAGGGGTCCTCAAAGCCATTATAATCGGTTAAATTAAGCATGATTTATGCGCCAGATGTTAGATATTTTGCCGTGACAGATGTTTGAAGGATGTTATATTCCATACATAATGACACCAATTGGTCTTTCAAACGATTAAAAAATATCTCTTAAATTTGAAAATAGGAAGCACTGAATGAAAGACCTGATATAACTACGTCATCTATTATATTTCTTAATAACCTAAGTTCATTCAATTCATTCAATTCATATCAAAGTTGGTAATCATTATCTAATACCGACATATTTAGACTGATGATGCCACCAGGCCAAATCCACTGCAAACAGCGACTTTTTCGGTATCCATTGCACGCCCTTAGATCTCATAAGGATTGGTGTCGTCTCAATTTGGATAATTTTAATGCTCATCGCTAAAATGATTTTTAAGTGAAAATCGCATGGAATAGAACACCTATTTGCAAAAAAACAATTTTATTAATTGCAGAAGTTGTTGAATGCTATATTCGCCCATAGTTATTTTGGCAACACAGGCCGAATAAGTGACAACTGTTTTGATTGATGTAGCTTGATGAACTGTAAAAGTTCGGAAATTCCTGCTAGAACATCCGATAGTATTTGACTATAAAAAGCATAGGCATCCTGGCTGGCATTGAATACAGGAAATGACAAACAATCTTCGCCGGTGTTTTTTTTTTGTTTTGCTACTTTTCTAAACTTTAACAATTAAGAGGCTCCAATTATGGCTGTGGCTCCAATAATCGTACAAGTATTTTATTTAGCAGAAAATAACCTTGTTATTCAAATTCTACACGATATTAACGAATAGCTGCAGTGTAAATGAAATATAAAAATGTGAAAATAAAACATTTCGAATGGCTTTGCTACCATTATGTTGCAAAGTGTATATGAAAACTACGTTTCATATTTGGTGTAACCTGCAACATTTTACATGATAATTGCCCAGGAACCAGGTTATATCCTGCTGAATTCGAAATCGAAAAAAAGGATTTTAGCATCATCCGAGGTTTTCGATAAATCCTAAGCTAAGAATGGAAAAACCATGCTTTTTGGGTACATGCCAGTTGATATTAAGTCCCGAATTATTTTTTTCTGAAATCTTGTTGCAGCATATGAAAGTGCTAATCTAACTGCTTAAAACTCTTTTTGAATATTTGCGATAACGCTTTTTCGTCCCAGAGTTATTTTTAAACGAAAATTGGTACTTTTGTTATTTCGTTTTTTTTTTGTAAAATTGAAACGAAAACGCTAAAAAAATTAATCTAAGATATCTGGGTTAGTTTTCATACCAATTTTTGCAAATAAATTCTGAAAAAAATGATTTAATTTCGTATCTAATTTGCATGCGAAACCACTGTGAAGTTTAATGAAGAGTTTAAATTTCGCACATGTTTCGGATAATTTTTTTTTATATATTTTTTTATTTTTTATTTTTTATAACTTTGGTAAGTTAAATTCAGTTTTTTATATTTTATTGTTGCTTTTATTTATATTTGCTTGTTTGTTTGTTTGTTTTTTTTATTTTTATCTAGTGCGCCCATCATTTTATTCCCCCTTTTAATATGGCCGAGATGATCGAGATTGTGTACAACCGTTTATAAGGCAAGTGTGCGTGAGTAGCCGTGTGTAACAGAAGTGTGTTTGGCTGTGTTCGGTAATTCTATTTAACGATTTTCATACATAATTTTTTTTTTCTTCTCTTTCTTAATATATTCATACATACAATATAATTTTGCCAGTATTATTATTAACATTATTGTTGTTGTTGTTATTTTGTTTTACATTATTTTTTTCGTTTTTTTTTTTTTTCATTATACTTTTTTTTTGTCAGTACGTCTGTCTTACCATATCTTTCGGTTGATATTCTTATTTTCACGTAAATAGTGTGTAGAGCGTTAATTTCGTATAAAATGAGAAGCCCATCAACGTAACGACATCAGTACAATTTGTCAACTCGCAATTTTAAGTACCCAGATAAAGTAATATTCACTACAACAGAAAAAATCACGAAAACAAAAATTTAAGAATTTCAGTTCCTTAAAATAGTGTGTGAAAGAAAAAAAGTTTTGAGATTTCATATTGTTTTGATTCAATACAAATAATTGAAATTTAATTAAATTAATTACAAACAAGACAAAGATTAAAACAAACAATTCACAAAATGTACAAATTCAGTTTGGTTTTATTGTGCGCTGCCTTGTTCGCTTTCGCCTTGGCTCGTCCTGCTCAAGATCAAACAGCTGATGCTGCCACCACCACCACTACACAAGCCACCATTATCAAGCAAGTCGATGTGAATAATGCCGATGGCAGTTTTAATAGCAGGTGGGTACCGATAATCCCATACATATACCATAAACGGTGTCTGAGATATCGTAAAATCGATTTAAAATTGTATCGTGTTTCTTTGACATACCAGAACAAGGATACAAATTGAATAAATTCTGAAGCTTGTCTGCACCAAAAACTCTGCAAATTATTGTCATCTTATTAGCAAAAGTTTTTAGACAATTGACAATGAAATCGTATTTAAAATTTTACACTCACTTCTGTTTAATAGTTACAATAATTTTAAAACCCTTTGTGTTCCCAGCATCTGAATTCCTTTTCAACATTTCAAAACTTATCGCCTGTAATAAATCCTCTTCTGGAACAATCCAACATACATACATGCTTACATACATAGTTGGGCATTACAATCAGATAGGACTACGACCTAGCTTCTCACACCTTTCATGTTGTGTGTGTTAAATATATATGTACATGAGTGGCAGAACCTACAGTTTACAATTGACTCCGAACGTCAAATTCTTTTGAGAAACTTTTTCATGGTAATTTTATTTTACTCCCAGAGTGATTGCCAGAAATCTGTTGAGAGTAAGTTGCCGAAAAAATATTTTTTGTATTTCGTTTTGATGGAGATGTCTGAGCTGGGGTTTGAACCGTGGTCTCACGGCTAATAAGCCAAACACTACCTGCTAGACTACACGACTACATAACACTCCAAGCTACTACTAAAAAAGCTTTCAAATTGGTAATCCACACCTTAATCCGAAAAAGGCTTTAATACGATACTTTTAAGATTCCTAAGGCCCCCTCTTTGAAAAGAATTTTACAAGCAAACACCGGAACTCTTAAACAGCGATTCAAAGACTTTTTTTGCTTTTTTTTTTATTTTTTCAAATAATTTGCCAAAAGACTACAATTGTTTTAAGAAAAATAGCAAAAATAAAAAATAAGAAAAATAAAAAATGTAAGAGCTTTTAAATCTGATAACATTTTGAAGGCTAACATTTCATTTGATTACCATTTATTTAAATGAAAACAGTAAAGTTTAGCAGAGCATAGCGACCTCCAGACTGCAATACGATATTTTATATTAAAAATCTCAAACAGACATAAAAAACTTCATAAAAAGATGAGTGCCTTGAAATCAAATGCTAAGTGGACCAGAAATAGAATTTAAAGGTCAATTACAAGCATTTAAGTTCAAGTTATATAACAACACAATAAAATATCATATCACATTGAATAAATTTAAATCAAATTCCTTATCTCTCTCTGTCTCTCTTCCTCATTTCCAGCTATGAAACCTCAAATGGCATTCGCGTTGAAAACATTGGCTACATGAAGAAAATTTTGGTACCACGCCAAGAAACCGAAGATGGCCAGGTGATTGAAGAGCACGAAGAATTGATTTTAGTTCAAACTGGCTCCTACAGTTATTTGGATCCTGAGGGTAATGTTATCACACTTAAATACATAGCCGATGAAAATGGTTTCCAACCTGAAGGCGATCACTTACCACAACCCCTTCAATAAGTCTGATCTGGTCTAGAAAAGAAAAAACATGGCAAGAAGTGCATAAATTGTATTAAATTTAGTCTAATGATCTAAGCATAGTTTAAGTGTAATCTACGTTAAAATAAAAAAAACAATCTCGATATTATTATTCAGTCAATCAATGTAGGATTTGTATTGCAAATAATTTTTATTTTTTTTGTTTGTAAAAATGATTTTTAAGTCACATTAAATGAAAAAGAGAATATTTTTAAAATAATAATAATAAATAATATACGATTAAATAAATAAAAATAAAATATAAAAAACAAAATCAAGGAAATTCCCCGTTTAAAGTTTCAGGAAGTACGATGAGAGTATAATATCATATCATAATCATCATGCAGAAAAATGATGAGTTTGTATTGTAAATTAGTGTTTCAGAGTTAACGATTAAACTTTTAACGTGTACGGTACAGTATTCTACGAATAATGTGCCCTCATATACATACATATAAGAGCTATAAGATGCATTGCATATATACAGAGACTAAGGTCTATGGTGGTTTAAAATCAAAGTTGTAAAACGTTAAACAACCGATGGCCTGGTTGGTTGTGTGCTAAACCACAAGTACAGAGGCCGTAGGTTCGATTCCCACCAGAGACTCTGAGCGTTCGTGATTGTCCGATTGTTTGTCTAACATTATATGTGATCACACACATTAGGAAAAAGAAATTGGGAATTATTACTAAAAAACAATTTTCGTAAAAAATTGACGAAGGCCTAGACACTGGCCAATTACATACATAATTGGTCATTACAACCCCTCAGTCAGGATTACGACCTAGTTTCTCACACCACTTATGTATGTTGTGTGTGTTAGTTTTATACATGAGTGGCGGGACCTACAGTTTAAAGTCGACTCCGAACGACAGATTTTTGAGAAACTTTTCATGGCAATTTTTATTTACTCTCAGAATTTTTGCCAGAATTCTGCTGAGAGGAAGTCGCCGAAGAAATACTTTTTGTATTTTATTTTGATGTCTGGCCTGGGGCTCGAACCCTGGCTTTTCGTCTAATAAGCCAACACACTACCTACTAGACCACGGCGAATTCAATTGGCCAATTATTTATTTAAAAAAATCCTATTAACTATCTTTCCTATATTCCAATACAATGTCCTGCATGAATAAGACTCATCTCCTGAGTGTCGATCTCAAAAAAAAATTGATTTTATATTCATTCGAAAATCTCATTCACTCTGTCACTTTAGATCAGATTTAATAAGAAATACTTTTCTAAACTATTGTGTTGTAGTAATCGATTAATCTACTATTAAATCCATCAGAAAATTCCTACTCTACTGGCACATTCTGACCATAGATTTCTTATTCTGGGAAAACAGAATACGACTTGCGGTAGCAGTGTTGCACACTTAGCATTTTGTATGCAATGTGTTCTTGAAAGAAAATAGTCTAGTAAATAGTGTGTTCCGTTATGGTTCACACCAGAGATAAGCAATGAGTATTCAAAAAATGAGTAGAATCGGATCATGCTCATAATTTCTGATATTTATACGCATTCATACTTATTTTAATATCATGGAACCTCTACTCATATTCAAAGTTTGAAGTACTCATCATATTCATACTTAACAATATGTATGATGTTGTTGATTTCGACTCTCTATGACTCAACATTTACAAGAATCACAAAATAAGTATGATTCGCGTACGAACACTAAAATACTCACTAAAAAGTTGTGTGTTTGCTGCTCGTCTTTTTTCTTTTTTTGTTAATACAACAACTACGACTGTAAATTTTGATGAACGATTCGAGTCACTCGAATCATTTATGAGTATTATAAGTATTTTTCTAAAGTTATGAATCTAAATGTGTAGGCTTATGAATCAAACATATTTCGAATGGTATGAGTTTGATGTCAACGTAGTACTCATACTCATTGCAACCTGTACTTATAAATCAACGTTGTAGTGAGTATGAATGAATCAGAGTACATAGTTAAATTTTAATATTGTTGACTCGCTTATATTCAAAATTAAATTAGTGCTTATGAGTAGCGAAAAAACGATTCATTACTGATCTCTGGTTTAAACCCCAGGTCAGACAACTCCAACAAAACGAAAGATGAAAATAATATATCTCCGGCGACTTCCTCCCACCAGAATGCTGGCAAAAACTCTGCAAGTAAATAAAATTGCCATGAAAAGTTTCTTAAAAATCCTTCGTTCGGAGTCGATTTAAAACTGTGGGTCTCACCAATCATGTATAAAATTAACACATACAACACGGGTGGTGTGAGAAGCTAGATTGCAATCCTGACTGAAGGGTTGTAATCACCAAATTGAAAAAAAAAAAAATCACCAATTTGAAAATATCAAATTCACTGGAGTGGAAGATTGATCATAAATAAAATTTAGTGGATCACCTCTTTCAGGATATCGATTACTAAACTTTATTTCTTTAAAAAACCGGCGACTAAATTCGAACTCTTAAATGAAATAAAAAGAAGATAATTTCGTTGTATCTAAAGCCGCCATAGTCTAGTAGGTAGTGTGTTGGCTTATTAGACGTAAAGCCAGGGTTCGAACCCCAGGCCAGACATCAGAACAAAATACAAAAAGTATTTTTTCGGCGACTTTCTCTGAGCAGATTTCTGGCAAAATCTCTGAGAGTAAATTAAATTGCCATGAAATTGCCGGAGTCGACTTTAAACTGTATGTCCCACCACTCATGTATGAAATTAAAACACACAACATAAGTGGTGTGAGAAACTAGGTCGTAATCCTGACTGAAGGGTTGTAATGACTAATTATGTATGTGTATGTAATTTCGTTGTATCATAACAATTAATCGCTGACAAACAAAGGAGTGTTTCTTAACGGGTGAACTTTTAACCGTAGACAATTTGCAAATGCAAATAACACAGGCAATTCACAAATTTGAATGAAGTTTTTATTATTTGTGTCAATAACTGAATACAGTCCACTTGCTTTTGAAAAATTATTTCCTATAAATGTTGCCCATAGCTTAGTGTTCCTTTCGTTAGCTTCAATTTTGAAAACAATTTTTGTAGCATTTCTGCTGGCATGTCATCCGTAGCAGCTGTAATGTTGACTTCTAGGGCTGGAATTGTGACGAGCATGTGTATACGTATATACATATAAAATATCTGTGTGTAGTCAAATGCCATGATTTTGTCGGTCGATGGTCTACTATAAAATGTGGAATTAATTGTTTACTGAAATACACGTCGTATGGCATGTGACACCGCCTTGTTGAAACCACAGGTCAAATAAACCCAATTCTTGGCAAATTGTTTGAAAACGCATAAATATACGTTTTATTTTATTTATTTATTAATTGTGAATTATATTTAATTATTTACGAGCTGCTTAACTTCGACCTTATGCTCGGTGCAGTATACCAGAATAGAGTCTCTGGTGGGAATCGAACCCACAACTCTCACGCTAATAGTCTAGCACACTACCCACTAGACTACCAGGACATTCAATATATGTTTTAATATCGACATATAATATTGAAACAATATCGACATATGTTTTAATATCGACATATAATATTGAAACAATTTAAGAAGTTATTATTAACGAAGACGCCGTGGTCTAGTAGGTAGTGTGTTGGCTTATTAGACGTTAGGGATCGGTTCAAAAATATATTTCTTAGGCGACTTCCTCTCAGCAGATTTCTGGCAAAAACTCTGAGAATAAATAAAATTGCCATGAAAAGTTTCTTAAAAATCTGTCGTTTGGAGTCGTCTTTGAAACTGTAGGTCCCGCCACTCATGTACATATAAAAATTAACGCACACAACATAAGTGGTGTGAGAAACTAGGTCGTAATCCTGACTAAAGGGTTGTAATGACCAATTATGAATGTATATGTATGTATTATTAACTAGACAGTCTATTGAGGTTTTCACAGGAATTAGACTTTGTGAAGGATGGATACAGTCATGCTAAAATTAAGCTTTTTATTACAATGTTTGCAAAGCATATACACTGGCCAGCAAAAATGGATACATAATATTAAAAAAATATATAAACTTTATATCTGTACTTTATTTATTAAAATAAAAAAAACAATCCATATGTTAAGCATTTATTTAGATTATCCTCTAATTAAAACAAAAAATTTTCAATAATATTATTTCCTTTTAAATATAAAATACAGCTTAAATATTATTTAGTAGCATTTATCCAATTTTGCTCGTTTCGTTTCAAATTAAAAATTCAGTATTTTGTCCATAATCCTTTATTCTTTATTACTGATTTAATGCGTTTTGGTAAGCTTTCTACCAGTTTTTTGATGGTTTCGCTGTTTATACTTTGCCACTCTGCCTCAATTCTTATCCAGAATTCGTTAAGGTTATTTGGAGGGTTTTCATACTGTGCCAATTTTCGTTTTACAATTGCCTTCAAATTCTCGATCGGATTTAAATCAGAAATATGTGCTGGCCATTTCAACGTCTGAAATTTTTTATTTACAATTTCTTACTTACTGCAATAATTACAAAAAATATTGGATTTAAAATATTTTGTTAATATTATGTAGCCATTTTTGCTCGCCAGTGTATTTTCAGTTTGTTGTGTATGCTGTTGACCGATGTATGTATACAATAACAGTGAACCAATTTTAATCAGTTATGCCTGCTAGAATTTCTGGATCAGTTTACGTATTCTAAACTAAATTTTCTCTATTTTTGAGAATTCACAATTCAATAAATATTGAATTTAAAAAATATTTGAAATAAATTTTTGTACTGCGATTGCATTTTGGTTCCGTGGTAAATTGAATTTCAACATATTTTACACTCACTCTACAATCCTTCGGTCAGTTTTAAAAATAGTTTTTTAAATAGTGGGACCAACAGTCCAATCTTTTTCATGGCAAGTAAATAACTCCCAGAGTTGCCAGAAGGGTGCATATTAATCACATAATCGAGTAATCAATTTTTGTTTTGTTCCGCTTTATATTTTGCAATACACTTGACTTGACACGCCAACACAATTGCATGCATGCCTAGTTGTGGTTTTAAAAGATTTTTTTGTTTTTCAAAAGGTACGATTAAACAAAAATATTTTACTTTTTTTTTATTTTTTCTTAACAATTTGTAAACAAACAGAAACAAAAAAAGTCGAGATATTTAAGCGGTTTTCTGCGTTTCATTGATTTCAAGTGTCAGACGATAAAATGAAAATATGCATACCTATCTGCTTATGCCTTGTATACATATGAGTATTATGAATCATTTAAGCTCTACGACTTCAATTCATGGTTTTGAATTCAGAAAAAAGTTTTGCTTCTGCATGTGGGTGATTAATACGAATGCGATTAATTTCGTTGAAAGAGATACAATTGGACCTCGCAATTGTTTCTCGAAAATTAGCCAAAAACCACACACACGTCTGATCCCCACTAATTATTTACTGTTAAGATTCCATATGCAAGTGGCTGGCATCAACACCATGAGCCACACCACAAACTTATTCATTTTTCTTATCGTAAGCAGCAGAAATATTTGTATATCGATTACATTGAAGAGATAACAAATATATGCGACCGTATTTTTTTTTGGGTTTTCTTTTGTTCAATTAACACAAATTTAGTTTGGTTGTTAATTAATATCGTGTAATTGTTTAGAGTTTTGAGTAATTTAAGCAAAAAACAAAAGGCAAAAGATACTTCTATCACTTGTATACCCATCACTAATAATACCAATAAATAAATTTGTTGCATTTATCGCATTGTCTTCTGTTAATTGATTTTCAGCATATGCTATGTGTGCCCTATTACGTATTGCTTTTCAATCAATGGCATCTGTCACGTAAGGGTATTCAAAAATATCTTCTGTTGTGGGCTAGTAAAAGATTAAGACAGTGATTCTGCTTTATAATGTCGTATAACAGATTACATTCGTTTTGTAAAAACATGTGTACGAATGAGACAACGTGAGTAACTGAAATGTTCATTATGGATTGGTTGCTTATAACCTCATAATGCCGTTAATTGAGTCAAATTTCTTACAATAAGAATGAATTCCTCGAACTTCCAGACCACAGTAGTTTCAGTTCTGTAATAAGAGATAATAAAGATTATATTTCGATCAATTTATTATCGCAACAACAACACCATACAGTGCTTTTATCATACCTAAGAAATAGCGGCCAATGAAACCAATTGTCCATACTATGCAAAACGTAATTCGCCAACAATGTTTTGATTTATTTGCTTTTACTATGTTCAGATATGCACTTCTATTGGGTCAATATTCGGTTTATTGAGTACAATATTTTAAGTGTTCAGGCATAATAATATACGCAGTTCAGCTGCTTACTCAATATTCATTTGACAGCTGCTTGTTTCAACAACATTGTGTTTATTTTGTTTTGTTGTTTTTTTTTTTGTTTGTCTTTGTTGACATTTCAGAGTGTTCGGTTAATTGTAATATGCTCACTAAACACACTTATGACAGTGCTGCATTTCAAATTTTACTCAATATTATAACAATTTGAGTATTTATTGCGCAATTATTAATTGAAACTTTATATGAGATATTGAGCTCAATAATGGCGTTTATTGCGATTTACGCAACAAATGTGTGCATATCTGAACACCGTATTACGTATTGTTGCGTACGTTTAGAGGCCAAAGTCCTGTTTCTGCGACCTAAGAATAACAAATTGCAAGCATAGGTAGCCTGTCGCCTATGATTTGTTAAGACCGGAGGTAGGGTACATGCAACAGCTTACTAACAGTGTTTATTGTGTTATCTGTCCTGTCTTGAAAAAGGGAAACGCCATAATAAGTGCAAACTCCCTATCGCATGTAAAGTTCTTACGAACGTATTGGGTGAATGACTGAAGTCAATCGCCAAAGCACTGAAAGAAGTTTATCAGCGCGTCCTCACATACATACATACATAATTGGCCATTACAACGCTTCAGTCAGAATTACGACTTAGCTTCTCACACCACTTTTGTTGTGTAAGTTAATTTGTTATACCTGAATAGCGGGACCTACAGTTTAAAGTCGAGTCCGAACGACAGATTTTTGAGAAACTTTTCATGGCAATTTTATTTGCTCTCAGAGTTTTTGCCAGAAATCTGCTGAGAGGTAGTCGCCGAAAAAATATTTCTTCATATTTCGTTTTGTTGGAGATGTCGGAGCTGAGGTTTGAACCGAGGACTTACGTATAATAAGCCAATATACTAAATATTAGACTACATCTTCAGACCTAGTAAATCCACCATCGGCCAGATATTCACATTACATCAAAATAAAAATGGCCAATGGAAACCAAGTCGACACAAACCATCCTCTTTTGTCGACTATAAGACAGCGCTATAAGGCATGGCGTTTTTTCGCAAATTTTGAAATCGATATTCTTGCGAAATTATTAAAGCGTTGCAGAATGACGTTGACCAACTCCTGCAGCTGCAACAAGACAGGAGACGACCTCTCCAAATCCTTTGATACTGTTGCGGGCTTCCAGATGCGTCGATTCCTTATCACGCGACCTCTTCAACTTTGTCAGGGAGAGTGTTCTGCGAAGGTGGAATAGCATCGCAATGACACAAAAGTATCCATTTGCTTGAGTACACTGACGACGTTGACAGTGTTTTGCATATCAAGAGAGATGTTACTGCTGTTTTTAGTGGTATTGAACAGTGGTCCACCATTACTAGCAAAAATGATGTCAGTCTGGAGATCAAGCATATGATCACTCTTGAAAAAAGGTGTTATTATGGTCTCAACAACAATTGAGTAGCAGACTTCTCTACGATGCAACGCATCCAATGATCTAAAAGTAGCTCTTCCTCCAAATCGATGCAGCAGTCTTAAGAGTATTCGAGACAGAAGTCCTACGTAAGATCTGTGGTTCAGTGAGATGATCCATCAATGAGCTGTAGGAACTCCTCAACAACATGGACGTCACAACGCATTAACAACGAGCAGCTGAGCTAGCTCGGCCATGTCGTTCAGATGTTCTGACGAGACGTGAATTCGGAACCAAATCAATTGGTGTGAGCAACTGGAGAAGCCGGGGCGCCTATAAAGAAGTGTTAAGGAGGCAGGCCGAAATCTGAAGAAAGGGTTGCTAAATTAATTAAGGAGAACGGAATTACCAACAACAAAAGAATAAAAATAAAGAATAAAAGTATTTTAGGAGATTAACTTCAGACTTCATATGTGCATTAACAGAAGCTTTAACAAATTTATTGGATGGAATGGCCAGCTTAAACTCTTGGTTGTGGGAGATCAACTTCAATCTTCATATGCACATTGAAAGAGGCTTTAAACTCTCTGTCAGGAGCCAATTTACAGGTTCTTTTGAGTTTGCTATTAAGAATACAAGGACTGTCGCAACTGATCCCTCTGTTGTGTTTACTGCTTCCTCTTTTCAAGGTGAACGCAACGATGCCCAGGACCTCCGGATATTTCACATGCCTACCTACCTACCTTCTTACCTTTACCAAATTTATTGGATGGAATGGCCAGCTTAAACTATTGATTTGAAGACATCAACATCAGGTTTTAAATTCTCTATCAGGAGCCTGTTTTCAGATTTTTTTGAGTTTCATAATGGGAAAACGTTAGCTGGCTTAACTGATCCCTCTGTTGTGCTTACTGTTTCCTCTTTCCAAGGCGAACACAACGATTCGCAATACCTCCAGATATTCTTGTGCTTGCCAACTGCCTACCTATACTTACCAAATTTATTGAATAGAATGGCCAGCTTAAACTCTTGCTTCAAAAGTTCTTATGCTACCATCTTATAGCCCGGATTTGACACCATTTTATTACCGATTGATTACCGAATGGCGTTTTACTACACTTCATAATAAAATAAAGTGTGTTTTTCGATTAGAAACTAGCAAAGCAGCCTCTATTTTAAGTTAAAGTAGGTAATGTAAGCTTAGCTTACAAAATTTAATTTAAAGTTTTCGCCTAAAACTATACACGATTATGTGACATGTAATAATAAAGCTTGGCTGGGCTTAAACATCGAATACATCTCATTTGAATATATGTTGTATGTATGTATTGTTTGTTATGCGTCATTAAATATGGTAAAATGCCACCAACAACGTTTTATTTATTAAAACAGATTGTGATCATAAAACTACAAAATTTATTATTCGCAACACGATAACAATAAAACAAAGTTTGAACAACACGAACAACATGTAAAACAAGTGAGACATGAACAAGATGATCATTATTAGTAAACATAATCAAGTATTAGACATTATTTAGAGCACCACCATTCATGTACCGATCCAAACACTCCTAAGAAGGGATTCCAGTCAATTAAAATTCATACCAAGTTACAATTACAGACGCCGATACGCAGAAAAAATCTCACACCAAAAATACACATCGAAAACATGATTTTAAACTACCTGAAGACGATTAAACGATACTCATTAAAATGTGCGAAACGATTTAAAATTTTTTTTAAATGGACAACACAGCGTTCGTTCCCTATGCAAATGTGATTTCAAGAAAGACGAAATAAAAACAACAGATGAACGAACAGATGAATTTAATTAAAGCAATGAAGTATTTCCACTAGAATGTTTACATACAAATAACTCTGGATGTTGACAGTTGACATTTACAGCCATCATTGCCATCATCACAATCATCATCAACAACATCATCAACATCATCATCATCATCATCATGATCAACATTATCAAACACAAAGAGACGCTGAGCAATATTTTTATTCATAAAGAAATAACACTGAAACACGTGATGCGAATTCAAATAGTGGATCAACAATTCTATGAGAATTTTAAGAAATTCTTCTTCTTCTTCTTTTATGTTCTATCAGAATGCCAAACCTTAAATGAACATTTAACAAGAATGGATGGATGACTGTTATGAATGATGGGCAAAGCAACTCCAAGACAACCTTGAGGTGTGGAATCCTTTTTTAGTAAATGATTAAAACATATCACAAAAACAAAATATTATAGAGTGAGTGGCATTACAGAGACAAACAGTTTTTCTCATCGAAATTTACCCCATAAATTATAAAGTTTCGGTAATCGTGGTAACTAAAACAAAAAAGAACTTTTCAAATTGCCCATGATACTAGCAAATATAAAATTAAAGTGCTCTTCTTTTCTTGCTTGCAATAAAAAATTAATCCAATAATCAATTTGTGACAATGGGTATTGTGAGAGATACCCACGACTTTATATTGCCAATTATATTCTCTGGTAAACCGTTCAATATGCAAATATCCTGATTACAGGCCCTATCAGTCAATATTCGAATTTGCAAATTCTGCCCAACGAATGGCACATATAAGACAGTTATTCTTTAACGCAAAGTAGCTACCTCGAGGTTCGTAAAAAGGTTTGCGGACGGGTACAATACTCGTTGGTCGAAATGCTCCATTCTAAATTCATCCTAAAAAGAGATGATAGTAAGTTAGAGCAACGAAACGGAAAGAAAAGATATTGGAAACGAAGGAAAAAAAGATCACCACAAATACACAAGAGAACGCGACTACAAACTTGATGTCCTAGCACATCTGAGCCATCTCAAACTACGTAGCAATCTTTGGAGAGCCTCTTGCCGCTAAGAACTGGACAGTTGTAGAGGAGGTTTCGATGGTCTTCAACTTGTCCTTCGTCACAATATACACTGCAATAGTACGGCTGTTATCTATTCTAGATAATGGTCAGCGATCTAACCTCTTACATCCATAATTGGCCATTACAACCCTTCAGTCAGGATTACAGCCTAGCTTCCCACACCACTCATGTTGTGTGTGTTAATTTTTATACATGAGTGGCGGGACACAATTTTAAATTCGATTCCGAACGACAGATTTTTGAGAAACATGCCAAATTTTATTTACTCTCCAGAGTTTTTGCCAGAAATCTGCTAAGAGGAAATCGCCGAAGAAATATTTTTTCATATTTTCGTTTTGATGTCTGACCAGGCGTTTGAACCGCGGCCTTACGTCTAATAAGCCAACATAATACCTACTAGGCTACGGTGACTTCTCTAAACTCTTAGAGCCTTTTAATAAACCCAATAATTAACTTCAGGCCGGTATTATCCAAATCCAGTAGCAAATCTGTTCTAGCACTATCTACTCCTACACATATCTACTCCTAAACATGTCATTTCCCAACGCATGTGCTTCTTTTCCCTGACCCATATAGTGACGAGGCTGTAGAAGTGGCAGATTGGGGGATCAGGACCAATTTCGCCCTCAGAAAGTGAGCCTAACCTAGCAATAGAATCCGCTGTATCGTTACCAAATCTTTATACACTCCTTGTGTCTACAAACAAGTTGTGATTTACACCAGGCCAACGCAATGGCACTTAGGACAACAAGAACAACCTCTATGTAACTGAAAATTCTAGAAAAGAATGAAATACCAGAAGACAGTTGAAATATTCTGCAATTATATATTCAAAACTGAGTCCATTCCTGTCTGTGTTTGTCCAAAAATGCGAATTTGACCGGATAAACCTCAAAAATGAAAGGATTGGCTCTATTTTGAAAATTTTTAGGAGATCTGGAGATGAGTATGTGAAATTTGAGCGTTCGATGTTGCCTGTGATCTTTCATATTCCACCTACTGTATTTCGTGCCCAGTGTAGCAACTGTATTGTCATGCTAAATCGGCGTATCTTCCAGATCCATGCCGTTCAGTTGTGATCGGAAAATTCCTATCAAGATATTTTCAGTTTAGCAGTACGCATTCAGTTTAATTGATTATGACTGTGTGATGAACACTCCATCAAATCGCTTTTGCGGAATATCCAATGTAGCATAGGTTGTGTGGCACATAGGGCCGCCCTGTTGAAACCATAAATCATCGGCGGTTTGTCTGGTCTAAATCATCGAGTTCAGGTCAAAGAATATAAGATAATCATTGACTTACAGTGCTTTCGCAAAGAAATATGTAGTAATGACGAGATGCATTGGACATTCCAGCATTTCATGTGATTTGTTACCGTTCGATCAGGAATGAGTCTCATCGCTGAATATGATTTTTCTATGATGTGGATGCGATACGTCAACATTTTCGCAGTTCCATCCCAGCAATAATGCTATTCGTTTTTATAATTTAAAGTTATTGCATTTCACACGCACTCTATTTTAAAGGAAGCTTACAGTAGATCTCCGGAAAGTTAAAGCAAATGAGTTTTACCGTACATAAATGACCCAGTATTACAATGTAAAGCCATGCTCTCCATAGTAACCTACTTAAATAACGAGAACTCATCACATGGGTAACTCCAAAAAAAATTCCATATAATCTAGTCGAGCTGGTGCTTTATCTAAAGAATAAAATAAAGTTTAGTTGGTCACATTATAAATTACACTTCATGAGAAGGAATTATTTATTCAAAAAAAGTTTGAATAAAAGAAGTTTTAAAATGCAAAACCACTTTATATCTCTTCATTAGTGTCTCTTCGATTCAAATTAAAATTAAAGCGAAAACTCACAATGAATTCACGAAAACTCAAAAAAAGATACAAAGTTTTACACACTCGTACAAACATGTCAGCATACCTTTGATCATATTTTATTTATTTTGAGTTTCTTTCCAAACAGTGAACAGAAGAAGATGTTATTAAGGGGTTAGTATACTTCATAATTTTCAAAAATCGACTTTGGTATTCACGGTCTTAGCTCCTTTAGAGGTAGGAATTTTCTTTTCCCTTAAACGATAGTATAACGCGACCAGGCGCGTCCTACGGTATTCTCGAAATCACTTCTTTCCGACCTGGCGACCACGATTTAGCAAAAATTTAATTTCGAACGATTTTGTTGAAATTTTGGGACAACATTCCTAAGACGAGTAGTTTTAACACGAACTAGTATATTTTTTATCCGTCAATTATTAATAACTTTATTAAGCAATGAAGGTAGGAAAGATAAGTGAAAAAAGTAAGCCGCCATTTTGTTATTTTTTGGCCTTTTCAAAATATTACAAAAAAAGTTCAGCCTATTACCGAAAAAATATTTTATAAGAATCTATTTCGAATTTTACTTTGAGACACTCATAACTCTTCCAATAATGGTCGTCAAATCTTGAGATGTCTCTCTTCAGACTATAGCACCACCGCCGGACTTCACCGTATAATTGAAACAAAAAATTTTTAAAACAATCAAATTTCATATAAAAATTCATTTGTATAATTAAATTTATCTTAAAAAAGTCGGAAAAAGACCCGTAGAAGGTATACTAACCTCTTAACCGGACTTACACTAACCTTTGGACCGGAAACTAAAATTGAAACAATACATAAGTAGATGAAAGGCTTGTGAAAGCTCGTAGAGGTTAGTCTTAATATCGATTTTAAGTAGATCTTCAATCCGAGAATAATACGATTTAGTAGTATGACGAATAACATTGGACGGAAAGTTCGACGTCAGAATTATATATGGTATTCTGTGCGATCAGAAAGTCTGAGCGCAAGGTCAAAGCAGATTTAATCCGCTTGGATGTTAATACTTTTGCTAAGAGCGAATTAGCAATTAGTTCAGGGGCGTCTAGGAACACTAAATTTAAGGGCCATTATTACAACTTCCCGTTAAAGTTGTGTTTAGTAAAAGGTAACTTTAGCTAAAGTGAACTTTAAAGTCACATTTAGCTTCTTTTCGTTATTACAACCTAATGATAAAATAAAGTTAACTTTTTCAAAAATATGGCAGTGCCAGAGCATAACACTGCTCAATTAAACAATTGTATTTGCTCACTTTGTTTATATTTGAAGTTGCCATATTGAAATTAATAATAAAATATGGCAAGTTCAAACATAAAACTTAACTTTAAAAGTTACCAGTACGTAGATCTTCTCTTTAGCTTAACGCTCACTTCTACCTTATTGTCCACTTATAATAATGAAAAACAGTTTATCTGCCTGTTAAAATCCTCGCTTTAGTTAACGGCAAGTTGTAATAATGGCCCTAAGACTTTGCTAAATTGTAAAGAGCGGATTAATTAGTTCTTAAGTCATAGAAGTCGCCGTGGTGTAGTAGGCAGTGTGTTGGCTTACTATTCGTAAAGCCCGGGTTCGTATCCCAGGCCAGACATCAAAAATTAAATATGAAAAAAAATATATTTCTTCGGCGACTTCCTCTCAGCAGATTTCTGGCAAAAACTCTGAGAGTAAAATAAACTGCCATGAAAAAGTTTCTCAAAATTCTGTCGTTCGGAGTCGACGTTAAACTGTAGGTCCCGCCACTCACGTATAAAATTAACGCACACAACATGAGTGGTGTGAGAAGCTAGGCCGTAATCCTGACTGAAGGGTTGTAATGGCCAATTATGTATGTATGTATGTATGTAAGTCGTAGTAACATATCGCTCTAATATGAAGAAAATTACGATATTTTTGTCTGAATAAAAGTGACTGAAAATAAGTGCGGCGCATAATACATACATTCATAATTTGTCATTACAACCCAGGATTACGATCTAGCTTCTCACACCACCTATGTTGTATGTATTAATTTTTACCATAAGTGGTGGGACCTTCAGTTAAAAGTCAACTCCGAACGACAGATTTTTTTGTAAAATATTTAATGGCAGTTTTTATTTTCTCTCATATCGGGTCCGCCATCTAACGTTTTTTTTTTCAACTACTGTTTATTTCGTAAATGGTAACACTTAGCTCATGTCTGATTTGACAGGTAATTAGTTTTATCCTTCCGCTGAACGAATATGGTTGTGTATACGCTTGTACAATGCTGGGAAATATTGCGACTTATCATGGTAATGTTGCAGAATGTGTGCGAAAATTGCGTACGGATTTTGGAAGAAGAGAAGCACCGTCAGCTCCGTATGTTCGTTATCTTGTGAAAAATATGAAAGAAACTGGCATCCTCATCGATAAACCAAAGCGTGAAAAGCCAAAAACAGTGCGTACACCCGAGAATATTGCTGCTGTGGTAGAAGAAAGTGTGCGTGAAGCGTCATCAACATCAATTCACCGTCGTTCTCAACAATTGAACATTTCGGAGACATCATTGAGACGAATTTTGCATAAAGACCTTGGTATGACGCCATACAAAGTCCAATTGGTTCAGGAGTTGAAGCCAATTAACACTCCAATGCGTTTTCGCTTCGCTAAGTGGGCCTGCAATCGACTTGCAGAAGGTGCCGATTTTGGCAAAAAAAAAATCATCATTCAGATGAACCTCATTTTGATCTTGGCGGGTATGTAAACAAGCAAAATTGTCGCATTTGGGGCACAGATAACCCGCACGCATACATTGAAAAGCCGACGCACCCAAAACGAGTCATTGTTTGGTGCGGATTTTATTCCAGAAGCATTTTTCTTCGAAAATGAGCAAGGAGTGGCCGTTACAGTCAATGGCGATCGTTATCGGGCCATGTTGAACGAATTTTTGTTCGCAAAAATTGAAGAGGAGGATATTGGCAACATTTGGTTTCAACAGGACGGCGCTACATGCCACACAGCTACACTCGACGCCCTGTTTTTGAAGATCGCATTATCAGCCGCAGAGTTGATGTCGTTTGGCCACCTCGGAGCTGCGATTTGACACCGTTGGACTATTATTTGTGGAGTGCCGTCAAAGATAAGTTTTACGCCGTCAAGCCAGAGACAATTGACGCTTTAAGGACAATATTCGTGAAGCCATTGGTGAAATACAGCTGCACACAATCGATAATGTGCTTTAAAATTGGACCGATCGTGTAGGCTACTGCATGGCCAGCCGAGACAGCCATTTGAATGAAATTATTTTCCATTATTAACCGGAGGGATTGTACTTTCAAATAAAAGCAGAAATTTGAGAAAATATTCAGTAGTTTTTCTAAAGCATTTTCAAAAAAAAAAGTTATTTGGCGAACCCTTTAGTTTTTTCATATTTCGTGTTGATTAAGATGTCTGACCTAGGATTTGAATCGTGGCCTCAGGTCTAATAAGCCAACACACTACCTACTAGACTACGGCGCATAATCATGAAATCTTGATCTTATGGATAACACTTCTCCTGAAATTAGTCGTATGAGAGGAATGGATTGCAACAAACTGAGGCAATTTTACGTGTGTGTGCCCAAAAAAAAACTCATTTTTGAAAGCCTTGTTTTAGACACACACTTGCAATTACTAATGTATGCAAACTTTTGTGCAAGGGTGTACCTGTAAGAATATTGACGTTCATTATTATCTTGTTAATCCTGTTGCAACATGCAATTGCAAATAAGACAACAAAATATAGGTTTTTACTTAATTTTTTCGTGTCTTTTTAAGATTTTCACATACTGACCTAGTTTTGTTGTAAAAAAAAAAAACAACAACAACAAATACAACATCAATAGCGATAGTACTTAATATAAGAAAATGTTGACAAAAATAAAACGCCTCTAAACAAGTTTTCGCTATTTTTACATTTTTCTTTACACAATAATAGAGAGATAGACGGAGAGAGTGAGGGGAAAGAGAAAAAGTAAAAAGGCAAATGAACCATTGAAATCTAGAAAATGCAACATTTTGATGTTGAAAGAACGTGAATATTGTTTTTAATTTTTGCAGCAAATCGGGGTTTTTGTTGTTGTTTATCGATTCGTGTTCAGTTTATACTCTGTTGGGAAATGTCGGCAAATGTTAGTTGTTCTTGTCACTTGTATTTCCTTTTCGATAAAATTCGTTGAAAGACCTTGAATATCTACAGGGGTATCACTCCGGTCTCTGTGTTCAGTTTAGACTAAATCCAGTCTAGCAAATGAATTTGACATTTAAGTGCCTCTAATTATGGCGATTGTAATGCAATCAGTTTTGATTCTTTTTTTTTAATGTGCCGCTTAACGTATTGGCTGGTCATTCTTAAAAAGACTTAAAGTCAGATTAAAGCCAAAAAAAAACAGCTCAATCAACTAAGTATTGCTAATGTAAGTTAGCAGTCAACTTTAATTATTTCCAGATCATATAAGTGATTAATTACACAATGAAAAATTATTATTTATTCGCCTGCAGTTTGATAAATCTCTCAACACAGAAATAAAAATTATTTTTGTGAATTAATTAAAGCTTCTTTCACTTCCAGAAAATATACTGTTTCCAACTTTTGGATTTAATTGATTTCCGGACAGAATTGTAAGACTTCTGATTGCTCAGTATTAACACAACCCATTTTCCTCCAAAACGTGGCTGCTAGAACTGCACTGAAGCTTAAGTTCTCAGGTATGTGTGTTTGGGCTACCCATGTACCATGTACCCACCATACACGCTTTAATACCGCAATACTTGGTACTAGAGACTGTTTTCGGACGGACAAAACTCACACTATCACACGGAATCGGTACAACACCTTTTTTGGGTGACAGGAAGTTTGAAGATCTGGGCATGGTGGCGAACGTGCCACTAGAAAAATAGAGTGGTTTAAACCCGCCACTAACGAATCATGACAAGGAGGTTTGCGACACTCTCGGTAACGCAATGGGCCATATGGGCCACCGAGAGAACTTGCCTGTAAACGGCAAGCTACCCGCTATCCTAATCTAACCTAACACAAACCATAGTTGCATAGTGCACATCGTTAATGCCACGCAACATTAAACTTATACTTAGCATATCAAGTAAGGTTCTTTAAATGGCCTTTATAGGCTTTGTACCTTGGTCGATGATAGTTTAGTTTTAGTGTATGTCGTATGGATTCTGGAAGCAAGTATATTATGGATCCTCAAGTTGATTTAGTCTCTTCATCATAGTACTTGACATTCATCTATCGACCCCTATTTTATACGTGGCAAAAAAATATTCTTACGTTTTCGAAGAAGTCGGCATTATTTGAGTAGAAATGATGAGCCTTGTTACTCGTTTACACAGAGTGATCACCAACTTGCGGTGGTGACCTCTGGATGCACTAGTGCCTCTTGTGCATGTCAATCTTGGGCGTATGTTCATACCCTGGTGAGAGTCAAAGCAGAAAATCTCGTTATCCGATTTAGTAAATTCATATACAGGAGATTTATGCCTCATAATTTTATAAATTGATTAAAAATTTTTCAGTATAGTCCTTTAAAATAGGTTAGGACAGCATTTAGGCCCATTGTGATACCACATAGCTCTTTAGACTAGGTTAGGTGGCGGACCCCCTGGAAGGAAGAGGTTTCACTCAGGCCAGCATTTAGGCCCATTGTGATACCACAATTAACTCCACGAGAGGTCGACTATTACCTAGAGAAAACCATTCCGAGTCCAAAACAAACGTTGCTATTGCAGCAACCTTTATATTAGAGTGTTCGGTCAACAATATCAGAAAGTGAGAGCTCCCTCAGTCCCTTCTTGACAAGAGCAGGGCACTAACATATGAGGTGAATCCAACTCCTCAGACCCATAGCTTCCCCTTTAAGTTGAAGACATATCCGCTCGAAGAACACTGCAATTATGCTTCAGTCTGAAGTTAACCCTCCCATCCCATCCAGTTTAGATTAAAATCCATCAGTACATGTGTACACTCAACCAATCCCGTTTTGGGAAAAAAATTTATCGAATGCGGAACGTTGCAGTTTTGCAAAGAAAATAGTTGTTTGAATCCCGTTATTCCTTATCCCGGATTTGAAAAATATTTAATACCTTGTCTTCACTTTTCTCGTCTCTCCTCGTAATCTCCTGCGTACATAGCAATATTAATTACCACAATTTTCTACCAACAACTTTGCAATGCGTTTGACATTAGACTAACATTAATAGCAGCTCTACAAAGTTAGGTAACCTAGTACTTGCAAATCGCCGTACTCTGGTAGATAGTGTGTTGCCTTATTAGACGTGAGACCACGGTATATATTCCAAATTTATATTATTGCTGGCAAAAACTCAGAGTAAATAAAATTGCCAAGAAAAATTACTCAAAAAATATGTCGTTCGGTTCGGCTGTAAACTGTAGGTTCCCCACTTAATCCAATCGAATCCTAAAGGATTATAATAACCAATTAAGTAAGTAAGCACTTTCAATTTGTCCTGGAATATTTCACACTACAAGATGGGTGTTTAAATTTGTAATTGATAAAAATCAACATGCAGTCAAATTTTGATCAAATTTACTTTCGAGCGTTAATACAACATACATACATAATTAAAAATTATCACATTCAGTTGTTTCCTAAACCATTTCCAAACAAGTGTTATATAATGGATTCTCATACGCTTCTATAGAGAATAAGAGGTGGTAATCACATGCAGAAAAGTTCAGACTCTAAGATAACATCAGCTGAGTTCTTATAGATATGAGAGTAACACAATTACTTTTATATTTGCCAAGCCGAGAAACTGTAACAGTATGGCTGCCTTCCAAAATGTATCAATACAGTTCTACTACTGTATATATATATGCAAAATAACCAAACAATGCATCAACTATAAATCCGATGCCTCATTGCTTTTTGATTGCGTTAAAAATACACATTGACAACGCGTCGCGACGTTTTGAAACAAAATACATTGTATATAATTTGTACAGCGGCATTATGAAACACGATACTTTGTTCAAACACAAACATTTTGGAAGGCAGCCTATATTTTCGAATTGTAGTTTAACTGAGGGCAGCTTACAAGAAGGTGAATGAGACAGACATCAATCTCGACACTTTAAACCCTAGCACAGAACAAAACAAAAACAAAATTTTTTTCGTGGATATCCTCTCGGCAGTCTTCTACCAAAATCTCTGTGGGTTAATAAAATTATCATGTAAAGTTTCTCAAATTTGTCGTTCGTAGTCGACGTTAAACTGTAGGTCTGGCCACTCTTGCATAAAAATAATACACAATGCACATGGGTGGTGTAAGAAGCTAGGTTGTAATCTTGATTAAAAGTTTGTAATGGCCAATTAAATAGGTAAGTATTGAAAACACCTTATATGTACAGTGCACAGCAAAAGTCTTAGTACGGCAAAATATTTTAGCAATTACATGAATTTGAAGCCAAAAGTTTGTATAAAAATTTATAGTTAATATATTTATTTTAATAATTTATTTCTGTTTTATTATAAAACAAAAAATTTTTTTATGTTTTTCATAAAACAAACGAAATATAAGGAAAAGTTTCAGATGACTCCATTGGTGCCCCCAAGTAGAACCCTGACTAAATTTAAAATTCAAAGGCCTACTATCTGAAAGTGTTATTCCTTGTATTTAGTAGAATATGCCTTAAGGTCAAGCACTCCATTTAACCCATTTGGAATTGAATGTACAAGTTTTCTTTAGTGTTGCCTGGAGGCACCATGAGCAAGTTGTTTGGTTGACGTAACCGTTCTTTCAAATGATTTCCTAAATACTCTCTTGAAGTCATATCGGGACTTTGTCCAAGAGTATTAAGCCTGTGGGGACTTCTTTGTCAAAATATATTGCCGTACTAAGATTTTCGCTGTTCACTGTATATTATATTGTATTCCCTATCCAACTAATTCTTTAATTTTTTGCATTGCGGAACAAATTATGCTCATAGACCGAATTGATTGACTGGAATTAATCTACTTAAAAAAGTTAAAAAAAAGGTAAATTGTTTATATTGGCGAGATTAAAAATATGAAAAATTGTTAAAAACGAAAACATTAACAAGCATTTGGCCTATTTTTATTGTATTTTCAACTTCGTTGCCAATTAGTGGGTGCGGAAGATGCTGCACAGGAAAGACAAATGCAAGCCAATGTAGTTAATTAAAGTTAAAAAATCATTAAAACTGGTTTTAAGTCTCACAACATTTTGTGGCAGCAAAAAGACTTTTTTATGCTGCCATATGCTAGACCTCATGCTGCACTATAGACTCAACCGATCAGACCAATAATCAACAATTAAATGAAACTGCAACGACAAACAAAACGAAGCGAAAAATGATGCCAAAACATTAACGTCTACGTCTTTAAGCAGCAACAGCGCTCAAAGCAAAAACTACCGGCTAAACTCAAGCGGTTATTCAACTTTTTAACAAACAAAAAATTGTTGTTTTTTGTAAATTGTTGTTTTTTGTAAGTTTTTTTGCATTTGTTTTATTGTTAAATTTGCAGTCACAGAAATAATAATAGACAACGATAAAGCGTTAAAGCCGATGTCGTAGATGGCGTTGCTGCCGTTGTCATCATCGTAATCGTCAACGTTTCATGAATTTATAGAGATTTCTTAATCTGGAAAAAAACGTACAAAATGCAGTCCGTCAAAGTGGAAGTCCACAAAAATAGAAAGAAAAAAACAACAAATGATTGAATGTATAAATTAAGGAAATATAAATTAATTTTAAATGGTGTTGTATTTGTTATTTTCGTTTATGTTTTTCGCAATTTTCGTTACTTTTTTAACCTTTCAATTTCGTTTGCTGTCTGTTATAATTTGAAGGAAAAATCACTCAAAACAAAACAATATAATGAGTATTGCCTTCATCATAATCACCATAAAAGTCAAAAATCATTGGGAAATAATTATTTCCTTCAGTTTCAAAACTCACACAACCATTGGACTCGATAGAGTTCTTTTCGAATATCAACAATTACATGAGCAATGAGACTTGAATACAAGTCTATTCGCATGCAAATTGCGAATAGAATTCATGTAAATCTTCCCTGACTATTAAATTGTAGTCCAATTACAATTCCAATATATTATTGCCAATCTATTTACGTCTCTCAGTTGACAATAGAAACTTGATTTGAAATAGCACGACTAGATATTCATGACGACTCTACATGTATGGATGGTATTGTCTGAATACGGCACTGCCGACATCATTCTTTTTATATGGATTTTATTAAATAGACTTTAATTATTTGTTCATCATCATCGTTAATGGCAATTTTTTTTTTAATCAAATATTTATTATTCGCTCATTTGATGATTACAATACAATACAGTAGAACTGTGCTATGATGAAAGAACATATGATTCAAAAAAGTAACTAAGACATGTTGACAAATAGGGTTTTTATAGTTTAGTTTCCCTTTCAAACATACATAAATATATTGTGAATTTTGTATGTTAACTAATAACGATATGCACGAAACAGAATACTCTGTCATAGCTAGACATTTCAGTCATAAATATTTTGTCGCGTTCCTAATGTAATGTCCCTGGTGTTCAATTTGGAAACTTCTAGAACCTCACTGTTGATTTGTTATTGTAAATTTTTTTTCTTTTCTAACTTTCGTTGTTTTTCTATGTCTTTTTTCTTACTTTAAGTCGATCTTGTCATAGATTTCCATTCTGCTTATTCTGCCAAGCGGCAATATGTTACCAAAATTCCAAGGAACAGTTACACCATCACACAAATATGCGCTCTAAGCAGTAAGACGTGAAATTTTCAAGGCCTAAATATTACAATTTTATTTATTTATTTATTTACCAATTGAAGTCGCCATAGTCTCTTAGGTAGGGTGTTGGCTTATTAGAGGTGAGGCCACGGTTCATGCCCCAGGTCAGACACCTCGAACAAAGATTTCCGGCAAAAATTCTGAGAGTAAATATAATTGCCATGATAAGTTTCTCAAAAAATCTGACCTTCGGAGTCGACGTTAAACTGTAGGTCTTACAGGAGTTGTAGGACTTATAGATAAAATTAACACACACACACACCATGTGTGAAGGGCTAGGTCGTAATCCTAATTGAAGGGTTGTAATGATCAATTAAGTTAGTAAATAAATGTACATTTTTAAAACCTATATTTCATCATCTTATCGTATTGACAGCACTAATACGTTCATTGGTGCTAGCATGGAAGCTTGTTGACGCTCTGCCTTTAACATAAGAATTTCCACATATAAACAAGTATTCTAATTTTGATAAGTTGTGGCGCAGCATTATGGTGGCATTGGGTTGAATTCTGGTATGTTATGCTACACTGAGTATATGGAATAAGTTAGTCAGTTCTAAATAGTTAGAATAATATGTAATTGTATTTTCGGTTAGGTGGCGGACCCCCTCCAAGACAAAGGTCCCACTTAGTCCAGAATTTAGGCTCATTGTGATACCACAATTAATTCTAACCTGGGGTCAACCATTCCCTAGAGAAGACCCTCCCTTGTTCAAAACAAATCTTGCTATTTCAGCAATCTTTATATTCCAAAACTCGGTCAACAACATCAGGAAATGAGAGGTCATCGTCTTCAAGACAAGAGCAGGGCACTGATACATGAGGTAAAAAACAGTCCCTTCCTCCTCCTAAGGTCACAGCTCTTGCAGAAGTTATTAATTGGAATGCCGATGCACTTGGCATTCCTACCAAAAGGACTATGGTTCACAAGGAACGCTATTTTGCGATGGATGGCCTTACGGTTTAAGGACAGAAGTGAGACAGTCTTATTCTTGTCTATACGTATCTAGCAGAGTCTGGCAATATTGCGCGCACCATCCTGCTGCCAGCAAGATTGAGCCTCCCCGAATTAGACGAAGCAATGGAAATACCTATGCCTTGTAACATGTCGGAGACTGCTAGCTTCGTATTCTAAATGATAAAAAAATAAAATCAACAACTACAGCATGTGTCAACTGACATCAAATACAATTGCAAACGAACCCGCATTTTAAAGACCCTATATTTGTAAGATAGCTTTTAGCCATTATAGATGTTTATACGATTCGTTATAGCCAAATCACATTCGTGAAATCTCAATAAATTCAAAGTAAATCTATTTTATTCACATTTAAATAAATATACATACATAAAGACACATCCCTAGCATACTTCCACACATCTGCATATAGGCAGATATGTATACATACATACGTATATGGTAAGTTATTTACAATTGCAATGTACTGAGCATGCACTTAGGCCCGTTGTATTGGTATTTGTAAAAATAAAAGTTTAAAACCGGTTTCAGTCTTTAACAATTTGTGAAAAATTTTGTCTTCAATTCCACCAACTAAATAACGGGGCATAATTTTACAATGATGCGCGACATTTAGAGATTTGCAAATAATCACAAAAAGTCAACAAGTGTTGGTTACAGATATTTTTCTACAAATTCTGGCAAACTCTTATTGAAAACCCGTTAAGGCCAATTGATAAATGAAAAAAAAAATATGTATGGTAGTACTTAACATCAGTAATCAATCATATTACTTTCACAATTCATATGTCAAAGATCACACATGGAATGCAAGCAATTGTGCAAATAAAATAGAAATTGTACTGCAGCTGATGTAAAATGCTTTCAAATTAAATTCTAATGACAAAAAATTCACCACAATTAAGAAAAGATTTCAAATGAAAATTGAATAACAGAATTATTTTCTATAACGGTACCCTAAATGAGAGCGATAGTTGTTTTGCTCTTTGAAAAAAAAACGAATTGCGAATAGACATTTTCATGTACATACAGAGGAATGTGAACAAACCGATGCAAGCAATCGACGTCGTCAACGTAAATACAGACGTAAAGCGTTTTACAATTGCCAAATCGCAGCAGAAAAACCAATGAATTACTTGAAGCTTGAGTCTGCAATACTCTAGCAGAGTACACCGGTAATGAAAACAGTCTCAAACAAATAACTCTCATGATAATCCGCCAAAATTAATTATCATAAGCATAATAGAGGGACCAGGTATTTGAAATAATAACTTGAATACAGCTTGATTGAACATTACGAAAATAAAGACTAAAATACCTTTTTAAGATATTAAATATCGAGGAATACCAGTTACTACTTTGCTAAAAAAGAAAAAATCAACAAGTCAAGCACACTTTTAACTTGATCAAGAATGTGCCTTGGGTAATAATTTGTTTAATACAGGTGAACGTCGCCGTGGTCTAGTAGGTAGTGTATTGGCTTATTAGACGAAAAGGCAGGGTTCGAGCCCCAGGTCAGACATCAAAATAAAATACAAAAAGTATTTCTTCGGCGACTTCCTCTCAGCAGATTTCTGGCAAAAATTCCGAGAGTAAATAAAATTGCCATGAAAAGTTTCTCAAAAATCTGTCGTTCGGAGTCGACTTTAAACTGTAGGTCCCGCCACTCATGTATAAAAAATTAACACACACAACATAAGTGGTCTAAGAAACTAGGTCCATAATCCTGACTGAAGGGTTGTAATGATGTATATAATACAATCATAGAAGATGGAGTAATAGGGATGATGGAGCAATTTGCAGGTTACATACTGCCTTAAGAGAGTTACCATTCTGAGTTAGACGAATGGCTCAAAGGCCGTTAGTGGTACAGCAGCAAGGGTATAGAAACACATGGAAACTCGCAGATATTTTGCAAGTTTATATCATCGAAAAATGTAAAAAATTCAATTTATAATAAAAGTACAAATCATAGTAACATTATTTGGCACTCTGGCTGTCATTCGAGCCCTCATATCCCATGAGGTTGGATCAAAATCAGTATAACGCTTTCTGAGAACACATTGAAAGCGACAATACAGTCATTCTCAGCTTGATCCCAAATAGTGTATGAATTTAGGGAAGTGAACAGGCAAACCAACTTGCATACTAATGATGGAGTCAGAAACTTCCTGTGGAATGGAAAATGGAGTTTGAAAAAATAAGATTAGCGAAAGAAAAGACAAAGAGTGGCAAAGACAAGAGAAGAGTCTATTTTTTTTGCTAGGCAACTATAATAGAAAAGAATATAGCCCTATAAAATATCTGTGAATAACTTAAGAATAGTAACCGGATTTTCTATCTGTAGACTTCGGACCCAAAGTGTAGCTTCTATGGTGTGGTAATTATCTGGCATTTCACAATGAGGCAAGTAGTAAACATAAGCGTATCCTTGTTAACATCAACTAGCATCTTACAGTTTCAGTGTACCGAGATTGGTGGATACATTATATGGAAACCCCATACTTCTACACCACGGTAGTAATATTATGTTCCAAGTTCAGGATAGTAGTATGACCTTCTAATTTTAACTTCCTATCAATTTCTTTGCATATGACAGCAATAAAATATGAATTCCTTCTGGTATAGGCTAAGTTTAAGACAAAATGCTTATTTCAAATTAACGATATGTAGTTCGTTAGTAGAGGTAGAGGTAGTTTCCAGTTTCCGTAGAGGTCAGTAATATTTAAAAGCGACGCAATATATTTTAGGTGGCGGAAATTTCCCTGAAACTCTTTTTTTTGTTTGGACATCCAAAATGGAATTAAGTCCCAAACATATGTACGTAGTTTTAATGCCAGTTCTTGTCCATGGATGCCGATATAGAGATATCGTTGGAAATTGCATTGCTGATGAGCTAGCCAAGTTATACTTCGTAAATATTCCGATTTTTTCAGTTAATGTGAATATTAGTAGTATAATAGTATAATGTGAATATTATTATAGACTCCGCTGGACCCATCCCACCATAGCGATTATAACGGGCCACTTTGCTTTTGACTTAGGAATGACTTTCGTCCTCAGAAGGAGGAGAAGACTGCCATTCCCCTCATTTCTCATTGCCCTGTCCTGAAATCTGATATCCTTGATCAAGCTCTCAAACATAAAAATTGCTGCAAGATTTATGTTGAACTCAGTTTCCTCTAGAGAATGTTTGATTGCCCGGTTAAATGTCGGTTGTTGTATCACAACGGGCCTAAAAACTGGCTTAAGTGGCACCTCTTCTATCGGAGAAGGTCTGTCACTTTGCACTTTTTTATATTCGGGTTTGTTGGAGATGTCTGGACCTTCTAAGTCGCCGTAGTCTAGTAGGTAGTGTGTTGGCTTATTAGACGTAAAGCCTGGTTCGAGCCCCGGGCCAGATATCAAAACAAAATACAAAAAGTATTTCTTCGGCGACTTTCCCTCAGCAGATTTGTGGCAAAAACTCTGAGAGTAAATAAAATTGGCATGAAAAGTTTCTCTAATCCGTCGTTCGGAGTCGACTTTAAACTGTAGGTCCCACCACTCATGGTGGTGTGAGAAACTAGGTCGTAATCCTGACTGAAGGGTTGCAATGACCAATTATGGTATTTGACGGGATCTACAGTTTGAAGTTAATTCTGAACGACAAATTTCTGTGAAACTTTTCTCTCAGAGTTTTTAGAGAAATTTGTTGAGAAGGAAGTCGCCGAAAAAATATTTTCTTCATATTCAGTTTTGTCGGAGATGTCTGGACCTGGAGTTTGCACCGTTTCCTTAGTTCTAATAAGCCTACACACTATCTACTAGACTACGACGATCCGTTGTCTTACTATACAAATTAAAATATACAGTTCAATGCAAATGTAATGAGGTAAACTACTCTCTATAACTCGCCTCTAGCTTGAATTCTAAATTCCTGAAATGCTAAATTTAAATGGTAACCACAATAACTTAGGCGCTCAAGAAAAATTGTTTAAATTTTTTAAATAACAGAACGAATACCACAAACAAATTTTGTAAAAAAGATTTAAATCAAGAAATAAATTTATTTGTTAACAATCATTTGAGCAGAAATTTTTGAAAAATGTCGTGTGAAAATAGTTTGTGGTCACCTTAAAATCGTAAAGTGAACGAACATCATTCAACCACATGTTGGTGGTTGTGGTTGTGGCAAACTAAACTTACACAGGCACACAGATTAAAGTTGCATTTGCTTATGCATGTATGTATGTGGTGGGCTTAAGAGGCATCTCGTTGTTGGTCGACTCACTTTGGCTGCTCATTTATTAGACGTCTTAAAGGAGGCGCAGTCGTGACAGTATAAATAGCTTAAATAGGGCCCGCTGTTGAACAGTCTTTTTACAAATTTTGCTTTCACTCCGCTAAAAATTACTGTTAAGCGGCAATAAAAACGTTGTTTAACCATTTGGGAAAAATTTAATGAAAAATTGTGAATTGAATTAAAGAAAAAAATTTAAAAAAATAAAAGAAAACAAAAAAAATATTTCAAAGAATAGAAAAAGAAAAATCCTGAAAGGAATTGAATTGGAATAAAATAAAACTAAAATAAAACTAAAAAGAAACGAAATAAAAGCGAAAAAATCAATAGAAAATGAAAGTGTTTGTAAGTAAAAAAAAATAATAAGTAAAGAAAAACGGTTTTTAAAAATCTAAAAAAACGTCATTAAATATTAAAAATATTTTTTTTCTTCCTCTTACGTTTTGATCTTCGCAGTTGCTGACGTTGTGTATCTACGCGTTGTTCGTATGCAGTACGGCAAAGCCTCAACCTCAACATCGCCCCAGTAATGTCAATACTATACCCAACGATGAGAAGATCGATCACCAGCAGAGACGAGAAACTTCTACATGGATACCCATTTTAAAGTACAATAAAGAGCAAAGTGAGGATGGCAGCTATAAAACTGAATATGAGACGGGCAATAATATTATACACGAAGAAACTGGATTCCTTAAGGATTTCTCTGATATAAATCCAAACGGTGTCTTGGTGCAGCATGGCCAATACTCATACCAATCGCCAGAGGGTGATACCATTAATGTGCAATACACCGCCGATGAACGTGGTTTCCGGGCCACAGGCGATCATATACCCACACCACCAGCCATACCTGATGAAATCCAAAAGGGTTTGGATCAAATCTATGCGGGAATTAAATTGCAACAGGAACGTCTAGAGCAAAGGGCCAAAAGTGATCCCGAATTTGCAAAGAGATTGGAGAATCAACGAATTGCTAATCAAAATGGACAATATGTAGGTCCTCTGGAAAATCCATAAATTTAAAACACAACTTGCTCCTCCTAAATATTTCTCTAAATTTCCTAATCTATCCCTCTCTCGCTCCTACAAATGTTTCTAATTAATTAAAGCGTTCTTATAAATAATAATTTTAAAAAATGTATTTAAATTATAAAAGCGAAAAAAAATTAAAAAAGAATTGTAAAGAAACAACGCGAAAGGAAATAAATTGAGCCAAGCAAGTAAAAAAAAGAAACAAGAAGAAGAAGCCTGTGATTTGTAATGAGTTTTTGTGTTTGTTTTTTGGCATGTTGCAAGTGTACGAGACTCCAAAAATTTTTCCACAAAATCAAAATTCATCTCCAACTCTTATTCTCAAATGGTGTGCAACAAATTTATTTCTCATCATTCATTTCTGTTCGTTTAAAATTTACAAACTTATTGTGCAATTTTATTGAATTATCGTGTTTTTTCCTTTGTTTTTTCTGTATCTTCAAAATGTACAACAACAACGACAACAACAACAAATACAAAAACGAAAAATCTGGTTTTAAATTTTTCAAAAATATTCAAATGTACATACGTCTCGAATACATACATATTTAAGAAATTAAACACACAAAAAAAATGAATTTCAAATAGTATTGTTTCATTGTAATGTTGCATGTAACAATAACGAATGAATAAATAAATATGTATTGAATAATAAAATATTAATAAAAAAAACTTAAATGAATTCAAATTTAAATTCAAATTTATAATAAAAAAAAATGTGGTTTTTATTTGAAGGAATTTATCCTCTTGTGTTAGTTAGGAAATAGAAAATTCAAAAATGGTCCTTCAATCCGGATACATCCTATAAATAAAATTTATTTAATGAATGTGAAATACATCATAAACATGAAATATTTCATGAAATTTGAAATGTTTCTTTAAATCAGAATAATTTTAATTAGGAGACTGCTTATAAAAATTCATAAATCATCAAAGAAGGAAGACAGTTATTACGCTGTTTTATATAGAGTCTTCCAATAGGAACTCCCGAACTTTGACAGTTGTTACCGTTTCCATTTATTCAGTCTATTTTGTCAAATCACCATAGAACTATATATCATCACGTTCAAATAATGCATACACGCACGCATACAACATTACAACACTTCAGCCATTCTTGTGACCTTCTCGCACCACTTATGTATGTTGTGTGTGTTAATTTTATATATGAGTTTTAAAGTCATCTCGACTGATTTTTGAGAAATTTTTTAATGGCATTTTTATTTACTCTCAGAGTTTTTGCCAGAAATCTGCTATGATATATTTTCCGTATTTCGTTTTGCTGGAGATGACTTTCCTGGAGTTTGAACCATGGTTAAACCATAGCGATTTAAGGGAACGATCATTTCAAATGGAGGTGATATGAACTGGTACCAAAATCGTGCGATTTGAGCCCGTTAAAATTTTGTTGTGGGGTTTTCTTAAGTCGCAGGTATAATATTCAGTCTAATTTATTTGCCAGAGTCATAAAAATTCCACATTTCGGATGCGCTTTATAAAATAAAATAAAATTATTTTAATTGAAATCTTATATATAAAAAGGAATGTGTGTTTATTTGTTTGTGGGTTTGTTTGAAGTCTATAGACGGCTAAACGTCTGGACCGATTTTCTTGAAATTTTCACAGTATCTTCCTGTATGTCTGAAAGGAACTATGGGCTACTTTTTATGCTACAATTTAAAGCAGGCGAGGTGCTACGCCCACATACCCAATAAGTAATTATTTAATGTCGCATATTTCATAAACTGCAACAGCTAGAGTCCTCATATTTTGTATGGACGACTTTGGCGTATATATGAACAAAATGGGCGGATTGGCTATTGTGGGCGTGTCATCTCCCGTAGTCTATATATATAAAAATGAATGTTTGTTTGTATGTACCTTATAGAATCGTAAACTATGCATTTGATCATGTTACAATCTTTAGCAAAGTTGTTGCGTATGAGCCGACGAAGGTTTTTATGTTGGTATGACCAATTTCCGACAGGTGGCGCCACCGAAAATTAAATCGTAAACTGTGCATTCTTTAACAAAATTGTTGCGCACGAGTCGACGGAGGGTGGTGCGATTAATTTCCGATGGATGGCGTCACTGAAAATTATTCAAAATGAATGACAAGCAATTGGTCGACCAACACCTCAAGCACGGAAGAAAAGAGCATTACGAGCCTCAGAATCAGACGAGCATTGAAACTGAAAATCTTCGAGTATATGCCGCTGAGACCCGTTCGCTTGAACCACTTGAACAACGAGAATTGAGATTAGAAACTGATCGAATGCGTACTACTCAGGCCCGTTCATCTGAATCATCAGACAACGGGAAACAAAATCAATAAAATGATTCAAAATTAATTGGACATTTGTGTAATGTCTTTCCTTCAAATTTATTTTTGTTGGTGGCGCAGCAACACGCGCAGGGTACAGCTAGTAAAATATAGACAAAATAGTATAAAAATTATAATTTATAGTTTTTATAATATTTATTAATGAATCCGTGGACCGTGCTTGTTCCAATCGTTTTGCGTAGCGGCTTTATTATTATTGGTATTTAAAAAAGCGATTCTTCTTCAGGGTAAAAAAATTTGATATTCGACATGGAATCTATGATGCTATTCTATAGTAATATCGAAAGAATTGTGAAATTCAGTCCATTCGCCAAATACATACTACATGTAATGTAGAGCTTGTGATTTTTCAATATCTTATGTGTTGTTTCTGTAAGGCAATCAACAACACTTAATTTTGTTTGTGTTTCCCATGTAAACAGGCAAGCAAGTGAAATTGTATAGCTTGTAGAAACAGGCCCTTAGCCTTTCCATATTTATAGATGCACAGATGGCTCATTATAATGCTAATACTGCACTAATGAGTTAATAAATAGTATGGGCTCTTAGATTGACCTACAGGTCTATCATATTGATAGTTCCATCTCCTTTACTTAAGATATATTGAATTGAACTAATAACGGAACGGACAAGGAGTTAAGTTCGAAATAAAGATTTTAGAGATTTTAGATTTAGAGCCTAATGACATCCGTGAAGTTAACCTCACCTTAGCTAATGTTACTTCACCAGTGGCAACTCGCATAGTGCAATACCAAACAATCCGCGATATGACCTCAAGAGAGTTCGCTGACGATATAAAGATCAATTAGTTTCCTTATAAACGTATCACACTCTATTAAATGCTTTTAAAATTCTACCTTTCGGAAAGTAATGCTAACAAACTATCAGTAGAGCAAGCTTTTTGAATATCAGCAGCTAAACTGATTCTTATAACCCAAATATTTAATAAGATGTTTACTGCCTTCACTTGTGATAATCATAACATAACATAATAGGTCATTACAACCCTTCAGTCAGGATTACGGCCTAGTTTCTCATACCACTTATGTTGTGTGTGTTAATTTTATACAAGAGTGGTGGGACATACAGTTTAAAGTCGACTCCGAACGCCAGATTTTTGAGAAACTTTTCATGGCAATTTTATTTACTCTCAGAATTCTTGCCAGAATGCTGAAAATAAGTCGCCGAAGAAATATTTTTTCATATTTTCGTTTTGATGTCTGACCCGGGGTTTGAAACGTGGCTTTACGTCTAATAAACCAACACACTACCTACTAGACTACTACGTAATAAAATATGACGTATCATCTGTGCTAATGTTCATTCTTCACAAATCAAACCGAATCAAGCAATAACAAAACTCTGCAGACGTTTTTATAACCTGGAAATCCAATTTTTTTATTCTTGGACTTTCCCTGAATCACAGCATACTAGCACGTGTACACTTACGCTATAAAAAAAACAGATTAAAATCAAGAGAGCCATAAACGAATTATTTGGAAGAGACATACAATCGTTTCAATAGAACCTTCTCTTTATTTCATAATAAATATTTAACCTGAGTATTAAAATAAAATTAAACAATTGAATTTAATTAAAATAAATTTCGTATAAAATTTAAAAAGTCCTTTTTGTTAAAAAATAAATTTAAAATTAATTAATAAAATAAACGTCACTAAATTTAAATGATTCTTAAAGTTACTCATTGCACAATTCGTCGTAACGCCGATATTTGAATCAAAAAAGTCATTAAAATTTTGAACTTTAGCTCTGGTAGCCGCTCTTGTGGAGATGGTAGGATTGGACACTTTAATTCGCTCTTCCGAACTGTATTCTGATGTAGTGGAGGAGGGTGGTTTCGGGAAACAAAATATTCTTTCAATGAACACGAATTCTTTGGAGTTCATTATGTTTTGTTCCTGAACCGTTATCGGTACACAAAGAGCCGGTTCTTCGGCAGAACTTTTTGTCTCGTATGGTATACCGAATTTGGTTATATTACCCGGTAATTTTGGCCATAACGATGGCGGTATATTGAGAGCACTTAATTCTGTGGGTATATCAGGGCCATGACTTTCTACGCTGCCATCGTTTGTAAACGAATCATTCCAATGCGCGTCTGTAGCGGTTGTTAGGGGTGTATTCATAAAATCTGCAGGCCAACTCCTACGTGTGGCACTAATATTTTCTAAATCATCATTACTCGTCTGCAGTTGTGTACTTAAGTCTATTGATGACACTGTAGCTAATGGTGTATGGGAAACACCCAGCTCACCGTCACTGTAATCTTCATCAGCATCTTCATCATAATGATCAAGATTAGGCGTTGTAGTCACCGTCATGTCAATGGAATGTGTTGAGGTTTGTTTGTGATTGTATATGATTTCTGCAGATTCATTAATTTGTTTAACCACCTCCATTATTTTGGGATCAGTTGCATTGACTTTGATCACATTCAGTTGGTGTGTTTGAGATTCTTTTGTAGTCATTGGCTTTGCTGTGCTTGTCGTTGTTATGGAATCAACGGCAGAGCTTTTTTCAATTGCAGTTTGTTCTGTTGTTTGTTGGCTATTTGGACGTATTTTTTGGCGACCTTGTTTCTTTGTTTTGCGTACCTTCAGTTCTGAGTTGGCTTCTCTGGACTCTTTTGATTTGTATTCTGCTGAAGATGAATTTGACAGCGAGTTGTCCGAATTTTGTTTCTGCAGACTAGGTCTGTCGCCTTTTGTTGGCTTCTGGTGTATGTGACCAATGAAACCACCTGTTCAAAGAATTGAAAATATATTTTAAAAATGCAAATTTAATTAACAGTGAAAATAAATGATGGGTTCAGTTCGGGATAATGAATTATTTTACATGATATAAAAAATGTAGACTATTCTGCTCCTAAACCTATTCTTGAAATAAAATTAGAAAGTCACTGCGGTCCATTAACAACTGATCTTCAACAAATTGTTTTATAAAAGTTTTAAGGCCATCATATGTCACAAAACTAGATGAGTTGAGATATTAATGTTATCAAATAGTTGTAAAGTTATCGAATAAGGCACCAGAAAGTGGCAGGTTCAAAGTAACGATGAATCGTCATAGCGGCCCATTGTGATACAACATTAAACAACGCCTTAAAGTTAACTAACACATCCGTATTAACCGCTCTAAAAAATCAGAATCAGGGCTTCACATTAAAGCATGACTTCCAAACTGAGTCAAACTGAAAACCAACCTAAAATGTAATGAATTTAGCGCTCTAATTCGGTGTCAACTAACGATAGTTTCCTTAGACTATCATGAAAGACCGACACAATTAAAAACAGACTGCATTGAGCCAAAGAAGACAAAAAATACTCTCCTCACTCAACCAATGTGCAACGTTTGCAGAAGTCATTTGTTCTCTCAGTCGTATAAAAAGCAAAATATTGAAAGCTTAAATGTATGTCCGCAAATCGATGGCCAAGTTCTCTCAAGTCATTTGTAGGTAAGCATAGAGTCTTCCCATGCGTAGCCATTACAAAATGACCCGTGAAAAGAGACACAGTGACAGAGATGTCCCTGATGCATATTAATTTTTTTATTGGTGATTGTCGCCCTATTTGTTTCATATGTTTCATATGTTTCATATGTTAGGAATAAATCCGTTGTCACCGCATTTGCGACACGTTTCTTTATCTCAGTCAGCGCTCTTAATTCTTAGAAAAACAGAAGTGTTTACGTTTGCGCTTAGTCGATCAACTCGTGGGAGAATTCCGAGAAGATCGATGAAGACCATTCACCTCAAATCAAGAAGCTAGGCTTGACAAAAGACTTCACATCTTGCGTAAGGGCAAAAAAAGGGATTCCATAGTTTGTTCCAACAGGCAAGAACAGAGTCAGAGAACCTGCCAATGAAACAAGATTCTGCTTCAGCCCAATGGACAGGCTAATAAAATAGGAGGCATTTCTATTTTCACGTGTCAAATGGTATTCGGTAGTAGCGTACCTATTCTTGCAAGTTTGTGAGCTACAAAATTACCCGACATATCCCTATGACTAGGAACCCAAATAAGAATGACACAAAACTGCTGCAAGAGTCGTTTAAGGTAGTCGTGCTAGATGGCACAGTTGTCAGACCAAATAGAAATGCTAGTAGTTGAACATACCTTGCTCAGAATGCATTATGGTAGTCAGGGGGAACTGACCGTGTCACGGAGCTGACTATGTCAAATGACTAGCTTCCCTGCTTGCAATTGTATTGTGAAATTCCCCATCAATATTAGATTCAAATGACGAGTTGTTTCATTCAGGACCTTGTAATCCTTTAATGCAACACAGGAATACACAGAAGTAATTTGCCAGCGTGAAAGGATTTTAAGTCGCATTGAGGTGAGTGCGAGTTGGAGGAAAAAGAAAAAACCATTTTATCAACAAGTTACCCATGACGACTAGCAGTTAGGGTGCTCGTCTATTAGTTGAGAGTTTTACGTCATTGTTTTAAATACACTACTCGCCAAACTACCGAATAATTTGTAAATATGTCAAGCTTATCAAGCATATTTTAGAAACAACTAGAATAACGAACCAAATGTTTGGTCTCTCACTAAGTGTGCAAATGCTTTGCGTGCCCCGATAGGCTAGTTGGTAGTGTGCTAAACTTCAAGTGCCGAGGCCGTGGGTTCGATTCGCATCAGAGACTCCAGGTGTTTGTTATTGTCAGATGGTTTATCTGACATTATCTAGGATTACTCCTCATAATCAAAAAAAAGTAAGTGAGAATTACTACTAAAAAGCAATTATCAAAAAATGTGGCCATTAAAAAAATTGCCGCACTCTACTCCCTCTTTCATTTCTCCTATAAACTATCTTTCTTGTATTCCAACACAATGCACTCCATGAATAGGAGTCATCTCCTGAGTATTGGTCCAATGAAAGATGAAAGATCATCATTTCAATGAAATCAATGAGGTTGATGAAGCAACTCTGACCAGAAGAACACATTAAACATTCCAGAGTAGTACAATTGTATTTAAATAAAAACATGTTACCGTTAAAGCAACTTCAACTTCAATTGCACTTTAAATACTGCAATATGTGGAGGAATATCATTTAATAGTTCAACAGTAATTTACATGAACAGACGGAGCTAAATCGCTCGATTAAAGTAATCCCAGGACTTTGGAAAACTAATATGAAGTGCTCAGTCTACTGGATTAAGCCCGATCGCCATGAAATTTTGAATTTATATGGAGTGGGCCATCTATCGGTTTACATTTGAAGCATCGGTTATTTTGAATCTGGCAATACTTATGTCATTTTCTATTCTATCACAAAATTTAATATATTATCTTCACTGAACGTAATGAGTCGATTAGCGCTTCTTTTTCGCTTCGCTAGATGGGCCAACGAAAAACTGCACTATGATGTTGATTTTGCCAAAGAAATTCATCTTCGGATGAAGCTCATTTTCATCTTGGTGGGTACATTAATAAGCAAAATTGCCGTATTTGTGGCTCAGAAAACCCACACGTAGTCTTACAGAATCCAATGCATCAATTACGAGTGACTGTTTGGTGCGGCTTGCGAAGCAGAAGCATCATTGGCCCATATTTCTTTGAAAATGAGGACAAGGCAACCATTACGTTCAATGGAGACACCTATTGCAACATGTCAACCGATTTTTTTGTAGCCGCTCTTCACGGCATTGATATCATAAATTGATGTCACACATTTCATGACACAATCGATTTATTGCGTCAAACACTTGATGGTCGTTTAATTAGCCGTTCAATTAACCGCCAAGAAGCTGCGATTTGACACCGTTGGCCTATTTTCTGTGGGGTGCCGTTAAAGAAAAGTGATATGCCGACAAACCAGAGGCAATTGAGCATTTGAAGGTCAACATTCGTGATGCCATTGCCGAGATACGACGACATACACTCGAAAAACTGTACGATCGAATGAGGTACTGTGAGGCCAGCCGCGGCAGCCATATGATACAGGGATGGGAAATTAATCTTAACAAATTGTACTAACTTTCACAAAAAATTGTACTTTTTTCAGCACGATTGTACTAAACTCACTTTTTTTTCTTTTTTAAACTTTTTTATTAAAAGTTAAATAAAAATATAAATGACAACTCATTTTACATATATTTATGTACATAAATGCCTAAAAAAAAACATAAAAATTAACAAAAAGATACATTGCAGTTTCTTTGTGCTAAGTACTCGTATATATCGGGTCCGCCATCTAACGTTTTTTTTCAACTAGTGCTTATTTCATGAATGGTAACACTTAGCTCATGTCTGATTTGACAGCTAATTAGTTTTATCCTTCTGCTGAACAAATATGGTTGTGTATACGCCTGAACAACGCTGGGAAATATTGCGACATTACTTTGAAAATCATGGTAATGTTGCAGAACGTGTGCGAAAATTGCGTACGGATTTTGGAAGAAGAGAAGCACCGTCAGCTCCGTATGTTTGTTATCTTGTGAAAAAAGTAAAAGAAACTGGCATCCTCATCGATAAACCAAAGCGTGAAAAGCCAAAAACAGTGCGTACACCCGAGAATATTGCTGCTGTGGTAGAAAGTGTGCGTGAAGCGTCATCCACATCAATTCACCGTCGTTCTCAACAATTGAACATTTCGGAGACATCATTGAGACGAATTTTGCATAAAGACCTTGGTGTGACGTCATACAATGTCCAATTGGTTTAGGAGTTGAAGCCAATTGACCATCCAGTGCGTTTACGCTTCGCTAATCGGGCCTGCGATCGACTTACAGAAGATGCCGATTTTGGCAAAAAAAAATCGTCTTTTCAAATGAAGCTCATTTTGATCTTGGCGGGTATGTAAATAAGCAAAATTGTCGCATTTGGGGCACAGAAAACCCGCATGCATTCATTGAAAAGCCGACGCACAAAAAACGAGTCACTGTTTGGTGCGGATTTTGGTCCAGAGGCATAATTGGACCATTTTTCTTCGAAAATGAGCAAGGAGTGGCCGTTACAGTCAATGGCGATCGTTATCGGACCATGTTGAATGAATTTTTGTTCACAAAAATTTAAGAGGAGGATATTGGCAACATTTGGTTTCAACAGGACAGCGCTACGTGCCACACAGCCGAAGCTACACTCGATGTTTTGCGCCCTGTTTTTGAAGATCGCATTATCAGCCGCAGAGCTGATGTCGTTTGGCCACCTCGGAGCTGCGATTTGACACCGTTGGACTATTATTTGTAGGGTGCCGGCAAAGATAAGTGTTACGCCGTCAAGCCAGATACAATTGACGCTTTAAAGGACAATATTCGTGAAGCCATTGGTGAAATACAGCTGCACACAATCGAACAATGTGCTTAAAAATTGGACCGATCGTGTAGGCTACTGCATAGCCAGCCGATGCAGCCATTTGAATGAAATTATTTTCCATTATTAACAGGAAGGATTGTACTTTCAAATAAAAAAGAAATTTGAGAAAATATTTAGTAGTTTTTTTTAAAGCATTTTCAAAAAAAAAGTTATTTGACGGACCCTTTATAATAGGTAAACTTAACAACTTATTTTAATACTTAAGTATAAAAGAATACAAAAGTTTATGAGATCTAAATTTTAAATCACTTTTTACGATACATTTTCTGCTAGCAAACTATTTGTTATTTCAAAATTGTAGTAACACGAATTAAATGATTTCAATAAATTCCTTGTTTGGATTAAATTGAAGACAGTCGAAGCAAACAGTCTATTTCTCCCTTTGTAGGGAGGGATTAGGGAAAATTTTTAAATAGTGCTAAATTAGTCATTGAGGTGCTATGGTGTTTTTGACTTCCAAATAGTGCTAAAAAAGTACAACTGTACCAACTTTTCCATCCCTGATATGATATAATATTCGATTTCTAACCGGAACAAATTGTTCTCCATAACAAAAAAATAAAAATTTGGCAAAATTTCAAACCGTTTTTGTTTTATTGCATTTTTAAATTTCAACTTTTAATTGGCCCACCCTATAGAAGCCACAAGATGGAATTTTAACAAAATAAAATTTACATTACGTTACAAAAACACCAAAAACAATTCTTATACGTTGGAAGCAACAATGTGTACTTGAGCAGTGCCTCAATAAGTTCAAATTAATTTGATCAAATGCTTGAGTTCTTCTTAACCCTTTCATGCCCGATGTTGCCTATAGGCAACATTGTACATTTTTGTTCATAAATTCCGTTATTTTTAATTTTTTTAAACGATTTTTTTTTGCAAATAAGCTTGGTTAAAAACGCGTGTTCTACAAAAATAAATTAATGAGTTGTCATTACTGGTTTTCAGTCAATCGGTGTTTGAATTTGCATAGGAACGTGCCAATGCCAAAGTGAAAAAATATAACTTTATCAAACATAAAAAATAACCGTTAATTTTTTAATTTTTTTCATAAAAAGTGTGTGAATAATAAAAAAGCAAGTAAGAGAAGAATTATAAGCAAAAAAATTGGAAAATATGTTTTTAGTTTTATTCCAATATTTTTTTAAACTCAATGTTGCCTATAGGCAACATTGGTCCATAATATATAAAATTTACATTAAACTTTTTCTGCATTAGGAATGCGTCCAAAAGGCTTGTCTCAAAAAGAAATTCAAAAATTTGTAGAATTTGACTGGAATGAGTCTGAGGATGATGATGTTGGTGACAACGGGGAAGAAGAGGAGGAAAATATTATTGAAAAGAATCTTGAGAGTATAAAAAGAATGGAACTAATTGAGAGTGAAACGGTTAGTAAAATGGTTGATAGAGAAATTGAAATCGAAGCAGAAGAAACAACAGAAGCATCAGAGATAGTTTTTGAAAAAGTTAATGTAGAAAAATTGAAGTGGAGGTATAGAAAAATTAATCATTTTGATACTACTTGGAAGGGTAATATCAGTTATGGTCGGGTGAAGAAACCAATTGAATACTTCTCTCAATTTTTTGACGATGAAATAATTCAAAAGATATGTGATGAGACAAACAAATATGCAATTCAAAAAGAAATAAAAAAATTTATAGGCATTCTGCTTTATCTTGGTGTTATTACCGTTCTAAATTTGCGAATGGCTTGGTCACAAAATTTTAACTATCTTCAGTTTCAGATGCATTATCCAGTAATCGTTTTGAGAAAATAAAGGAAAATTTTCACATAAATGATAACGCTAGGCAGGCCCAGAAAGGACATCCTTCTTATGACAAATTGTATAAAATACTCCCATATGGGCGGCGTTGACATTGCTGATATGCTCTTGGAATTATATAAAATTAATCACCGATCCAAAAATGGTATATGTGTATAGTTTATTGGTGCATAAATTCTGCCTTAGTAAATAGTTGGTTACTGTATCGCCGTGAATTAGAAAACGCCTATGGTACTAAGCACATGACAATTTTAAACTTTCAGTTAGATATTGCTTACGAATTATTAAATACTAATGAAATAACTTCAACACGGAAGAGAGGCCGCCCTTCAACACTGCAGACAACAACTGAAGAAGACTCAAAACGATCAGATACATTACCTTCAACGTCTACCAAAAGAAAGTACGTAGCTGATCCACCAAAATTCGTACTTTTTGATGACAAAAGTCATTGGAATGGGGGGCAAAAGGCCGATGTAGACTGTGCAAAACCGGAATTCCGAGATCAAAATGTACTAAGTGCAATGTACATTTGTGCTCAAGTCCGCAAAGAAATTTTTTCTTTTATTTCACAAGAAATTAGAATAAAAATAAATTAGAAATTAGAAATATATAAAAATAAATCTTTCATTAAAATTTTTCCACTACTGCCCAATGTTGCCTGTAGGCAACATTTTATAACTGTAAAACCAGAACACGTAGGACTTTGAAATTATTATCACTTCATATTTAGGCCATGACTAACAAACACATGTCCTTAAAAAAATTTTAGCTCTGGCCCAAAAAATTCGGGCATGAAAGGGTTAAAGGAAGAATATTTTAAAAAATTTAGTATTCAGTTAGGCAAATCGGGTTTGTACTGTAGATGATACAATGTAATGTTTGTTATTCGTTTATTCATTACTTACCATGTTGCCTGTTAATGGTTTTATTATAAAGTGTTCCATTTATAACCAGGCCACCATAACTGCTGTTATAAATACTGCCATCATCAGTGAACCTGTTACTCTGATTCTCTTGTTGCTGATATTGTTGTTGCAGCTGTTGTTGCAGCTGTTGTTGCAGCTGTTGTTGCTGCTGTTGTTGTTGATGTTGATAGTGTAGCATTTTGGTGTCATTTAACATTTTAACCGGTTGCAAAGGCGGATCTGGCTTCCATGTGCCATAAATAATCGACTCAAATACGGGACCATCATTCGAAGAAGGCGATGATGAATGTTGCGAATCATGCGAATCAGATGGAATACGTTCTTCCATAAGGGGAATAGGACGAGTACTTGCCAATATGGGAGGTATTTGAAGTGAATCATGCTTAGAATTTATAGCTAAGGGCACCCAGTCGGCAGTTGTAATAGGTTTTATGGTGCGTAGAGCAGGCCTTGTTGGTGGAACAGGCGGAGCCACAGCATATGGATACAGCATAGGTTGACGAGGCACTGGTTGTGAATCAAATCCTGGTGGCAGCAAAAGTGTTGAAGGCTTAAAAGTTGTAACAACCATCATAGGTCGTCGCGAATTTACAACAGCCGTTAGAAAATTGAAATAAAAAATTAAATTCACACAACTCAAGTAAAATTGTTGGAACATTTTTGTTAACTCTTAGCTAATGTTAATCAAATACTATCTGCGTACGTTAATAACAATCATAACGTTCTAGATTTTTTCCTTGTTTTTGTTTTCCTTGTTATTATTTCTTATATGCTACGGATTATTTTCGCTTTCGTGAGATTGCAGCAACAGTATGCCGATCGATGCATGTACAATAGATCAGGTCAAATATAGTGAAACAAAAGCAAAAAAGAATTCCTATTCGATTAGTTTATTGGTTTATTTCAATTACACTGTTTCTTCTTTTAGATCTTTTTCTTAATTTAATTTTTTCTATTTTTTATCTTTTTTTTCTGAATTAGAAATTTTCACATTTAATAGCCACTTGCTGAAACAGCCTCTATGTATTGCAAACGATTTTTTTCTTATATTTTTTTCTGTTTTTACATGTGCATCTTGTATAGAAGTTTTCGCTTTTCGCTTTATTAACTGGAAATTATCACAACAACAATATGTTGAACGGCTACAACAATTATGTTGGCCATTTAATTTTTATTTTCTTTTTTTTTTTTTTTGCTTATTTTGTTTTGTTTTGTACTTCTTAATTTTTTTTGTAATTATTGTTTTACTTTAATAGTTTCAAGACACAATACTATCGGGCAACACGTTAAAAGAAGAATTTTTGCGCGTTCAACACATGAGATCTATGCAGCATCTTTCTTTGAACTGATCTATCAAACTATTTTACGACTCTTCTAAACACCATTTCTTCCTCATAGTCTTCTAACATTTCTTTGGTTATTTTCTGTTTAACTTTTCTTCGTCGTTATTATGGCCATAACTTTATCAGTCAGTCGGTTAAGTAAAGTTGGCTGTAATCGCAATGTATTGGCTGGCAAGTAGAATTGCCAAGACCACTGAAGATGTTAAAGAAATGGCCATAAACTTTTTTTTATTCAAGCACTAGTTTTTTTTTCTAATTTTCTTTTTATTTTGATTTTATTTTAATTTAATTTTTTGTTGTTAGTACTGCTGTTATCGTCTCGTATATATTCTATAGACGCAATTAAAATTTATTGCTTTTTTAAACTTCCATTGTTAAGCGTTTATGATAGGAAATTATAACAGACAGCATAGCCAACCATTAGCACCATCAGCAAAAAATTATGAATACTACATTAATTCTAAACAATACTCTGCTGTATTACAACAAAAGTTGGTCCTTTGCTCTTTTATTAATCACGGACTGCCCTTATTACACTGTAGATATTTTTTTAAATTTAACTTCAATGACCTCTCATGTAATACTTAACCACTACAAGAGTGGGTTAGTAAGTTCTTACTTACTTAATTGGCCATAACAACCGGTTTATCGGATTTCGGCCTGCCGCAACACATCCTTCCAGGCGACTCTGCTTCGTGCGCGTCTACGCCAATTGGTCACACCAATCGATGACAGGACTTCCTCGATTTGGTCCTTCCAACGGATGCAAGGTCGTCCTCTTCGCCGACTTCCGCAGATTCCCGCATCAAATACCCGTTTTGCCGGAGCAACCTCCTCCATTCGAACGACATGGCCAAGCCAGCGCAGCCGCTGGATATTAATACGCTGTACAACGCCTATGTCGTTGAGGAGCTCATACAGCTCACTGTTGGATCGGATACGGAAATCATCGCCAACTCGCACTGGACTGAAGATCTTGCGTAGTACTTTTCTCTCGAACACTCTCAAGGCCGCTGCATCTGTACTTAATAGGGTCCATGCCTCTGCGCCATAAAGAAGCACGGGTAGGATGAGTGTCTTGCAAAGTGTTAATTTTGTCGCGCGAGAGAGGTCTCTGCTACTCAATTGCCTATTGAGACTATAGTAGCACCTGTTGGCAAGAGTGATCCTGAGCTTGATCTCCATACTGACATCATTTTTGGTGGTAACGGCGGAGCCAAGATAAATAAATTCCTTGATTGTATCAAAATTATAGTTATCAACCGTAATCTGAGAATCAACACGCCGCACGTCTCAACTTGTCGATAACATACACTTTGTTTTGCCCTCATTTACTGCCAAACCCACCTTAGTAGACTCCCGTTCAATAGCACTAAAGGCAGCAGTAACATCTCGCTTGGTACGCCCTATGATGTCAATGTCGTCAGCGTAAGCAAGCAACTGGACACTTTTTTGAAAAATAGTGCCATTGCGATGCACTCCCGCCTTTCGCAGAACACTCTCCATGACGAAGTTGAAGAGGTCGCATGATAAGGTTCGGAGAGGTCCTTTCCTACCTTGACGGAGCTGCAGGAATTGCTCAATGTCATTCTGCATAGCCTTATCAGCTTCGCAGGTATACCGAGCTCAGACATTGCGGCAAAAACACGATCCCTTATGGGGCTATCGAAGGCTGCCTTATAGTCGACAAAAAGATGGTGTGTGTCAACTTGTTTTTCGTGGGCCTTTTCCAGGATTTGACGTAGTGTGAAGATCTGGTCGATGGTGGACTTGCCAGGTCTTGCACTGATAAGGTCCAATCAGTGTTTTGACGAGTGGCTTCAGTTGTTCACACAATACGCCTGTAAGAACCTTATATGCGATAGGGAGAAGGCTTATACCCCTGTAGTTGGCGCATATAGCAGGGTCTCCCTCTTTCAGGGTCAGTAAGTTCATGACTTGTAATTTTCTGCCTCCCAATTGAAAGGAAAACACTGTTAACGTAAACACGGATCTGTCAGTTACTTAATTAACTTAATTGGTCGTTACAACCCTTTAATTAGCATTATAACCTAGCTTCTCGCATCACCCATGTGGTGTGTTAAATTTATCGATAATTGTCCACTTCGAACGACAGATTATTGAGAAACTTTTCATCGCAACTTTATTTACTCTCAGGGTTTTTGTCCAAAGACTGTTGAGAGGAAGTCGCCGTAGAAATATTAGTTCACATTTCGTTTTGATCAAGATGTCTGAGCTGAGGTTTAAACCACGCGGTTTCGTCTAAAAAGCCAATACACTACCTATTAGACTACGGCGACTTCCGACAGTTATCTGCTGTCAAAATTTTCAAGAGCTCCATTTAGTCTGTGTTTGTGTGATTTGGAGAAAAAATGTAAAAAACTGAATATCGCACAAAAATTTACTGAAATCTTTGAATCCATCATCCAACGCTCTTTTCGTTAATTCTTAGATCTTTTTCCATTTTTGAACAGATTTCACGTCAGATTTAATTACTTGAGTTCGACAAGAAAACGGATCGCATTCTAACAGAATTCCTAAAGAGCCACTGCACTATTGGCAATTTGGCTGACATGCTCGGTATGCCTTAGAAGAAGGTGCCGTGACGTGGAAGAAACGGAATCGGTAGAACACCTTTTATACAAATGCCCTGTACTTCAGAACAGACGTAATCGGTTTTTGGGTGACAGAACTTTTAAAGATCTGGGCATTGTGACGAACGCGTCACTGAGGGAACTTGCCGGTTTCATCCATAGCTCGGGTTGGTTCAAATTCACCACTAACAGATCATGACAAGGGGGCTTATCTCACAATGGGTGACATAATGTGTCATATTGGCCACCGAGTGAACTTGCGTATGTACGAAAACCTATCTGCTAACCTAACCTAACTTTAAAAGAAGATCGAATGAATCGTGATTACTAAATATTAAAGGAGGGTCTTATTTCTTATTTCTACTTAAAGCTCGATTATTTGTCAGGAAAAATTATTGTTTTTAATTCCTCAGTGAGGAGGACGAACAGGATAATTCGAATTTGTTTAAAGATAAAGGGATACATTTTCTATGTGCCTTTATGGTAGTTATATTGTTTCTAATACGAAAATTTATTACCATTAGTTTTCAGCCAGCGACAACAGCGCTATATCTTGATAAGTGACGAGATCTATCGTCAAATATCCCAATGCTTTTGCCAGAATAGTGATAACAGAAGTTCATCGGGGGATATATACATATTGTTGTTCTTATATATTTTTCTAGATATCAGAGTTAAGGTCAGAACTAGCCGCATTAGTCTATCCATTAGGCTACGGCAATCACGTGCTAGTTTCTTAGATTAATTTCAATTCCGTTAATTAAGATTCCCCAGATAAGCAGGTGATTGGTCTACCGAAGGATATTGGTATTACAAATTAGAAAAGACGAAGAAGCATGTGACAATGCTAGTTGTTCACAAAGAACACACAAATTCTCTCCATTTTAGTCGTTCATTGGCTAGGGTCTTGGGTCTCACTTGATTTCAAATCATATTTCGAAATTTGAACTTGTTTTTCATCATTCTTATCCAAATATTTCCAGATCTTCTAAAATGTTTATGATTTGTTTCTGTGAACTTATGTCATATCTAGATGTTAACAATCCAGGTTTACTGGCAACTGCGAATTTCGTTTTCAATATGCTTACAGCTGGCCATCTAAATGCAACCGAATTGAAGTACCAATTTGACACTGATTTATGCAGACCGATGGCATATTCATTGCAGGGAGTAGAATGCGGCCGTTTTAAATTGAGTCGCCGAAATATAAGAAGTCGACTACGTCCTCAGTTACCAGATCCTGAAGTGTTAGAAGTACGATTTTGTTAATGACAATCCGCATTATTTTTATGGCCAATATTTAATATCATTAAAGAAAAGTCGCTTAAACTTATAATCTGTATTAACAAACCGGTGTACAAAACATCAAATATCGTCTGCACAGACAATTTCGTAGAGACTAAGCTGTTTTGAAATTATTTCAACTTTTTTCAATAAACTAATGTTTGATCGATAACGTTTGGATATTATAAGGTATAGCAAACCTCTGTGGAATACAAATTATTTAAAGAGTTCTGCTACGATCCAAAAAACGATAAAAAAACGATATGATGAATGCACAAACACTTCACAGCCCAACACCTACAGTTTCTGCACGGTCATTAAAGACTTTTTTTCAATTGAATTGCATGCTTCAATTATTGACAGAAGAGGCCAGTATCAACCGTTACACAAGATGGGAGAAGCCCGTAATAAACATTATTATCTCCCTCCTGTCAACTTCTGTGAGGTTCAAGCCTCGTTGCAATAAAATGGTGCCATAAGCAATGGTGCAGTCTCCACATTTCCGATTACTACGGATATCAACGCCGATGAAGAAATGCGTGTCCTAAATACAATCTCTTTCAAGATTGGAATAACGATTATTCAAAAAAATATCAAATCAATCAAACTCAGTTAGCTAGCATTTATCCCAACTTCCCTAAAACCCCATGATTCAACACGGTAAGTACTACCATCACAAAATCAATGTCATTCCTTGAAAGAAGATAGAGAAGACCTCTGTGTTTAAGCTTTGCCACCATGTGCGATGCTTCACTTTGCTTCATCCAATATTGTCGTACGTACTACTCTTTTTATCACCCGCAATCATTCGCTTAAGAATGATTCGAATTGTATCCGTTTTAGAAGTAAATCACAAACGGAAATTCTTTTTTTTTCAAAGAAATATAAGTGTTAGTCGATGAGGCCTAGTTTGCTAGCAATGCTAACACTTCTTATACGGCGATCATTCTCTTTTTTTCGATTACTTCATTGACTTCTTATTGATTAATAGGCCAGAGTTAGTTTCAGCTTTAATAACAAAGTTATCAGCTCAAAAACGAGCAAGTCGCCGTAGTCTAGTAAGTAGCGTGTTGGCTTATTAGACGTGAGGCCACGGTTCAAACTGTAGGTGAAACATTTCGAACGAAACGAAATATAAAGAAGTATTTCTTCGGCGAGTTCCTTTCTGCAGATTTCTGGCAAAAGCTTTGAGAGTAAATAAAATTGTCATGAAAAGTTTCTCAAAAATTTGTCGTTTGGAATTGACTTTAAACTATAGGTCCCGCAGTAAATGTAAGGTTGTAGAATTCTGTTCACAAATAGTTTCAAGCCATAAATTCCGCTCAATTTGCATATTAAATTTAGCCTCATGTAAATAGATACGATCATCAAATGAAATTATCTTCGCGCAAAAAAAAGTCTGTAATTAATGCCAAAAACCTCAGAAGCAACAACTACAACAATAAGAAATAGTGTTAACAAAAGCATTTAATGATCTATAAAAAAGCCGTTTTTTGTTAGTTTTTTTATTTATAAAACTGTTTCAGTAAATAAAAGAAAAGTAAATTTTTTTTATTGGAAATAAAAAAAAATTTGAAATAAAAACAAAAATTAAAACGACGCACAAAATATTTAAAAAAACACATCAAATAAATTAAAACATCTTTTTTCATAGAATAAATAAATATTTCTGTATGTATTTATTGTTATTGTTGTTATTTGTTTGTAATTTCTAGTTTATTTAATTTATTAGCAAGTCATCACTCATTATTAAAGTAGCAAACAATGGCACAGATTGGGTTACAGAACCCCATCTTCGATTGCTCACAAATGTCTGACCTACAAAAAATTCCTCTGTATTCTTAGTTTGTTTTGATTTTGCCATCTTTGCTACCGTCTGACTATGCGTGAAACAGAATTACAGTTTGATTCGCAATTCATTAATTTCAGTGACAACATTTCGATTTACCGAAACAAAAGTTGAATTAATCAATACATGGACTAAATGGACGAATAAGTGAGTGAACGAATTGATGAACAATTGAAATGATGACATACTTCCAAAAAAACATAATGCGATCGACTTAAAAAAATTCATCGCGTACAATAAGTACATAATTGGATACGAAATTATTGAAAATTTTCAGCCATTTTTGGAAATTTCTTGAATTCAATGTTATTTGTAACTCAAAGAAAATATCGGGGCTTTCATTAAACGCTTTCTATCTTTAAATTTAAATTTAAATAAAAGTGTGTGTCAGATCTCATCGTATTTTTTTTTTCGTTTTAAAGACCTATTAAAGCCATTATCTTTGGAATGTAACATGTCTGCCATGGTTTCTCTGGGTGGAGAGCTTCAGAATTGCCCAAATTTCCATGAATCAGTCGTATAAATCAGGCTAAATTTGACAGATAGCTGGGATGAAAAGTCTAACAGGTTCAAATAGCACGTTCACGGTGGCCAGTACACATCACCTACACGTTAGATGATTATGCCCTCAAATCAATAGTGCAAAATATAGGTTCAGGGTGGTATAATTTGTTTGGCTCCTAGTGTCGTTGTTGCTGTCCATCGTAATCATCCACCTAGAGTATTCGTCATTGATCATGATGGCCTTTGCAACATAGTTTTCAAAGAATTATAAGCCGATGACGCCCCCGTCGAAAATCCACACCAAGCAGTGACTTTTTCGGCATGCCTTGGATGCTCTTGGATCTCATGTGAATTGGTATCGCCATAAATGCGAAAATTTTGTTTGTTCCATAAATGGGCCTCTTCGCTGAGTACGATTTTTCGATGAAAATTGCGAACAGTTTTCAAATTCTCCAGTGCACATTTAGCGAGCACACTTCATTGTCCATTGTCGTCCATGGTGATGTGGCTAAAAAGATTTAATAAATAACAACTAATTTGACAGACGTAACTGCAATAAAATGGACAATATTAACTGTCAAAATTTGTAAGTCCCTGTTGTAAGCTCCTAAGCAATATTGTGGAATAATCTAATCTGGTTATCACCACTAAAAAAGTATACTGGCTATACAACTTTATAATCTTATCAACTCTATTATATGAGATTGCAGTTTGTCGGTTGGCTTTGATAAAGGGGAATCATCGAACCAAGTTTGAGTTTATTATGACAATGGTAGCGATCATTATAATAACTTCTCTTAGAACTATGTATATCATCTAACGCACGAATCCTTAACTGGCTACCATGTTCTAGAGATTAAATTCGAATACTTTTTGCATTACATTTTACATTTTACACCTCAGGAAATAGAAGTCTACATACGTATAGTGCAGATAACGAACAAATTTTCTCTGTAGAGCATTGTATGGTCCACTGGCCAATCGATCACGGATTGATGTACTTTACGATTTTGATGTGCATTCCGGTTTTCGGGAACAAGTAGCGATAAAACATCAAAACGAAAGCCATATTGTGACGGTACTCTAATGAATCAATAGAGTTTGATATCCTGTTGTTTCGTTATCCTAATGAGCATCTTCGATCTCCCCTGAAATGGTTCAAGCCAGACTTTAAGGCATCGGCATCCAAGTTGCCTACCAAATTATTAAGCTGCATGTCCTACGTGAACAGGTATTAACAGACTCACTGTTGTTCTTTTGACTCTATTTCCACCTGAAAGACAATACAATGATCCAGTAGCCTGATGAAAAGTCGCAGGACTTCATAGAAAGTATCAGCATCCATTCTTAGATGCTTATTCGAAGCCATGATGACTGAACTGGAATTGTACACAGACATTTCTGGAGGTCTTATATACAATTTTGTAATTCTTAATTTTTATTTTAACATATGTCTTGGCATTCGTCGTAAGATGTCCTGACATTCTTCGTCATCTGTCGTTGCCGAAACATACATACATACAAACATACATAATTGGCCATTACAACCCATCAGTCAGGATTACGTCCTAGCTTCTCACACCACTCATGTTGTGTGTGTTAATTTTATACATGAGTGGTAGGACCTACGTTTTAAAGTCGACTCCGAACGACAGATTTTTGAGAAACTTTTCATGGCAATTTTATTTACTCTCCAGAGTTTTTCCAGAAATCTGCTGAGAGGAAGTCGCCAAAGAAATATTTTTCATATTTCGTTTTCATGTCTGACCTGGGGTTTGAACCGTGGCCTTGCGTCTAATAAGCCTACACACTACCTACTAGACTATGACCACTACAGGGCGTTGCCTAAAGGTTTTTCTAATTGAGTCCCATTTTTTCTCTGGTCCTATTGTTTCTCAAGCTGATCGACCTTTCTTTGATGTCCATTATTGATCAGGCGTTGTAGTCGCCGTGGTCTAGTAGGTAGTGTGTTGGCTTATTAGACGAAAAGCCAGGGTTCGAGCTCCAGGCCAGACATCAAATAAAATACAAAAAGTATTTCTTCGGTGACTTCCTCTCAGCAGGTTTCTGGCAAAAACTCTGAGAGTAAATAAAATTGCCATGAAAAGTTTCTCAAAAATCTGTCGTTCGGAGTCGACTTTAAACTGTAGGTCCCGCCACTCATGTATAAAATTAAAACACACAACATAAGTGGTGTGAGAAACTAGGTCGTAATCCTGACTGAAGGGTTGTAATGACCAATTATGTATGTATGTATGTATTGATCAGGCGTCATACTAAACGGATTATTTGGAACAGATTGATTCCCCTTACTTTTTTTAAATCGAGAAACATGCTGAAAATTTTTTCGTCATATCCAGCATTGGTTTACTCGAACACCACATGACTTCATCTGCTTAATCATAAAAATAATGTTGTATTATTAACACTCATTTTGTTAATCTGGATACTAAAAGCCAGCACTGTGTTTTCTCAACAAATTAAAAAATTTTATTAATTATTTGTTATAAACAATTTGTTGTGTAGGCACCACCATATGCATGTTAATGCCATTTTTGGGCCTCAATACACTTGACATTTTGATGGCAGCTTAAGAAACGCACCTTATTGCAAAAACCAGAAAAGACAACAAACAACAATGCAACCAACATTCGTCATAAAAAATATAAAAAAAAATAACGATTAAAGTACACATGCGTTCACTTTTCTTTTTTTAAAGCAACTTTGCATAAAAAAAAACAAAATTCATCTGATTTACGCAATTAAAAATATTTGAATTGCTAAGAAAAAATTTGGTTTTAATTTTTTTTTTCCTTTTTTTGTGGCAATTTTATTTAGTCATGAACAGAGACTTAAAATAATGGAATCCTTATCCTTTTGAAATTGCATACACACCCCATAAATAGGCGCACATTGTATAACGTACAATATCTTATCTACCGTATCTCGTTAACTTTCTAGAGGCATTGTGATAATTAACGAATGTAAGCGAAAGAAAAAATTTTTGTGAATACTGGTGATAAAAAGAAACGAAGCTTTTTGGAAAACACTTGTGGAACACCACGAAAAGCCATGTTTCTTTAAAAAGAAACTCGACATATACAATTAACAATAATTGGTTAGCTCGTTGAATTAGCAGGACATCTTCTTATTAAACATCGTAGCACAAGCGGACTTCATTGATTTATTTTATACGTGAACTTAACTCCTTCAACGGAATTGTATACCAGGATTAAGTGGAAACCAATTGGCAATTTTAAACATTTTAACTTTATTTGTGAGAATTGTTTTTCTCTGTATATACATACACACATAATTGGTCATTACAACCCTTCAGTCGATTACGACCTAGCTTCTCACGTCACTTATGTAGTGTGTGTTAATTTTTATACATGAGTGGCTGCACCTACAGTTTTAAGTCGACTCCAAATTTATTTACTCTGAGACTTTTTGCCAGAAATCTGCTGAGAGGCAGTCGAGGACAAATATTATTTCATATTTCGACTTGTTTGAGATGTCTGACCTGCGGTCTGAAACATGGCCTCATGTCTAATAAGCCAACACACTATCTATTATTTAGTATGTCGAAATCAATCAATCCAAGCCAGATCAATCTATCAACCTTTACATCAAGATATTTTATAACCGATTTTCGGTAAACTACTATTGGTCTTGTAAATTCCGTTCACAAATGATCCTCCCATAAGATTGGTATCACTTTAACTAGTATAACTTTCCATTCTTAAACATAAATATAAAGACGTCAAGAATTGTATGGACTCTCTATATGTCGACACCACACCCGCCTCTACTGAGTTCCGAGCGACTGTGCTATAGAGGGAAACGAAAAGGAGTGCGAACTGGCACGAAAGGGATCGGAGATGTCTGATCGGAGGAGAAGATAGAGGGGATATATGCGACTCTACAGGAATACTTTTCCAAATTGAAAAAAGCAGAATGGAATTCAAACCCTGGATGGTCCGACATACCTGGTTGCCGAATTTCTAAAGTACTGTGTCCAGCAGTGGATAGGGAACTACTTGAGTTCGAAAAGAAAACGGTTCGCATTGTAATAAGAATTCTAACTGAAAACTGCGCCATTGGAAGTTTCGCTGACAAGCTCGGTCTACCCCATCAGGATTACTGCAGAATCTGCCATGATGTGGAGAAAACGAAATCGGTGCAACACCTTTTATGCCAGTGCCCTGCACTTCAGAACTAACGTAACGAAATAGAAAAATTATTGTAATGAGTATACGGGCTAGCTCTATGAATGTCTTATTAATGAATTTATCTATCCATACAATGTGAGTTCTTTAGACTTTGTCCGACAATTGTCTGCGAATTTCTTGAAACTGAATGCTTACAGATAGTGACGTTACAGTGATCGGCAAATCAGTCTTTTTATTTGTGACATTTATTAAAAAAAAATCCATTCTCAATATTATTTCTTGCCTAAGATTCGTAGAGTTCTTTAGAGTGGTTTAAATAACAATTACCAATCAGGATACGAACCGTAGCAGTCTTTCGGCTCACAAACCGTTTAACGATAACATTCTCTCGACATTTCTATGTTGTACGAATACTTCTCATTGGACAAGTTCAACTCTAAACCAACCAAAAGTCAGGAAAAAAATGTTTAAGCATTTGTTATCCCTCAATTAAACATTGAAATTAAAACACAGATGAAATAATTCCTTCAAGTGTCTGGTCCTGTAGTAAGGAAAATACTAATTTCAGAAATTAAATTAGGTTAGCATCGGCTATCCAATACTCTCTATAATACAAAATTGTTTTCTTTTTCAACTAATCTTTAATTCCATCCACATGATCACAAATAAGGTGCATAACTTAGGATTTTCAATGATATTGCATTACGGCCAGATGCATTACTAGCAGTAAGAAATTTTACCTGTATATTGTATGTGGCACCAGATCAAAATTGAACCGATATTAACGAGGCATGATAATGTGATGAGGTATGTGAATTTTTCGTATTTCCAAACATGATTAAAGCAAAGGAGCAAAGCTTCATAGTAATATGAAAGATTCCAATGGAGAGGCTGTCGCAATCTACATTTGGCACTAGAGTATGAAAGTATACTTGGTGGCCGTCAACCTTTAGCATTTGTTTTTCATATTACTTGATAGAGAGTTTATCATCTCATCGCGACTCAATATATAAAAGACTCCTGAGATGCTCTAAATCTTTTGACAGTTCCAGTTTCTAACCTCAATCCTTATAGAAATAAGTTTTGTACATTAAGGCGGCTGTTACATGATTTACATGAGTATAAAACAATCTTGTGGTTATGTAGGGTATAATGAATAAACTTAATGTTCAATTTTATTTAAACATTCGATCGTTTTAAAATTTTATTTTGAGCATGAATGATGAATAGAAAATCAAATTTGTATTCATTTTGGTACATAGACATGTTTTACAGTTTATAGCTATCGAATTCGATAGTTTTTCTTAAGAGAGGTAACACGACAACACAGTTATTCTTGAGTTAACAGAACTTGAAGTTAAATCGAGTTTCATAATAATGCTTAAAAAGCATATTTTGTTATTGTTATTTCTATTCCTCATTTTACACCCTATAAAGTATGAAATAAAGTTAATTGCATCGCTCGCTAATACGAATCATTGACCCATTTCTGCCTCTTTTTGCGTACATAGTTGTTTATTAACTGGAAACTTAATTTTTTTGATTAAAACATTAATGACATGGCAGAAACAATTACAAATACATACATAGTTGGTCTTTCAACCCTTCAGTTAGGATTACGACCTTGCTTCCCACATCACTTATGTTGTGTGTGTTAGTTTTATACATGGGTGGCGGGACCTATAGTTTAAAGTCGACTCCGAACGACAGATTTTCGAGAAACTTTTCATGGCAATTTTATTTACTCTCAGAGTTTTTGTCAGAAATCTACTGGGAGAAAATCGCCTAAGAAATATATTTTTCATTTTTTTGGAGATGTCTGACCTGGTTTGAACCGTGGCTTCGCGTATAATAAACCAATACACTACTTACCACACTACGGCGACTACAGTTACAAATATAACATCTACTTAATGTAAGGTAGATTTCAACAGGGCAAGCAAATTAGCATATTTTCTTTCAAAGAGCTGGCTGAACAACAGTTATAAATATACTGATTTGCTTCTGTTAACTAATGGTGTCTTTGAATTCCGCAATAAAAGTCTTAAAAAACTACTGTGCTAACAGCGTCCTAATCTTAAAGTTCTCCAGTCTAGTAGGGAACTTGTCGTAGTCTAATAATTAGAAAGTTGGCTTATTAGACGTAAGTCCACGAGTCAAACCTCAAGTCAGAGTTCTCGAAAAAAAGAAATATGAAATAATATGTCGTCAGCGACTTCCTCCCAGTAACCTTCTGGCAAAAACTTTGAGAGTAAATAAAATTATCATCAATTTTCAATTTTCTCAAAAATCTAGTATTCGAAATCGATTTTAAACTGGAGGCCCCATCACTTATTGATATTGATAAAAATTAATACACATAACATAAGTGGTGTGAGAAACTTGATCGTAGAACACTCGATCCTGAAAAATGCATATTTCTTCGCAGTACTCGACTTTTGTGCTTCGGACAAAACTTAACTGGGAAAATTGGGATTTCTATCTGTTATGTTTATGAGGGGCTGGAGTGACACGCCAAGTTTTAATTCTAACCCAAAGTTAACCTTTATTTAAAACCAATAATTACAATATAATTAACAGTAAAACAATTTAATTTAATATAGTTACCGCGTATATGATTCTATGTTGTTTAATAGACGACTTCACAATGTACATTGAACATATATAAATGTCATAGCGGCAAACTATGTAGACAATATACAATATATAAATAACAAACGACAGTTATAATTTTAGTACAAAGAAAATAGATAATTATTTGGGGTTGCCAACATCTCTCTTTTTTTATTAGGAAGATGGTAGTCTGGAGTCCATACAGGAGAACGCTTTCTACGATTGGATCTTCGAAGAGCTGGAGAAGCTTCATCTGTTTTAATAACAGGATCCATTATTGAATTATTCGGTGTATTTACTTCAACGTTAGGTGTAACACTTTCTAAAGTTGTAGGTGGATTGTTTACACTTGTTGAACTAGATGGCGAAGTAACTGAAAGTGGATCTCGAATTGTTTGTAATTCATCTGTAGATGTAGTTTGTCCATCAGTGAGTGGTACTAATTCAATTTCAGCATTAACGTTACTGTCCTCTGCGGGTGACGTATGTTGAGGTGTTAAATTGAAATAATCAAACAAAACATTATTAGGCACATTTTGAGATTCGGAATAGCGAGGCCTTAGTTGATTAGTATGAGACCTAACTGCACGAAATTCAGGAATGTTTTCAATTTCTACTTCGTAGTTAACATTTCCGAGCTTCCGCTTGATAATTCCAGGGAACCATTCAGATTTATTCCATTTATATAATTTTGCGTAAACTTTCTGACCAATATTGTATACCCGATCTTTAGCGCCATTACGTTTGTTAAATTGTTCTTCCATTTTCTCGTTTCGCTGTTGTTCGAACTGTGTAGGTTTCTTAAGTAGATCAAGATTAATCCTTATTTTTCTCCCCACGAACAATTCAGAAGGCGATTTGCCACTAGAACTAGGATTTGGTGAAGAACGATAACATTTTAAAAACGTTTGTAAATTTTCACTAGAAGTGCCAATTCCTTCGAGTTTTTTCAATGCACGCTTTAAAGTGTCAACAAATCTCTCTGCCTGCCCATTTGATTGAGGGTGGTAGGGTGCGGTAAATTTGTGTACAATGCCATTTTCTTGACAAAATTTGGAAAACGCGTTACTGGAGAACTGAGTTCCATTATCACTCACTATGAGTTCAGGGTTTCCAAATAATGAAGTAAAATCGCGCATGCAATTAATAATTATATTTGAAGAAACTGATTTAATTTGGTAGATTTGCGGCCACTTCGAAAATGAATCTACTATTACGAAATAATAAAAATTATCAACAGGACCAGCTATGTCTATGTGAACTCTTTCCAATGTTTTTGGTAACGATTTTGCTACTGAAGCGCATTTGGTACAATTTTGTACATACCTTTTTATTTCGTCATCTATATGCGGCCAATAAACATAGCTACGAGCCAATGCCTTTGTCCTCTCAATACCATGATGTCCTTTGTGTAATTCTTTTAGAATGCGTTTTCTAAAACAGCTTGGTATTATAATACGCTCCCCATACATTACACAATCATCAACGATGCTTAAATTTTGTTTTCTTGAAAAATAACACTGCATATCAGAAGATTTTTCATTTGGCCACTTACCAGTTTGTAGGAATTTTATAAGATCTTGGAGGTTTGAATCCTTTTTAGTAGCGGCACAAATCATGTTGAATGTTATAGGCAAAGCATTTGTGATATCACTAATAACCATTTTTATTTCATCTTCTAATTGAATACAAGCAATTATAGTGTCTTTGTTTGCTTTCGGTACGTTGGAAATTATCCGTGATAAGATATCAGCAGCTCCGAATTCGTGAGTTGAAACGTATTGTAATTTAAAATCGTACGACATGAGTGTAAGAGCCCATCGCTGGAGACGGTTTGCAGAATGTGCTGGAATTCCATTTTTATTTCCAAAAATTGCAAGGAGAGGTTTGTGATCCGTTTGAAGTATAAATTTTCGCCCGAATAAATATTTATGGAATTTAACCACCGCAAAAACTAATGCCAATCCTTCTTTCTCAATTTGAGAGTAATTTTTCTCAGCTGGGGTGAGAGACCTTGACGCATGATAAATTGCTTTTTCGCTGCCATCAGGGAAAATGTGACAGATGTATGCACCCAGTCCAACGGTTGAGGCATCAGCTGCTACTTTGATAGGAAGTTTTGGATCAAAGTGAGTAAGCAACAAATCAGATGACAGTAGCTGCTTAAAACGATCAAAACTGCGTTGACATGATGATGACCAATTCCATGCTATATTTTTCTTAAGTAAATTATCTAACGGATCTCTAAGCTTTCTCATTTCATGTATAAATTTACCATAGTAATTAATTGCTCCCAGAAAAGATCGCAATTCACTAATATTTTTGGGAACTGTAATTTGTAAAATTTTTTTAATTTTATTTTTGTCTGGATAAACGCCTTTTCTGTCGAAATGGTAACCCAAGTATGTACACGAAGTTTTAAAAAATTTGCATTTTTCAAAGTTCACTGTAATGTTGTATTTTTTTAATCGTTCAAATACCTGTTTAACTGCTGTAATGTTTTCTTCGCGTGTTGGTGTGGCTACTATAACATCGTCCAGATAAGGAAAAACGCCTTTTATACCAGAAACAATTGATTCCATACACTGTTGAAAAGCACCAGGAGCTGATCTCACACCTGGGGCAAGTCGATTAAAAGTATATAAGCCGCGATGTGTGTTTATAACTAGAAGTTTTTTCGTGTCATCGTCGACTTCGATTTGCATGTAGGCGTTATTTAAATCAATTGTTGAAAAGATGGAGCAGTTGTTAAAGTTTATAAATGTTTCATCAGGAAGTGGCAATGGAAATGTATGAGGTTCCAGCTGATCATTTAGTCCAGTAGAGTAATCCCCACATATACGTAGATTGCCAGAAGCCTTTTTTATTACCACAATGGGTGCTGCCCATTCCGAAAAATTTATAGGAGAAATGATACCCTCACGTTCAAGTTTTTTAAGTTCACTGTCTAGATGATCTTTTGCTGCATACGCTACTTGCCTTTTAGGACGAAAAACAGGAACAGCTTGTGGTTTAAGTTGTAGGTGAACTTTAAAATGAGTGCAATGTCCAATTTCATTCCTAAAAACTTCAGGGTATGATTGACGCAATTCCGATTCTGTGAGTGTGTTGTTAACTTGAAGTTGGTTACACGACGTATAAGTATCAATGGGTTTGCTCCACAATTTAAATTGTTCCATTAAATCAGAACCGAAAAGATTTAAATCAGGAAGTGAAGACACCAAAATGTTGCCGGTTTGACTTTGATTATGGATAACCACCTTACACTGAAATTGACCTAATATGCAAATTTCATTTGTAGAAGCATCTCGTGGTTTGTGCTGAGAAATTTCTAAAGTTGGTTTACCAATTTTAACCCAATTCTTCTTTGAGATGATCGTGACATCCGAACCAGTATCATGTTGAAGAGTAAGATTTACATTGTTAATTACGATTGAAATAAAACGTCTATTTTTGCATGTTGCTGTTGAACCATATACGCTTTTAATGGTTTTGTGCGTTTTGTTGAATTTACTCTTTTTACTTGAATTTTGATGTTGCTGAACATTTTTGTTTAGCTTTGGCTTTACATCTGGAAAACAAGAACAATATCCTTCCTTATGCCCAACTTTACCACACTGCGAGCATTTGTGTGTAGAATAACTACAGTCCCGAACAAAATGCATGTTTCCACATTGCCAACAAGGTCGCTTTGGCTTTTGGTCTTTATTAGCATTCTGTGGTATACGTTGTTTCGAACTATGGATGGAGTTGACATTTGGATTTTCTTTTGTTGAAATGTCGCGTTTAAGACTATTTAGACGTTCTACTTCAGCGACTAAATTATCCAAATTCAACTGATTTTGTTCTGTTTCAGACTCTAGTAGAGTCAAAAGTCTCGCTTTATACTCCTGATCCTTTTGCGATGACAAACCATTTACAAATATAAGACATTTAAATTTATCAGCAGTACATTTATTTATTAAAAAATTTTCACAGTGACGATTTACTTTGGCGGCATAGCTGATTATATCTTCATCTTCTCTTTTGATGTTTGATATACATTTTACCCGAGTACTGAATAAACTCTCTTTTCTTCCAAAAAGTTTTTTTAAAATGTCTACCGTTTGTTGGAATGTGACGTCACGAGGTTGTTTTGGAAGTAGATAGTCTTTGTATTTGTTAAAAACACCGTTACTGACCTTTCTCAACAATAACCTCACTTTTGCAGCATCATCAAGTTGATCTGCATCAACCTGGAAAACATCCTCATAGCGCTCGTACCAAGTGCCAAAAATTTGGTTTTCTTCAGGTTCGTAGGTAAACTCACGTATATTTTTCGATAAAATGTCCATCAAGGTCTCCGGAGCTGTTGCACTTGCAGAAGCTGTTGATGACCCACTTCCGTTACTAGCCGTAGAACCTTGTGTTGCATTAATCAGCCTTTCCATTAGTTGGTGCTGTTTTTCCATGGCTTCTTGCTGTCGTGCCAGGAGTTGTCCAACTACTTGTTCCAAAGAAGTCATTGTGTAGAAATTCTACTTAAAAAAAATAAACTTAGTTTATGTTTATTTTGTTGCACTTTTTCCTCTGTTTAAAATCCTCGTCGCCAATTGTTATGTTTATGAGGGGCTGGAGTGACACGCCAAGTTTTAATTCTAACCCAAAGTTAACCTTTATTTAAAACCAATAATTACAATATAATTAACAGTAAAACAATTTAATTTAATATAGTTACCGCGTATATGATTCTATGTTGTTTAATAGACGACTTCACAATGTACATTGAACATATATAAATGTCATAGCGGCAAACTATGTAGACAATATACAATATATAAATAACAAACGACAGTTATAATTTTAGTACAAAGAAAATAGATAATTATTTGGGGTTGCCAACACTATCACACTGTTCATGAAACACTCTTTTGATACTTGTCATATAAACGATGTAAATTAAAATTTTCAAACCTAAAGTATGGTTTACATGAAGGCCTCTCCAGAAATGTCTAATAATCCGAAAGAGTATTTTAAAGATCCCAAAGGCGTTCTGATTGCAAGAACCCTTCGAGCCATACTTTATTGTTTTAAAAATTTCGCTGCTGACAAAAGTCCAATCTTGTTTTGTTCTCGCGTAAGTACAAGATTGAAACCTTCAGGTTACCAAGGTTTGGTGGTAGGTAGCTTCCGTTGCGTTCTGAGTTCAAGTAGCTCGATGTTGTTTTGGACAGCAAGCTGAACTGGAAGAGGAACACCGAGAAAAGAATGATGAAGGGACTGAATTCTCTCTATCAGTGTAGGAACTCGATAGGGGCTGCAGTCTTCCATCTACGATCTTTCGCTGGATGTATCGATTATTACTTATAGGTGTATTGTTGGGTGAAGTGCCTTGGATAAGACTTTCCAACGGAAAATCTTGAATAAGATTCAACGGATTGTCTCCTGGAGTATCACCGAAGTAAGGAAGAGTTGGCCTCAGACTGCTCTTAATACTATGATCTGCCTGACTCCGCTTGATTTCTATGTCGCAGTGCCATATGTCTAAGGGAACGGAGCTGCTGGAAACAGCGCTCGGTAGAACACTTTGAATTCCGAACGTCGTCTTTCCTGAGAGGAGGAACGGACCTTCGGAAAAACTACCGACTATATATGAGCCTGAGGCTATGTTCCTGCCTGGTTTTAGGATACTCATACCGGATAGGACAGTAAGGAATGGTGGAGTACTCCAAAGGCAGAGAGATATACCCATCTTCACAAATGTGTCTAAGTTATAATACTCGTAGTTAAAGTATTCGACTACAAACTAAAGTAATGCAGACAATTATCATGTGCTTGATCACAATTTAATAGTTTCACAAAGCTTATGTCATTGCGCAATTTAACATCGAAAGACATATATAGCTTCTAATTCGTCGATTACTTATACTACTTACGTCGAAACTGTAAATATAAAAATCTTGAAGGGTGCCCTGGTAGTCTAGGTAGTGTGCTAGACTATTATCGTGAGGGTCGTGGTTTCGATTCCCACCAGAGACACTGGTCTGTAACACTACACCGTGCATATGGTCAAAGTTACTCAGCTCGTATATAATTAAATATGATTTGTAATTGTATTGTAATTAATAAATAAATAAATAAATAAAAATCTTATTAGTTTTGTTATAGCAACAAAAAATTCAACTTAACGGCCAATTTCTTATAAAATGGTAATCAAAATTTGTTTAACACTATACTACTAAAAATTACAACGCTTACTTAGCAAGCAGCTAACACTGTTTCTTCCTTTAGTACCTTCTCTTTAAGAGTAAAACACATGTTCTTGTTTATTTACATTCTCTAAAAAAAAAATTAAACAGCTGATCGATTCACTGCCACTGATTTAGCAAAAAAAAAAAAAAGAAACAGGAACTGACAACAATTACAGCAACAAAATCAAAAGAAATGAAAATAGTCACACACAAAAATTCACGGTCGCAAACGAAAGTTTTGCCTCGCTCTTGAAAGAAATAAATCAGCCAAAAAGAAAACGGCAAACTTACCCGCGTTATTTATGTAATATTATTATGGTGAAGGAAATCAGTTGACAAAAATTATTTGCAAATTTAATGAAATAAACAAAAGAAAAATTTGTTAATAATTTCTAAAGCAAGAAAAAAGTATTACATAAGTAATAAGACAGCGGGTAAGATAAATTGATGACGTAGGCCGCCAATATGTTGGCCTCCAAAGCAGCGATTCGTTTAGTAGGCACTGTCTTCGAACAACAACAACAAAACTTTCTACTGCTGGCAGTAAATGGTCAACAATGTACATCCAGACGTTTTCTTACACCGTTGATAGTGTATGAAAAGAAAATCGACGAAAAACAATTAATGCCGGATAAAGCTCAAATGGCCACCAGCCAGCAATTGGAGGAATTATATAATACCCTTAAGGATTATACACCAAAGCCGGTAAAGGCTAAAGCCCGAGGAGGTGGAGGCATTTTTGGCAATTTCCTTAGGAAAGAAAAACCGAGCGGTAGCAGCATTCAATTGTTGAACACTGCATCACCTAAAGGCCTGTACATCTATGGTAGTGTGGGTGGCGGAAAGACCACTTTAATGGATCTGTTCTATGATTGTTGTACTCACGTAAGTCATGGCTATTAATGACACAAAATTAATAATAAGTGACTCATGTATTTTCAGATTGACAAAAAACAACGTGTCCATTTCAATTCATTTATGTCTCAAGTGCATAGCAAAATACATCAAGTTAAACAGGAACGTGGTCCCCGAGATCGCGCCTTTAATACGGAAAAGCCTGAGCCATTTGATCCCACACTACCGGTAGCTGAAATGATTGCTGCCGAATCTTGGTTGATTTGTTTCGATGAATTTCAAGTCACCGATATTGCAGACGCAATGATCTTGAAGAGCTTGTTCACCCATCTCTTCAATGAGGGAATTGTTTGTGTGGCAACCAGTAATCGTCATCCCACTGATTTATACAAGAATGGTTTGCAGCGTAGTAATTTTCTGCCCTTCATAGATGTATTACTGAATCGTTGTAATCTTTCGCCCATGGATAGTGGTGTCGATTATCGACGTATCGCCCAGTCGGGAGACTCAAATTACTTTGTGTGAGTATAAATTATATTAAATTTCTTTTTATTAGACTTATCCACTATCGAATTTAATAATAATTGATATAAATATATCGATAATATTATATTGATTAGTTCCTATTGTGTAATCATTTTTACAGAACTTCACAAGGCAATGCTAAAGCACAAATGGAACGCATGTTTAAAATTTTATGTTCTCAAGAGAATGATATCATTAGACCTCGCACTATAACACATTTTGGACGTGATTTAACCTTTCAACGCACCTGCGGTCAAGTCCTCGATAGTAATTTCGAAGAACTATGCAATCGTGTAAGTGTTACTTATTTTAATTAAAGTTTTATTATACTTTTATATGAATATTTTCTATTTATAGCCTTTGGGAGGCAGTGATTATATCCAAATAGGACAATTCTTTCACACGGTTTTAATTCATGATGTGCCTCAGTTAACATTGCAAATAAAATCTCAAATGAGACGTTTTATTACACTTATCGATACGCTTTACGATAATCGTGTGCGTGTTGTTATATCCGCTGAAGTTCCTTTAGATCGATTGTTTAATTTTAGCGATAAGCCTACAGATTTTGGCGATGATCACCGTATGCTAATGGATGATTTAAAATTGACTACAGTACGTATAAAAAGAAGATAACTTTTTTTAAATATTATTTTAACTTAACAATGTGTAAACAATTGCAGAATGATACCTCGGCAAGTGTGTTCACAGGTGAGGAAGAAATGTTTGCATTCGATCGTACAATTTCCCGTTTATACGAAATGCAAAAGAAAGAATACTGGGAGCAATGGGCCAAACATCGTTAAAAGCAAACATTTAAACCTGATTTTTAGATTCCAACTGGTCACAAATTAAGTTAGTACTTAATACTTTTAAATTTTAAGCATAAAATATTTCACATTATTATAATATTTATGTATTTAAAGTACAATACAAAACTCGATATCACTGAACAACTAGTATTTGCAAATTTTCTATATTTTCCTGCTATTTTTGTATTGAAAATTTCTAAAATAGTAAAAAATAGTGTATAAGCGATTAGAACTTGTGTGCTTCTAATGTGTTTTAGAGCTTTAATTTAAAATTTTGTTTTAATTTGTAATTAATATTTTGGTTTTACCAAACGAATTATGCAAATAAATTTAAAAATTGTTTACGAACAATTTCCTTAGCAAGCATCAAAAAAAAGTTGTTCAAAAGATATAAAGGGGGCTATACAAAAGTACATACAGTATTCAATTCCGCATGTTTCGGGGGAATAACGTTTAAATCGTTTGTAATGTAATATGTAGCAGATGTTCAAAGACTAAAATATTCAGTCATCATGCGAACGCTGTATTCTACCCCATAGTTAAGTTAGAAATTAAAATTTTTTCCGAAACCGTTGAGAGTGGAATGAATGTAGTGAAAATTTATTCAAAGTATGGGTTTCTTATCCGAAGATTTCAGATCAGAATTCTAAATCTATCTGACCATTACTCTGACTACCAGGTGGTAGTCGGTTGTTTTAAAAAAGGTAGACAAATCTAGTATATAATCTAGGTTCCTGGGTATTGTGACTTATTTAGCAATGAGATTTAAAATATGCTGGCAAGAGAGGACGCGGCGAAATAAGTGAACTTGATGGAACAGTCTCCTAGGCCTGTCATCGGCGTTCGATCAATCGATACATTTTATTGTGGAAAGTGGTAGATTACAAAATTTCCGGACAATTCCGGTTCAGGTCCAACCGTTCAGGGGCAGTATAAGTACTAAACGTGGATACGGATCGATTAGGACTTTGGTAGGTGTTTCGACGGGACATTGTACTCTGAGGGCGAGGGCCATTCTGCGGGATACAGACGCTCCTTTTTTCTACAGGGTTAGTTGAAATGTGGGGAATCTGAGACTATCGAACTGATCCTGTGTCTTTGTTCTCTTCTATAGAGGCAAAGATTCAGGACTGTCTGACATTAGTTGCCGTACACTTTCTCCTTCATTTCTATCTTCTCTTTATCTTTTACATCCGCTACTTATGTCCCCTTACGTTTTTCTTCCGTTTCCGTTTCTTTTCCTGTTTATTTTTTATTTCTATTTGATCATACTGTTCTGACTGTCGCTATAAGGTAAAATCCAAAATTATTTATCAACACGTCCTTTTAAGCCTCTGGAAAATATTTTTAACAGCTGACAACTACCATTCTTATCATAACATTGGATGTCATATACAACTGTCTCTTTCTGTCTTATGGAGATTATAAAAACATTGTATGCTTACAATGCGATCAAGATAAAGTTAAGCCCAAGGCGAATTCATTACGAGGTGGGAATAGTATTACAATAAGTACAACAATACAAAAACAACAGGGATTTCGTTTTTGTAAAAATGTACACATCTTGTCAAAAAAATTAACCCTCAAACCTCCATAGGAAATTAGTTAAAGCAATTAAAAAAAACTAAATAAATTTTATATATTGAAAATTCTTATGAATTTTATTATTACATTACATAAGGTGCTGCAGTAACCTGTAAATTAAAAAAAATATCAGCTGCAAACGTTATTTCTTATAATAACAAATTTTCAACAGAAGATTGGTCCAATTTGTTTTAATCCCTATATCCCAATCTTCAGAAAGAGAATTTGTTTTAAAAATAACACACAAGTTATTTCAGTCATAATTTAGGCACCTAGTTGGAGACATGAATTTTTTTTTTTTTTTGTAATTCATCACTCTTACCTAAATAACTATAAATATATGTATTTAGTGTTAAAGGCTTAAATATTGTTAATCATCTTGCAACAATTTTAATATATACATACTCTTCAGTCAGGATTATGATCTAGTTCCTCACACCACTTATGTTGTGCCTGTTAATTTTATATATGAGTGGCGGGACCTACAGTTTAAAGTCGACTCCGAGCGACAGATTTTTGAGAAACTTTTCATGGCAATTTTATTTAGTCTCGGAGTTTTTGCCAGAAATCTGCTGAGAGGAAGTCGCCGAAGAAATACTTTTTGTGTTTCAATTTGATGTCTGGCCTGGGGCTCGAACCCTGGCTTTTCGTCTAATAAGCCAACACACTACCTACTACGGCGACTTAATTCTAATATATAATTGGCTTTAAAATAGTAATCCTAAAGAATTTCCAGAGTGCGTATCGTTAAGGATACATGCGGTACATATGAGGGTTTATGACTAATATGAATACGAAATTGAATATCGAAACAAAATACACAAAAAACAAACATTTTTTTTGACATTGTTACTTACATCAGCTGGTAAACAAAACCCACCTCGTAATGAATTCGCCTTGGTTAAGCCCCTATTGGAAAATCATTTAACATTATAAAATAGAGCATAGTATGTCAATTATCTGAAATTATTATTTAATAACAACAGAAATATTTTATTGGAGATGATAAAGATTTATTTAAATTTATCAAATGCTTCTAATGGAAGAGAATTTCACTCTTCTTTACTGACATGTTTTCAATGCCCGCTGCAGTAATTTTCCTATTGGATATTCAATTCTTAATTATACATTGATAAAGAAACTTAATAAATATTTTTATTAATTTATTAACCAGTTTAAATTCGATTATTTTGCTCATCCAAAGAGCACGTAAGGAAAATACTGTTTAGATTAATTTAAATAAAAATATGAAAGTTAATAACATTTTGCCATTTGGTAAATATAATTAAAATTAATAGAAACAAAAAAAGAAAACATATAATTTAATAATATTAATTGCAGACGGTAGTCTTTTGAATGTCACCATTTCACTGAGGCAACTGGAAGAAATATCAAAAGACATCTCAACTCGATGCGAAGTTAGTGGTGTAAACGAAGTTGTTTGGGCTTTAAAGGCCCTCACGCTCACTGATTTGACTACTTTGGCCGGTGATGATACTCAAGCTAATGTAGCACGTTTGTGTCATAGAGCCGCCTATCCTTTTCCACTGCATTTAATTGAAGATTCCATAGAACCCGCTTTACAGAAACAAATACATACAGCAGCTGTTTGTGTTTATCCAGCACGTGTAGCTGATGCTCGAAAAACGTTTGAACAACTGAAATGTGTAGATATCGTACCTATAGCTGCAGTAGCCACTGGTTTTCCTACGGGCCAATATGGCCTTCAGACACGTTTAGATGAAATAGCGTTTGCTATTGAATCAGGCGCTAGAGAAATCGACATTGTTATAAATCGTCAATTGGCTTTGACCGAGCAATGGCAAGCTCTCTACGACGAAGTTTGCAAGATGAGAAAGGCATGTGGGAATAAGGCTCATATGAAAACTATACTGGCCATAGGAGAATTGGGTTCAATGGAGAATGTAAGTGTGCAGGAGAAAGAAAAAATTCTTTAAAATAATTTCGTATATTCATTTTTATAATATTCTAGGTCTATAAAGCTTCCATGGTCTGCATGTTAGCCGGCGCAGACTTTATTAAGACTTCTACTGGCAAAGAATCTGTAAATGCCACCTTACCTGTGGGCTTAGTAATGATTTGGGCCATACAAGAATTTCTACGTAAGACTGGACAAATTGTAGGCTTAAAACCAGCTGGAGGTGTTCGTACCGTCCGAGAAGCTATTACCTGGATGACATTGCTTAAAGAGACTTTGGGTATGGAATGGTTACAGCCGGCCCTATTTCGTTTCGGAGCGTCAGGTCTACTTGACGATATAGAAAGAGTTGTTCGCAAAAGTTTAGGTGCTCAGGAAATTCGCATGAATCCAGTCGCAGCATATTAAAAATTTGGATTTTCGTCAACAACACTGTTTCTATATTCAATCTTTCTCTACAGCCAGCTGATCCTACCACTGCTTGCTTATTCTTTTGTAAATGGATTTACTTTTTCAATAAAATGCCTCAGCATATGATATTTAATGCACAGCGTATGATATTAAGTATTTAAATGTAAAAATCAACTGCTCTTATGCGAAGTAGTATTACTTTGTATGAAAATGAAGGCTTTGTTTAAAATCTTTTCTGAAGACAGTAAGGTCGAATATACATACATTGTTATGTTTCATAACTTCTTGCCATTTTGAAGATAATTCCCTTATGCCTCTTCTATGGCTTTAATGCTAAAAAAAACCAATTTCTTCCCCAACTTGGTGGAACTCTGTCAGTATAGGGACTGCGTTTGCCTGCGGCGTCACAACGGGCCGCTATGCGTGCTCAAGTGTGCTACCACTTTAACCCCCCTGTTGTAAACCATATTCGTCTTTAATTCCAATATTACAAATTATATGAGTACATTGTATGACGAATGTATCCCATCCCAGCACAACCGAAAGAAGCACTTTAAAACTGCACTTTTGTTCCCAATTTGATGTCTTGATTGCCTAACATTTGTATGTAAAGGAAATGTGGTAAAATGTTAATTATTTTTTATCTTTTCGATATTAAATGGAATCAAAAGTTAAGTTATATGTAAGTCGCTCAAATGGCTGCTAGGTGATGTTTAATATATTCAACAAAGTCAGCCAGGGACTGAACCACGGCTTTCGTTTAATAAGCCAAAACACTACTTACTAGACTTTGATGATCTTATGTCAGAAATAGTTTTTCTTTATTATGATATGTATATGGATATGTACGATGAAAACCTGTTCAATATTTTTCGAAATTTATTAAAATTCATGAAGACAATAATATAATTGTAGGTTTTTATTATTTGGACTTTAAATTGTACATTTAAATTATTAATTAAACATAATCTATGTTGACTTAAAGGACTTTCAATTACAAAAGCTAACAGTTTCTACTAAGTATTTAATATCTCCTTAAATTTGTAAACCGCGTTATTAAAGGTATTTGTAGGGCAGCAGCAGCTATTAAATCCTCTTCACCTTGACTGTTGTAGTCTTCATTTTGATTATCGGTCTCTGGTTGTGCTTTATTATCCAGTTTATTCGTTCTATCTGGTACTTTCATGTCAACAGCGAAAAAAGAATCATCGAAATTGATGCGATTGCGTTCATCATTTAACAGGTAGACATCCTTTGGTATATTCACCGATTGTTTATTGCTGGGCGAACTCAATTCCTTCTCATACGTGTTCAACCATTTAATATTGATATGTTTAGCTGAAGGGCTAAACTTTTTAGGAGCTGCTTTTTTGGGCTTCACATCATAAAAGTTTTCTGATTTTTGGCCTTCTTTGGGTACAGGTGGTGGTGTAAACTTTTCCATATTTTTACTCTTTTCATCCAATTTAGTGCGCTGTGCATTAGCATCATCATAATCATACAAGGGTAAATAAAAGTTATAGGGCTGATTAGCTGGAGGCTGCATAAATTGTATGGGTACAGCTACTTGTTGAACATCAGCGACTGCAGTATCCGAGCGCTGTAAATTTGAAGGCTTAAAAATTTCACTAGCTCTTCTTAAAAGAGCCTCTAAACGCTCAATGGTTATTACTTCTGGCTGTATTAGAGACTCGTCATTACTTGATTTCTGATCAAGATGAGTTTTAAGTCCGGGTGGTAGACCATTAATTAACGCCACAAATAAAAATATTAAAATCTACATAAAATATTAAAAGACACGCAATATTTTTTATTGTAATTTCAATTTACTATGTGTTTTCATCACTTGTTTACTCACTGTTTGAAACACTTTTTGAAACATTTTTATTTTTTGTATTCAATCTTTCAATTGTTTAACAGTTCAACTTTCTTTTCAATGCACTTCAATCGGCTCTAACGTAATCCACTTGTACGGCTTGCAAAAACTAAAGTAGATCTGGATGCAATCGCCAGCTACATTTATACTAAAAATATTGTGCTGTGGCATAATATTTAAACGGAAGCTCGGAAGTCTCTGCAAGCAACCAGTAACATCTCATACGAAGAAAATTTTCACAAAATAAAAATGATTTTATGGGGAAAAAAAGAGTCAACGTTTAAAACTTGTTCCACACAAATCACAACCCGTTTTTATTAAGAGATTTTCCATTTCTCAAAATGAAAGAAAAAAAGAAATAATTTTGAAAAAGAAAAACAAAGATAACTGCAAAGAAAATCTGAGACAAACAATGTTAGGTGGAAAGAAACTCCACTTGAATGTGTATATAGCGTGTAAACCGTATCAATATTAATCATGTTAATGTAACAGCAGCATAAATGCTGCTGCAATTTTGCTATAATTTCAGCTCATATGCAATCATTATGATGATAATGATGAAAAGTATGTATGTATGAAAAGAAAACTCACAATATCAGCATAATATTACATATAACAACGATGAGATTTGTGTTAAGACGTAGGCGCATGTGTAACCCGTTTTTTGTTACATTTTCTCTTCATCATCTTAGTATGTATGTGTTTATAATCGTATGTATGTAATGAGTTCAATTTTTATGTCATACTATTGCAAAACTAATTGTGTGTAAAATGTTTTTAACAAAACAAACGAATAACAAACAACAAACAAAACTGTCGCTTAACTAAGTAAATGAAAATGAAAAGTGATTTCTTTATGTCTTAACAACTATTTTATTGCTGTCAGAGTTTATTGACATTTGCAATATTATGAGATTGCATGTTGAGGATGTGAACCTGTTTCTTTCCTACTATTGTCGCTTGGCCAAAGACAAGTTCAAAGTTATTTGGGGATTTTAGTTTAATACATTGTACTACACAAAGTTGTTTTATAAACGGAAACACGGAAACAGGTACAATGCAAATAGGCGGAGTATTTGTAAACCAAATTTTATTGAGAACAAAATATAATTGCTTGAAAAATAGGTTTCTTGTTGAAATAAAAACAAAAACAATCATATTTTCATGTTTTTATAAAGTCAATCATCACTTTCCACATACAAATAAATTTCATACAAAAACATTTTAACAAACTTTTACAAAACATTTAACTAACTAACCCCTTACCAATTCAGGCATACCATCAATTATAATTTGTAAGGCTTTCAGGTCTTTTGTTACGGTATCCGTAAGGACTTCCATTGCTCTTTGTTGCATACTTAAAAATGTTTTCAGTTCTTCTTCACAATCTTTATCAAGGGTATATTCACTACCAGAGGTTAAAGCATACTGATTACGTTGCATACGCATTTGAGACAATAATTCACTTAAACGGCCCTAGACGTAAAGGCAATTGAAAATTCATTAGGCTACCATTTATAAATTGTTTTACAATCAAATCTTACTTTAAATTGTGTGGGAGCTGAAACCAATGCTTGCATATTTTCCAATTTCGTACGCAAAGCTTCTTCCTCGGGAGTTAAAGCCAAACCAACTTTTCGTGTGCATTCTTGCTTCACTATTATCTAGGAAAGAAAGAGTACAAAGAGAAATGTTATATTAAAACAAACAATTGTTTACATTTCCTTAAATTGTTTACCTTCAACATTTTGTGACTTAATTCAGCCAAGTTTCTTTTGTATTCCATTATTTTTGCTGTTGCAGCTGTATGTCGCTGTCTTAATTCCGACAAATCGTTTTCAACCTTGCGCAAATACAGTGCATGCATTTCCGTTTCGTTCTCTTGACATTTAATTCGATATTTTAATTCATTGAAACCTATCATAGGTACTGGTATGAATTTTGTTTCATCTGGATTATCAAGTTTTGCTTGACACCACATGCGAGGATCTATGCCTTTGGGTGGATTTTTTAAATACTCTTTTAGTTGATCTTCATCAGGCAATACTAACGCCAATGATTCTACTATTCCAAGGTTATTTAGTTGTGGCTTTACATTTGGCTGATTTAAATAGTTTGCCAAATCTGTAGCCAATATACGTTTTGTCTCATTGGGAGATAATTGCGATCTCTCCTCTAAATATATAACCAGTTGAGATTTTTTGTCATCAATCTGCTTACTAGCATCTATATTTACAATCAAATTTGGTTTGTTACCAAAAGCTGCATTTAATGTATTAATGATTTGCTGCTGTTGATTTTTCACTTCTCCCAAAGACTTGTTGAAATTCAAAGCCACTAAACCCATTTTATTATCCTTACCCGGCAAACGGCTATAACCCATCGCTTTAAAGCGACACAAATAATTTTCTGGTGTTATTTCAACAGGTGCCGCAGATTGTGAATAGAACGATTTCCCAGTACCCCACATGGCTTGGAAATAATTCCATTTTGCGATAATAGTATCGCGTTCATCTCCATAAATACTAACATTAAAAATGGATTGGGCAAATGCATCGTCAGCAGATATGGGAGGTGCTTGTTGTTGCTGCTGACCCATCATAAAACCCGTATTACCTCCAAAACCACCAAAGCCCGGTGTTACTGAAGTATTTGTAGCAGGCTTACCGAAACCTGTAATTCAAACAGAAATTATATTTAAATTCTTTTGAACTTAATACAGAAGCTAAAGCACAGCCCATATGTGCTTAATAAAATCAAATTCACTTTTGCTTACCAGAGCCAAATCCGCCAAAAGCACTTCCTGCAGTATTTTGAGTTCCAAAGCCACCAAATGCTGGTGCTGTAGATGTAGTAGATGTTGCACCAAAACCGCCAAATCCTCCAGCAGCACTACTGGTGGCTGTCGTACCAAAACCACCAAATGCAGGAGCTGCAGAAGTAGCTGTTGTAGCACCAAAACCTCCGAACCCAGTTGTAGTACCAGTGCCAGTACCAAACATACTGGGTGCCTGAGAAGTTTGAGGGGCACCAGTACCGAACGAACCAAATCCACCAAGCGTTGGTGCGGTTGTGGTACTAGTATTTGTTCCAAAACCACCAAAGCCTCCTAAAGTTGGTGCTGATGTTGCAGCTGTAGAGGCAGCGCCAAATCCGCCAGTACCAAATGCTGGCGTTGTACCAAATCCCGTCGTCTGGGCTGTCGAAGTAGCAGGTGCGCCGAACGTTGGTGCAGTGCCGGCAGCGCCTGTACCAAATGATGAAAATAATCCAGTTGCTAAAATGTTTTGATGAATATTTACAAGCTTTTAGCGATTTCATAATGTGAAGAAAAACTACAAAGCAATTGAAAATCATAACACTCACGTTTTGCCGGGGTGCTGGTGGCACCCAGCGAGTTATTAGCTCCAAAGAATGACATTCTCAATGAAAATTTATTTACACTTTAACAATTTTTACTGCGATTCAATATATTTTTTATGTTTTGAGTGAAATTCTTAATTTTATCAATTTAATTTCATTGTTTATAAAACAATTCTTAAAACAAAATAAAAATTGGCGCAGAATGTCTTGTTTTCAACAAGAAGAAGAATGGGAGAATTACTTTTGCACTCTCTTTAGAAATCAAAACAATTTCATATTGGCTAGAGAAAAGAGTTACCAGATTGCCTAAATTTTTTATTATTATAATCGATAAATTTCGATTAGAAGGAAATAACGACACAATTTAATAAAAATACTTTCTTATTTTTCTTACACAAAAATATATGGAGTAAATTAAACGTATTTCTTCACAATTTATGAGGAATGAAAATATGACAGCAATAAAACAATTCGTGCCGACTAGGAATAGAATTACCAATAGCGTGTTCACACGGATAACAATTCGTGATGAAGAACAGGATTCGCCATATAAAAACTTTGAAAGCAAAACATGTCATTTCATATTCATTCATTTCATTGCGAAATTAAAGCAAAGCAAACTAAATCAGAATGAATCTACTGCCTTCATTTATTTTTATTGTACATTGTCAGATCAGAAAATCTAGCGGCTGAAACAAAACAATTTCATAGATTTTGATAGATTTTTCTGAGTGTATTCTCCACATCTCCAATCTCACATGCTGCTATTGTTATTGTCATATTTTAAGTAGAACACAATCGAAATCATACGGAACGATAGAATTTTTAACAAACCATAATGACGAAAACTACAAATATTTTAACAGGTATTGTAAATACCTACATTGGTCGTGTGGTTTCGATTTTAATTGAAAAGAATTTCACTTGAAACAGAAGCCGACGATGTGCCTTTACCCAGCAGTGACGAGGAGGAATCCAATGAAGAGTCCGCCATTGACGATGATGATACATGTACACCATTTGAACTTGAACAAAGTTTCCAACAGAAATACACGATACATGATGAAACGGCTGTAACGCTCAAGAAAACCTATATACTTAGTTTGGCAAAAGATGAGTATGTTTTTAATGCATCAATTGTGAATGGTTAAGGATAACACCTTTTTTAGTTCTTTCACTCGTTTGGCTGCGGGCTTATCTGACGGGTCAGTACATCTCTTCAATATAAGTTCCGAACGCGGCCTAAGCTATTCAACTCCAGAAAGTATAATGCCTCCACCGAGTTCTAAAGATCCTGCCAAACGTATCAGCATTTGTGGAGTTCGTTTTGTTGACGAATCGCCCAACTTGTTACTGGTTGGAACAACAAATGGTTTAGTTCGTCTGTTTGATTTGCGCACGCAACAAGAGGCAGCACGTTTTGAGCACACACCGGAAACGGAGGCAGAAGCTGCTTATTCTCCCAAAAATATTGTGTGCTTTGATCGTAATTCAAACAGTCGTATATTGAGTGTGGGTACCGAACAGCACAATGGTAATGTCTTCCTCTTATTCTATGATATAAGGGAACGCAAACAAATGGGCGGCTATTTTGATTGTCATCAAGATGATGTCACCACCTTACGTTTTCATCCTCAAAATCCAGATATTTTGTGTTCTGGTTCTACCGATGGTTTGATAAATATTTTCGATATAAAAAAGGGCACTGAAGATGACGCTTTGCAGACGACCATGAACACAATCAGTAGTGTCCATAAAGTGAATTGGTAAGGTCTATTAATTTGAATTAGTGCGTCAATTGTATACATCAATTCTTATCGATATATGTAGGCATAAAAATGTTTATGACAAGGATATCATTTCGTGTATAACACACACCAATGGCTTTAAATTGTATGAATGTGAAGATGACGACTTACTAGGCGAATTTGAAAGATGTAAAATAACAGAGGCCATAAAACGGAAGACACCGGCAAATTGCAATCTAATTGATTGCCATAATATGAATGATAATGGTATATTCTTATTGACAGGTTCGAATTTAAACAAAGGGTAAGTACCATGATACCATATGTGAGAATATATTTTAACGCCTATTTTAATTAATTTTGTTATTTCAGAGAAACTATGCGTTCGTTAATGGTGCAGAATAAACAACTGTTACCACTTGTCGATTTTCAAGGCAATAAGCAAATTATACGAGAAAGTGTTTACGAAAAAAATTCAAATATTCTAATAACCGCTGGAGAAAGTGCCATCATTACACTCTGGACACCGCAAACAACAGTTTCAACTGGTACCAGCAATTTAAAGGCTAAAAAGAAAAAGTCCACAAAATCAACGCCTTATTAATGTTTGAGCAGCCGCACGTAAACTATTTGTTAATTACGAGCTCTATTTAAATAAAATGTTTGTTAAATGTTTTTTTTTGGTCAGAAAAAAGTTAAAAAGATTTAAGTTGCACTTTTTTGTATTGTTATTTGCAAATAAATCTGGAATACTTTTATCTTATATCATATTTATTATTTTGGCAAAAGTTCTTTTTAAAAACTGTAATAAAAAAGGTTTCATACATTTGAAATGACCTGAAAATTTCAAATATTCTACACAGACATAAACATATGAGTGCCAACGTAAAGTTAAATTTCGAAATGGTTTATTGTTTCTATTAAAACAGAGGGAGTGTAGTTTTATTAAAACTGGAAAACCATTATAGAAAGGAACTTTTTAGATATTGTGACAAATCACCCTAAAAAATGTCTTCCAATACAATATCAAAACAGTTTTTCCTTCAAAAATTGTTTCAAATTAATAAATTATTGCAATGTTACAATCAGTAAGTAGCAGAGGTAATAAAGGTGAACCACCAGACCATCCAGCAAATGACATTCGGCATCGATATACGTTCACAATCACACACAGTCTTCAACAATTTCCTCGTTGAGGTTCTTCCATCAAGTCTTTTTATTCGTGCAAGTAAATTACATACGCCTTTTGGAAGTATTCTGGTCGCCATATACAAGAGCAGTAAAAGATGCCATCTTTCGATTTTATTCTAATGTTAAGCAAGCTGGCTGCATTTCACGAAACCTGTTTCACAAACTTCTCAATGCCAAAGTTGGAATCTTATACTTCCTGGTATGCATGAAAATGCCTTTCGACATAAGCCATTTGCAAAATTTTCAGGACGTCATTTGCTGAGTATTAAAGGTGGAAGATGACAATCAACATTTAACAATTTTCCTCGTAAAAATTTTTTTTGGCAACGTTTAATCTCAAACAGAAGATCGAAAATTTAAATGAGAACTATTTTTTTTCTTTTTATTAAAACTAGTACTACAACTATTTGTAAATTAAAAATGTATCATGACTATGCTAAATCGTTGATTTGCATATGACTCCCAAAATTTCTCCTTAAATTTAGCCCTTAAATAAAAATAAATTTGTCTTTATCTACTATGATTTAATAACAAAAAAATAAGTATATGTATGTATGTAATTCATTTCATATGAATACTTTATCTATATGTATATCAGTACGGTGTTGCTCTTTTTGATGTTTTCGATTTCATTTTTAGACTACTTGAAGGCGAAGTGTTATTAATTGAAGCTGTTTGCCACGAAAGCGGTGTCCAAAGCGTTACAATACCAGCTTCACCGGCGGTTATTAAAACATTTGTTTTGGCATCTAAAATACTTTCTCGCACAATTTGGCCATTTCTTTCAAAATTAGCATACGGCACAAGCTGTCCCTTCTTGAAAATACAAGAACGCAAAATTTCCCTGAAATGAAAAAAAAAATAATGAATGCTATCATTGACTGACTTGGTGGCACTTTTATATAATTTTTCTAACCCTTCATTTAAGTTTGAACCCGTTAGCAGCATCATATCATTGGAAGACGTATTGTGGCAGTCAATTAAAGTACAATTCGCTTCATTTTTACGCTTAATAATATTGGTTACTTTTAGTCGATCAAATTCTGCTATTAAATCACCATCAAATTCATATGTTTTAAAATCGTTTGTATGTGTGATGCAGGAAATTATGTCTTGACCATTGGGATACGAGTGCCTGAAAAGAAAAATTAGTAATTATTAAAACATTCGAAATTTAAAAATGAATTATTGTTAAGGAATTCTAATTTAAAAACTGAACCTCTATACATACCAGTTAAGTTTACTAACACTACTCTCCGTATTGATTGTTGTCAGTAGAGCATCATCTTCATCGTTTTTGGATACATTAAAAATATTTATTAAACCATCTGTAGAACCGGAACATAAAATATCTGAAGACTTTGGATGAAATCGTAATGATGTAACGTCGTCTTGATGGCTCTGAGTATATATGAAAGCTTTTTTAGATGACCGTATATCGAAGAATAATAAATAAACGCACGTTTGATATTCCATTGTGCCCATACATAGTAGAGTACTATTTGAATTACGATCGAAAGAATTAATTGCCTGTGGATGGTATTTATTCGGAGGTATATTTTCAAAACGTGTGACTTCACTTTGAGTTCGCAAATCGAGAAGACGTACCAGTCCATTGGTGGTACCAACCAATAAAAGATTTGGTGTCTCGTCCAGGAAACGTATGCCGCATATATTTAAACGTTTCTTCATTGTGTTTGATTGTGGTGGCTTAACATATAAACCTCTTTCTGTACTTATTTCAAAGACGCGCACAGATCCATTTGACAGACCAGCTGCTAGACAAGTTAAAGAGCTAAAATATATACGATGTAAAACAATTAATACAATCCTTTAAACAACATTATTGATGTAACTTACTCGTCCTTTGCTAAACTTAAAATGTAATTATCGTCATATGTCACGGCTGTTTCATCGTGAATTTTGTACTTATGCTTAAAATATAGCTCCAGTTCAGTGGGTGTGCAAGTGTCCTCATCTTCAATGTTGTCACTGTCATCATGTGAATGTTGAGAGTAAGTTTCTAAAATAAAATTAAAATAAGGCGATATTTTTAGGAGCTTTCAATTCATTTAATTTAATTACCACTCATTTTATTAAAACTATTTTCCTCAGATTAAAGAATTATTTGTTATTTTTATCCACTCAAATTTTCTTATTGATAAAAGATAAACATCAACAAAAACAAATACAGCACGTGTAATTGGAGATGGCGTGTTTTTATTTATATTCTAGCCGCAGAAGTTATCGTTTTTAGTGTTATTGTTTATAAACGCGTACACACAGAGAAATTCGAGTTTAAATCCTAAATTCATCATTTTGAATTATGTATGCACTGAAACCGAACCCTAGGATTTATAAGAGCCACTCATGTAAACCTTGTGACTCTTGGTTAATAGAAAAAAAAAAACAAATGATTACCACTTATATAAAACGAAAAAGTACCCAGCACATCTTTACACAAAATAGAGTAGAAAGGACAACCCACAAATAACGTCGAGATTATCTTTGCATTCATTTATAGAAGAAAACTCGAATGATATATAAATTACTTTAAAAAATAACAAATTTCACACAAATAAAACACTTTTTAAATTTCTAATCCGAGTCCGAACTTTTTATTTTAATTAACTCTAAGCTCCACTAGTTTTTTAATTTTTCCAGTTCCAGGTATTAATATAAATAATAACGACAGATAACCTCAATCCATTTAAATGTATAACAGCCACAGTCATCTATTGCTCATTAATCCACAAAATTACAAACTTCTGTCAACTTAAAAATTATCAGCAGCTTTTAGGAGCCTATGTACTCTACTTGGCTTGCTAGTCCCCTAGGTCAGGATTACATACTCTTATATTTATAACTCCTTAACACTCAAGCAGAAACTTATCGATCCCTTCACTTATCATTTTGTTGTATTAATAAAGACTTAAGTAATCTGTATCTGGAGTTGTAGGTTAGGTTAGGTTTGTGAACGTGTACTTGTCAAGACAAATACAATTACCTGGAGATCGAACTGACCTGTTGTGTTCGATTCTGGAGTTTTATAAGACGTTTATTTATCATATTTAGACTTTTTCGATGATTTTTACCCTCAATTCAGCTTGGACACAATAAGAAGTCGACCTTCAGATCGAATTTCCCTTTACAAATCGCTGCTAAATCACTGTAAAAACGTTTTTGAACTTAAAGGCGCCTGGCAATGATAAATAGGTAACTTACGACAACGTCAAGTAAATCCAGTCACTTAAATCCCAGCCCAACTTTGAATAATACGGTTCCATTAGTTATCTTCTGAGAATTTCTTATCTACTACACCGCAGAAACGTGTTTAGCGTTTTAAACGCTATTTTAAAATCCCCGAAGTTTTTGAATGGTCGTCGTATTAATAAAATTTTTCAAGTTTATTCGGTTTTATTACTATTTTTACCCACAGTCCATTATAACCATTACAGAAGGAGTCTTTTATTTGGTTAATCTTTTTAAATAACTATTTCGTTCATTTTCATGGTAAATATTCATTTTTAAATTTGTTTTAATTGTTATGAAACAGTGATTATTAAGATTTTCTTAATTTCCATGTTTAGTGCTTAGGAAACGAACATCTATTATTAATTTAGTATACGATTTATTCAATCATCATTGTATATACATAAATATGAACAGTATGAAGCTTAATGCACTAAATTATGGCATTTTTTAAAATAATAAATTCCGTTTAAATATAAACGAAATAAAACGCTTTTTTAACTAAATTTTTGTTGTTATTTTCATTAAAATCGAAAATTATTTTTAAAGAAACTTTTCACTGCATGTATTTACTTAAGAACTATAATAATTATTAATAAGATTATAATGTAGCAAAAGAATTATGCTATAAAAACGCATAATTTGCTAATTCACGTTGGTCTTAAAAAAAAAATGTTGTATAGAAAGGCAAAACTTAAAAAAAAAAATGTTGAACATAATCTTGGATTATATCTAAGGAAAACATATACATACAATAGAAATGTATATATAAATAATAATAGGAATTTTAAGTAATAACGTTGTTTTTCATTCTTTTTTGTTTTTTGTTTTTAATTTTTAACTAGTCTTCTTTGATTTATTGCTCTTTAAGGTGGACTTGAGCTTGTTTTATTAAACCTTCCTTTCTAACTTTATCTTTCAATTGAGCTATCTTTAGTGTAGCCATCATCTTAGTCGAATTATACAGCCAAGCACCCTAAATAGATAAAGAATCATAAAAGTTCACTTAAGTACGTTACAATAACGGGCATGTGATAATACTTACAATTAACAACATACAATTGAGCAAAATGGGTATGGAAAATACTGTGGATATAAACAAACCATTACTATCGAAATACTGTTGTTTGGAAAAAGAACGCCAGTTCAATGCCGCATATTCATTTATAGATTCCGAGAAGTAGACAGCAGATACTGAAAGCATATGGCAGTAATGAGTTTAAATCGATAAGAATATTAAAATATAATTACCATAATATATTTATTATAAGATAAAAAGGAATTCACATGCACATATAAATTTTATTTATGGCGTAAAAATGTATAAATAATAGCAAATACGAAAATAATAGATGTAGTAAAATGCATTTAGTATTTTTGCATGTTAGTAAAGTTCTTACTTAGCAAAGTAAGAGCAAAAGTTGAAAAGTTCCAATACGAAACAATCTTCCCCTTTTAGAAAAAAATATATTCAATAATAGAGCAAGCTTGTCTTTAAAAACTAAATAATTCATCATATCAAGATAAAGTTGCTAATTATGTACTTGCTTCGAAGCCTGAATTAATCACCACTCTCTTCAGAAATACATAGATTTTTCTAGTTCACTCTTCCGACCCTTACATGAATACATTTGTACATACATGTATATAATGCGTTGATCTTCGTCCTAAGGTTACGATCAGTCTTTATACTTAAGCTGGGTTTACCCATTTGTTCGGACAATTCTTAGCTGGATTTGGTTTACATTTTATATTTTGTCTGAACAAACTTAAACAGAGCTGCCATTAGGTTATACTTTACGTACAAAGTTAAATTGTATTGCCCATATAAATCATGTAAAATTTGAATTTGCTTTAAGTGTTGTAGGTGAATCGTGAGCCAGAAAACTCTCAGTGAAAAATAACTTTGTTCGGACAACATGGTTGTGAAACCAGCTTAAAATTTCTTTATCATTCTTAATATACAGCACAGAACGCTTTGAATGCCTTATTACGAGCTATGAAAACATCCACAAAAATGAAGTTCATTGTCGTCAATTCGTACTATGCATTGCATGCTTTTTCTTAGTCATTAACTGTTCAGGAAAGCAACGAATACAGAATAGACAGTATGAATGGTTAACGTATGTATTGAATGATTCGCAAAAGTGTTTCCCGAAGTATTTAAGCATACATATTTCAAACATCGAATGTTTACCTTACATGCCATTATTTACCTGATATGTCGTTATTTACCTGACATGTCTTGGTATTATAAAAAGATTGTATGCAAAAGGCAATAAATAAAAACAACGAGTGTGCAATATCAGCAGAAATTGGTATTGAATGAATACATGGCAAAAGCAACGAATACACGAATGTTGAGGAAACGCTCATGTTTTTATTTAGTTCTCTGGTTTACAGTCCTTTATGCAAATGAAAGATATTTTAAAATGTTTCCACTGTTTTTTACTCTAGTGAAGCAGTGTTACCATGACGGCTAAACCCAGCGGTTTTCCGACCCTGAATAATATTGGATGTGAGTTATTAGCATATCGCTATTACAGTAGCATGTAAAATATAATATATTTGTTCTTTGCTGGAGTTAATTTTGGAAACGCCGCTTCAGGCAACACAAATTTAGTAGATTTATATAAATTTGTATTGAAAAAATTATTGAATTGTTTATACAACATAAATAGCCTTCAATTAGTATTCTCTGTAAGTGTCAACTCATGTTAAAAATTACTTGTAACTTTCAGAGAAATTATATATCGTTCTTTAATCTTTAGTTCTTCAAATAACAGAGTTTTAATAAATCACGACCATGCCAATAATATCGATTAGCAATGACTTTAACTTACTAACTGTGAAGAACCAATTGATTTCTAAGTGCGATGCAATTAAGCTGACCAGATAATTATATCGAAACTGAGGAAAACCACTTGTCCGTTTTTAAATTCTCAAAATATAAATTAATTCAAACTAATTCAACTATCAACTTAAAGATCACACATTTCTAAGTAATAAATAATAAAGGTGACTATATTTTTTCACCAGACTGCTCATGGATAAATACTTCACACTAAACTGCAAAATGTAACATTCTGTTTTATTCTATTTATGCACGTACATGCATAACGTATATTCTACTGTTGAATTTAATTTTAATTTCAATTTTAAATTCATTGATTGTTTGGATGTATGGATTGTAGGCCAATTTGTAATTGTGCTACAAAACTAGCGCAATATACTCTAGGGCATATGAAATAATACTGTACCTTCACATCTTGATAACTGAAAGAAATGTAATATTTCATTAGAACTCTCTTTTAGACTTACGCAATATTAGGAATAAAAATATTTGAAAATTTGTATTATTTCTCGTCATCAATGTTGTGGTCGTCGTCAGAATATGCAGCAGGATCAAACCAATAAGCCATGGGTCTCTCCAATCAATCTGTAATGTAAAATATTTCAAATGTATCGATTTCATTTAAACACAAAATAAATAAACCTACACTCATTAAAAATGACCAATAATCTGTGATCTCATTCACTTCTATCATATTTGGATCGATTGCCATTGTACTCTGTGTCAAATTTACTTTAACAAAATTGATAGTATTCTTCCCGAAATTGTATTCAATTCGTTTGACTGTGTTCTTTTAAATGTAAATGATGCTAACACAACACATCTAAAAAGAAAGAAAAAAACAAACACGCATACACGGAATAAAGAATTAAGCAAAACAAAATGAGTAATAAATGAATGGAACAAGAAACATCTAAAAAACAATACTAAAATAAAGAAGAAATGTGAATAAATAAATAGCATTGGGTTGCCAATGTCCACAAAAAATCAAGAGTTGTAAAACAAATTGTAAAGAATATACGCGGTTTTTAATTCGCAATTTTAAAATACAATAGAATTTCGATAACATTCCCGGAAACAGTAATTTTAAATGACCCGCTAATTAATTGCAAATCAGGCTTAGACTTAGTCTTAGCTATTTTAGAAGTGAAAATTTTGCGCAACTGATCTAATAACTAATTCAGCTCAACCTTAAATATTGTCTACTCACAACTGCAAGTGTTAATCTGGCAACATTTTTTTATTGTTCTTCATTTTAGACGAAAACAAAAAGAAAAACACAATTACATCTGTCAACTATTTCGTCATTTCTATTATTCTTCACATTTTTTGTCAAAGACATTTTACAATACAAAAATTTTCACCAAAAACGAAAAAATTACATAGTTTTTAAATAATTGAAAAAAATATATCGCGATTTACACTCTACTACATTAATTGCGAATACAAATTCAACAGCATAAACAAAAAACTAAACAGATTTTGAAAAAAAAGTGAAAAGTGAGAAATCTCAGACTAAAAACTTGAAACAGACACATCAGCCAGTTGCAAGAAGAAAAAAATAATCGAGGAAAGAAAATAAATAGCGAAAGGCGTAAAAATATATACACATTAATATAAATTCGGTGGAAACAGATTAAGAAAAGAAATATTTTCGCAAATCATTAATTGTTATTTAAATAAATATAATCATCCAAAGGCCTTTGTTGTGTTTCTTTTTGAGACTCAAGAGTTCAACAAACGAACGTTTTTTTTCCAACAATAACAACATCGTAGAGAAGAAACAAAAATCAAGGACACCTAACGTCCTCGTCGTTTTCGCTGGCGTTGACGTTGACGTTGAACACAACCAAACGCCCAGCTACTACAGCATCATTTGTCGTTGTTGGTTATTGCAGAACATCTAATTAACGGAAACGGGAAATTAGAGACGGACAAGTGAAAGTGAACTGATTTGGAATTCGTTTCGGTCTCGTCTCGTCTAAGTGATCGGGCGAGTTAAGGAAACGTTGTTTGGATATGGCTGTTAAGCAGAACAACACCGAGGGGAACGGTTCATCAGCAGATCCTAATCAAGTAAATGGCGGCAATGGGGTCAAGTCAACTGGCACTATAACTAAATCAAAGAAAATTAATTCGAATGGTTCCAAAGTTGATGGAGGTAGCGGAAATATGACAGCTGGTATCGGTATGGGTGCCGGCAGTAACGCTGAGTTACCCGGCTGCAGTGGTAATACGGGTGCTTCATCTAAGCCCAAAGCAATGCCATCCGGCGCAAATACGGGTGCTGGGACAGGCAATTTACAAAGCCAGAACTTTGACATTTCCCACATATTGCAATGCATTGAAATTGTGGAGATGAAACAACAAGAATTAGATTTAAGCAAAGACATGAATAAAATTTATCAACACCTAATTCTGAAGCTGGCTAGAGTACAAGTACCTTTACAATCTCCTGAGGACATGAAACGTTTTAAGGAGGACATAACAAAAGTCGGAGCTTTCTTTGCTAAGGGCAATGAGAAGAGCATGTACTTTTATTACTACCTATCGTTAGTTTGCCAAATTATGTCTCTGGCCGATGGTGAAAAACCATCATGTGCTTTGGCTATAATTTTCCAACTCTTCAGTACCGAAAAGATTGTAGATGCTGTACATTCATTGCTAGAACACGATGTGCCCGCTGAAAATATACGTAAAACTGTTGGATTATTGTGCGACTGGTTGCGCATTTGTAATTTCTGTCAAAATCTTAAATTTTGGATTATGGTCATCCTAGACGGTTTACAGAAGCAGAATAAACATGATCTGGTTAAACAAATAGCATTAGAAAATATCGAACAATTGTTTGGCTCGCTAATGATTCCCGTTCTGAGACCGAAGGTGGCACCCATTGTATTCCATATGTTGTCAACGGTAGATCAAACACCTGAAGTATTTCATAAGGTAAACAATTTGTAAGAAAAAGTAATTTATTTATTATTTGTCTGTATGTAATTTGATGAATGAAACTATTTTATTCAATCCGATTAAAATTTAAATTAATTTTATTCTCATAAGATTAATGTTGATACGAATACATACTTTACGTTCTTATGATGAGCTATTGTTGCTTCTAAATAGCCATTTATGACCATATTTAAAATATAAAATCAAAGATTTTTTTAACAAAATCATTTCATATTTCACACAGAAATCCCTCTAGTCAGTTTTAAACATCGATAAAAGAGTATATTTTAGTTTTGGATTTTCTAAAAGTGTGCTATTTAAGTCACCGTAGCCACCGTTCAAATACCAGGTCAGACATATACAAAACGAAAACATGAAAAATTATTTCTTCGGCGACTTTCTCTCAGCAGATTTGTGGCAACCACTCTGAGAGTAAATAAAAATTGCCATGAAAATTTTTTCAAAAGTTTGACAATCGGAGTCGACTTTAAGCTGTAGGTCCCCCCACTCGTACATAAAATTAACACACATAAGTGATGTGAAAAATAAAGTCGTAATCCTGACTGGAGGTTGTAATGACAAAATATGGATGTGGGGTGGATGTTTTATTTGAAAGCTATATCCATGACTATTGTAAATTTGTCTTCCTTTGGAATTTTTATTATGAAATTTTTTATTATCCTCATTTGTATGAAAATGTCTTCCAGTTATTCATAAAATTAAAAGTAAACGCCACCAAAAAGAGTTTTTATAATTTCGAGAAATGAAACATTATAATAAATATGAATGTTTTCTTCTTTAGATTTTACCACGGTTTACCGTCATCGTTAATTTTCTCAAACAACAAGCGAATTCAAGCGATGATTATGCCGAAAGCACCAAGAAGGTTGTCCAGAAGTTGGCCGACATAACTGCACAATTAATGGCCAGATTCTACTGCTATGATAATTTATATGAACCAATAGTAAGTGTTGCAACACAATCTAATACAATAACGAAATGTTTTTTACTTTTATCTTTTTCTACTTTGTAAAGGAATTGGCTTTAAAGGGTCTTCAACCATCGAACAGTTATATGAATTATAATTATAGTTCAAAACAATTTGATTCCACAATAGATACTACATCGTCTACTCACTATACGAATGCCAAAGTTGGCTTAGTTAATCTAGGCAATACTTGTTACATGAATAGTGTGCTGCAGGCATTGGCCATGACAAAGGAGTATGTATCACACAATTTATAAAACTATACTTTACTATGGATATTATTTTATGTAAAAACTCTTCATTCAAATCAATAAGCGTCTAATTTACCAAATTTCTAAATAATATGCTCATAGTTATCATTCTTAGTTAAGAAATAAACATGTTATCTAATGATTATTTTTCTTTTTTTGATTTAGGTTTTCGCGTGAAATTCTACTGTCAGAGTGTAAATCACCACTAATCATTAAAATGCAACAACAGATAGCTTTTATGTTGTACTCCACTCGACAAGAATTAACACCGTCAAAACTATTAAATGCCACCCGACCACCTGGCTTCTCTCCTGGACTACAACAAGACAGTTCGGAATTTCTTGGTTATTTATTGGAAACATTACATGAACAGGAAGTCGCTTACCGCGTAAAATCAACTAAAATGTTAAATAATTTTGGTGGTAAAGAGGCATCGAATAAAATTGCAGACGTATCCGAAAATATCCATGAATCCGGTGCTTCAGCCTTGTATAAGGATGAAAAAGACACTGAAAATGATGATGATGATATCGGTGAGAATGCAGCAACAAACAACCAAAACATATCTATTACAGAGGCTGCCGATTCTCAAAAAAGCACAAATTTACCAACTACTGAGAAAATAACTTCAACATATTCAGTAACACTTCCCTCGAATGCACTTTCTAATGCAACAAACACACAAAATTGCTCGACAATCGAAAAGACATTTACCGGCAAATTGGCCACCACCTATAAATGTCTAACTTGTGGCTGGAAGAGTTGTAATATCGACAGTTTTCGCGATTTGCAGCTTTCTTTTCCCGATGTGAAGAACGATTGTGCTTCCAATTATTCGGTACAAGATCTCATCGAATACTATTGTTCATCGGAAAAGTTATATGGTGATAATCAATACTTTTGTGAACGCTGTAAAAAGCTAACAGATGCTGAACGTTATATAAATGTCATCAGTGCGCCAAAGAATTTAATATTGACACTGAAGCATTTTAAATATGATCAAAAATTTCATATGCGTGCCAAACTAATGCACAAAGTCTTTCATGATGAAAAGGTAAGTTTTTACAAATCTAACAATATAATATATACACTTAACTTCTTATAAAATATTCTCTGTGTTTTATTCTTGACAGCCTGAATATTTCTTGAGAATTTTTCTTCAATTTTATTTTTAAGAGCTACATGGGTACTCATATATCTTTTGTGCGTGTCTCATTATGTGTCCTAAATACACCCAAACCTGTTTTTACACGGTTTTTTTTTACGCGAATTTGAAATAACACGGTTTTTTTTAACAAATTTACCATTTTTTTTGTTCGCTCCTTTTTATACGGATAAAATCGTTTAATAAAATAAAAACTCTGTGTATACTATTCAACTAAATCTGTGCGTTTTTATAAAGTTATTCAATTTTATAGGCATATGTAGGCTGCTGCATCAATCCTATGTATATTTTTTCAGTTTGTTTATACACTTACATACATACATAATATTTGACTTTTTTTACGCGTTTTTTTTTTACACGGTAACCACTGGAACGTATCTACCGTGTAAAAAAAGGTTTGGGTGTATACGATTTTTTCTATTCTAATATTATTTTTCGAAATATTTCAAATTTCGAAAATTGGTTAGTCTATGGAACTATTTAACTTCATCAGTAAATCAGTATTTCAAACGTTTTAAATTTCTTCTGCCGCATTTATTGCCCAACTGGACATAGCAACATGTAGAAAACATACCTGATTTTTAATTAATGGATAATATATTGTATTTGGAGTAGGGGTTTTTCATAATATCTTCTTCAGTTGTTTCTCCGTTACCTTCTGAAGGGTTCATAATTTTTATCTTGCGTCCGACCACTTCTTTTGTGTACAGGGACTACGACCCAAGCTGTAGAATATGGCAAGAACTGCTGCTAGAGGACCAATAGGTCGTACATTTCAGAGAATTAAACTTTTAGCAAACACATAAACATCATGTTAGCACTGGTCAAAACCTTAAATGGTTCGATTGACATGAGAAAGAGCAAGTTTACTGTGTGATATTTCCTAAATTCTATCATCTACCTCTTATACATCATTTAGTAGCTTTTTAATTTATTGAGATACATATATTGCTATACTATACGACCTTCATATGTATATGAACCGAAGTAATATAATATGGCGTTCATAAAGCGTTTTGTCTAACCATAATTATTTTGTAGAGTGACTTTTTACTCGTAAAATGTTCAAATCTTTATTTTCCCTTCTACTGCTGAGATGGTCAACTCTCTACTGATTCATTTTGTATGTCTTAAAACTATTCAAGCTTGCAGATATACAATAAAGTGTTTCTACCAGGAGTGTTTTATAGGAATTTCAGATGATTTATTACGATTCATTTTACTGTTGCGAAAATTATAAACAACAATGATAAATTTTCTTTTAAGGTTTCCCTCAAAGTGTGTTCACCGGAAAGTCTAGAAGAAATAGCTACCGTACACTACGATCTGTACGCAGGTGTAGTGCATTCCGGCTTCAGTATGGATTCTGGGCACTATTATACCTATGCAGCTGATGCCAGTAATAAATGGTATAAATTTAATGACAGTATTGTCACACCGTCTAAAACTGAAGAATTACATAATTTAACGCCGCCAAACACACCGTACATACTATTCTATCAAATGGGTGCACGATCAAATGAAACTCCGGAAACGTCAGCTTCAACAAAAGTAATAAAAGTGGATGTTCCCACACCACTTACGTTGGAAGAGTTACCGCGTGAGTTACGTGATATGGTGACACATGATAATTATATTTTCAGTGAAGAACTCAAAATGAAGCGATATAAGAACGCTAACAGTCTAAATGCGAACTCAGTTTCAACAAAAAATCAACGGCGAGATAGCTTTGAAGACGATGACGATGATCAGCCACCGCCGGCTAGTGGTTGTGGTGGTAATTCTATGAACATAAATATGAATAGATTTGTCTATTAAATTTAAGGGCTAATTAATATACATATAGTACATACTCACATATATACATATGCATATATACTCCCATATGTCCACATATTTTATTCGCCTTGTAATTTTTCTTATTCAATAATTTCACAATTGTCGTCTTTTGTAATTAAATGAAAGAAGAAGAAGAAAAAAAAAGATACTAGCAAGATAATGTATTAACGAGTAATGTAAAAGCCGATACGAAAAGTACTTTAAACGAGTGTACTTTAAATAATAAATGTATATGATAACTTGGTAATATAAAACAACAGCAAGCAAGAAAAAAACATGATGAAAAAAAAACTATACTTTTAACACAAATTCAATATGCCTTTTGTACAATAATGTGTTTTTATAATTATTAATTATGTATTGTTTTTCTTTTTTATTAATTTAGTGCCGAAGTTAGTCCTTAGGAAGGCTTCTAATATATTAAAAAGGAAATTGTAAAAAAAGAACAATTCGTAAGCACTTAATACAATATTTTGAAAAACTATTTTATTATACATTTTTATGATATACATAACAAACATATACATACATATATATATATATAAATATAAATATAGAAGTAGAAAATACATACATTCAAGAATACCAAAATTTTTAAAAATTTCTATGACCCTTTAATACATCCCACATCCCATATTTTTCACTATTCCCAAACGCTATTATTTTGTTCAAATTTAGGTTTTTAGTAGTTAGTTTTAAAATAATGTAACAAAAAACGAAATTGAAAAATTAAAGTTTAATAATATCGTAATTGAAATAAAATATTCATAAATTCTGTGTGTGAGTGTGTGTATGTAAAACAGGACTTTGTATACAGGCAAAATAAGCAAACAAACAAGAAAAAAATGAATGAAAATTAATATTAAAAATAAATTTAATAAATAATATAAATTAGTATTCAAAAATGAAACGAAGATGAGAAGAGAAATCCTAAAATAAAAAACTATACATCTAAATCAAGTATTGCAATTAAATTGTACTACTTTTATTAGTTACATAATATAATGAACATACATTAGAATTTAATCACCTCCACAACACTATACGCATCCTTTTAAATTTTTATTATATGAAGATGTATGTTTATTACTATACATATGCACATATATGTACCTACGTATGTCAGAACACATAATTGCAGTATTGAACAAATACATTTTGATTATACATTTAACATATTTGATTACAATATGAAGGAGAAGACCTTGCTAACTAATACGTACATATGAAACGAAGATATGATGCAAAAATTTTAAATACTATTTGGTGTTCTCAAAGCACTTCCGTAAATTCTAGGCAAAACCTAAAAATTGATTTCAAATATGTATTAATAACACAAGGAACCCTGTTTTAACCAGTTTTGAAATGCATTCAATGCAAATTTATATTCAAACTTTAATATATCGTAGTACTCCGTATACATGGTGTATTAGCAAATACTAAATACTTTCCTTAGACTAGATTTTCGGTACTATAACTGAAGATATTTCCTTTAGAGTAATTTTTTATTAATGTAAACAAATGCAATAATACACTTCGAAAGAATTTGTTTAAGTTACTCTTTCTCTTTCTTCTCAAGATGTTTAAAAGTTTCGTAAATCTTTGTAAGTTTACTTGGCAATTTAGGTTCGTAAATTTGCATAGTTTAACTATGCAAAAGAATTAATTGTTCAACTACTTCTATGGTTAATAAATCATCAAAAATAATTTCTTCAGAAAATGGCAGCAATTCTTATTAAAAGTTTTGAAAATGATTAATTTTTTTTTTTAATTTCGTTTAATTTTTATATAATTCATATTTATATTGATAATCTTTTTTCCAATGCGACATTAAGTTTTAAAAGTTGCACAAGTGTATGTTAATGCCAGTTTAAAGCGTTTTCATGTTGTAACTCATAGTATTTTTATTTTAATGTTTTCATGAATTTTTATTTTATTAAATTGTTTGAATTGATGATCTCTAATATTATATTTCATTGCCTACTAAAATTTAGTTTTATTTTATTTACAATAACTTCATTACATATTTTTGGAATTATTTGTTCACAATATTAGCAATTTTCAGTTACAAAATTTAAAAAATAATATACTGTTAACATCGATATTTTGCCCACTTAATACTGTGTTAAATTATATATGTATATATTTTATGTGCTTTATTTATAAAAAGTAAAAGTATATGATTTATAAAAGGTTTATAAACAAAACAAGAATAATTAATTTTATGCCTAAAGTGGTAGTTTTTTAAGTAACGCCTATAAAAAAATACACGTTCGTACATATGGTGCATATATGTTTATACATACATACATATAAAAATATAATGAATCATAACTACATAATAATAATAATAATAATAATTATAACAATATAGATTGCATAATGATAAGATGATGATCATTCATTTAAAACAACAACAACAACAAATCTAAATGTAATTTTAAGTTATTGTATTTGAAGATAAACAAGAAAATACAAAGATAAAAAACAAAAACGAAAAAAAAAAATATGTGAAAAATATTTTTATTTATTGATTTTATATTCATGATAATGTTTGTTTAACAGTTTTCCCTTTCCTTTTTCTTTGAATTAAAATTTAAATTTTATTTTATATAAAACATTAAATATTTATAAAAAAAATTGGTTATAAAAAGAATTGAATGTGGAAATTATAAAAAAAAGACTGGTATACAAAACCAAAATTGGACCTAAGAGATCTGGTAATGATTTAAGCAACATAATAACAATTAAATGAAACTAAATTTTTAAAAGGCGTTTAATAAAATACAAACATTAAATAAATGTTAATGAAACGAATTTTCATTTGAATTTTATAATGATTATTCATTTGGAGTTCATGTTTATGATAAATTGGATTTCGAAACAATATTAAACACAGAATACAGGGTGCGCTGCATAACATGCTGATATTGTGATGCCGCTGTCGATCGTGTGTTTTGCTTATTACACATCTAGTCTGTTCCTCAAGAATAATTTGACAATTCTTTTGCACCCTCGAGATTAAAATGTTTAAAAACTAAAATAATTAGAACAGAAATCACAAATGTTTTACTCACTTATTGCGTGTGCTATTTCTATGATTAGAGTTTTTTTTTGCTTATTTGCGCCTAATATCTTTTTGTGTTGCAAATTTCGATAAATGTGGGGCAGTGGCGAATTTATCAATACAACCACAAACTTTAACACTCTCAAAAAAATTGAATTTGATTCGACTAAATTCCGACCTATACTTACTTAATTGGCCATTACATACATAATTGGTCATTACAAGCCTTCAGCCAGGATTACAACCTAGTTTCTCGCACCACTTATTTTGTGTGTTAATTTTATGATGATGGCGGGACCTACAGTTTAAAGTCGACTCAGAACGACAGGTTTTTTGAGAAACTTTTAATGGCAATTTTATTTAATGGTCACACCAATCAATGACAGGGCTTTCACGATTTGGTCTTCCAACACAAACAAGGTCATTCTCTTCGCCGATTTCCGCGGATCTCGCATCAAATACCCGCCTCGCCGGAGCATCCGCCATTCGAGCGACATGGCCGACCCAGTGAGCCGCTGTATGTTAATACTTGAGGAGCTCATACAGCTCACTATTGGATCGGATGCGGAAATCATCGTCAATTCGCACTGGACCAAAGATCTCACGTAGTATTTTTCTCTCGAATACTCAAGGCTGCTGCATTAGTGCTTAATAACGTTCACGCCTCTCCGCCATAAAGAAGCACGGGAAGGATGAGCGTATTAGTTTTGTCGTACGAGAGAGGTGTCTGTACATATCCTCATTCACATAACTAACACTATATTACAGAATACCAGGAACTTAGAGCCCGATACCTTACGATGCTCCTTCACGGCGATACATCGATACATTTATTAAATCCGGCAATTTGTTGTGCCGGGTATTTGAAGTGTTGCGAGAATAATTTCCATTCTATAGAAAGACAAACCAGTGGAGTTAGGAAGCTCATATCGATAAATAAGCCTTGTATCTCCGCTGGCTAACGTTGTGAGACCCTTTCTCCCGCCATGCTACGCTGTATAAAAATGAAGAAAGGATTTATATTTGAATTTTACTGCAGTTTCAATGTCCTCATTTAATTTTTTTACACGTACTACCTACCGAAATTTCAAGAACTTTACGGCTTACGCAATTTTGTACCGATTTTCGAGATGTATTCGCAAAGAAAACAACAACAAATCACAAATTCATCTGTAATTTTCATTTTCAGAAACCGTCTTAGATACATCAGCTGTTTAGTTGAAAAAATTAAAACATTTATTGTAAACAATTATCAATTCATCAATTTTGTTTTGATTTTTTAATCTGCGAGAATTTAGTAGAAAACTGCGAAAATTGAAAGCCAAATATTGAGAATGAAATTCCAGGATAACGAACAAAGTAAGCAGAAAAGAACGCGTAGTTAAATTTATTACAAAATTTAAAATTTGTTTAAAAATATGGAAAACAAAAAATGTAGAAAACATTCTTAAAATGCATATATTTTAGTTATAAAAATGAAATTTTGTTAAACCATTTAGATTTTAAGTAAGATATCAAATTTTATAGGAAAGGGTTACATTATACGCGTAACTATATTAGTTCCTATTAAACATCGCTAATTGTTGGACTTCAGCGATTTTCTAGCGTTCATCATTTTGACGGTTTTCCTCAATTCTTGAAGTCTGACAGCACTACAACTCGTTGTTCGACTTTTGCAAAATCATATGGTAAAACGAAATGTAAAAAACCACAAACAAATACGTCATAACAGAATGAGAAATAAAAGCAAAATTCCATTATCTCGTACAACAGCCACAGACAACAAACAAATTAAGCTTTGTTATGGAACACATAAGAATAAATTAATTTTTATTTTGTTTTTAATAAAGCGAACTGTGAGATTAATTTGACCAGTGCGAATTAGACAGTTTAAGAGAATACATCATCGGCGTTAGAATTGTGTGATAAAAAAAGAAAAATAATTAAGTTGTACTGCAAGAAATTTATATAAAAGAATCTGAACTCAAACCACCCCCTAAACAAAGAGTATTGAAAAATACCGAGTGTTTGGAAAAGAGAGAGAGAGTTGTGGTATAAGAAAACGTCACTATTTATTAAGAGAATAACAAACTGTGATTAAACATAAGAAAACGTAACTAAAAAATAATAATAAAATAAACAAGTAATAACATATAAAGAGACTGTGCAGTGAGATTTTTGTTAATACTTCAATATTGTTTTTATTAAACGTGTTAAATTTATTGAAAATTTATTTAAGCAAGAAGAAAGCAGCCACAAAAATTTATTTGAATCGAACAGCTGTTTTTCTTATCGAACCAGGCAAACTCACGCACAAGAACACGATTAACACAAAAGAACGACACTCATAAAGTTGTTCCCAATATTCGACTGTTCCTATTTATTGAAGTACATACATATATTCAATATCCTTTCTAATACCGGGATAATTAATAGACACATCATTCAAAAGTATACCTTTTAATTATACAAAAATATCACACAAAGCATCAATAATAAAGAAAATATATTTAAATATATTCGAAAAGCAAAAAAAATAATAAAACAAAACATTGTATATGTACAGTACGTCCATATATAAAAATATAAAATCAAAATAGAAAAAAACAAACAAACAAACTTTTAATAAGAAGGTCGTTCGGATACCAGAATCAAACGGTCGGTTAAAGTGTTTAGACGTCTCTCTGCGTGTTTGTCTGCCTATAAAACAATTTATTTTTGTTTTAGTTCTGTATTTAATTTTTCTTTTGTTATTTTGTTAACTAACTGGAGATAACACATAAATTAAGAGCATAAAACAAAAACTAAATAAGATTTCATTACACAAATTGTGTAAAGTTGACGTCATTTGATTACACGTATTGAATCACGTATTTATTGAAAACATCACCTCGTACTACAGAAGTGTCAATAGCAGAGAACCAGCAAAATGCGGTTGTTTCCAGTGCGTTACTCCAGCATACCAAAAATGCTGGATTTCTACTCACAATTCAATCCATCACCGCTCTCTATTAAACAGTTTATGGATTTCGGTAAGTGTACATATTTGCTATTTGATTACTATTGTTTTTCTTTTTTTTTGTTATTTCGTAAAAATAATATATTATTCATAATACGCCTTTGTTTTATATTTGAATAATTCTAATTATCAATTGATTTGATTATAAATGCTATTTTAAAAATATTTCGTTTTACTTGCGATTATATAAAATGTGTACGCTATAGTTAACATAATAATATTAATTTTTTTTAATGAATTTTTTGTTTTTTACATTTTGAACTAAAGGAGTATAAGTAAATGAGATGAAAGTAAAAAAATATTTCACAATGTTTACATGAATGTCATTACAATGAATGGCACATTTAAGGCTTATGCTTTTGCCAAGAAAAGTTAGCTACAGGTTTGTCGTTTAAAGTTATTCGCTTTTCGTTCGAGTAAAGAAGATTCTACAATCTTAGGATGAATATTAACTTTCGCCTTGTATCTCTCACAATAGTTTCGCATCCATGCTTAGTCACATCCATGGAGCTTGTAAAGATAGCCTCGGGGTTTGTGATTGAAAGTGTAATGTCAATATTAGAACTGTTGGTATGAAGTTGAATTCTGAAGGAGCAGATTGGTTTATATCATGAAAAAAATTTGTAGACTTACCAGTTCAAAATACACTATTAAAAAATATATTTAAAAGCAGGTTTATTTTTATTAATATCAAATTAAAGTTTGAAATCGCTACTTTTATAAAGAAAAAATTGACAAAACTAACGAATCCCAATATTCAAAGGCAAAAAAACTAATACAGAACAGAAAATGTTCTGGTAACTAAAAAAAAAAAAAATTAAAAAACTTATCACTTAAAAGTGTTTTTTATTATGATCTTTAACTTTTCTTACAATTAGATTTCTTGTTACCAATGCGAGTATAGATATGTTCACTGAAGCGATAATGTGGTATTTACGTATGTGGTATTTACTTATCCTCAATAAATAACTCTTGGGTAGATAGTTTATAGATACTTCATGTTAAGTTGCAACCCTACTTTCCTGACTTTGGTAAAAGTAATGGTACTTCTGTGATTTGTATTTCGTTCAAAGATCAAGGAATAAAAGACATTTACTGATTTACTAAATAGATTAAGCACTCGGCCTAAAAATAAAGATACCAACAAAACTATAAAACAGTCTAACAACAGTTTAACAAGAAAATTTTTGCTTAGAAGCTACTTAATTCTTAATTAATTCATTTTGTGGAAGGACCACTCCTAATGAATGAATCCACATTAATCGCCACAATTACAAAATCTCAAGTGAAGCGAACTGATTGGTTAGTTTAACAAAACAATTTGTACATAGAAACTGTTTAATTCTTAATTGATTTATTTTGTGGAAGGACCAATCCTAATGCATGAATCCCCATTTGATAATGAATCCACATTAATCGTCACAATTACAAAAGCGCAAGTGAATCGAACTGAAACGCTTTATCCTCGTAAACAAAGTAAGTTTTCAGTTGCTTCGTTCGTATGGCTTGTATTGCTTAGAATAAATAATAGAAAATGAGAAAAATTTTAAAATGGAAACAAAACCAGTTTGAAATGTGATTTTCTTTGAAACAAGCAAATCAATCGTTAAAATCTGATTATGTTTGCTTGTGAGAGCTGATATATTGATTTTACAAAATATTTATTTTAATTTTTCTTTCTTACTCCCAAGATTTTTAAAATAAAATTATTTTGAATATATGTACATACATATGTACACATTTTCATAGCATCTCTATTACAAAATGTGGAAATTAACAACTTCCAATGACAAAAAGACAATATGTGTTCATTTCTTGAAATTATCACATTTACATTGCCATCCAATTAATAAAGTTGAGTGATTGTTATAAATATCACGAGTGGCGTAAAATTTCGTAATATAATGTCGAAATGCATTGTCGCATAAGAATACTTTAGAAATATTGGAATAATAATCGTATCCGTTTAAATAACTTGCTTAATTGATTTACAAAGGTTCTATGACATTGTATTTTGTGTTGCATCCATAGTTTAAATAAACTTAAGTGTGAACTACGGGTTTTCCGCTTAACTTGAATTATAATGTAAAAGTTTTAATATTTGATTTTAATGTAAGCATCGGTAGATTTTGATGCGAGTTAGTTAATAAGCACTTTTAAAGTTTGTAAACAATGTATACCAAATTTGTTAAATTATAGAGTACCATTCATTATCTGCCATTGAAAACTGTCAAATAAAAAATAATTAAATAAATGAATAAACAACAAATATGTCCAGGTTTATTAATGTCAAAACCGTTGTTTTTTCTAATACTTTTACTATACAAAATTTCAAATAATCAAATTAACACTATTTCATCGGTACTGATTGTGTGTATACATATGTAGTATATAAAGTATTTTGAGTTCAAATTAATAATTAAGTCTTCAAGCAAAACATTAAAATCTTTATAAAATATAATAAAATACATATACAGCGGTGGCCTTATAATTAGAAACAATGTTTCTGGAACAGAGTTCTCTGGAGTGACGAATCTAAATTTAATTTGTCCCAATCTGATAGAAAAACATATGTAAGACGTCCTCCAAACAAAGCCTTTGATCCCAGGTACCCAGTGAAAACTGTAAAACACATTAACAAACATACATGTTGCTAAGTCGTTTCTAATTATAAGGCCATCACTGTATGTACGTATGTATTTCCTTATTAATTACTACACTTTTTGCAGACGAATGGTTGATTTTCTGAGCGCCATTTTCGCATATTTTAAATGCAATATTGCCTGAGCATTAAACTTTTTCGCTGTTGTAAAATATGTAGTTAAGTTCCCAAAAGACACCACCTCATGTTAGAAATAAGTATAGTTTTTTTTGCATAGAAATTATACCGTTAAGTTAATAATTTTTATGCTGAAAGTCAAATTATGAATACAGAAAAAGTTTATTTAACTTAGGAAATAATTTAAAAAAATTTTAAAATTTGTAGAGGCATTACATATTTCACACCTTTGATGGATATAGTGTTAAACATTTAAATCTTGTAAACAAAAGTTTTGAAATGAATTTATAAATATTGATAATCACTTCATAAATATTGATAACCAAACATTTATGCATACGTACATATTCATATGCATTTACTTACGGTTTATAATCACGTGAATAATTACAATTTTACTTATTACGTTATTCAATCTATAAATAATAGCTAAAAAAATATATTACGTTGTTATGAGTAGATTGTTTTTGTTATTTTTTCGTAATTACTGCATTTATTTTTTTTTTATCAAAAAAAAAATTAATTTTAATTGAGAATTTTATAAAAAAACTTTTGAACGATGAGTAGTTGTTTATTTAGTATAATAATGCTAAAATTTAAATGATATAAGAAAGCCAATTCGTTTTTCTTTTCTTCTGGATGTCGCTAGATAATTGAGTCTCAGTTTGTGAATGACTTGTTTATTTTTCCATTCATTATGAATTTGTTTGTCAATGTACACCATGTGTTCCAGAAGGTTTTTATCTTGCTATACTTTCAATTAAATAGGATTCTTTGTTTGTTTCTTATAGAAATATTTGGTTTTTATTGCATATATGTATTCCTTATTGTCAAAATTCATCAATAAAATTCAATTGGATAATGTATTAAACAGCTTGTAACGTTGACAGTGCCATACAGAATGGTTACCCTAAGACGTATAAATTCTTTTAAAAAAGAGCATATATAAGCATTAACTAATTGCTACTGGAAAAACATTGCATATCTATTAGCAAGATTAGGGTCACCATTTGTATTAGGTCGTGTCAATCATTTTTATTAGAAGCTTAAAAATTGCTTAATTTTCAACTCAACAACTCGACTGATGTCAGCGATAATCTGGATTCGCGCTAAACTTTCTTGCTACTGGTGAATTTGGGCATATGGTTAGCATGTCGAAATCAAATATCGACCGTCCTAAAGAAAAAATGTTAAAAACAGAAAACAAAAGGAAAAGCACGCTAAGTTTCATAAAAATTCAGGATTTTACCTTCAATTTCTTTCAATTTTCTTGGAGTTTTGCGTAAGGATTTGAATAAAAAAATTGTCTGCTTTTGAATCGTGATCAGATCACATTTATCATCTTAGTTTGTTTATCATAATAGTTTGTTGTCAAGACAAGTACTTCGACAGTTCAAAGTAAAAGTCGTGGTAGTAGTTCAGTAAGTAGTGATTTGAGTTATTAGGCGATAGCTCGTGAGCGATCTGATATCATTAAATGATCAAAATGAAATTTCAAAAAAATGTTTCTTTCACCGACTTCCTCTCAGCAGTCTCAAAAACTCGGGAAGTAAATAAAATTGTCATAAAATAATTCTGTCATACATGGATAAAAATTAACACACCCAACAAGGGTGGTGTGAAAAGCTAAAATGTAATTGTGACTAAAGGGTTGTAATTGCCAAATAAGTATGTAAAGCAAAATAGCATTGAGTCAGAGGGAGATCACTTTGATGGTGACAAAATATATGTACATCTTTCGATTAATATTTAAATGAAGATTGAAATCACTAACCTTTTTGGAACAAACCTCGTAATTCGATTTGAGTGTGTAGTAAATTTTGCAATTTGTACAAAGGTTAATGAGAATACGTTTTACTTATGTATGTACATACATTATATCGTAAAACTTAATTAAAATTGCCTTCGAACGTATTTATTAAGTATATTGAAATAAAATGTCTTAAACTTTTAACAATGATACAATGTTTGAAGTAATATATTTAATTAAGTTTTAAATTATGATCCTTTTTTTAATTTAGAATTACTCAATTGTTTGTTTTTTTGTTTTAAAATTGTAAAATTTAATTTTAATCTTTTAATTTTAAATTTAATTTTTTTTAATTTAAATATATACAGAATGTTTAAAATTTAGATCAACTATAAAATTACGTAAATAGATATATTGTATGTATGTATATAAATCAATAGAAAGAATAAATGTTTCGCATAGCATAAAATTTTATTCATTGCGTTAAATATACTCTTATTATTGTTTTATTTGTAATATATCGTATATTAAAAATATATCAAATACCACAAATGTTTGCAAAATAGTCATAAGGTTACTTATACTGAAAAAGAAAATACTACATTATAGTCTACATATTAGTATCACGTTATATTACATCCGTTTGTGTTGATGGAATATTATTTTCTAAAAAAATAATAATTTTGAATCCGTTTGAAAATAGGCTTGTATTGCTATATTATTACATATATTTTGTGAAAACTTGAAAATCTATAGAAATTAACATCTGCAAATGGCGGCACCAAATATGGTTTGTTTAAAGGAGCTTATGTTATTTCAACAGGATTTCGCTGGTACTGGCAAATTTATAAACATCGAGCAATTTTTGCATTATTAAATTAATTTTGGAATCACACTGAAGCGTCTATATTGAAACCTTTGAATTACTTCTATATAATCTTCTTCCCTTGAGTGTTTTCCCTTGAAAAGTTGATAGGCATCAACTGTTGAGGGTGTTAGCATCCCTTAAAAATCGTAGCAATTTTACAATATCACAAACAATTTTATTAAATTTTATTTGAAAAATATATTTACACTCCACCAATTCGTTTTAGAAACTAAGTCACGTTCCGAGAAATATGCGTTTATAATACGTACCATTGTTTTCAGATACGTTTACTTTTTCACCACGAATATATAGAATATGAACAACGAATACATACGTACATACATAATTGGCCATTACAACCCTTCAGTCAGGATTACGGCCTAGCTTCTCACACTGTGTTTTGATCGGAAAATTACCTGCAGCGATGGAGCTTATTTTTGGCACAATGTGAACGCCAAAAAACCGAATTTGGCAGGAACAGCAATCAGAGGCAGTTTAAGAGATGCCTATGCAACAAAAAATTGCACTGTTTGGTGCTCTTAAGACCATATACATACCTTCAAAAGAGATGGAAATGACTCACACAGTTTGCATCCGTATTATTTATCTCTATTTATAGTTCGAAAACCTTATTCCGATTAGTAACAATTTTACAGTTGTTTTTAGGTACTGTTATTTCATTGGTTTCTCTTAATGGAATTCAGCCTATCGGTGTTTATTATTGATTAATGACTAAAAACTAATTGAGTTCTCAATTCACAACGACATAAATGCTGTGTGGCAAAATTAAAACTTTGTAAAGGAATACCATTCATAGTTCAATATCAACCCATTGTGGTATTGCGTTCTCAATATCACTAGAATGTACTCGGATGAGTAATGCGATAATTTATCGTGATACATAAAAACAATTATTTTTAATTAAAATTGCTTTTGTTGCATCTGCAAGAACATTTTAAGATTACTGGAGCTGACTGATAAAGTTACAGTCTATCAAATTGTCTATTGTATTTTCTTTTACATAAACATACATACATAATTGGCCATTACAATTCTTCAGTCAGGATTACGACCTAGCTTCTCACACCACTTACATATGTTGTGTGTGTCAATTGTATACAGGAGTGGCGGGACCAACAGTTTAAAGTCGACTCCGAATGACATATTTGTTTTGAGAAACTTTTCATTGCAATTTTATTTACTCTCAGAGTTTTTGCCAGAAGAAATATATATTTTTCGTATTGCGTTTTGTTGGAGATGTCTGACCTGAGGTTTGAACCGAGGGCTCATGTCTAATAAGCCAACACACTAGCTACTAGACTACGGCGACTAGTCTCTATAAAAGTTATCCTATTTCACTAGATTCCTAATGTTAATTCTAATAATGATAATTTCTTTTTCTAAGAAGTTTCTTATTATTTTTAACAATTTTTCAAATATTTTCTAGAATTTTAGACTAAACCAGTGTAAACAATTTATGCTTCGATTATGAAATAAAATTTTAAAATGCTAGAAGTCAGTTGCTATCTGCAATATCTTTTAGGATAATTGGCAACTTAATTGGAGTTCGGTTGCCATAAATAATTAATTCACTCAATTATTTATTAAAGAAATAAGTTGCTCCATTTTTTTTGTATAAAAAGAAACTGAATTTATTTTTAGATTCAAAAATTTCGTTTAACATTAATTTTATTTTCGAGGAAAGAAATAAATTTTTGAGTTCTATAAATGATATTTAGTTTGAAATTGATCTGAACCGTTAAATTTTATTACTTTCGATTATTATTTTCATTTCAATGACCCTTAGAACGTAAGTATACTTTGTTAATTTTATTGTTTTGTTTAAAATTAATGGTTTTAATAAACCACATTGTATATAACGATACAAATTGATGACTTAATGAATAACAATACAATAATAATAATTAATATCTCAGGGTTGTTGTACAACACATACTATGAAATAATAAAGCTGTACAAATTATTTACAATTTTATTTTTTTTTTTACTTCAGTTGCCAACAATTTGTTGTTGATTTTCAATTTCATTTATTATCTCATTAGCAACTTTATTTGATTAACAATATTTGTAAAATATATATTTAACTTGTGTAGCATATAGTATATATATTATATGTGGTATATGGTATAGTATATATGTATATACATACATACATACTTCTATATATTATACGAGTATTCATAAAAATGTTATTGAAACAGAGTTTTGTTTTCCGACCGACCAAAAAAAAAACAAAACAAAATAAATAAATAATAAACACTTTTGCACGCTTAGTTATCAGTTGATTTATTATGATTTTGTTGTTTTCATTTTTAGTAGAATATTTACTATTTAAACCTAAATAAACATACATACATACATATAAAAATATTTTATTATCAAAAAAAGGGTGGAATGAAGAATACTAACACGACATTCAACACGTTCAAGTGTCTGGATAACAATTATTGTGCCATTTTTCTTTCTTTTCGTTGTTTTTTTCTTTCGATTGTTTTATGAGAACGTTCGTTTGCAACAACAGGTTTTCGATACTGTCAAGTAAGGAAACTTGTCTGATAAATTGTCAGTTTTGATGAATCAGATGTTGTTTGTTGCTCAAACTGTACTTCTTATAACTTGTTGCTGCAACTGATTTCAAAAGTGTGTCCATTTATAGCTGGATACAGGTGAAGGAACTCTAATCGACAAGAATATTGGTTTTACGGTGTTAAAATTAAATTTCAAACATTTTTCTTGTTATACTTCTTAGAATGCTTCGGAAGAATAATTATAAGCATTTTTTTGTAATACTTGTAGGAATGTCCCACTAAGGAATTTATTTTTGAGGGTTTCAAAAGCTCTATGCTGCGACCGAAATTCTGAACTAACATCTCTTATGTGTAATACCCTTTACTTAAATATCTAACATTTAACAATTGCATGCTTTCTAATGGTTTACGAATAAGAAGATTGCCTATAATAAAAAAGGATTTGTACACACAATTCTATCTACTACTACCACATGCGTTCTCTAAGATAAAAATTCATTGTGATTTAAAACCCGCTGCCTTTGTTTTCAACTTTTGTTTGAAATACAAACAATGAATTTTTTTTAAATGATTATTAAACCAAACATTTGCACAAATATGGCGTACATTTGTATATATGTATATGGAGGATATATCTATGTATGTATATAATATTTGTGCAGTGACTTTGATTGCAAAATAAAAGGAAATAAATGTGTGCTCATAAAAAATTAGTCATTAATTTGGTTTAAAATTTGAGGACATTGTAAAGAAAATGTTTTTTTTTGCTTAATTTTTTTTCCAGTACGCCTCTTGGGAACATATGGCTTCCACAAAGCAAATCTGTCTTGTTTCCGTTTTTTGTTGCTCAAGCTAAGCAGGTGATTAGCTTGCTATAGCAAGTCCTAGGATAATGGGGCTGTCATCTATCGTTCCCTAGAAAAATTACTTCTTTTGAAGTTTTAAAATTTCTATCGCTTTTAAAATTAGCCATAGTTTCTCTCTTTATTATCTTTTTAGTTTGACTTAATATTGTTTGCTCAGTTTTCACCAAAAAAGAAACACAAATTTTTTATATTTGAGACGAGCTTTATTATTATTATTTATTATTATTTATTTATTATTTATTATTATATTCCTGATTGATAATTTGTTGCTACTTTTCGCATTATTTGTTCCGATCAAAAGTTCTCGGTTTTCTGGGCGAAAATCTGATGATATTGCCTTTTGCAGGCTTCTACGAAATTTATTTCATTTTAAGAAAGTTCTTCAGGGATCAAAATAAATCTTATATCAAAACATTCCAGCCAAGCTCGTTCATTTTCTGCCGGATCAAACGTGTGTGTGGTTTGGCGTTATCGTGATAAAACACAACACCTTCCTGTGTTGACCATTTCTGGCCCTTTTAATTGAATTACTTTTTTCAATCTTGTATGGTATAAATCAATCGTTTGACCAGGTTGTAGCAGCTGATAATGAAAAATACCCTTCTAATACCACTAGACACATAAAACTACCATCCTTGGTGCCAATTCTGGCTTCGTAATCATTCGCTTCAGAGATTGTTCGATATCATTCCAGTTCGGCAGTGATACGCCATTTCAAATAACAAATTTTTCACTGTTTCTTTATGTGGCGCCCACAAATTGAGTATCTATGTACGTATGTTCAACTTTATTCAAATGCCTTGCAACGTCTAATGTACTTATGTTCCGTTTTATTGTGCTCTATTTTTAGATTGTTATAGTCAGTCCATCAGTCGCCGTAGTCTAGTAGGTAGTGTCTTGGCTTATTAGACGTATAGCCAGGGTTCGAGCCCCAGGCCAGACATCAAAACAAAATACAAAAAGCAGATTTCTCAGCAGATTTCTGGCAAAAACTCTGAGAGTAAATAAAATTGCTATAAAAAGTATCTCAAAAATCTGTCGTTCGGATTCGACTTCAAACTGTAGGTCCCACCACTCATGTATAAAATTAACACACACAACATAAGTGGTGTAAGAAACTAGGTCGTAATTCTGAGTGAAGGGTTTTAATGACCAATTATGTATGTATGTGTATAGTCCATCAGAGTGACACGCATCTTTAATATTAGAATTGTCAGATCGAAACGAGCAAAACCATTTCGCTGTTTTTTTAGGATCCATTGACGTATTCTTATCTTTTGAAAGTATGACCGTAATATTGTGGATTTTCAACAGTTTTTAAATTTTCTGCATAAATAATAAACTTACTTTTAGTGCAGCTTGTAAAGTACATCATTTTGAAAAGATATCTTCATGATGTAGATACATACATATGTATGTACGTACATACATACATATTTATCACACATGAAATTGCGAACTCGGCCCACTGTAACGTTTAGTATGTATAAACCGTTTGCCTTATAATTTTACTCTCTTCTTACCCTAGTATATTTCGTATTCCAAATTACAAGATCGAGTACTTACTTGCATATGACAAACTTTTTTGTTATTTTCTGACAATGACAAACATTTTTTTATTATATTGTGTATGTACGTATGTATTTATTATAGTTTTTGTTTGACTGTTTATTCATTTGTTTATTTGTTTTGCAGTTTGTGTTTTTTCTAGTATTATTTTCGTTTTTTTACATGTTTTTTATTGTCAAAGCGGAAGCTTTAGTTAACAGTGTGATACCTTTCATAGAGAAAATAATTATAGTATACGAGTGTACATATATATACTTACATGTTTGTAGTAAAAATGACACATTGTTGAAACTGCATACCTACTTACATACATACATGTCTACTGCATTGTAATGAATTGAATTTTGAACCGTTTGGAAATAAATGATGCCCCATAAATTGCATTCAGTAAATTTTAAGCGCAATTGAGTTTTTATTGCCCCATATAATATTTTATTGTGAAACTAGCCAGAACGTCATTCAGTTTGTTAGCGTGTAAGTTTGTAAGAATGTAATTTGTTTGTTTATTTTTGTTATTTGCAGATGTTTGTACATTTAATATCCTCTTCCATGCCATGAATGTAGCAGCAGCAATGCCAGTAAAATTTGAGCTGTATATTCAAGGACATTTCAATGTCAGCCGCATGTTTCCGTAGTCGCTGGAAAGTTTCCACCATACTTTAGAAACATATACACATATGTTTTTCAAGCTTTATGTACATACATAATCTTTTTATTTACTTGTACAATAAGTTCACTGAAAGAAGTAACACAATAACCCCATCTTGTTTTGCAGACTTGCTTAAAACAAGCTTTAGTAAAATGCCATCGATTTTTTTACTTGTGACACTGAAATTTGTTTAGTTTAGTTTAAAGTATTCCTCTTATAAAGAATCTTTAGTCGGATATGAATAAGGTACAGAGGGAAATGAACTCTTAAAATAAAATCGTGTTTTCTTGTACACTTTCGTGAAATTTGATTCATTTTGTTATCGAAACAAAGCTTTTTAAATTCTAGAACTTGAAGAAAAAATTCAAGTACAATTGTTGCTTTAACACCGTTATAGACAATGATTGGCATTTATTGCACATTTTTTCTATCATTTGTTTTTAATAATGAAGTTCAATAGTCAAGTAGTACCTACGAAACAAAGATCACATGAATCATTCTAAAGAGAATTCGAACCACTTTATACAAAGATTTGAAACGAAGTCTAGCACTAGTTTGAGTGTGATCCTATATACCCGCAATTGATAATTAATGATAATAATTCAAAATGAATTGAAAGGTGTGAAGAAGACAGCCAAAAATATTTCCTTCAATTCATCTGGACTATGATGGACTATGTGCTGGGTTACTAAACCAGACCTTTGAGTTCAAACTTCAGAAAAAAGAAATGGAAATAATTGCTTTCGATGACTTATTTCAGCAATCTTTTGACAAAAGTTCTGAGAGTAGAAAAACTCGTCAATGTTAAACTGAAACTTTCGACACACTTTGATAAAATTACCTCTCTAGGCCACTTTTGTGATTATAAATGTTGATGTGGATCAAATCGAAACAACTTTTCACTCAGAGAATTTCTAACGTTTTGATTGTGATGTTTCAAGATTGGCACACTCGTGCTCTTCTTTTGTAGTTAGCATTTTGAATTTCTGGGTTCCAACTTCTTTAAACAATGTGAAGAGGTACGATGGATTGAAAACGATACCTTTCCAAAGGTACTGTCCTATAGGCAATTGTAAAGACAATTAAAACGATGTTTCCTTGCTTCTCTATGGCTGAATTAGAAAATAACATCATATATAAACAATTAATTTTTATGTCCTGTTTAACTTTTAGATTGAATCATTCTGTTCCATTAAATGCTTTTTTATTTCACTACCAACATGCCTATGTACGATATAAAATTGAATACATCAGTTAATTGAATATTAAAAAAAATCAATCGATATCAGTATAATCGTGTATATCGGTAGGTTCGATGAAAATTTTGACACCGTTTAAGTGTCAAGAAAAATTGCCTTGCATGTGTATATGTGTCATCATCTCACATATTCATGAATTTAAATTGTATTGCTGAAGATGTTTTTGTATTTAATGACGTCAGCAAAAAATTTGTTTCTTTATTTTCTGCGTTTTATATTAATTTTGTTTTCTTTTGAACTTGGCGCGTGTTTGTTTAACGTTAAATGGAAGCTAAAATGATAATTTGTTAATAATAGATAAAAATTATATCATAATTTTCATTTGACCATCTTAACATTTCTAAAAATAATTTGAATATATTTAAAATGAAAGCATTGAAGGAAATTTCCATTTTCGTTTATATTTTATATGCCTATTTGCGTAATGCCTGCCAAAGTAATACCCTCTTCATGGATACATTCAATTTAATTAATATATTAAAGGGGGCCTGTTCTCAACCGGTAAGAGATGAAGTTCATTGTACAAAGTCCAATGATCATCTGTTATTTTGCCAAATATTTGTTAAAAAAATGTATTTACGTAAAGCCTGTCAAAGTAACACCACCCCACTCATGGATGCATTAAATATTGAGGAATATACTGAAGAAGACTGGTCCAGACCGGTAAAAGATCAAGTTCAATGCACAAAGTCCAATGATCATCTCTCATTTTGCCAAATATGTGTTAAAAAAAAAAAGAATTTATTTATAGTCGCTTTACATATATATGTATGTTTGTAAAAAACCAAATAATAATAATTTCTTTATCATGTGATAAACTGAAATCTTTTGTGTTGGAAAACAAAGCGCTTTTGTTGTTTGCTTATCGTTTAACTTAAAATAAAAATGCGATATAAAATGGTATCCACAAATTTTAACCACAAGTCAGACGAGCATGAAAGCCCTCCTAAAGATCTTGGTAGTGGACTGGCCTTCGGAGGAACAATGAGATTTCGGATAAAATGGTAAGAAGGACATGGCAAATTCCATGGAGCTGGAAGAGCGGTTCTTCGGTCTGATCGATCGAGGGATCACATGGAGAGTGGACACTTCTTGCGAAATAGGCAGGATTGCAGAATGTTCAGGCTGTTAGCATACATACATACACATAGCTTTTCACACAATTTATATTGCGTGTATTAATTTTATACACGGGTGACGGGACCTACAGTTTAGAATCGACTCCGAACGACAGATTTTTAAGAAACTTTTTTATGGCAATTTTATTTACTCACAGAGTTGTTGCCAGAAATCTGTTGAAAGGCAGTCGCCGAAGAAATATTTATTCACATTTAGTTTTGTTGGAGATGTCTGACCTGGCTTTTGAACCGTGACCTCACGTCTAATAAACCAACACATTTCCTACTAGACTACGGCGACTTCAAGTTGTCAGGATTCAGTCATATAGGCCCAATCTAGGAAGTAATGGACTCAGAACCTGATTAGTTTTAGACTGGGAGTTGTGTTCTGAGGGCCTTCTTATTTTTATCCAATAGTTTTTCTTCTGATTTTTCCTACGCAGCCTAACGTAAACGATTGGAGTTGGTTTTCCAATGTCCAAATATAGAAATTAAGTATGTTTACGCACTATTTAGAATGGAAATTAAATTTGTCTGAGAAAATAATACCTTATTTATTAAAATTAATGGCTGCTCTTGACCTTGCATCTCGTAAGGCCTAAGTGCTAAATCCATCCATAAATATAAATTCACATTGTGATGTTTACAAATTTCGATGATCTTAAATGCCTTCACCTACTTCGAATAAATTTTAAAATATTTAAAATTTTAATATCAATCAAATGAACTAAAATACTATTAAATATGTATTTGAAATGCTTTGTATATACATATTTATATAAAGTATTCAGCGTTTGGTTTCTTTTTCTATATATTAATGAATGGATGAAAAACTAAATCTAATCTGATTTTGCGAAGATGCAAAGAACGATATTCAATTATTGACAGTTGTCGCCAAAACTTGTTAAAAAAATGTATACTTCAAGTGAAACTTTCGAAACCTTCTATAAATATTTCTTATTTGATTATCTTTTTATGTCAATGTTGTTTTTATTTCTTCTAGAATAATAATCTTAAAACCCACTTACATTCATATGTATATACATCTATTTCCATGGAATTGTTTATTAAAATTAAATTAGGCCACATATCGCATACTCGATAGTAGAATAATTTAACAAATATTTATAATAGTCTTCTCTGCCCGAGAGACACACTCTTTTTTTCTAGCCAAAATCTAATCTAATATTTTATTTTTTTGACTAATTTAATAATTAATGTCAACAAGTAATATCAGTTCTTTAATTTCGAGTATTTTTCTTTTTGTTTATAAAGAAAAGTATTTTAATTTGTTTATTTCTATATACTACATATACCTTTAAAACAGATATCGTATAATCATCTTAATAATTGCATGGTAAATACTTTAAACCAATATTTTAAACCAAAATAATCGATAACAGCACCCAAAATGAAAGTCAAATGTAAACAATTTGTATTGACCTTGCAAACGGTCAATGTACCTAAATACAAGAGAACAAGAGAGAAAAGCGAATAAAACGTTCATTAGACTTTTATTACTCACTTAACAATACAAACGAAACGAAAGCAAAACTAACCTCCAACCAAAAAACACAGAAACGAAAAACTACAACATAACCTTTAAATGAACTCAACTAAGGAAACAAGTGTTTACAATATTAATTACATACAGAACTATCGTTGGAAAAAGGATAATAAAAATAATAAAATTTGAAACACTTGTAGCAATTTTGCATGCATAGCAATTTAAAATTTATTTAATTCGTTATTTTTAAAAGTAAAGATCGTTTTTTTTTCAGTGGTAATCTTTAGTCAAATTTTTTTTATGTTTTTAATTCCCTAAAAACCTGTGGTAGATTCCTCTAAGTATAGCTATCAAATTTGAATTACAAGTTAAGCATAAAAAACCTCGTGTAAACCTAAAGACTTAGCAAGTCTTTGATCGTTCCTTAGCATGCGTTTAGCGAGTGGATAAGAAATACATTTTAAATAACTAGTATGTTAAATCCATGCTAAATTTTGGTTATAAATACGGCTCCAAGTAATTAAACTACGGGCTTCAATTTTGAAGACTTAAATATATTTTTGGGTACTCTAATACAACATAAATCAGACATAAATGCCAATTTAAGGTTATTTATTGCTGCAAGTTAAATACTTCCTTAATTAGTCATTACAACCCTTCAGTCACGATTACGACCTAGCTTAGCATGACGTACAGTTAAACATCGGCTTAGAACGGCAGATTTGGGAAACTTTTTAATGGCAATGTTTTTGCCATAAGATTGTTGAGAGAAAGTTACCGAAAGAAATATATTTTTTTCATATTTCATTTTGTTTGAAACTGTAAATTAGTAATATTTGTTAATAAATTTACTAGCACTTGGGGCTTAATATAACACCAAAGTTACAAATAGTAATTTAGATTGTTTGTCGTATCCATTGAAATGGAAATAAGTTTCGTCTGAGAAAATAACCCGGTTGCTTTTCAATAAAATAAATGGGTTGTACGAGCGTTACTTTGAAGTGTTAAGGGATAAATACTGAAGTTAAATTTACCATATGATAACTGAAGCTTTGTCCAATAAAATTATTTTTCTTTTTTTGATTCTGAAGTATATCAAAAATTATTGAATACTGTTAAAATAAAAAAATAGAGCGTTTTTCGTTAGACGATCGTGTTAAATGAACCTTAACCGATATACAGATTTTATTGAATCTTTTTGTTTTAATTTTTAATATTATTATATATTCTGGGTATGTTGTTAAAATTGTGTTTTAATGTGTTTTTCGCTACAAAAATATAATTGATTTTCTTGTTTTTGTAGAACAAAACATACAAATTCTTTTGAGGACACCCAGACAACCTTTTACGAATGATCGTTCTTGACTTGCGTACAATTTTAATACTTAAATATTCGTTACACATACAGTGTAATAATCCTTCTTTACTTGGGAATTAATTATTCCATTCAGAATATTAATTTATACTTTTTCATTTGTTTATTTCCGTCGAATTGAATAAAAATATATGAAATACAATTGTTGTCTTAATTTATTCGTAAATGAAAAAAGAGGCCATAGACTACCATATGCAATTAATTAATTAAACGTTACAGTGACCATAATTAATATTGTAAAGACAAAAAAAATAATGTAAATGTTTGTAATTCTTTGTATTAATTAATTATTAATTTATTTATAAATATTTATTTCGTTTGAACATTTGGATAACAACCACTTGATGATGTATTGTAAGGACAAGTTTTACTCCTTTGGAAAAAATTTAGATGCAAACAATCTAATTACATAGTTATGAACAGTATGGTTTCCAATTTCAATTTTCGAAGGCATTCATGAAAATTTCATGGATTCTGCTTATCGACTGGAATCCTAGAGGGGGAGAAACTTGTTATAATTGGAGGGGCATTGTATTGCCGTGAAATAAATCTAGGCCGAATTGAAATTACGTACTGAAGATAAATCACGTTGACTGTTGACGTCTTTACACCTTATAGAAAGATCGGGAACATTACATTATTTATATAAAAAATGTCTCTTATTTCTAAATGAACGTCTTTCTTTTATTTTTAATTCTATCTCATAATTTACTCGAGAAAGTTCGACTACGAATTTCAACAAAAGTAAAACAGATTTTCCATATATTTTAAACAGGCTTTATTAAACCAAATATGTGTCGTTTTGATCAATAGCATTTTGCTACTTTTTGGAGTAAAACTATTATTCCATCAGTTCAAAATTCTAAGTTTCCACAGTAAGAAACTGCTTCAATTGCATTTTATAGGATTCTACAGAATTGATATTTACACCACTAATAGAGTTCAGCACATGTCTATACTATGTGCAAAGTTCTAAACAAGTTCTAACAGTTCCTGACTGATGATCACTATATCATGTCTCTTCTTGACAATCCTGGTTTTGTTACCTTCCACGAAATTTCAGGTTGCTGTGTTCCTAATCTTTTTCGCATATTATTCGATTTCATTTCATTTCAGCAGTTAATTTGTTCACTTAATTTTCCCAGTTATTTCATGTCTCAACGAAAAGTAGAGGTTTATTATAACTCCAGCTTGTTCCAAACGATTGATAGGGGTTTGTTGATAAATATCTAGTAACGTTTTTCTAAATTTTCTTCAGGATGTCAGCTACGTTTTTTTGCGATTGGGTCCACCTTGACGGGGTGCAGCCTCAGGTAAAAGTAATTAAAACTAAGCAAACCTATTTTCCTACCTACACTTACAAATCTGTTTTATCTCGTGTTTTTTTTCTTTTTGAGACCATCACTTAGGAGATGACCCCTATTCATTCATGCAGGGCATCGTGTTGGAATACAGGAAAGATTGTCGGCAAATGGACGAGGGGTATTGGCTATTTTTTAGTAATGATTTTAATTTCCTTTTTTCTATTGCAATAGTTATATAATTTTCTAATGTATGAGTAATCATGTATAATGCCAGACAAACAATCAGCCAATCACAAACACTCAGAGTGTCTGGTGTTTATCCAAACCATGACCTCGGCACTTAAACTTTGGCACACTACCAACTAGGCCATCGGGGTACCCAACTTTTGTACAACTTTTAAAATTCTCATGTTTAGTACAAAACTTGAAAATCTGTTTGGTAGCTTTCTTTCAATGAGGAAGAAGGCAAAATTGTGATACTCTTACTTAAGTGTTAGACGTGTTTACAAACGTGTAGATCGCCTTAAACTATGCTACAAACACATTATAATATCTACAGTAGTGCCTTCTAAATGTTGCATTTTTATTACAAAATGGCGATCGGTATTGGTTTGCATGAGTGTTTACTGTTATCTTAATAAATTAATTTCCGTTTTCAATAAAAAACAAAAAAAAGTAAACAAACACTGAATTAAAATATTTAATACAACCCAAGTTATTTTATTTACATTTATCATGAATTTGTTAAAATTTATCGTACAAAATTAAGTACATTGTCTGGAAATAAGTAAAAAATACAAAAAAAAAGACAATAAAAAACCCAATAAAACCAAATAAAACCAAGTAAAAAAGCAAAACAAGCGCAAAGTCCAAAACTAAACGTGTTTGTATGTTATTGTTGTTCTTATTGTTTCTTTCTGTATTTTGGAAGTTTTATTGTATTATTCAACGAAAATATAAGCAAAACAAAAAGAAATTGAAAGAAAAAAAAAATACAAATGAGCAAAGAATTTAAAACAACACTCCAGAAAATAATAATAAAACATTCTCAAAATACAGACACAAAAAAATATTTCTCTTAAGTGTACATGCATATATACATACATGTAAGCAGATGTACATACGTATACGAGTGTGTCTGTCCATAAATGTCTTGCTCATGTATTAATATGAGGAAGAAGTCCCAAAAAGATATACAAAAGCAAACAATTATTAAACCTAGATACATACATATATACATAAGTATAATAAATGAAAATACAAAAATAAATAAACAAACAAATACCACAATACAAAATTAGTAAGCGTGTGTATTAAGTTGTTTTTGTATTGTTTGGTATTTTTGAAGGCCTGTTCATTGTTGGCATAATTTTGTTATTGTTTCTATCACGCACACGCCCCCTTATCATCATCACGCTTACTTTATTGTTCTTACAGAAACTCTTCGCTCTCCTTCTAGAAAAGTATTGAGACGATATTTATTTATTTTCCTTTTTTTATTTTTTGTATAAAGCAAAACAAAAAAAATGTTTTATTGTTATTATGTTGTTGTTGTTTGTTTTTATATTTATTTTCACTGATCGTATGAGACCGAAGTTGCTAGCTGGATTTTTAATGTTTTGCTTTTATAATTTAAATATAAAAAAGCCAGATATTTCTGGTTGTGATTTCAAATGTTTTTATTTCTTTGTTTTCTTTTTGTTTTGGTGAAACCATTGTGTCAAGTCATTCAACGATTATCGAATGTTTGCAAAGGGTATCAGACTTGTGAAAAGTACCGCAAAATTAACAGTGAATTCTACTTAAAACGAACCGTATTTATATCAACAAATTTATTTTTTTAATATTTTTTCTCCCACATTAGGCTAAACGATCAACATAATATGTTTTTTTAATTGAAGTTTATGTTTCCATCAATGGAAGCCTTATTTCTTTAGCTCGCATGAATTATTTGGATTATCATTCTGAATGCAAGATTAAAAATAGCAAAATAGTTATTTTTACGGTATTAGGTTTCGATTGTAGAAACTATTCATGGCAATTTTTTTACTCTCAGAGTTTTTGCCAGAAATCTGCTGAGAGGAAGTCGCCGAAGATATCTTTTTTCATATTTCGTTATGTTGCGCGTAACAGAACTTTTTTCCAAGTTAGCAATCAATATTTGGAAAAATCGCTGCTGTATGGCGATCGTTACTCATATTCATCAACATCGAATTCGAAACTTTCAATATCTTTTTTGGAAACATGACTTATGGAACGTAGCTATTACGTTCAGGATCTCTCTTTTAAAAAATGATATCCATAGAGGAAAACGTATGTAGGTAGAGATGAATTAGGCTTACATTGAGAAAATTTATCAGTGACATAACTAAAATGGCCATAGAATGGAATCCGCAATGAAGTAGAAGGCAGTGTCGGCTGGCTACATTTGAAGATGTCTGATAAAGTAGGGGGTTACAACATTCAAATGCTGGAACTCCAAATATTTGAATGAATTTGTAATTTGATTCATAGCAAACAATAATAGTAATTGAAAACTGAAACTAAGTTATAAAAATTTTGTAATATTGCTCATTTTAAATTTAACACGGTTCTACTATATCCAAAAAAAAAAATTGTATAAACATAAATAATACTTTCTCATATCATATGATAGAATTGAATACTCATTTAAATGTCTGGACACAAAAAATATATGAAAACAATCCATTCTAGTAAATATTTTCTTGACGTCACAGCATGAGCGTGTGCGTTAGACTGTATAATATTATAAAATCAATAAAAGATAAATGAGTTTTTAATTTAAATTTGTCTTCTTTATGATGTTTTTTAACATATTTTTGCGAAAAATCAAAATAAAAGCAAAAGGAAAAATAAAATATAAATCATTATCTGTATTTAATTTGTTAAATGTCTAGACAATAATAATACAAATGGCCCAGAAAGTCTAGTTTGCTTTTAAACTGATAAAACTGGTTGTGGCTTGAATTGCAACTGGTGTGCTTCTTCTTTTTTTAAATTGCAAACAAAACATTTATCAAATATTTACTAATTTATTAAATAGAACAAATAAGAATACCATATCGGGCTACAAAGTTACTCATGACATACGTCCATACCCTACATTTGCTAAATTAAAAATAAATGAAGATTGATTTTCAATCACTTTGAAAACTTTCTTTTCTATTCATAAAAACTTTAATATTAAAATATACTGTAATGATGACTGCACAAGAAATTTATTCTTCTAATACTAAACAATAAAAAAATTTAAATTTTTCCAAAAATATCAAAAAAAAAACTGAGATTATTTCGTAAAAAGGCAATTAAAATTTAAAATCTTTCAAATTATGGTAAATAATGTGTGTATTTTGTTTATATTATTAAAAATTGAGCAGATAATTTTTAAAATTATTCTATGTTTGTTGCTCTATTTTTAATTTGTCATACGTCACTGACCCAAGTAGCCTAGCAAAACCAATTTATATTTTATTCAAAACAGAATTTCATAATAAATAATTTAATTTTAATTGTTTTGTTTGTTTTGTTATATTTTAAGGTCAAAATGCTTGTGAAAAGAAATCATTCATTTTTCTACGTAAAGAACTTCCGGTACGTTTGGCGAATATTATGAAGGAGATTGCACTGCTGCCTGATAGCCTACTCAATACTCGTTCCGTTAGCCAGGTTAGCTCTTTGTATGTGAAAAGCTTTGAAGATGTTTTGGAATTCGAAAAGGCCGAACCCACACATTCTAATCTTCAAGAGTAAGTACTACAGAAATATATTTCTTTTTAAATTTAAAAATTTAATATGTTTTATTTTTTTATTTTCAGATTCTGCCGTTCATTAGAACATATACGCAATCGTCACAATGATGTTGTACAAACAATGGCGCAAGGCGTCATTGAAATGAAAGAAACTCAGGGCAACAATGTTGACTCATCGATGGAAGCATCGATACAATACTTTTTAGATCGTCTTTATATGTCACGTATCAGCATACGCATGTTAATAAATCAGCATAGTAAGTCATATGCCCATAACTTCTGAAATTATCAAATTTACTAATGATGTTCAATAATAATATTTTTATAGCTCTTCTATTTGGCCAGTTTCCTAATGATCAAGGTCGTCATATAGGTTGTTTGGATCCTGCCTGCCAATTGTCATCAGTTGTTAATGATGCGTATGAAAATGCCCGATTTTTGTGTGATCAATATTATTTAACCAGTCCCGAATTAGAGGTTGTCGAACACGATCAAGTAACCGGCGAACCGTTACCAATTCGTACGGTATATGTACCATCGCATTTATATCATATGCTCTTCGAATTGTTTAAGAATTCAATGCGTGCTGTTGTTGAAACTCACGACAATGAAAAATGTGATAAATTGCCACCCATTAAGGTCTTAATTGTGCGCGGTAAAGAAGACATTTGCGTAAAGGTAAGTACATAGATTTTTAACAATTCTTATATTTTAAACAATTTCTTTTTATATTGTATTTAAATTACTGTTATACATTATTCACTTTACCCTAAATGAAATATTTTTGGGAATTTTCTCCAAGAAATACATTTGAAAATTATAATTTGCTTATGTAAGTAGTAATGCATTAGAAAGATTTCCATTTCTTTAACATGGAAACTTAAGTTATAAGTCAGATGCAGGCCTCGGACGAGTCAACATAAATGTGTACGCCACTTCTGTTTTTTTTTTTTGAGCAAATAAAGAATTTGCCACAATTAGGGGAGCAACCTATAGCAGACAGTTCTCCGTCAATCTTACTGTCAGTCATTTCTAGCGTTTGGACTATTTCTTTCCGATTTCGCTACATTACATTTGCTTATAGCTTTGAAAATATCTCCATTTTTTATTAACATCCCGTAATAATGTAATAATTGTCATGAGGTTTCTTTACTTTTAGCAGTGTGATCCCCAAATATCGAAAAATTTTTTGTGCCTTGCTCTTGTGGTTAGAAATGATTACTTATTCAATATCATTTTCTTAGCAATTGTACCGTCAGCAATTTAAAATTTTACTTACAGAGAATGTTCTTTAACATCAAATTTGCTCGACGTAACCATTGTTCAAACTATTTACTTGTATTTTTTGTAGAAAATTTTAGTACAAAATTTCCTTTTTTTAATGCGGTCTAGCTCGGTCCATTTGCATTTTACATCGTGACATTCCGACTAGTAAAGTTATTGTATTTTTGAAATGTATTCGTAGACAGAAAACATGCTAAATTGCGTTCACCCTCAGACTATCAGAGAATTTTTTCACAAACATATTCCAAATAATATGTGTGTGAAGATAAATTCGAATTTGAAAATCCAAGACGCAATCCAAAAACTTTAGCAGCGCCACATTTGGCGTTAACAGAGCAACATTTTCTCTTAACAGAGCACTGTTACCTGTTTAACAGTATCCATCTGAAGAAGCTCACTTGACTAGGAGCTAATTTTAAGTTATATACTAGGTATCGGAGTATCGCACCATATTCTTAATATAATCAGCAATATAGTCACATATCAAGTGATATGGTATTGAGAAAATTGGCTTTGAAACGATTAATTTTTTGCTTGAAAATTCTCTAGGGACATAGTACACTTACCCGACTATGTGCTAATGGTAGTCCAGAGGGTCCCTTTCGAACCGGGGTAGTGGGACAGTTGGAATAATCACCAACCTTTCCACACATTTCAATTCTTCTATGAGAATTAAATTTTATTTTTATTATAGTCTGCTATAATTGCAAAACAGAAGAATAATCTACCTGTTGCCACTATTAAAGTCTTAACATTGTTCTGGGAATACTTGTAATTTATTTATTTATTTATAAATTTATTAATTACAATACAATTACAAGTTATATTCTAATTATATACGAGCGGAGGTACTCGGTGTAGTGTCACAGACCAGAGTCTCTGGTGGGAATCGAACCCATGACCCTCACGCGAATAGTCTAGCACACTACCCACTAGACTACCAGGGCACAAACTCATAAAAATTCTATAAAACTTTGTTATATTTTTCTATTCAATTCCATTTCTCTAAATTTCAATGGAGTATTTTAGAAATGTTAGTCAACAGTATTGACTTTGTCCTGCCCAATTCATACCATTAGCAATTTCAGTGACTATCGATTTAGAAGTTATTCCTGTGCTTTATATTGGCAATGGTGGCTATAAAATTACGGTAAAATTGTGGTTGCTACTACGATTTTATAATATGCTCTGTTGCACGGGTCTCAGCAACAGTTTTCCTCCAGATGGCCTACAATCCATAGCAGTTAATATTTTTTGATCAGTTCGAGCATGCCGTAGTCCTTCTCAAGTAATTTTGGACGCCTTCTGTTCCAGAGTCCTTCTGATTCCTTTCAAATGTTCTTTTGCACCGCAACCTTTGCGTTGTATTTGTACGAACGATTTTGTCTCTTTTTTACATTTAGGTTAGGTTAGGTTAGGGGACGTTTACTTGTCAATTAAGACAAGTACAGTACCCGGAGGTCGAATTGATCCATTGTATAACGTCCTAGTTTCTCACACCACTAATGTTGTGTGTGTTAATTTTATACATGAGTGGTGGGACCTACAGTTTAAAGTCGTCTCCGAACGACAGATTTTTGAGAAACTTTTCATGGCAACTTTATTTACTTCTCAAAGTTTTTGCCAGAAATCTGCTGAGAGGAAGTCGCAGATGAAATACTTTTTGTATTTTGTCTTTGATGTCTGGCCTGGGGCTCGAACCCTGGCTTTGCGTCTGATAAGCCAACACACTACCTACTAGACTACGGCGATTTTTATTTTTAATTTATTTTATTTTTACAATTAATTTAATTATTTTTTATATATAAATATTAATAAATAATTTAAAACACATAATGTTTCAGATCTCCGACCAAGGTGGTGGCATTCCACGTTCTCAGAGCGATCAACTTTTCAAATACATGTACAGTACGGCACCGCAACCTTCCAAATCGGATTTACATACTGTACCTTTAGCCGGCTATGGCTATGGTTTGCCTATATCACGTTTATATGCTCGCTATTTCCATGGTGATATTGTGCTTTTGTCTTGTGAAGGTTATGGTACAGAGGCCATCATATACCTGAAGGTAATTACATTTCTTTTTTAAATTATTTAATTTCATATAATATTTAAAAATTATTTCTATATATTCGTTTCAGGCCCTGTCGGATGAAGCTAATGAACTGTTGCCCATATTCAATAAGACTAGCTCGAAATTCTATCGCGCTACAGTGCCCACCGGCGATTGGTCCAATCAGGTAAAACATACAAAAAAGAAGCGGGACTTAGTACATGCCTCTAACTGATACAGCCAATTCGAAAAGACAAACTGTGTTACGAAATTTTTACTTTTTTTTTTTTTGAACAAAACCAAAATTATGCAAATGAAAGCCCATTTCTGAAAAGAAATTCAGTGTTGTTGTAGTCTATATACATACATATATATTTCTTGTGTTTAGTTTATGAAAACTCTCCTTTGTTTTAAGTTGATTTTTTTTTTTTTTAATTTTGTAAATTTATTTTTATAAGATTTTTTTCCTTTTTTAAAAATATCCCCACCTCCTTATCTATCCTTGGTTAAAGTGATGCTAATTATAGTTAATGTTATCGTATAGAGTTGTTTTGATTGTTAAAAGCTTTAAATTGTTTTTCCTATTTAGTTTATAAAATGTAGGAAATCACAGCGCATGATGTTAAAACACGAAAATTTAATTGTTTTTATTTTTAAATTAATTGTTTAGGTTTACATTCCAAAATCGTTTTGAAAATGAATTTTTGGTTTTAATATTGAAAAAAAATTGCATGTTTAGAAATGAAATTTGAAATTTTTGAGAAAGAAAATAAAAAATACACTCATTTTAAGTCATAAAAAGAAAAAGAACAAGGCAAAAACTATTAAATGGTACTGGTACTGGTACTGGTATAAATTGTGTCATTTGAATCGAAAAGAAATTAAAGCACTAGTCAAAAAAATATTCAAAAATCATTTTTTATTAACAACAAGAAAAATGCATTTTTCTACAAATAACTTGAGCACTTTAAATTATGCTTTTCATATTTAATTGTAAACGACTTTACAATGTTAAAATATATTTCGTTGTTTATTTATGAGTTTATTTGTTCCACGCAATCATTTGATTTTTCATTCAATTCATTTGGCACAAATAATTTAAAATTTTATACATTTGTTGTGCTTTCTTTTTGTTTTTTGTTTGTTTAAGAATTGTAATTGGTTAAAAAGCATTTACATCTCTTGTCTGTTAACAAACAATATGACTTTACATACATATTTATAATCATAGTTGTATACATAGAATCTAATGGAAATACTTTTAGTTTTTAGCAAATTATGAAAACTAACAATATTTAGAAAAAGAAAAGTTATTCGATTATAATACCATTTAATTTATTTTTGAAAGAAAAATACATCAAATTTATTTTGAAACATTGTTTTTATTAGTTTATTAAGTTTTAGTTTTACAAATCAAATCAAATAAGAAAAAAATTTAAATACACACAAATTATTCATAATAATAAGCTATATTCTGTTAATTGGACAACTTCATTATTTATAATATAGTATATTTCAAACACCCAAATTTAATTTCAATTCAAATAAAAAAAACATTGTTTTTAAAAAAATGTTTAATTTATTTTTTATTTTTATTTCAATGCCACAAATACCAACAATTTTGTATTTTTTTTTGTTTCGCTCCCAATTTGGTTAATATTGCAGTTTATAAAATATTTTGGCTTTTTAGTTTCCGTTTCTGACTGTCTGTGCTTGTGTGTGAAAGTGAATTAGTCGTGTTTTCTTTTCTTGGTTTGATAAAAAAAAACAAAAATCATTCTTTTATTAAAATTTAATTTCATTCACAGAATTTTGCAAACCGTTGGCGTTATTTATTCAGCCTTTTCCGTTCCAAAGGAGAATAGTTTTCAACGTTTTTTTTAGATAAGTTTGTCGATGTCGTCAAAATACTTTTCTTTTCGATGTTGTGTTCTTTAAATTCAAAAAATCATTTAGTTTTTATCGATTTTTTTATATACATACATGCATCTAAGTAGGTAACAACAATAACAAATCAATCCATATATTTTTAAATATTTATAACATTTTTAAACATAGTTTTACTAAACCGTAATAATATGCACAGTAGAGTATGACATTTGAAATTCCATTCTTACAATCAAATGAAGTTTACGGTGACGGTATTTTTTATTTTCTTTGGTGATGGTATTTAAAGTTATTTGATTACAATTTTTGCTTAATAAATTCTTAAAATAAAAATAAATATTTTAATGCAAAACATTAGATTAATTAAAGATAAATTTATATTGAGATACCTCAGTCATCCGGTCACACGGTTCTGCAAAAGTCGTTGTGAAGCATTCCTAGCCTGCTGCATTGTGCACCAAGGGGTCAGTGTCCCGTTCTTACAGCAATGAGATGACCCTGGGGGGTTACTCTCTATTGCGATGCGAAAAGAAAATGGTACGTAATCGAACAATTGATACTCTTTATTGCACTTTCGTATTTTCCTTACGCATCTAATGTTTTCCCTTGCGCAAATCTGGCATCATTTTCAACTAATTTTGCGAAAGCTTTTGCGTAAGCGGTACAGAGTAACAAATTGTACTCTTAACGCATTTAACTTACGCATCGAACTTGCTTTCGCATCGCAATAGAGAGTAATCGCCCTGGTTAGATTCATGTTAAGTGGATTCATCATTTGTTTGCCCCTTTCTGCGGAGGAATGCCAATCCCACATATTAAATAATTAGTGGATCAATTATTAAGTTTTACAACCGAACTGCATTCGTTTGTAGTTGCCGAAATAAAGTGAAGTTACAAGGTATTGGTTGTAAGTCACCGTTTATAATATGTACGAATTTATACCATTTTTTGGCAATTGATAACTCAACTGAAGTTCGGTTGCTGTCATTGTTACTTTAACATCCTCTATTTCTGCAACCTGGGGACAATACCCGTTACATACATACATACATAATTGGTCATTACAACCCTTCAGTCAGGATTAAGACCTAGCTTCTAACACCACTTATGTTGTGTGCGTTAATTTTATACATGAGTGGCGGGACCCACAGTTTAAAGTCGACTCCGGACGACAGATTTTTGAGAAACTTTTCATGAAAATTTTATTTACTCTCAGAGTTTTTGCCAGAAATCTGCTGAGAGGAAATCGCCGAAGAAATACTTTTTGTATTTTATTTCGATGTCTGACCTGGGGTTTGAACCGTGGCCTTACGTCTAATAAGCCGACACACTACCTACTAGGCTACGGCGACTTCGGGACAATACCCGTTGCCTTGGACAATCTTAGATCTAAGACAATTTTCTTAGGGATTTAGTGGACGCTTTACTACCAGTAAATATACGTATAGCTCTACTCGATATACTCTGATACCGGCAGTTTTCATAGCTATTATTTCATTCTAATCGAGTAGTCCAAGGTATAATCTAAGATTCAATTTTTTCGTTTCTATATTGGTTTTTAGATGCCTCGTTCTATTGACTGTAACGCTGCGATGCTTATCGTTCTTGAAGATATGCAATTCAATAATATTTCCGGTTCAGAAACCGCATCAAAAATTACATATTTTAGGATACATTAGCAGTTCTTGAACTGCCTTTGTCTGGTCTTTATATGAAATTTGGCAATTTTATTTGTTGGCGTACCCATTGAAGTAAAATTGACCTTCTTAGCTAAACATTGTCCCACTGCTAGAACTTTAGTCATAAAATTCAATGATTTACAAACAATGTGCGTTTGCTGACATATGAAGTGTTGAGCATTTTCATCAATAGTTTACACAAATCAAAGTTTACACCAAAAAAAACGGCAACAAATCATCCGTTAGAACATATTTTTCGCATAGAGTATGTTCGTACATTTGCAGTAGATAGTTCAGTAGAATATATAAAAGGCATTACATAGACACCCATTCACAACGTATTGCAACCTCTTCTCATAGTTTCAACACAATGCACTGCATGATTAGCTAACATCTTACAAATATGGGTCATATACGATATTGTTTATGACTAGTTTTTTTTTAAGTATTACAGACTTTTCGAAGCACAATGAGATATTGCTTCCAAATGCTCTAATCAACAATATTTTACATTCTTACTTTATTGAACATTGCATTTAGTGAGTATTACGGCCTAGATTCTTACCCGCTCATATTGTGTGTGTGTGTTAGTTTTCTCAATGAGTGGCAGGGCTCTCAATATTACATCGGTTCCGAGCGACAGATATGAAAAGTTTGGCTTTATGGCAATTTCCTTCACTTCCAGGTTTGGTTGCCGAGGAGAGTTTTCGAAAGAAGGATTTTTTCATTTTTTAGAATTAGATTAGAATTGAAAGCTAATTCAATTAGGGAGAGCGGGTTGGCAAGTCATTCTAAGAACTTGGAAGAGGGGTTTGGACACATATATTCGGCGAAAAGGAAGATGAAGAGAGACGTACACTTTTCTTAAATCGAGAGAGTTTTGTGACAATCTAAAGTTTTGTTATGTAACTGCAATGAGAGTTATGCATCATATTATTTATAAGTAACCCAAGTATAGTAATTGGCATTTTACCGAATATAGTAGACTCAACGAACATTTTTTAGAATAGAGATCGATTCAAGTTTAATGTGTAGACTCAGTGATGAAAATGATGAATCACCACCACACGTACTTGAAACTGGAGCGGTGTTAATGCATCTTAGAAGGAAATACCTGGATATGTTTGCCAGGGCAACAGAATTGGAGGATAGGGATCAGGTATAGCCTTTATATGGGTGAGGGCATTACAATAAGTCATTTGGTAGCGGTACTCTATTACCTGTCACAATCAAGCAGACAAAGCTTGATCGAAAGCTATAAATACTCACAAACGGTGGCCAATGCATAATTGCAATCATTTGCTGTAATCTGATCTTTAATTTTAATTTTGCCAGGGCAACAGAAATGGAGGATAGGGATCAGGTATAGCCTTTATATGGGTGAGGGCATTACAATAAGTCATTTGGTAGCGGTACTCTATTACCTGTCACAATCAAGCAGACAAAGCTTGATCGAAAGCTATAAATACTCACAAACGGTGGCCAATGCCTAATTGCAATCATTTGCTGTAATCTGATCTTTAATTTTAAAGTTATTAATTCAAACCTATGCTGTAGAATTTTTAAAATTAAGAGGCCTCAGCGGTGTCTAAGGAAGCTTCTTCATTGCCCCTAAGTCCCCCAAAGAGGATAGAAACAAGGAAAGAGACGGCCAGAACCTTCCTGTAGAGTGGGGAGAGATGTTTGGAAGAGAGAGAGCCGAAGGCTGTCTTCAAATATAATAGTTTTTAAGGCAATATAAAGTTAGGAGCAACTTAAGGCTAACAAGCGACCTTTTGGCTGAACACTGTAAATCCAAAAGCACTTGGTCAAAATAAAGATCTAGAACTATGTGGATTTTAGGATAATGATAAGTATATTTTTTTATCAATGCATTTTATGATAATTCGATGTAATATCGATGCTTCTTTGCGATGCAATGTGTCGAAAGAAAACACATTGCTGTTCTGTTTTAATGTACATCATTATAAACAACCACCTTTTAGAATAAAAACGATTCAATATTTCAATTCTTATAACCAAAGATTATAAAGCAATGTTTATAAATTTCTTACTATTTCTGTTGTTAATAAAATATCGTATCTTTTTGAAAAATGAAATTTCAGTCTATCTCTACTTTGCATTCTCTTGATTAATTACATGTATGTATGTATGTGTATATTGTATACGACATAGATATACAATATACATACTATTAGTTTATACAATGAAATATTATTAACTGACATTAATTAATCAAAACAAATCAAAACATATTATAATGCTAATGCTATGCTATTTATTTGCTATTAATTAATTGATTGATTTTTTTTAAATTTATAAAATTCTAGAGTTCCGATATGAGTTCTCGACAAATGAACGCTTCAGCACCAAAACGTTTCAATGATTTCGTATGAAAAATACTTCATAAGCAAGATGACAACAGCAACAACAAAGTTTAACATTGGCACATTTCTCTAACTTATCCCTAAGAGAGTAACAGCAACAGCAACAGCAACAATGAACATGTCAAGTACAATTAAGATAAAAATATCAGCATTAAAATTAAATAAAAAAAACTTTCGAAACATTCATACAAACAACAGCAACAACTAAAGGAGACATACATATATATATACATACGATCGATATAATGGCACAAACGTATTTTATATTAGATTTTAGGAAAAATAATAATAAAAAAGAAAATCATTCTTAATTACAGTTTAGATTTAAATACGAGTACACATGAGTATGGTATGCATAAAAAACAATCTGTTTTATGTTAGAAATTAAACTAAAAGTATTGTATTGAATATAAATAACTCCAATTATATCAACTGGGACTCATCATGAACATCGGTTTGAAATTATGGTACACATTGTCCTTTCAAATTGTTTTTTAGAAATTGAAAATATTAATTTAATAATTTCTACAATTTATATACAATATATAAAAAGTAATAATAATAACAATAATAAGATTATAAATACATTTCTAAGAAAAAAATTAATTCCGAAAATAGTAAAAAAAGAAAAAAAAAATTCAGAAAAGTCTTTACCTAAGCAGTTTTGAAACAGAGTATTTGTGTTTAATGAAATTTATTTAAAAATATCGAGCCAGGGCATCATTTGCATCATCTATAATAATTTCAGCGTCACACTGTGTTATGAATTTATAACAAAAACAATTGATAAATAATAAAAACCTTCTCCTGTAAAATTTAATTTTTGCCGCTTGAGTTTTTTTTTTGAGGTTATGGCCCGATATTTTTAAACTATTTATTGCACCACTTTCTTTGCTTTTAATTTAATTAAAAGAAGTAACACCTCTTTTGAATCATGTTTTAAATCAGCACCACCCCTAACACCTTTCGATTTTGTTTGCACGTTTACAAAATCAATGTGTTATACACACAACAGCTATTGTATGTACAGTGGTGGTCAAAATATTTGCAATCGTATGTAATTTTATCCAAGCTTGTTAACTCTTCCGCTTCTGAGCCCATATTCTCGGGATCCTTTTTTATAGTTTTAATAGGAGTGTTTTCTTGTTTTAAAATTGATTTTTGATTCTTCGGTCTTCATATATTGGATATTGACTATTTGACAAATTGTTGATTTTGTAAATGAATACGTTTTCCTCTTTTCTTTTATAAAACTTCAATGCATTAATCATCTAACCTTCTTACTTTTAATTAATAAATTTAATGAACGTGTACAATTACTTTTAGAAAAAATGTTAAACACACCCATTCGATATGCCAAATAACAAAATTAAAAAATTTTAATGAAGTATGAATGCCATCAAGTGGCATCATGCAAATGAATTGAAAAGTTTTGTAACCAAATAATTGCTTACATAGAGTATAAGAAATGCAAGAGTAAATTAGACTCACTTGCTCAAAGATTACTTCTTTTATTGTTAGATTTGTTACTAATCGGAAGATGATTTATAAAATAATAAATTTGTATGCCAGTACTGCTTACGTTGCAAATGATTTCGATCACCTACAACTGTATGTAATATGTTTGCCTAATTTTAAGTACCATATAAGTATGTATAATTTTAAGTAAATGTAATGTATCGTATATTGATTGCATTTGTAGCAATAAATTCGATTAAGTTTGAAAAAGTTTATTAAAATAAAAACAATAAATAAGAAGAGAAAACAGAAAATAATAAAAATCAAATGAATTCTTTGATTGATTTAGTTTCGATTTTGTTTTTGTTTTTTTTTATATTTTATTTAATTTGTTTATTAATAAAAATATAGAAACAAGCAAAAAAAATAATAATAATACGTACGTACATATATATAGTAATAATAATAATAATAATAAAGATATACAATAATAATAAATCACTAAACTAAATAACATTTATACAGTTAAACAAAAATAATAATTAATAAATGATTTCTTTTTTGTTTTATTATTATGTGTATGTGTGTGTGTGTATGTTTAGATATTTCGTTTCTTTAATATATATTTATTCATATATATAGAACTATATTCATTAATAATAGATAATTTAGCATTTATTTAAATTCAATTTCAATTTCAATTAATTCGTTTAATTTAATGAAAATTTCTTCTGTTTTCAAATTATTCACAAAATTCCAATGCTTTTTTATACATTTTTTTTTAATTCTTTTTCGTAATAATTAATTGAATTTTAAATATTAAATTTAATTTAATTTATTGTTTTAACAATTCAATAAATAACATTTCAACTATTGCTGCACTTCATCTTCTTCATTTCTAGTTTTGTTTTAGTTTTCTGCAATGAAAAAAGAAAAGAAAAATATTAGAAATGTGAATAAAATTTACTGAAATGATTTTTAAAGTCCTATAATTACATGCTAATAATTTGATAAAAAAGAAAAACACAATAAGAAAGTCTTTATCAAAAAATATAAATTACTAGTTCACTTTAAACATTAACAACTCTATTGAAATTTGTAACAAAGTCGGAAACAAGATATTTGTTTAAAAAATGTTTTCGAAATTAAGAATTTTTATAGGTTAGAGTACGTGTACTTGTCAATTAAAACAAGTACAGTACCCGGAGGTCGAATTGACCCATTGTACAATGGATAATTTTTTAGAAATTAATTTAAAAAATGTATTTTAATACTCAGACATCTTTAGCAAAACTAAATAAGAAAAATATTTCTTCGGCGACTGTATCTCAGCAGATATCTGGCAAAAACTCTGAGAGTAAATAAAATTGTCATGAAAAGTTTCTCAAAGAAATCTGTCGTTTGGATTCGATTTTAAATTTGTAGGTCCCACTACTCATGTATAAAATTAACACACACACAATATAAGTGGTGTGAGAAGCTAAGTCGTAATCCTGACGGAATGGTTGTAATGAGCAATTATGTGTGTATGTATTTTAATGGTGTTAGGAGACAAAAAAAGACGAGCCAAAATACAAGAAAACGTTTTTAATACGTCAGAATACAATAGGAAATCTGAGTCAAGCAATGGTTCGAATACCAAGCTATTGAAAATCTTTTATTTCAAAAACACCAGCTCAATTTGAGTTAACAGATATTTTTTTTTCGAAAGATGAAAAAAGCTACAAAAAAAAAACTGAAAAAACAAAAATAATTTTGAATATGTACTACAAATAAAATTAAAAAAAAAAAAAACTCAAGAAAAAAGCTTAAGCAATTGTGCATACAGCTTAGTTAGAGACAAATGTCTTTCCCCCCTCTAACGCAACATATTGATTTCTGAAATTTTTATTGTTTTCGGAAAATATAAGAATTCTACGCAATTAATAGTTATCCGGTTTGAATAAATAAAAATAAAATAAAAATTACATCAAAGTGATTGCAAATAGCAAAAATCACAAAAACCTGTTAATTTTGAGTTGATTGTTAAACTGCATACATACATACATAATTGGTCATTACAACCTAGCTTCTCAGACTATTTATGTAGTGTTAATTTCAGACACTTAAAGTCGACTCCGACAGATTTTTAAGAAATTTCTCATCGCAATTTTATTTACTCACAGAGTGTTTGCCAGAAATCTGTTGAGAGGAAGTCGCCGAAGAAATTTTTTTTCATATTCCGATATAATGATGGCAAAAGTTTACGGAAAATATTAAACCAAGATCATTAGTTCAAAATATATGACAGGAAGGTAACACAAGAGTACGTGTGTGTACACTTTTAATTCCCCCGGGAAGAGGTCAAGCAAAAATGGAAAAATTTCTGTTTATGAGCGAATGTAGGACTTCTGTGTGAGAAGCCTTTTATATAAGACAAGAATATAAAACTTCGTTTAGATTATGCCACAAAATATTATTAATAAGTTCAATGCTTTCTGATGAATAGTTATGTTTACAGGAAAGAGTAAATTTAATATTTTTGAAATTGCAATTAAAGAACTTAAATCATGGAGTATGTTTTATTTATGTAGGGTACAACGGTCACTGTGTTGTTTCAAATCTTATGGCTGTGAAAATAAAGTTGGAAACAATTTATTTTTTAAATATTTTAAAAGAAAATTTTAAAATTAGAACTCTGAATTTGGCCATACAATACCAATTTCGATAAAGAAGTAATACCTAACCAACTCAGATCACATATTTGAACACATCGAAGCATTTTTGGGTTATTTTAGAAAGCAATAATATGACTTCAAACAATAACTAATAGAGAAATATCCAGAGTACTGAAGTCTGACTTTTTGGGACAGAAATCTCACAATCTCTAGCATTTTCTATGGAAAATCGTTATTAAAAATAAACAGTCTGTCTACATGCGTTGAATAAATGAAACGCATCCAACTGCTGACCTCAACACAATATACTAATAATAATGTATCACAGTGCATTTGATAAATTGAAGAGATTTTTAAGTATGCCGTTTGTACTGGATTTTACTGGAATAAATTTCTCATTGCTTTTCTTATTAAAATTTCGTGTAATCCAGTAAAATCTTGTGGAATCCAGTAAGATCTTGTGAATATAGTGGTTATCCACAAACAAAAGCAGTACAATACATACATACATACATACTACTGTCACATATGTACTATGTGCACTATTTGTAAAAAGTCTGCGTATACACTTTTACACATTTCTTTGTCTTTAATTTTTTGTTTACAATATCAAAATGTCTTAATTTAAGTTTTACTCTCTCTCTCGCTCTCTCTCTCTCTCTCTAATATACTAGTAGCAAATCTAATTTGCTATTATCAGTAATATTAAATTTATGGATATAAAATAAATTTAAGATCTTTTTGAGGATTGGAAAAAGTCTGCATACATAAAAAAGCAACGATATTTTGCGTACTGTTGTTACAGTTAAACGTCTCTTTGTACAATTTTCGTATACAAAAAAAAAAAAAGTTCTTATGTTATTTGACATTATCAAGGGGAGGTTTTATATCCATTTTTTAATTATGTATCGAAAAGGAAATGAAATAAATCTAGCAGAGCGAAAAATTATTATAAATTTGTGGAAAAAAGAAGATCTCACTCTTTTATGCAAAGACTGATAAATAATTACGAGAAAGTGTCCCTTTAAGTTTACATAATGAGAAAAGAGACACATTATTCGAAAAAACCTTAAGGTGACCGCTTTTAAAATACTGAAGAATGTCGAAATCAATATTACAAAAAGTTATTGGCGAGACTATTTTCAAAATAGTAAAAATACATACTTATCATACATTTTGCTCTTAAGAAGACTAAAGAGAATAATGTTTGCCAAGGAGCAGACAACCAAGCCAAATTGTTTCGGATGGTTGTAAATATTATATTATCGGTACTAAAGGAGACAATTTTTTTTTGTAGAGCATTTGCCTACGCTGTGAGGTATGGTGGTGATGCAGTATTGGTTTAGGGTTCAGGGGAAATTTAGAAATTTACCATAAAAAGACACAGAGTCATAAAATTGTTTCTTCATGGTCAAATTATCTTCCTATTAACATTGTGAAGCAGGGGCTTCTATATAATGTTCCTAAGCCACTACGGATGCCTCCTCAATCACCCGGCCTCAATTCCATTGAGTATTTGAAAGATTTCATTTTTGAATTTACTTTTTCGTGCATTTTTTTTTATTGAATTTTTTTGTATTTATTTTGTTCTTACGAATAACTTATTTACATTTGATGATATTTCATGAAATAAAAACTATTTTTAGTATTTTTTTTTAGTTTTAAAATTTTTTATTTTAGAGCTACTAAACTAACTTATGGGCAATTAAACTAAGTATGCCTAGTGTAAGTATATTCGTATGCTTATTTAGATATTTGCACGTATTCTGGTCGCTATGTAATTAAACATTTAAGATTCAATTTTCTTCCCTTTGACGTTATCATAACAAACTAATGTAATTTATTTATTTAATTATTTATTAGAGTACAATTACAAATTATATTTATTACGAGTTCAGTAACTTCGACCTTATGCTCGGTGTAGTGTAAGAAACCAGAGGTTCTGGTGGGAATTGAACCCACCGCTCTCACACTAATAGTTGAGCACACTACCATTTGCAGTTGCGTGTACATTTTTTACTAATGTATTGTGGTGGTATCCATGAGTAAACGATTTCAGATAATATTCGATTGGAAACTACTTTGTCTTTTGGAATACAGTAAATATCGATTTTAAACAAAACTGTTGTGATTAATTAACAAACCACAGGTCGGTTTATTAAATAATTGTTTTTTATTTATTTCCAGACTGCTAATGTAAGATCAACGTGTGTTTTTTCAGGTCCAGTAGTAACGCACCTTGACTGTGCTGATATAGATCTTAGAATACTTTATAAAAGAAAAACGTGTATACCAAAAGGCAGTATCGTTTTCCGTAGAATACGCTTTACTGGTGCACTGTTTGTAGCATTATTCGAAAAGACAACTGTTTTAGATGAAATGTTACAAGAGTTCAGGTTAAATTTCTCACTTCTAACTACATTTTCTTCCATTAGTATGACTTTGAAAATAATTAAAGAAGTTTAGAAGTTCTGTCACAGTGCCACAATATGGGAATAGACTCGAATAAATGTGCACAATACTCTATATTCTCACCTGATTCTTGATCCCTGGCGTTGATATTCCGCCATATAGAGCTATTTCTAGTGCAAACATTGCGCTTAAATTTCTTGGTATATGTATTCGAGAATATGAATCATATCTGAGAATCAACAAATACAAGAATTATATTCATATTGAGAATTATTTGGTTGTGCATAGCATACATTCACACAAGAAAGTTACTTAAGAAACAACTCCACTGAAATATGGGAAACACAAGTATTTACGTCATTTGCATTTTTTTCGCAGTGACAACACACTTACATATAAGTGACCATAAGAACAATACTTCAACATATTTGTATTAATTCTTTTACTCACGTCCTACTCATTGTAAAGATCTGCAAAAAAATTAAATCTTTTCATCTTCTCAAAACCTTTAGACACGGGCCACTGACCAGGTGCAAATAAAGTTTTAATAAGACGAAAAGACATGAGTAAGACTTTTTCTTGACTGCTGAGTATATATATATATTCAGGTTACTTTATCATAGGTTAGGTTACGTATACTTGTTAATTAAGACAAGTACAGTACCCGGAGGTCGAATTGACCCATTGTACAACGTCCTAGTTTCTCACACCACTTATGTTGTGTGTGTTAATTTTATACATGAGTGGTGGGACCTACAGTTTAAAGTCGACTCCGAACGACAGATTTTTATTTATTGAGAAACTTTTCATGGCAAATTTTTTTATTTACTCTCAGAGTTTTTGCCGAAATCTACTGAGAGGAAGTCGCCGAAAAAATACTTTTTGTATTTTGTCTTTGATGCCTGGCCTGAGGCTCGAACCCAGGCTTTTGCGTCTAATAAGCCAACACACTACCTACTAGACTACGGCGACTTCTACTTTATCATATTAAGGGCCATTTTTTGAATGCGTGTTTAAACTCGAAATTAAGTTAATCTCCAATTAAAGTTAATCATCAGTTAACTGAGTTTTCATTTTATGAATGGGAATCACAACAATTTGCTTTTGTATATAACAAAAACAAACAAACAAAAGCTGAATACTGTTGATCTTTACGTAAAAAAATTATTTTCTTAAAATAATAAATAAATTAAGACTTTCTGTTGTCAATTTGTGTTTTATATAATTCATAATCACTTAAATATTTGTCTTATTCAGCTTCCCCTCACTTAAGTTTTTTTTTTAAATAAAATTTGTCAACTACTTTTCACCAACGTTGGTGGTTTAAACTCGAGTTTAACTGCTTAACCGTAAGGTTAAACTCAAGATTAAGTAAATTCAAAAACTGAAAACGGAGTTTAACTGGAGATTAACTTAATCTCGAGTTTAAACTTGTATTCAAAAAATGGCCCTAATAGTAGAAACATTATAAACAACTAATTTGGGTATAATCGATAACTTACCTAGTAATGTTGTTGAAATCGCAGTTATTTCCTAAAGGGATCCAAACTTTCTAAAGTGAAATCGTCTACGGATATTTTACTAACTTGTTTTGGAAAAATACTGGTACCATTCGTAATTGGAGTGATGGTTGTAGGAGCAAATGGATCTGAATCGAACAATAGATCGGCCATATTACCATTGCCAACGATGTTGTTATTGGGTTTGCTATTAATGGCAGCTGTAGGTGTGGTGACCGAGGTGCTACGACGCGAAGTCGACATTTTTGGTGGTGGAGCCACTAAATAGCACAAGAAAAAGAATAAAAAATTTAATGACATGTTGAAAATAACGTACATATGTATATATGGTTGGTTATACTTACATAATGGTGGTGTTATAGTCAATTCACTGAACCCGTTGTTTGAAGTGTTGCTTATGATGCCGGTGTTATTGTTATTTAAAAATTTATTGTCATTATTATTGTAGAACAATTGTTGGCCAAATGATTTCGAAGGCTCAAAGCCGAACAAATCATTGGTCACGGCCTTGCCACCACTACCAGTGCTATTGCCATCCGTGTTCGATTCTTCAGCACGAGGATCGAAATCACTATCGGAATCTGAGTTCAAGAGCAATTCCTCCATTTTTTGGTTATTGTTATTCATGGTTTTCGATAGTAGTTGTGTGGGCATGGAGTTACGCGGCGGTACAGCAGGTAAGAAGGAATTAGATGATGAAGACGAATTTGAAGACATTTTCGATAAAGTATGGCTTGAATTCGTATCGATTAAGAGAGTCCTATCGTTGCTATCGCTAAGACCCTTAGTACCATTGGTAAGCGAAGACGAATTAGTTGAGTCATTCGCTGCAAGTGTTTGTGTGGTACTTGCAGGCACCTCTACTATGTCCTTAATGCCCTCCCGGAACAAATACGTGTCCATTTCATTTTTCGGTATCTTCAAAGCCAATTCACGCAGGCGATTTTTATAAATACTAATAATTTTCTCTAAGTCTGTTATTTGCTGTTGGGCTTTGCTCAACTCCGATTTCTCGGTGGTATTGATGTATTTTCTAAAATCGAACAAAATAGAAAGAAAAAAATAAATTGAAAATGAAATATAAATATGTATGTATGTATGTAAGTGTACCTAAAAGCCAATTCAAAGGCTTGTCCAATGGTCAGAGTAATATCTGAAGCCAATTTATTGGATATAAATACGAAACATTCGTGTGTCTCCTCTGTGGACGATTGAGTGGAACCATCGGGACTACTGCCACGTCCATTCATGGTGCTATTATTATCCATGTTCGTTGTTGTCTTTACCGTTTTCGCAATAAAACTAAAGAACTTTTTGACACCCTTCTCATCGGCACAATATGAGATATTGTGCAGGGGAAACTGATGCAAAATCTTTTGGGTGCGTGGCTCTTGCACCGCCACACCATCTACGCTGATGGTTATTTCAACTTTTTTGAATTTCTCTTGAGTACCCGTTTCGGCCTTTTTCATTTGCTGGGCAAATTGAAGTTTACGTATGGTGTCCTTAACCACTTCAATGCCCTTTGGCTGATCTACCGGTAAATTGCCAAAAAACTGAAACGATAAAAATGGAGAAATTATTTATTGTCCTAACGGTACGCCCGTACACACACACAGACACACACTTACCTTGACTAGATAGACTACATGACCGTTGATAAGTGCTTCCGGTGTATGTAACCAATTGCGTTTGCCGCCTTTCGTCTCCTCCTTGGTGTTGGCACCAGTTTTAGTCTCTGCGTTTTCGCTAGTTTCGCTTTTATTGCTGTTACTCTGCTTATTCCAAAACTTTAACTGTGACATCTTGTTTTAATGTTTAATTTTATTTTAATTTATTTTTCTATCACAATCTATCGATTTTAAATAAATCTGAAATAATAACAAAAGAGAAAATAAACGATATTTAATTAATTTTAATTAATTTAATTTAATTTCAGAGTGAAACAAAGGGATACAGTTTCATTTTATAATTAAATTCTATAATTTTTACTTTTTATCATCTGAACTCAAATCATTTTGTAATTATATTCCAAGTTTAGCTGTTGTAAACAGTTTACTCAGGAAATTGAAGTTTTAAATTTTAGACCACTATATTATCCAGGTTAGTAGGGTAGAGGTAAATCAGTTGACCTATTGGAATATTCTAAAAGATGTACTGTGTGATGTCCTGACATTAAAGGTGGAAGAGATATGTTATGTTATTATGATATGTGCCGAGAACAGTAGAAATTTCAAAACCTTTGCTGCTAGTAATTGGTCAATATTGTCAGTACTTAAACAAGAATCCTAAAACAATGTTTAATTATACTGTGATCGCCTACAAACGAATGTGAGCCTTATAGTTCGATAGTTTTGAAATAATATGTGGTTTAAATGGTTCCAATTTTTCACTGACAAAATGAAATTTAATATGGATGGATCGGATAGACTTAAGAAAGCCTTTAGAAAACTGAACACTATTGATATATCAAGATGTGAATTTTAGATAGTACGGGGATGCATGCCATCAAGTTAGAAAGCACGACATAAGAGCTTAAGATGATTGGAAACGTGTTCTTCAAAAAAAAAGTAGTACAAAATTGAACTACATATGAAAATGGCGTACCATGAAATTAATCAGTTAATATTTATTAAAAAGGAGTTAATTAAAATAAATATTTTTGTTTAAAATAAAGTCTATTTGGTATTCAATATAAGGAACTAAAAAATTCTTTTAACTACATTATTAAAAATTACAAATTTATCTCACAATGAAAATGACCCAGTATATTATTATTAAAGAAATAACGTTTTTTTATTTTTAATATTTTGTAGGAAAGCCTTTTTGACTTATTACCGATTTTAAACGATTAGGAATGGATTCTACTAACTTTTTTGTGTAACTTGGAGAAATTTTTTTGAACTGTTTTTGTTTCTGATGTAAAAAATCAATGAATTAATAATGTAATGAAAAGAATTTTTTAGTTCCTTATATTGAATACCAAATAAGCTTTATTTTAAACAAAAATATTTATTTTATTTTCTTCCTTTTTAATAAATATTAACCAAATACTGATTAATTTCATGGTGGGCCATTTTCACTATGATTCACTGTACATACATAGATACAAAATTGGTCATTACAACCCTTTCTGACAGGATTACGACCTAGCTTCTCACACCACTTATGTTCTGTGTGACAATTTTATACAAGAGTGGCGGGACCTACAGTTGAAAGTCGACGCCGAACGACAGATTGTTTGAGAAACTTTTCATGCAATTTTATTTACTCTCAGAGTTTCTGCTAGAAATTTGCTGCAAGGAAGATGCCGAAGAAATATTCTTTCATATTTTCGTTTTGATGTTTGACCTGGGGTTTGAACCGTGGCATTTAGGTCTAGTGAGCCAACACACTACCTACTAGACTACGGCGACTTCAAAATTGAACTGCAGGCCACGAAAAACTTTATGAAACAAATACTCCCAATAATCAATATAAAAAGAAACCTAAAATATGATAAGGAATTGGTCACAGACTCAGAGAAAGCAGATAATGAAAAGTGAGTAATTACAAACTGCTCATGCCCAGTACCCTTCTTTGGATACGTTTCCCACAAAGGCATCTCCGTAGTGACACTTTAAAGGGAATAATTTAACAAGTTTGGTTAGAAATCGAAACAAAATTTAGCCTACCTACATAATTAAAGGCTTACCGGCGAATATTACACGATATTAAGGTCCTTTTATTCATAAAATCAAAACAAGATAGAATAGTGCCTTGCCAAGTAGTAGCAATTTTGAACTTTTCCTTCTGATGTCTATGATTGTACGAGGAGTGTGTAATTATTATAAAAGTTTTCTTTTGTTATTAAGTTATTAAGTATTGTTGCCGTAGTGTTGTGTGTTAGTTTCGTGTTTGCAAAGAAAGGAAATTAAAAATTAATTTTAAAAAGACGACAATACGATGTTGTTGTCATTGTTTTAGATGTCTTTGTTGTTTTAGTATTACTATTATTGATGTTGTTGTTATTGTAGTTGGGCTAGTTGGTACACTTTTACTACCACTAGTTGCAACAATTACATAAGTTTTGTTGTGGGAAAGTTTTGACAAGTGTCAGGCAGTAGACTGGTGTGGAAATACACTCTATTTTTTAATTAATTTTAATAATGAAATCTATGCACGTACTTACACACACAACTACCATAATTAACAAATTAAAATAATTGCATATAGTTAAACAATAATAACAACAACAACAAATAATATATAATAAATAACTAAATAAATAATTTAAAATAATAAATAACTGAGGCTATTTGCTCAGTCGTCTTTCTCTTTTTTTTCTAACAATATTTGATCATTTATTTTCAATTTTTCAATAGAAATTGAATAAAAAAATAAAACGAAAATTAGAAAATTTTAAATCTATCACGCTTCCTTATAATTTATTTAAAAGTTTTTTTTTCAATTGTAATAAAAACAAAATTAAAAAAAAAACAAAGTTAAAATGGAATGTAATTGTGATTATAATAATAAATGTTTATTAATTTTTTTTATTAAAATATATTCTATAAATTATTTATTCACAATTTATAGAAATTATTTGCAAAAAAAGGCAAAAAAGGAAAAGGCAGGGTCATCATCATCATCATACTACATACAGCATCGCGAAAAACAACGTTGACAGTTTTAGAAACAATGGATTTCAAGTGATCGTTGATTGCTGAATTCTAATTTTTAATATAAAAAATATTATAAATTATCTTTATCTGAAATCATTAATTAATCAAACTCCAGCAATTGTAATTGTTAATTAAATACGTGTTTTTTAAAACCCCTCTTTACACAAAAAAAAAAAAAAAAAAAAAACGAATGTTGTGGTGTTTTTTTAAATTAATTGCTATAAAGATTCGGATAACAATTTTATATTCTTAACAATTTTAATATTCAGCGATTTCAGTAAAACATTCCATACAACTGTAGTTTTTCAATTACATCTCCAAATGCTGGAGATGAGTGATTGTGTGACATCTTAAAAATTCACCCGCCTTAAACACAAGCTTGCAAAATCCTAAATACTTGAATATAGAAATTACACAATATATAGTGTATGATCCCATCGACCCCATAAGAAGAATAGATCCTCAATAGATACTCCTGTCTTGTTCCAACGTCCCAGCACGTCCAGACGGGTGTTTCCTCCTTCATGCCTATGCCTTTTATTTTGTTCGCCACTGTATGCCAGAATATTTGCAAGATCTTGGGAATACATAAACTCACGACACCTGTGTCTTGAGCATAGTCGTAATGTCTCGCAACCATAACGGAGGATGGACTTAATATTTGTATTTGTTGTCCCGGTAAGCTAGTTTACAAATCTGTTAGTGTAGGGCTTGTGTGTGTGTCGATATTCCGAAAAACCCATCCTCCTATAAATTGCTCTCCGATATTCCATATAATGAACTACATTAATAGAAGCAGAGTAATGGTTTCACTTTAGAAAAAATATTACCAACTTGGTATGTGAGAATGGAAAAGATGAAGGGCCTTAGGTCCTAAGCCACCAAAAGTCTTTCATGCTTTCTGTATGTAGTTTCGTTCGCCTCGGAATAAGGAAATAATGCTGTCGACATAATAAACTTATTTTAAATAAATTCTAAGTCGTCAAATTAACGGGAAAAATAATGCTGTATTAGAATTAATGGGCAATCACACACGAGAACAATTATGCTGGCACAAAATGGCAGCTTGTAGGCAAGAGAGGTAAGGAGTGGTTTTTTGCTGGCATAATTTTTCACCCCCCGCACAAACCAATACATAAACAACACAAAACCAATACACATACATTTATAAAACAGAAGGTTCAGAAAATTTTTTTGTATAGAGCATATTTAGTCTTTCGTTTTGCATTAGAGTACATGTATACAATTTTATACCAGATGAAATAGTGCGGCTTAAAAAATAGTCTCGTGTGTGATAGTACAATAATGTAAGTTATAACCCCCCAGTCACGATTACGACCACTTGTGTGTGTTAATTTTATCTATAAGTGGCAGGAACTACAGTTTAAAGCCGACTCCGAACGATAGGTTTTTGAGAAGCCTTTCCTGGTAATTTTATTTACTCTTAGACCTTTTTCCAGAAATCTGCTGAGAGGCAGTCGCCAAAGAAATATATTTTCATATTTCGTTTTGTTGGAGATGTTTGAACCTTGGCCAACACACTACCGACCTAAAAGTTCGGTTACAAATTGAACTAGGAATGAATCATTGCTTTCTTATATTTGAAAAGGATTTTATTGTTAATGCCGTTTTTAGTGATTTTTGGAGTTTCTGTTAGGAGTTGAGATTTACATCATTAAGAGAGTTCTGCAGAAATCGATACAATTGATAATTTGAAGGCGCAAGGTCGAGACTATATCGTGGATGCATCAAAATGTCTCAGTAAAACTCTCAGTTTTAGATTCTTCAAGTTATGAAGGATGTATGTGGTTGGGAGTTGTCATGTTAGAACACAACATCTTATTTTGTTGTTTAAAAAACACTAGTTCGTCCTGGTTGTAGAAGCTCAATGCTTCTGGTTTTGCCATCGACGACGACGCTACACTTTGCTCCGAACATTATTGCAGTACAGTAAGACCCCGCTTAACGCTGTTTCAGTATTACGCGACAGTATTGGGATTCCTCTATCGCGCACTGTATTGATACTTGTTCTACAATATGTGTGCAAATGAAACGGCCATGTACCAACCAAAAGCGGTGCAATATATCGACGCCTCCGTTCTATAACATTCTATATTGAAAAAGTGTATTTTGAGTTATGAGCTCTCAAAGTTTTCACGCGACATACGACCATATGTGTATTCTAAGAATATTTTTCTCTATAACTTCGCAACGGATCGGCGCATCTTAACCGAACTTTGACAGTATTTAAGTTAGAGAATGTAGAATTTAAAAATGCAAGAACATTAAAAACGTTCTAAGTACACTTAGAAAGTTATAGAATGGAGGCGTTGATATAACGACGGTGTATACTATGTATCTTTTTCAAAGCTCTTTTGTTAGTCTGTCCAGAATAAAGATGCCAACTGTATTATCTGCAGTCGCAATCACAGTATGAACGCTGCTTCGTTTAGCGCTGGAACTTATTGGAACGTACCGCCGCGTTAGGCGGGGTCTTACTGCACGTGAATCATTTTTCATCGCTCTACATCAATCGCTTTAGAAATGGTTCGATATCGTAAGGCTTTAGAAATGAATGTAAATTCGATACAATAAATTTTTTCTTTGTTTATTCATGTGGCACCTAAAAATCGAGTATCCTTGTGTATCCAGCTTTATTCAAACGGTTGATAGCTACTTGGGGAGAATGACTAGTTGCTACATACATACTTTATTGTTTATTACAACCTTTCAGTCGGGATTATAACCTAGCTTCTCACACCACTAATGTTGTGTGTGTTAATTTCATACATGAGTGGGCCAGCTACAGTTTAATGTGTACTTTCAGAGTTCTTTTCAGAAATCTGCTGAGAGTAAGTCACCGAAGAAATATTTTTTTTATATTTCGTTTTGTTGGAGATGTCTGACCAGGGTTTTGAACCATGGCCTCAGGTATAATAAGACAACACACTACCTACTAGACTACGGCGACTTCGACTCTTTCCTGCTCTGTGTATTTGTCGTTCTTTCTAATTTTTTTTTCATGATTTCATCGACTTTTTCAATGACTGGTCGGCCAGAGTGAGGTGCGACTTTAACATCAAACAATATCGCAGCGTTTTTTACCTCTTCTCTGTAATAAAAAAAGCTAAATATGGCGTGCAATATTCGAATTTTATTCCATTTTTGAATGTCGATAACTCTTCACAGAAAATGTAATAACTTTTATGATCATTTCTTCCAGATACTGTTAAACATTTAACAGTGCTCTGTAACACTAGTTAAGTTCGAATTAATTTTCTTAGGTTAGGTTAGGTTAGGTTAGAGGACGTGTACTTGTTAATTAAGACAAGTACAGTACCCGGAGGTCGAATTGACCCATTGTACAACGTCATAGTTTCTCACACCACTTATGTTGTGTGTGTTAATTTTATACATGAGTGGTGGGTCTAGTAGGTAGTGTGTTGGCTTATTAGACGAAAAGCCAGGGTTCGACCCCAGGCCAGACATCAAAATAAAATACAAAAAGCATTTTTTCGGCGTCTTCCTCTCAGCAGATTTCTGGCAAAAACTCTGAGTGTAAATAAAATTGCCATGAAAAGTTTCTCAAAAAATCTGTCGTTCGGAGTCGACTTTAAACTGTAGGTCCCGCCATTCATGTATAAAATTAACACACACAACATAAGTGGTGTGAGAAACTAGGTCGTAATCCTGAATGAAGGGTTGTAATGACCAATTATGTATGTATGTATGTATGTGGTGGGACCTACAGTTTTTAAAGTCGACTCCGAACGACAGATTTTTATTTATTGAGAAACTTTTCATGGCAATTTTTATTTACTCTCAGAGTTTTTGCCAGAAATCTACGGAGAGGAAGTCGCCGAAAAAAATACTTTTTGTATTTTGTCTTTGATGACTGGCCTGGGGCTCGAACCCAGGCTTTTGCGTCTAATAAGCCAACACACTACCTACTAGACTACGGCGACTTCTAAGAATTTAATTAATTTTCTTACTCATCTTAATTATGGTTTTTTAAATAAAATTCAATCCAAATAACTTGAAAATAAATGTTACAATAATTTTATATACGATAAATTTAAATTTGAGTTTAAATTTCCGATTTTAATATTCAAAGAGTAAATGATACAGCAGAAATTCTTATTGAGGGCACTTATGGGCTATAAAATCAACACAGTTATGAAATTGATCTAAAAACTACGTGCTTGAAATAATGAAATTGTACAATGTTTTAATGTTTAACAATTAAAATTGACAACAAAAACAAAAAAAGCATAATATTCAGATAAAAACGAAATTTAAAGTGTTTTTTAAACTTCCGGTTACTTAAGAAACGAACAAAAAAAATTAATGAACATTTATCATGAATACCACTATAAAAGGAAGTTGATTAAATTTAAAAAAAATGAAATTAATCATAATTGAAAAACTTAGTTAAAATAAATTAAATGGAAAAAAATAACGATTATACTTCAATTTTATGGAAAAAAAAAGAGAGCACATTCAGAACACATTTTTTTTTTGTAATTAAAAGTCTTTGGCTTCTGATCTGAATCTCTTTGAAAACATTTCAAAAATATCATTTTAAAGTATCATACGAGTACATATATTTCTGTATGACTAAATTCTTTCTTTCTTTAAAAATGTTGCGGTGATTATTGCAAAAACTGCTTGTAGAGACACTCCCGAATAATTGTCAGATGCGATATTAATGACCCTTTAAATTAAAAATTAACAAAAAAAAAAAAAAAAAAAACATGGCTAAAGTGCAAATTCAAAAACCTTGATTTTTAAGCTTAACATTTAAGTTTTGGGAATTTTTGCCTTCCAAATAAATAAATCTGACACGTTCTATAAAGTTTTTTTTTTTTAATATTTTTTATTTCTTTTGGGGTTTTAGCAATAAATTCTTAAAAGCTATTGTTTGCTTTTCATTTTGGAGGAGCAAAATGGGGAAAAAAAAATAAAATTAAAAACTAAGTTGCAGAAACGAAAAAAAAAGGTTGCAAAACAATCTCGCATCAAGATTAAAGCCAATACAAGCCAACATAGTGGTAACATACTACACACGTACATACAGCAAATAATACAAACAATACAAACCGCAAACAAAAGTAAAATAACAACAATAGCAAATAATAAATTATAAAAATATTAACTAAAGTGCTATTGCAAAATAATGACAGACGCTAATAAAATTATAGCAATAAAAAAAGAAAAACAAATGAAAGCATTTGTTAGAAAGTAAAAAGGGAAGAAATTTTATGGCATCGTTTGTATTAATCAAAAATAGCAGTAAACAGTGAAGAGGTTTAGGTCGGAGTGGTAGCTCTGATATCAAAATGCACACTTGAGCACGCATAGCGGTCCGTTGTGACGCCACAGGTGAACGCAGTCTCCGTACTGACCAAGTTCTACCAAAACCAGGGAAGAGAAAGAAGTTGGTCAGCGCAAGGGCTGCACATCAAAAGCACGACGACCCTACGCCGGAAAACCAGCCAGAAAGTTTGATAAACAAAGCTATATCCTTGATATCTCCGTCAAGCTGACAAGAAATGGAGAGCTAAATAACATATATCTGCACCTCGCAAGAGATGGGCACTAACAGTGATGAGGATCTGTTGGCAAATAATTAAAAGGCTATGATGGGCATAGATTATTATTACTATAGTCGTGTAGAGTTGCCTCACTTACTGTCCTCAGTCTTTATAGGATATCCCTAAAATGCCTCCTTCAAGTCTATTGCACTGACAAATGTTAATCGGTGTTGACAATGACAATTCTCTGTCTAGCACCTCATATGCAAGTGTTTCGTTCTGGACTGCATTAATGCCCCAATGCTTACAAGAATGTGTTCCGACAATTCCTCCTCATCGTCACAGACGAGACGAGGACTCACGCACCCCCAATTCTGAATAGGTATACTCTGAGACTACTGTGTCCTGTCAAAAGGTGCATGAATCAGATCTCCTCGTATTGTAATTTACCAACAAAAGTTCGGATTGCTTCAAACCCACTTGGTTTGAGAAAAGTCTTTATCACTGTTTATCTTCCCTTTTATTAAGCAAGCTGAGAATTTCCAAATAAACAGCAGATAGTCTTATAATTTCTTCGATTTGATCTCATAAGAGGCATGTGTTCGAATGGCGGCCTTACTGTCAGATAGTATTGCTGTGTTGTGTGCAATTTGAATTGAGCATGTACTCCTGAGCTTCTCCATGGCCTCGTAATATTTCGTTCTGGGACCAAAAACGCCTGCTCCTGTCCCAAGATCCGATCTGAATGCCACAAAATAATCTCCCTTGCTGCTTACAGATTACTTCATTCATTCCTGTTATTACGTGTCGTTCCGAAGCACTTCCCAAAATCATAGGGTCAACTGGTTCTGTCCAGGGGACAGTTTGAGGTGCTGTTAGCTTTAGGTCACAAAATCCCTTAGTGAATTTCATGACTCTATTTTATCGAACACCATCGCATATTTAAGTTTCATTACTTATAGTTAATAAGAGTAGATTTTCTGACATATTTGGAACCTAATGAGTGTTACAGGAATAAATTTCAGATTAATTTAGATTGGCACACCGGTTTACTTTGGACCAGCATAGTTTTACTGCGCATATGTATATATTTATGTAAAGCAGACATAATTAAAGCACGGATTCCTGTATGCTAGGAAAACATAAAGGGCCTGCCAACAGGAACTTCCAAACTATGAGAGTTGACAACGGCCATCTTTTTGAAACTACATCCTTCAAATTAGTTGTAATTTAGTCAGTCGGATTATTGGACAAATTCAGCCTAATTTATACGCTAGAATCATGGACACTTCAGATGCACTCCACCCAGTGTAAGTTTTATTTCACACCACATGATGACATCATTGGGTTTTTTTTTTCAAACAAATAAAGAATATGTTTGCAAAGTATGATGGTATCTCACACCCACTTTTATTGCGTTTTAACTTCAAATTTAAATTTAATAGTGCTGCTATAATTCTTTACATAACTGTAATAATGTAAACCTTTAAAGTATGCCTACAAGCGAAAGTAAAACACGAAAAAAAAATCAAAATAAATTAAATTAAACAAAACGGTAATATTCGTAGAAAATGAAAGAAAAGTACACAGTAAAAAATGAAAAAAAAAAAACAGAAACCAATAGAAAACAAAGTCTTGAAAGGTACATTAAATAATAACGCACACACACATACAATCGCACATTACAAATAACAATGAGTACTGTATTATAATCAAAAAATATTACATACAGTACTCTGCCATTAAATGTAAATACATACATGCCTATGTACATATCTATACACATATTTATGTATGGTACCACTAAGCAATATTTAAGTATAACCAACCCAACATACCCAACCAACTGTTTACATATGGTGGTATACATACTTGTACTTTTAAACAGTGTAATACTATTATAATATACGTGTAGACATTGTGACGAAACACCCTGTATATGGAAATATGAAATACGCGTAATGAAGTTTTATTACATGCCACAGACACGAATGTACATACATTAGCAACAACAGCCGTCTAAAAGAATCAATTCATTTTATAAGGGAAAGAACTACTGCTGCTGATGAAGGCAACACAAGTGCGCGCATGTATTTTATTTGATTTTGTTATGTGTGTGTGTTGTGTACCAGCCTGTGTTTGAGAGAGTGAGTGCCTATTCGGAATTACAGTCAATTTAAAATTGAAATTATGCTATTAAATGCTATTTTTAAAGCTTAACTACCTGCCACACAGTGATTTAATTTGAAAACATTTCAGCGCACACTAACTAATGGTGTTGAATTTATTTCGTAAGAAAGTAAACACCAGCTGACAACTGGACGGACAGATAAGCAAACAATACAATGTAAAAACATATGATTAACGGTTAATTTAGCACTCCTTAAGCTGATGACTACAAACCACTGCTTGTGGATTTTCTTATGTATTCGTTAAAAACAAATCAAAATGCAAACGCCTAGTTTCTAGATGATGACCATTCTGACATATTGTAGCTTTGTGTAGCAAATACCCTCTTCTGTCATCAGTTTTAAGGTGTTTTTCTTAAACAGAATATACAATTTGACAAATAATTGGCCTGGAATTATAAATATGGTTTAGCAAATAGTAAACCTACATTGAATCTAATGAATTTTTTAATTACAGAATTAGTAAAGTAATAAATGTGAAAGTCGTAGGAATGCAGCAGGAAAGACGCCGGTAGAGATCGAAATTAAAAAAAGAAAGTGGAAAAACGGTAGGCCATGCATTGCTCAGACCATCAACTGACATAGTCAGACACACTATAGACTGATACCCACCACAAGGTAATGAATATTGCAAATAGATGGACGGAAATGGATGTCTTCTTAATTTAATTTAAAAAAAAGTAAGGAAAATTGTATGGATGGTATGGCTATGTTTAAGGGAAAGGATATTCATTTAATGAATAAATAAACATAGATCTACTGCTAGCATTTTGTTTTGTTCGGATCTATATTTTCTTTTTGGATATGAAGTTTCTTATGTTAACATCGAGTTTAGGTTCGCTTCCTAGTTGGTCCTGATCCCCCAATCTGCCACCTCTACATATGGGTCAGGGGGGAAGAACAGAGGAATGGATCGGGTTGTTATGTTTCTAGGTGTCTATGGCCTGCTATAGACAGTGTAATAACAGGTTGGCTGCTGGGCTTGGATAAAGCCAGCTTAAGGTTAATGATTGGGTTTATTACGGGGCACTGCGAGATTATGTCGCTGACAAGGATCTGGAACAGATCCCAGACGGACTATTGCAGGGTATGTTGCGATAAGGAGGAGTTGGAGACTATCGATCATCTCCTTTGTAGCTGCCCAGCCCTTAGTAGGTTGAGGTTGAAGACCCTTGGCAGTGGCTTCTTTGAGGGTTTGAATTCTGTGTCGAGAGACGATATCAAGGCTCATCGTCAGACATCATTATTAGCTTGAACTGGTTGAAAAGTGCTAGGGCTTCATTAGTGTAGTCGCGCTCTCGCTTGTGTGTTTGTTGGTCTGTGTAATTCCTCCGCTTCCTATTCTCCCTTTCCTACTTCCTCTCCTTTTTCCTATTCCCTCTATTATCATCTCATTTCAAAGACGTTTTGTACAATGGGTCAACTTGATCTCCTGGTACTGTAATTGTCTCATTTGACAAGTACACGTCCTATAACCTAACTTAACCTAAACCTAACATCGAGTCTTCAAACATTGACTTCCGACGCTGCGAAATCAATTGTCATTTATTCAGTCTGTTCTGCCAAATCACCATGGACGAGATATACCATTCGACAATACATGTAAATAACTTGTTTTATCAAAATAGGTATTCCGTATGGGAAATTTACCGCGCGCTTGGCCTATTTTATGATCGCTATAATTGTCCTACTGAGAGGATTATGCGCAAGGTGACGGATAAATTTATCTCCATTGCTACAGTAAACGATCGACCAATACCCGTAAGCAAGATCTGCCAAAAACATCGCTTCTGTCCGTGAGAGTGTGCAGAAGAATCCGAAGGTGTCGATTTCGTATCGCTCATAAGATCTCGATCTTTCGCATACCACTACTTGGCGAATTTTGCGGTTGCACCCACACAAAGTTCAACTGACCCAGGAACTGAAAGTAAACGACCATAGACAACGACGCGTATTCACTGAATGAGCTTTGGAGAAGTTGGCATTTGATCAGCGATTGTTAGATGAACAAACAAAATTGCCAAATTTGGGACGATATCAACCCATACGAAATTCAAGAGCGTCCAAAACATCCCTAAAAAGCGGTAGTAGTCTTCGGTACATGTTTTTGTGAGAATTAAATCAACCTATAGAACTCTGCAATGATTACCAACTTTTTTTTGCCCTGAATTGGATAATGCAACCAACGACATGTGGTCTTAATAAGATGGCTTTACATGCCACTGAGCTTATGCCGCATTAGATATTTGCACGAACGATTTGAGGGTAAATATGTAGGCGATGAGAACTGACCACCGAGATAGTGATTTCACCTCGATGGACATTTTTTGTGGGGTTTTCCTAAGTCATAGTTGTATGCGAATAAGCCATAAACCACAGCGGTCCTTGCAGCCAACATTACCCATACCAACGGCCAAATTCAGCGCAATGTTACATTTCGGACGCGTTCCAACCAGAGAAGCTGTGATTAATGATCAAATTAGGAGGTTTTGATTCTCCTCCCAAACAATTCATTCAAAAAGCCAACTGAGCTGATATCTCGAAAGAATGTCATCAATAACAGACATAATAAAAGATCAAGCAATTGCATTCCTGCCAAAGTATCTGCTACAGTTCTCCAATTCAGCTTAACCTTGATTCAAAAACCTGGATTAATCAAACTGAAACAAAGGAAAGAAGCAACAAGATAATAGCAGAGATGAACGATAAGATAAAAGCATCCTCTTCAAGTAGAGATGTTCGGATCAAAGGGTATAGTTTATGGTATATCAACTCGAAAATGGGAAATAAAAGCGAAATCATGCATTTATACATACATAATTGGTCATTACAACCCTTTAGTCAGGATTACGACCTAGCTTCTCACACCACTTATGTTGTATGCGTTAAGTTTATACATAAGTGGCGGGACCTACAGTTTAAAGTCAACTCCGTACGACAGAATTTTGAGAAACTTTTCATGGTAATTTTATTTGCTCTCAGAGTTATTGCCAGATATCTGCTGAGAGAAAGTCGCCGAAGAAATACATATTTTCGTTTTGATGTCTGACCTGGGGTTTGAACCCAGCCTTGCGTCTAATAAGCCAACATACTATCTACTAGACTACGGCCACTTCAAAAAGCTTCCATTAATTGATACTTTAAAAAGATTATAATAATTAATGATCTCGACTCTTTGCTAATGAATTAATCTATTTTCATTTCTGTAATAAAACTGCTTATTTGAACAAATACACACAAATACAGTATATGTACATATGTATGTACATATACCCTCCATACATACAATATTAGCATATTGGAATAGTCTGCAGAGTCATTTACCATTTGTTATTGACTGGTTTGTCTTATTTTTTTTCTTTCTTGAATGTACGGAAGTCATTGTCGGTCGATCAAGTCCGTCTGTCTGCTGCTCATATCTTGTCTTGACGTTTACTAAACAAATTCAATTATACTCGAGTTGTTTTCTTTCTTGTTCTCTAGTAAATTATCAGCTTTTTTAGACATATTTTTATACAAAAATTATAAATTCAATATGTGTCTTGAGCGTTGTTATACATTTCTAAAGATTTCTGAAGCAAAATACACACATACAATAACAAAAAACAGAAACTAAAAACCAAGTGTTAGAAAAGCTTGTAAAAATTGATAAGATTTTACAAAAAAAAATATGAACAAAACTACATCAATTTGATGGTTTTCTGATAACAAATTTAAGAATCGCTTAATAACCGTTTACTAATTTATATAATGCCTTGAAAAGGCAGAAGAAACATGCCTAAACAAAGATGACAAGATTCTTTCTTTGACTTGAGATAATGGATATACGAATACATACATAGTTTAGTTTCGTTGGTAAATGCTAAGAAAAATTTGAACCAAATATTACATAAGCTAACCTACAATAATAATTTCATGTGTGTTAAGATAACTTAAAATTTAAAAAACTAAGCCGGAAACGAAACATCAGAAGAGATAGTTTTATCGGTATAGACTATTATCAACTGCTTAACAATAACAGACCTTTGATCCTTGATATAAGTACGATCCATGAATACCATACCATATATAAGGCCTATTAATTGAAATTAAAAAAACAGGAAATTTGAAAGAGTGAATGAAATATTTATTTGGAGGATAATTACAAAATTACCGTAGTCTAGTAGGTAGTATGTTGGCTTATTAGACGAAAGCCTGTGATTCCACCCCTGCTCAGACATCTCGAGTAAGACCAATATGAATAAAATACAACTGACATTAAAATTTTTCAAATCTGTCGTTCAGAATCGACATTAATCTATTAAGATTCCGCCACTCATGGATAAACAAACTTGACACACACGAATTGAGTGTAATCCCAACTAAAGCATTGCACTGAAATACTGCGGGTATTCCAACAAAAAAAGCCTAGCAGTCTTGATGGATAGGTCTTCTTACATTGTAAGATGGAAGAATTCAATCCAAAATATAATTTAAAGACGGTAAATCAGGGTGGTAGTAGCATCATGGTATGGGTGTCATTATCTCTATGACGTATCCAAAATGTAATGGAATAGGCTGATTACACCGAAATTTTGAAAAATTCAATGCTGCCGTATGTCTAAGAAAATATGCCACTCAAATGCGTCTTCCAGCAGAATAATGACCCAAAGCATACGACAAAGTACACAAAGAAGTGGTTCCAGGACAAAAAAATTAATGTTTTAGAATGGCCAGCACAGTCCCCTGATTTGAACGCAATAGAAAATTTGTTGAACGAAGTTAAAAGGGCAAGGGCAATCAGTGGAAAGTGTCCAACAAATTGCGACTAGCTTTGGAATGTTATACAGGATGCTTGGAACTCAATACCGCTGCATGTTTGTCAAAATTTGGTCGACTCAATGCCTAGAAGCTGTGCTGCTGTGCTGGATAACAAAGGATCCGCAACAAAGTACTAAGTACTAAAGTGGCACTAACGCTTCATGCAGCAATATATAGTATAAATATCTATTTAGTTTTACTTAGGCTAGCTATAGCTTTAAGATTTCATGAAGTGTCCTTATTTTTTTTCACACCTTACATACATTTATACAAAATCACCAAAAAATCAAAATATATTATAAAATAGCAAAAATTTTGTTTTTAATCTGTTTTCTACCGTTTAAGAAAAAATAAGTCGTTTAAACAAGAGAGAATTTTCGAGTTTTTATTCGGTTTTAAATATTATGTAAGTTTGGGTGGGTACTGTCCTTATTATTTTTCACATCACTGTACAAACCAAGTGGAAGTCCGTTCCAGCGTACTATCAATCGATAGCGTTTGAGAAATTGAACTGATACTTTATGTTTAATGGAATCTCGACTCAGAATAAATTTTGAATAATGCAAGGCATCGGCCGTTTAACGTTTCTCTTAAACTTCTAAAAGTCTGTGCTTAAGACATGGGAATCTAAAGTGATGTCCTTTAGAACTATCCACTTTATAACAAAATATACTTAAAAATTTGAATTAAAGTTTCCAAACCAAGCTTTAAGCCTAACAATAATGGTTTATTTTTTTACCTCTTCCAACAACATTTGAATTAAATTTGCTTGAATGAAATAAGGAAGGGATTTGCTAACAATAATTTTATGCTTCTATATAAAACTCCTCCTCATTATAAAAGGCATTTGCTCGTGTTTCAAGCATTATACGGAGATGGTTTTTGTACTCAAAAAGGCGTAAAATTTTTCGATAACAAAAATCTTTAATTTCATCACCATTATTATTACCACACATTGTGCTCTACGAATACGAGTATATGTATGTACTTACATATATACATATGTCGGGCAATGCGAATAAAATAATCGAATAAAAGAGTAATCGTTGCTGTTACCAACTTAACACGCATTTGCAATAAAAATAGCTTAAATGTGCACTAAATTTTCCAAACTCAACACAATTAATTTTGAAATGGTTTTTCTAAAACACAAAAAAAAAAAAACAACGAAAAATTATTTTCACACGAAAACCACTTGTTTTTCTTATATGCTGTTGTTGTTGTTGGTGTGCTGTTTATTTTTTCCACTTACATAGGTATACACTTTTCCGTTGAGGGTTGTATAATGACGTTTCTGTTATTTTTTTTTTCGTTTTCTTTGAGATGGTGTTGTTGCTGCCAGTTGTTGCTTGCTGCTGATCAGTTGATCGTTTCACTCTATTTTAAGACCAAGTTTTAGTTTTTTTTTAATAAAAACGTATAAAAAATAACAGAGAAATAAAATGTTGTTAAAGACGGTATTTCATTGTAGATTGAATGTTTTTAAATTTGTTTCTTTTCGATTATTTATACTTTTATTTTCTGTTTTATTTTTTTGGTTTGTATTTCAGCAAATCATATGATATTTAGCACAATTAATTATAGACGTTTGGCGATTTATTATATTTTTTGTTTTTTTTTGCTTTTATTTGGATGTTATTTTTTTATTTAAAAAAAAAAATTGCCACTTTTCTGATTTGTTTTTTTTTTTTCTTTGTTTAAAATTAACAAATTTAGTTTTATTTTTTAATTATTTAAACATTTGCTTTCTTTAATTATTTCTACTAAAAAAACAAAGAAAAAATAAATCACGGTTTAGAAAAAACAAAAAGAAAAAAATGACAAATGAAAACAACGGCTTAGAAAACAAACAAAAAAAAAAATACTAACAATTGCTGTTGTAGTCGCTACAAACACAGCAAGAGCATTAAATCACTGGCTGACTAACAGACTGACTGGTTTGGTTTGAATTGGATGGATGGGCTGCTTTTGGGGTTTTGGTTACTCGTCGGCGATAAAAACAAAACAAAAACTCAAACCAAACCACCACACTTACATACATATCTATACTATGTATACATATACGTTCATCTACTATTCGTTTCTCGGTTTTCGCTTCTTTCTAGATTTGTTTAGCACAACAAAAACAACAACAACGGGCAGCAACGGCAACAACGGCGGACGACGTACTTTGATGACGAACAGCTGCTCACTAAAAACTCTAAACAAAAGCTCAGCTTTGATATAAAAAAAAATCAAACACACACGCACACATACAAACAATAAGTAAATAAAATAATAACAAGTAATAAAATTACAGTCGGTCAAATCTGTTTTGACGATACCTTACATTGCAATGTAAGGTACACACTGGTTTATAAATAATTCAAAAATTTTATGACAATTAAGGTTCTTCTATACGAGATGGCTGTATGCTGCATTAATCGATTTTTAATCTCGATTTTCTAAGCTCAATGTCAAAAGGATATGATAATTAATCAGTGTCATCAAATACAAATTTAGAATTGTTTCTTTAAAATGTTATCATCACAACATAAATGCAGTATTCTCCTACCACCGGTAGTAGTGGTGTAGCGTACAGAAACAGAAAACCTGATTGGCAAGTTAAGCTAAGCTTAACTGAACTGAGAGTGCTGAGGTTGACGGAATAGTTGGACTGACTTGCTGTTGTTTAAGTAAAACTGGCACCGATCGACACTGTCATTACAAAAATATTACAAGAATAAAATAAAAATACTTAATAAAACAAGAAACAAAAAACAAGAAACAAAAAAAAACAAATAACAACAATAACAATAACTTAAAGAAGATAAATACAACAAATGAGTATAATAATGGAATTATTCTCTTCTTTTTTTTTTCCTTTTTTGTATTTGCTATTACAGACAATATTTTTTCATTTTGTTTTAATGTACCAGGGAATTTGTCTTCGTAATGCAATCTGTGAAACGTTCATTGTTCTTGAAAATTACCCTATTGTACTTAAAATTATTAAAAAGCATTTTGGAATTTTTTAATTAAAATTACAAAAAAGAAACAGAAAAAATTTAAAAAAAAGAATAATTTGTTTATTGCAAAACAAAAATTGTATGCAATTAACCATTCGTTCTTTTTTTTCTGTGTGTGGTAAAATAACTTCCAACGAAAAAATAGTGTCGAACAAATTATCAAATTTAAATGATTATTTTTATAAATTTATTAAAAATTAATGTTTATAATTTTATTCTTTATTGTGATAAAATTGCAAATTGTATTACAGTTATAACGAGCGAAGCAACTAAAAGCATATGCTCAGTAGAATGTAGGTTTAGTTACTTACTTAATTGGTCATTACAACAACCCTTTAGTCAGTTTAAAGTCAACTGGGAACGACAGATTTTTAACACTATTTCTACCACGATTTTTGGCACTTTTGCGTTTGGATGCAAATAATTATGGAAATAATTATTGAAACATGTCGTATTCCTATTCCTATTGTTCTCAAACAACAATCGAATATAAAAATTATAACGGGGAATTCAGTGTACCGAAAATTTCTGACATTTTCGAAAACTTGCTGAACAGAAGAATTTCACAATTTCACAAAATTTCCATGACTTGGTATAACAATACGAAGAGGAAAAAAAGACACCTCATGGTAGAAATATGTATATCATGTACGCTTATACTGATCCAGGATGAGCTGGAGGAAAATGATAACGCTAAATAAATTTAACAATTATTATACGAAAACTTTGAAATAAATTTAGTTTAAAATTTTGAAAGATGTCTTTTGACACCTTTGGTAGAAATACTGTTAAGAAACTTTTCATGGCAATTCAATTAAAGGAAGTCTTCGAAGAAATTGTTTTCCTATTTTGTTTTCTTATATGATATGTCTGGGCACTGGTTTAATCCACAGCCTCACGTAATAATAAGCCGCACTATCTACTAGACTATGGCGACTACAGTAGAGTGGGTTTGGTTAAAGAGCATCAAGCTACCGTCGCTTTTATGAACCACAATAAGCGAAATTCTTTGAAAAGAGGGTTTCGTAATAGACCTTCCGAATGCCACTCGTATATTTTGGAACAAATGTACCCTCCCAAAATTTTTAAGAAGTCACCGATAACCTCCCATAGAAATTTGAAAAAAAATATTTCTAGAAAATTTTTAACATTGTAGGAGAAACAGAATTGCCTTAAAACTCTAGTTTCCATGACATGTGGCACTATTAGATCTTGAATATATTTTATAATCAGCTCTCAAGTAAGTTGTGGTTTTCTTTTCCGGTACTGTTAAATAGTTTACTTTGTTCTGTTAATGTAGAATGTTGATCTGTTAACGTCAAAAACGTCTCTGTTAAATTTTTGGTTTGCGTCTTGAGTTTTCAAATTAAATTTTAAATTTATGTTCATTTTCTGCCCTCGAAGATAGCTAACCCAAGCTTTGAGAATTCTTCAAACACTAAGTCTGTTTCTGTCCTCGAGGTTAACTAACACACAGTCGTTTGAGTTTGTTTTGATTGGCTAATAGAATAGAAATTGGATTTCTTTTATACAAAGCTGTGGTATATAAAGTGATAGAGATTGTCCTTAAGCTCTGAGAACTTGGCTGGGGGATTCTTAAACAATATCAATATCAATATGAATGACATTGATAAAAGTTCATTAAAATTGTTCAATGAGCCAAGTATAGTCATTGAAAAACTTTGCAAAGTAAGACTGACTGGAATGAGAACTATGCTTAGATTTCACACCAAAATAATGGATTACGAGAGAGGTTTCAAATCTTCTAGGAAAATTAACGTTTTAGTTCCATTGCAAAGAAATTTTTTTTTATTCATCCCAGCCTATATTGTGCCACAGATTATACAATTTTGGAAAAACATTTCCAGTCATGTCAGAAACGTAACAAAATCGATAATTTTTAAAAATGAAAAATTTTCAAGCGGTCGGAATTTACAGTTAATCAAACTTGTAGTACTATTTTTGGTCATTGCTCAAATAGTAACGGTAAATTGTGTAATTCCTCCAGTTATTACTGCACTATAACAAGTAATTCTTTAATTGAAGGCGATAGACGGTTATCTCAGGTTAAAAATTTACTTTGCAAAGTCTGTAGGAGAAAAAAGAATACATTTTGCTCTGCTCACAATATTTCTTTGTTCATTGGTTGTATACACAATAACAAAATATTAAGAGTTTGTGGAAGTAAACTTTGAGTGTGCAAAAGCGAAACAAAGCTTAAAAGAAAATGTTAAAGAGTTTACTAAAGTAAAGTTCGAACGTGTAAAATAGGTATGTATAATATAATTCTTGAAATGAAAAACATGTGGACAATTCTGGTACAATTTTCTTTTGTGTAACGGCATCAAATCAGATGTCAAGAATACTAAATGCTTTTTCCAAGCCTAAACGGACTTAGGCCGGGTTCACCCACAGGTTTCTGAAACATTTTTGGTTCGGACAAAATTTTTTTTATATGGAGTTTGACGTTTCTCTCAGAGAGCGAGCGAAATTATTTTGTGCGAACAACTCTCAGTGTGAATTAAATTAATTTTAAATTTGGTCCGAACCATTTTAGAAAAGGTTGCCACACCATATGAAATTTATACAATACACAAATATTTGCAGAAGTTCATCGAAAGTCCCAGGGTCCATGCGATGAAAATTTATAAATGAATCTACGTAATTTAAACGCATTTCGGAAACTAGTGAGTGAAAATACCTTTTGGCTTCACTTTGTTTCAAAAGTGGTCTTACACCCGTCCTCTTGTTTATCTTTGATTTTCTTTTTTCATAAATATATTTTGCAAGTAATTTTACTTTGGTCACTTCAATGGTGAACAAGAGTAGCAAATGATTTATATCCATTTTATCCATCGCAGAACAAGATGTTTTTATTCTTACCAAATAATTCACCACAAATACTGTTTATTTTTTGTTATAAATATTAATTTTTTTATTTCTTTATTTTGACACATATATAATTAACTTTCTTAAGTTTATGCAAATATGTATTTACGTCATTTTTAATTAAATATGGCAGCACTGTTTTTACGACCAAAGTTTCTGAAATGGGTGAATCATGTTGTGGAAAACTCTCAGTAAGCAAGAAATTTCTCCGAACCAAAAATGTTTCAGAAACTTGTGGGTGAACCCGCCCTTAATGATGACAGAGTGTTCGCTTTGAGTTAAGTGAAGCTAGAAACGAAGATGTGTTGATAAATCTGACCAAACTGTTTAGAAAACCACAAGCAACTTGTGTACTGTGTCATCAGCCCATCAGACAGTGATGATTTTGAATGTTGATGATTGAGAGTATTTAAAAGTAAAAAAGTATTGTTTTTTTCTTTCCGTTCGCCTAAAAATTTTATTGTGATTAAAAATATTTCTAAAAATAATTACATTACAAAAATTAAATTACACAAATTTAAAGACATTTGCAAGTGCTCCATATGATAATAAAGTACCATTAATTTAAACATAGAGAGCGAGAGAGGCAGACATCAAAAGAGAAATTCTTAATTGAAATGAAATGTTAATCCCTTAAATGGTTTTATAAATCTAAATTCAATACTTCGTAGTTTAAGCCGAAATACCATACCATTCGTTTCATGCGACCTTGCGTTACATGCATCACAATATAACCAGTAAGGAAACGGAATTTTGACGTTTACCGGCGAATTATTAAAGGGACAGCAAATATTACCAAAAAGTATTTCTGACCATGTCTGATTGTAACTCTGTTTTGTTTATTTATGTTTTTTTTTAGTTTTCGGGGTGGGACGGAAGCAGTACTGCTGGCACAGACCCGGAGAACATGTTCAAATACGCAATGTGAAGCAAACTGATAAACATGGCGGCGGAAATATAATGGTTTGGGGATGCTTTACATGGCGGCATATTGGCTCTCTGCATTTAGTAGATGGTACAAGCGAAAAGAAAAAAATTTCCAATTTTATTGATAAATGAGCTTATCCTGGAAATGAAATTGTTTTTCAACAGGATGGTGATCCGAAGCACACAGCAAAAATTGTAAAGGAATGGATTGGGAAACAACATTTCCAATTGATGGAATGGCCAGCGCAAAGTATCAACCTCAATTCGATTGAAAATCTTTGTGCAATCAGGAAAGCCGGCTCGGGCAGTACGAAGCAGCCCCAAAGAACATGGACAAACTTTGGGATCGTATAAATGCGGAATGGAATCGAATTCCAAAAGATGTTATCGAAAATTTGGTAAAAAGCATGCCAAACCGCGTAAATCACGTTATTTCTAATAAGGGTCTATGGACCAGATATTGAAATTGGGTTAGTTTTTATAATTTTCTAGAAACGTGCAAACTTGAGTTTATGTGGGTTATTTTCGTTTTTTCTTTCAAATTCATTGAATTCATCTCATTAATTATTGTTTCTTTACTGCTAATTCTTAAGAATAAAATAATAAATTTAAAATAATATTTTTTTTGTTGTTGTTGGTATGGTTTTGTTTTTATGGATGACGAAACTCAGTATCGTGAACACGCACTCACTTCTGCGCGCCACTATATGTAAATTCATAAACATGTAATTAATTCCATAAATTCTTTTAAAATCACAATTTGATTTTCCAATTTTCCCAAAATTGCTAATTATTTTACCACAACAGCTGATCAAAACAAAAAACCAGTCACATAAAACGCATTGTGTGTAACTTGCAATAAAAACCGCATAGAATGCATGAAACGCAAGATCACATGAAACGGATGGTATGGACTTTCGGCTTTAGGAATTTTTTTTTTATTTTCATGTTTTTCTGTTCTCTCTTATTTATACTTACGCTCTTTTATTTGTTCTTTTTTCTCGCACACACACGCACGCACACACAATTACACTTGTTCTCTTGCTTGCTCTGTGTAATTACTAAATGGTTCAACTGTTTGTTGTTGTTGTTGCTGCTGTTTCGTTCAAGTTAACTGATCGTAATAATGATGATGATGTTGTTGTTCTTCATTAAACGAATTCTCTTTTATTCTGCTTGCTTAACAAATTTTGTACAATATTTTCCCTAATTTTTGCTTTTCTATTAAAAATTTATTTTCCAAAAAGCATGAACGGCATGAATTATTTTGTTTTTAATTTTCTTTTTAAACTCACACTACTAAGCAAAGCTTTTAATTTTCTCTTCTTCGTTTTGTAAATAATTTTTCTATTGTCAAGAAAAGGTTTTATTTCGTGTATTTAATTTTTTGGTTGTTGTTGTTGGTTGTTCAAAAAAAAAATATGTTTGAATCTCTATGGCATAAGTTGTTATTGACTACTTTTCGTTTTATTTTCTGTTTTATTCACTCTTTTCTTTGTAGTTGTTGCATTTATTTTTCCTTTCTTTTCATGTGTTAAGAAAAAAACCAGTTATATTGTTGTAGTTGTATTTTTAATTTTTTGTTGTAATTTTATGGTCTTTGCACTTTTTTATAGAAAAAAAAAATAAATAAAGAAGAAAACAGTGTTTCTTTTTTGTTTTGCATGAATCACGGTTATACAGAGAAACAACGAAACAAGTCAAACAAACAAAAAAATGTTTTTTTTTCGAAATAAACTAATAAAATAATAAAAAAAACAAAACAGAAACAAAAAAAAATAACAAGTCTTCGTCGAAAACCAAGCTGAGAGTTTCAAAAACGCAAACACAACCACAAATTCAAAATGAATGATCACCACCGCAAACCGTCAAAACGAGACTGAATAAAGTTTTGAAAATTTCATTCGCTTGTGGCCGTTTTATTATTTCAATTTTTAGTTTTTTATTTTTTTTTTTTTTGTAATTCGTTCAAGATGCTGGCTGGTGTTAGTGTAGAGTGAGTACGTGTGTGTAAATTGCTGTTAATGATAAAAGACACAGCACGAGAGAGCGAGAAAATACAATAACTGTTATTAGATTACTACTAACATAATATCATCTGCAAAAGCTTGAACTTCAAATTACAAATACCATACAGACATACATAATAGCTGATACATATATTCCAGTTTTAAATCAGCGTTTTTTAATCCTTTTTTTGTCAGGACCTGTTTTTGAAATGTTAAGACGAACTGTAAATGTCACGAGTATAAGTTTAACAGTGAGAGTTTAAACTTTGAAGTTATTTAGGTTCTCACACTCTCTTTCTCTAGCTTCATGTACACAAAAGCAGTGGTTCCCTATCATAGTAAATATAAGCGATTTTTTATGAACAAAAAAAAAATAGAAGATAAACTGTAATCAAATAAAAATAATAATCATCACTATTACTATTAGCGTGAGAGGGTCGTGGGTTCGATTCCCACCAGCAATAAGGTCTGACTTACTCAGCTCATAATAATTAAATATAATTTGTTGTTGTATTCTAATAAATAAATAAATAACTTTAATTTTAAAGAAGTTGCACCATTGGACAATATATTGTATGAGTAAGAAGCTTGTGTCCTTAAATATTTTAAATCATAACAGGCGGATTGTTTGATTTAGTAAGTAATGGATAATAATATTGGCTCTTAGCGATTGTTCAGTGCATTGTATAATGCATTACAGCGAGAATTGCTCCTTTAGCCGCACTGTCTGTATGTGCAACGTGCTTTTTTTTAGCACTTATGGGATAAATAGTTGCGGAACTAATACCCATAATTCCCGTTGAAAAACGTTATAATCCGATGGGTATTATTAACGTTTCTTGAAGTGCATAAAACTTTTTAAATTAAATACCATCCTTAACCAGACTTTTGATCTGCGTTCAGTTTAGTTCTCCATCAACAGACTCTATCTTATCTACCAAGCTGCTTCGCCATGTCCCTGTCGGCTGACGAAGGCATTGCGTTCAATGTGGGTGTTAGTCGACGACAATTTTTCCGATATTGTCCATGATCCATGTTCCATGATCGCAACTTTATCTTCTGAATTATATGCATCTACAAAATCTGTGCTATAAATATTTGCGATTAACATTCGTTGGTGATTATTATTGGCGTTATAGATGATGAGTTTCACTAGTTGACGTAAATATATTCTTTAATCAGTGACCATTGCAGGTCTATCAGAGTATTCATGGTTGAGATCAGTTGTTGATTTGACGATCGATAACATTTATACATCTAAATATTTAAATCTTATTTGTTCTTTTGAGCTGATCGATGTTAAAGTGCTGCCAATAGTTTATATTTTTCATACCAAGCTGAATTGACCAATTGATCATATAAAATTTCAATTTGCTTTCAAAACTTCGTCTGTCAGCTTTTATTTTCCAGAAAAAGTTTTTGAAATGATTTAATCGCGCTGCAGAAGACTCTCGGTAGAAAATTTTGTCCGGCTTTACGTTCCGTATAATCCTGAGCCTCTCGTACGATTCGTATAATTGTCAAGTAAATTTAAAACACCTTTAAGCGGTAAAATATTGTTGTCACTAAATGGCAACACTGGATTATGCTATTGTCACAGAGTCCGACCGTGCGGGTGATAAATCATTTCTCATTAATTTAAAGTGTCCATTCTGATCAATTTAAAAGCACTTGTAATTTAATTAAAAATAAACAAAATATAAAAATAAATGCCGAAGACTATTTTTTTTTTATTCTACGCATAGGTATAAGAGTGAGAGAGTGGGATTGAGAGAAAGAGAGGGATTTTCCTATAATGTGTACCACTGTGAATAAATAAACAATTTTATTAAACATCTGTTTCTCTTTAACATTTGTTTATGAAATATTTGGAATACGATTGTTTACATTTCTAAACGAGCGGCTCACTTTTGCCATCTACGACTTATTTTTGTGCAATTAATTGGAATTATTTTAAATAAATGAAGTGATCAACAACAACAACAACAACAATAAATGCGACAAAAAGAAACACTTGTTAATTGAGAATAAATATTCAATTAAAGAGATGATTGTTACAGCGACATTAAGCAATTGTTTACAGAGGAAGAGAGTGAACATTAGAAATGTTATTAGAGCGACCACATGAGTGGAGAAAACAAAGAGCTCCTTCTGCTTGTAATAACAATTTTTATCACGCTCAGCGTTGCCACTTATTTTTTTAACTTTTTATTTGTGGGAAAAAAACTTCATTTCTATAAAAGTGTCATAATTTTAAAAGAAACTACCTCTGACCGGGACTAATAAAATACAAATTTTTTATATAAATACGTGAATATTAATTATTGACTTTTTTGAAAACTGTTTAAAAATCTCAAAAAACTTCGAAAAAAGCGAAAACTTGGCAAGTGGCAATCCTGGTCATGCTGTACTTTTTACATTTACTCAATAGATGGTGCATAATTTTATTGATTTTCTCTTGTTTTCACTACATAATAGACGTCTAAAACTACTTCTCTCATTATGTTTATTTTATCGGCGTTGTATGGTGTAACGTCGTACATTATTTTGTTGATATACAATATTTTAGTGTTGCCAATGAACATTAAAAAAAGTACTTTTTAAAGAAGAAAAGGTTTTTAAAGTGGAAACGGTTGTCATATGGTAAACAACATTCTTATGGGGCCCCTACGCGTTGCGTTTAGTTGTACAACAATATTGGATAAATCAGTTGGTCGTTTGCTTCACTTGTTTCGAATTTTACTTAAAAATTGTTTTTTTGTAGCATCATTTCGGTCGTTGGTTGAATGAAATTTTTAATCTTCAATTAAATTTTTAATCTTCAACTAACCGATATTTTATAACCTCCGCCAAAGTCTACATTACCTCCACGAAATATAACCGTGCCCATGTGTAGCACGTAGCGCCGTCTAGTAGAAACTACATGTCGTTGGTGTCAATGTTGTCCTGAAAAAAATATGGACCGATGATGCCACCCGCCAGCCCAAAATCCACACCAAATATTAATATTTCCGTGATGCTATTTGGTCAAGCTGAATATATTCATCATTGAATATAATTTTTCGTTGAAATTAAGGTCATTTGTAACACACACACAGTTTGCACAGTTTCTATAGTAAAAATTACTAAATATATGACAACTAAATTGTAATCGGTAGCTCCAAGATGGTCGTTATCAACTGTCGATGTTCAGAAGACTTTGTCCCTCATCTAAAATTCAGTGATTTTTTTATGTCGGATGGCAACATTGGCATTTTAACATTCTTCTGTTTTATCATTTCTATCGATTCCGCCATCTAACGTTTTTCTTTTCCAACTAGTGCTTATTTCGTGAATGGTAACACTTAGCTCATGTCTGATTTGAAAGCTAATTAGTTTTATCCTTCCGCTGAACGAATATGGACCATTAAATGCGTTTTCGCTTCGCTAAGTGGGCCTGCGATCGACTGACAGAAGATGCCGATTTTGGCAAAAAAAATCATCTTTTCAGATGAAGGTCATTTTGATCTTGGCGGGTATGTAAACAAGCAAAATTGTCGCATTTGGGGCACAGAAAACGCGCATGCATACATTGAAAAGCCGACGCACCCAAAACGAGTCACTGTTTGGTGCGGATTTTGGTCCAGAGGCATAATTGGGACATTTTTCTTCGAAAATGAGCAAGGAGTGGACGTTACAGTCAATGACGATCGTTATCGGGCCATGTTGAACGAATTTTTGTTCACAAAAATTGAAGAGGCGGATATTGGCAACATTTGGTTTCAAGAGGACGGCGCTACGTGCCACACAGCCGAAGCTACACTCGATGTTTTGCGCCCTGTTTTTGAAGATCGCAATATCAGCCGCAGAGCTGACGTCGTTTGGCCACCTCGGGGCTGCGATTTGACACCGTTGGACTATTATTATTTGTGGGGTGCCGTCAAAGATAAGTGTTATGCCGACAAGCCAGAGACAATTGACGCTTTAAAGGACAATATTCGTGAAGCCATTGGTGAAATACAGCTGCACACAATCGATAATGTGCTTAAAAATTGGACCGATCGTGTAGGCTACTGCATGGCGAGCCGAGGCAGCCATTTGAATAAAATTATTTTCCATTATTAACCGGAAGGATTATACTTTCAAATAAAAAAAGAAATTTGAGAAAATATTCAGTAGTTTTTTTTAAAGCATTTTCAAAAAAAAAAGTTATTTTGCGGACCCTTTATTATAGTTATTACAACAACAATACCAATGCGAACTGTTACGACAACAAAAATAATACATAAACTGTTGCACATTGTAAACAATTTCAAGTCTTCTAAAATTGTTAATTTTTTTGTGTGCTTTTTGTTGTTAAAAAGTCAAATGTTGTTAACTTTTTTTTTTATTTTATTCTACTTTTTTAGATTTAAAAAGTATTTTTGTAATCAACATTATTAATGCCACCTTCAAAAAATCTTTATGGTGGCCTCAATGGATGCCAGTACATTTTCTGGTATCCATAGTTGTTGGTCTTTAACTTTAAGTGTGCCTTTGTCTGATTGTAACTGAAATGTTTTACACCCGTCCCAAATTTATGTTTTTTTAATCAGTCAACTACAAGAAACGAAAAGCAATAAAAAATAAACAAACAAAAAATGAAATAAAATTAAAAAAAATTGTTAAATTCGTCCAATTGATATTCTTTGTTGGTTCCAAAAGTTCATTGAATTTTTATATTAAAATAATAATAATAAAAAAAGAAGAAAAAATAAAACAAAACAAAATCTTTTTTCTGCGTTTTTGATATTTTTTTCCGTTGTTTTAGATTTTTCTGAAGTCGTAAAACATGTCAAAAACCCCTTTTTAATGCATTTTTTGTTATTATTTTTGTGACTTTATAATTTAATCAGTTTTGTTGTGTTTATTTTTCTTGTCTTTACCATTAACCCCTTGGGTGTTTGCAAAGTCTGAGAAATTAGCATATTTTACAAACCCAATTAATCAGACATGTTACTTAAAACAGGGTGTATCATTGAATCTAATCTTGACAAAAATGTGTAATAAATAATTAGAACAGCGCAGTCCTAGTAGTCTTGGGACGATATGTAGGTGATCATTGCATTACAACGACTTTTGGAAAATATAAAACACTAGCTGTACCCTGCGCGTGTTGCTGCGCCACTTTAAATAAATAATTAATTAAAATAAATTTGAAGGAAAGACATTACACAAATCTCCAATTAATTTTGAATCATTTTATTGATTTTGTTTCCCGTTGTCCTGATGATTCAAATGAAGGGGCCTGAGTAGTACGCATTCGATAAGTTTCTAATCTCACTTGTCGTTGTTCAAGTGGTTCAAACGAACGGGTCTCAGCGGCATATACTCGAGGATTTTCCAGTCTCAATGCTCGTCTGATTTTGAGGCTCGTAATGGTCTTTTCTTCCGTGCTTTAAGTGTAGGTCGACCAATTGGTTGTCATTCATTTTGAATAATTTTCAGTGACGCCATCCATGGGAAATTAATCGCACCAACCTCCGTCGACTCATGCGCAACAACTTTGTTAAAGAATGCACAATTTGCGATTTAATTCATTTTGAGTAATTTTCAGTGGCACCACCTGTCGGAAATTGGTCATACCAACTTAGAAACCTTCGTCGGCTCATGCGCAACAACTTTGCTAAAGATCATAACATGATTAAATGCACAGTTTACGATTTAATTCATTTTAAGTAATTTTCAGCGGCGCCACCTATCGGATATTGGTCATACCAACTTAGAAACCTTCGTCGGCTCATGCGCAACAACTTTGCTAAAGATCATAACATGATTAAATGCATAGTTTACGATTCTATAAGGTACATACAAACAAACATTCATTTTTATATATATAGACTATGGGAGGTGACACGCCCACTATAGCCAATCCGCCCATTTTGTTCATATATACGTCAAAGTAGTCCATACAAAATTTGAGGACTCTAGCTGTTGCAGTTTATGAGATATGCGACATTAAATAGTTATTGGGTATGTGGGCGGAGTACCTCGCCTACTTGAAATTTTAAAATTAAAAAGTAACCTATAACTCCTTCTAGACATACAGGAAGATACTGTGAAAATTTTAAGAAAATCGGTCCAGCCGTTTAGCCGTCTATAGGCTTCAAACAAACAAACAAACCCACAAACAAATAAACACACATTCATTTTTATATATAAGATGATGGCACCAGATGTGTAGGTAGCCAAATTCTTAAGTAGAAAGTGCCATAGGTTGGCGTATTGATTTGGTTGAAATTTTTCCATGCTTTCTTACAACCGTAGAATTTTGGGTAGAGCGAACGAATTACTTTTTTCGATTAATTTTTTAATTTCATTTTTATGGCAAGAGATATTTTAACCGTTTGAGTTTTGAAAAAACGCCGAAAATTCTCCAACGTGGATTAAACGTTTATTTGAATTGATACTATAAATAAATGCCTGCTATTTACTTTAACTCCAATTTTAGAATACTATTTCTTGCATTCTACCCAGTATCTCACCAATGTCAGCTGCAGTATTAACATTCAGACCTTGAACTGTGCCTGTCTTGACCCTCTACACGAGAGAAATCACATTTTCCCATAAAAAACAGTCTAGTAAAGTAAATAGAATGTTCTCGGCGAGCAATGGAGTGTTCCAACACGTGAGATTAGGTCGGGTTATGACAAATTGGCAATCGCATATCGCATCTGGGTCCAATTCTGTTATTTATGTATAACTTCTTGTAGGTAGCTTTCAACTGTCCAGACAGTTTTATAAGGATTTATGGATTTTGTTCAGGAACGTTCTGTTAATAAATTGGTTTCCAAGTAGCGATCAGTGAAGACAATTTGTTGCCTTCGCCATCATTACAGCTTCTGCAAAAGATTGCGTGAGGCATTTTTTACCACACTGCTGTGCCAATGCCAATATCACATACGAGTATAAATTCGTTAACTGTTAGAGATTAATTGCTTACCAAACTGGCTTCTCATAGGTTCATGGTAGCATAGGAATTGTCGCATGTGACAGCGACGTATTAAAACTACATGTCAACCAAGTCCAATGCTTCCATTTTATGGAAAAAACAATCTGTAATCATGACAAAGTGCGTTCCAATGATGCCGTTGTCGCAAAACTGCATCTGCATTTGTCAAGGTATATTGGCTGCTTTTACCTCAATAGAGGCGCATGAAATCCAGTATTTTTGGCAATTAGACAGAGGACTTTCGTGTCAAACACATCTTCAATTTCAAGAAACCAACAACAATTGATTTATTTTTACTACACAGCGAATGCCTCTTTGTTTCTTTGGCTAGAAATTTGCAAAGTATCTGCGTATCAGCAATGTTACCAACGTTCCTATAAGGAACATAGAGTCTCAGAGGTTTCGTTAATCGTTCGCTTTCAGGCGAGCAAATGATTAGTCGACAATGGGGTTAGTATTCCCACATTTGTATACCGAGCCACTTAATATAAGTATAGAAGCCCACATGCAATTGCTATCTGACAGAATTGAAATGTAGGCGTGGCTGCTTCACCATAAAATTAATATTAACATAGCATAAAAAACTAAAAATTAGGGCCATTATTACAACTTGCCGTTAACTAAAGGGAGGATTTTAACGGGCAGACAATTTGTTTTTCATCATTATAAGTGGACAATAAGGTAGAAGTGAGCGTTAAGCTAAAGGCAGGATCATCCTACCTTTAACGTTTAAAGTTAAGTTTATGTTTGTTGCCATATTATACATTATTTTCAATGTGGCAACTTCAAATACAAACAAAATAATCAAATACAACAAAGAAAGCCCGTCGTTCCCACTGGGTTAAAAAAACTTGTTTAATTGAGCAGTGTTATCGACATTGCTCCGGCACTGCCATATTTTTGGAAACAGTTCACTTTATTTTATCTATAGGTTGTAATAATGAAAAGTTAAAGGTGACTTTAAAGTTCACTTTAGCTAAAGTTACCTTTTACTAAACCCAACTTTAACGGCAAGTTGTAATAATGGCCCTTAGGGTAAAAATTTTTTGACGTGGTATGTTAGGAAACACACGCTCAAAACGAAAATGATTTTTAACGATTTTTTGGAGTTAAAATTTAACAAGATTCATACACAATATGTATGTATATAAATTATATGTATTACATCTACGTTGCTGATCGATAAGAATGTGAGAGAGATTGGGAGGGGGACACTGAAATGGTACACTTTTGAATTGAATGGGTTAATGATATAAAAAACTAATGTTTTCCTTGCTCTTTCCAATTGTCCTCTCTATCTTGCACTCTCTGCCTCTACTCGCTTTTAAAAGCGCTTTGAATCGTTTGGAAAATGTTTAAGTTTTTGTTTTTTGTTTTAGCCAAGTAGTTGCGGTTGCGGCTTGTAATAATAGCACATGGCCAAAAAGCCAACAAGTGAGCACAGGTAAGAGCGCGAGTAAGTTAAGCGTGTGAGCAACTGAGTACGTAACATTGTAAGTAATAAAACGTGTTGGCATTTTTAATGCAACTTTTAAGTATTTTTTTCTTTCTTTCTTTCTATTTCTTAACTATTTTTACGTTGTGGTTATTGTTGTTGTCACTGATGATGTTTTTCCTCTTCTTCTTGATTCGTTTCATTTATTTAAATTGGAATTGAAAAACAAAAAACCCCAGCAACTGGAAAAATATGCAAAAAAAAAAGACAAAATAGAAACAGAAACAATTTACGTGACTGTTTAAAAGGCGCAGCAGAGTCACGTTTTTTGCATTTCGCAAAAAGAAGCATCATTCGGCGAAAAATACACTTGTTGATGGGAATCTTATTTTCACGCGTCCTCTGAAGAATGCAAAAACAAAAAAAAAAGGCACAAGTTATTGACGCCCCCCTGGGTTTGACACCCTCTATTGAGATAACATGAAAACAGAGAAAAAATCTATACTAAAAATAAACAATCCACTGCGATTATGAATGACTGACTTTAAGTATCGCTTTTTGCAAAAAAAAAAGAAAAATTAAATAAAAATGTAATAAAAAAATTATAAGAATAAAGTCAGTCTATGCAAAATACAATATGAGATAAGCACACAATGGAAGACAGTTTAAGGCGCTTATCTAATAAATGCTTGGAAAAAAATCAACATTTTTTCCTTTTTCTTTAAATAAAACATTTAAAAATGTCAACGACAATAGCGCTGTTTGTTGCAAACAAACAAAAGATAGGAAAAATATTTATAAAAAAATAATTATTTATTTTTGAAAACGCCTTTAAATTTGTTTTTATTTATAAACAAAAAAGCAAGACAAAAAATTGTGTAAAAATCCTCCCACTTTATCGATAAAAAAAAAATATAGACTCGTAATATCACTTGAACCAGCATAATTTTTTTTTAATGTTGGATCCCTTATTACGAAAATGATTTGAGGTATAAAATTGAAAAACTTCTTGAGCTTATAAAAATAGAATAAAATAAGAATAACAATAGACAGGAGATACAACAAAGAAATCAAAATCATTATTATCTTTCTGTTTTCATTCAATTTAAATTTATTTAAGCATTTAATCATTACTATCAAGCAAACAATCTTACAAATACTTGTACACACACACACACACAAACCCTCTCACACTCATACACTCTATTTGCCATCTAACGATGGACAAAATGAAGAGCGTTAAAAATGAGATGAACTAGAATCACAGATAAACACAGACAGATATTTACTCTGTATGGTATACATATGTATGTATGTATGTACGAGTACGTTTAAAATCTTCAACTGCATACCAGATTTAAATCGCATATGACCAACCTAACAACAAGTGTCACCATACTGCACCAGCTTATAAAACACTGAGGAACACTTTTGTGGTAATTTTCAGAAGGTAAGAAATCTCAAATCAATAGAATTTAGGATAGAGAGCTAAAGTAGAATCTCAAAATTGTCTAGCATTTTAAACCCAAACTTTTTTATGACCTTTTATATTCAGTATTCAATTAAATCCGGTTACAATTTGTTTGTAGATGGGTTAAAAGTATAATATCTGTGGTAATATCGGACCAATACATACATACATATGTATACATATACATAATTGGTCATTACAAGCCTTCAGTCAGGATTACGACCTAGCTCCACACACTACTTATGCTGTGTGCGTTAATTTTATCTATAAGTGACGGAACCTACATTTTAAAGCCGACTCCCAACGACAGATTTTTTTGAGAAACTTTTCATGGCAATTTTTATTTACTCTCAGAATTGTTGCTAAAAATCTACTGAGAGGAAGTCGTCGAAGAAATATATTTCGTATTTGGATTTGATCGAGATGTCTGACCTGGTGTTTGAACCGTGGCCTCACGTCTGATAAGCTAACACACTACCTACTAGACTACGGCGAATCGAACCAATGCTTAGGGCAAATTAGATTATGGGAGACAGAGGAAACCGGAATTTTAGATTGTAGATATACGATTGAAATCTGTTTGTATGTTATAAGTAACACAAAAGACTTTTGTAGGAAGTGCGACTAAAAATCGCATTATGTGTGTAATCTGTAATATACCACAAGTGAATGTGCTTTACAGGACAGGTATCTGTTACGTGAAAATATGCGATTTTCGAGAACAAGTCACTTTATTCCCCTTGAGCACCGTCTGTCAAAGTAGCGGTAGAACAGCGAACACAAACCATATAACGAGGTATTCTTATAAATTAATACAAGGCACTTTCGGCCGAGATGCCTCAATATGGGTTTTGAGGCACGGAGCCATACATCATAGTTATACTGCATCTTCGGTCTTATGTAAACGGTGTACGTATGTATGTATATTGTAAGGAGGTCAGATGAAGTAAATTATTTCTTGCACTATTTTAAGAAACCGATGCTTCTTACGACAATTAAAAACAAACTAGCGAACATCTCTCATTGAATTTTCATGTCATTATTCCATTTCACTCGAATGCCTTATTTTCATACGGCAATCAAGTACCAAAACTATTATATTTTTGGCTCTTGTAATTATCTTAAAAATATTTTGATGGAACAATTTGATTCAGTGCAAGGCATAAATGCATTAGTGACGTGGTCATATTTCCGCTTCAAAGAAAAATAATTTGGAGGGCGTTCACTGCCTGTCACTACATGACGAATTTAACGTAAAGTTTTGGCTTTCAAGGTTCAGTTGAAAACAACTCATGAATAACATTAAAGAACAACTGAATTATTGGAGCCGGTATGAAACTGGTGTGTTTTGGATTTGAAAAATACAATCAATGCCTTTTATCATTTAGGAATTGAGGCTATTCTAGTGCCAAATGAGTTAACTAAGGCTGTCACCAGAGTTAACTAAGGAAACTATTGATTTGGCAATGAATGAGTGATGCATTGGATCGTTAGAGTTCATAATGAATCACTCGAGAAGGAAATAGACGACCTCTGTTAGACTTCGATGTCTAAGATCAGAAAAAAGTTTTCGGACCAGAAGGTCAGTATTGAACAAATTGATGCAAATATCGATAATTGACGTCAAGTTGGTCAATATTTCTACTCAAAATCATTTTTCTTCTACAGATTTAGTAAAATATTTGAGTAAAAATATAATCCATTCTGTGGTATTTAGAACAGAGTGAAATTGAAAGAGCACCATATAAATCAATATTCATCAACAATATAAATAAAAGTCAACTGAAATTCTTACCTTAAACTCCAAATACTGCTTCCGTACACTACATAACAGCTGTTCATCTTAATATCGCCTCTTCTTTTGTTACTTCGGTATTGAGTATATATATGTATATATACATATGTACATACGTATGTATTTCAGCCATTTTACAGAAATATCGCACAGGAATGAATATCCGATAATATTAACAATTAACATCGCCACAATTGTTGTATACATCTCCAGACATGGTGTATTACTACTTCAATTCCCCAATGTCTTTTACAGTTAAACAACCGAATTTCATTGTGCTCCAAGACGGTCGGGTGAGGTCCCAAGCGAACTATTTTCCATTTCATTCAGTTTTTTCAATTAAGAATGAATGGGTGATCAGTTTTATGAAGATTCATTTCTTTATCGATTTTAGCGTCTTTTTTAATTTTTTCTAAATCTATTCGGCCACATTATTCTCGCCGTAACAATTAATTTTCAAAAATGAGAAAAATACAACAACAACAGTGCTTACGGTGTAATCTAACTCTACAATAACAACACATGCAATGGGTAAATGCGATTACAAAGAAAATCAAAATAGCAACAACAACAACAAGCCATACACACACAACATTTAACAATAATGAAAATGAAGAAAAAAATACACTCCACACTGGCACCGACTGGTACCCTCACAATCACAACAACAACAATGAAACATAAATAAAATTATAACAACAACTACACAAGAAATACAACAACAATAACAATCCAGTATTAAGCTTATTTTGACTCTTTTACAAAGTATTCCCGCTCTTTTCCCGTATTCTCGCGCTCTCTCTCTATCTATAAGTTGTATTATACAACTGATTTTGATAATTAGGCCTGGTTCACCCACAGGTTTCTGAAACATTTTTGGTTCGCACAAAATTTTTTTTATATGGAGTTTGACGTTTCTCTCAGAGCGCGAGAGAAATTATTTTGTGCGAACAACTCTCAGTGTGAATTAAATTAATTTTAAATTTGGTCCGAACCATTTTAGAAAAGGTTGCCACACCATATGAAATTTATACAATACACAAATATTTGCAGAAGTTCATCGAAATTCCCAGGGCCCATGCGATGAAAATTTATAAATGAATCTACGTCATTTAAACGCATTTCGGAAACTAGTGAGTGAAAATACCCTTTGGCTTCTCTTTGTTTCAAAAGTGGGCTTAAAACCGTCCCCTTGTTTATCTTTGATTTTCGTTTTTCATAAATATATTTTGCAAGTAATTTTACTTTGGTCACTTCAATGGCGAACAAGAGTAGCAAATGATTTATATCCATCGCAGAACAAGATGTTTTTATTCTTACCAAATAATTCACCACAAATACTGTTTATTTTTTTGTTATAAATATTAATTTTTTTATTTCTTTATTTTGACACAAATATAATTAACTTTCTTAAGGTTATGCACATATGTATTTACGTCATTTTCAATTAAATATGGCAGAACTGTTTTTACGAACAAAGTTTCTGAAATGGGTGAATCATGTTACAGAAAACTCTCAGTAAACAAGAAATTTCTCCGAACCAAAAATGTTTCAGAAACTTGTGGGTGAACCCGCCTTTAGAGAGTGATAGATAGAGAGCCAGTGTTGCCGTTTTGCTCATTTCTAACCGAAATTGGTTATTTTTTCCTCAATTTGTAAGGATTGTTTTTTTTTCATATTTTTCGATTACAGTTGACTTAAACATTTTTTCGTTCTTGGCAACACTGGTGGTGGTTGGAAAAATTCGCTTGTTGTAAAAATTGTAATTAATTCGCACATTCTTTTTCCGTTTCCGGGTTTATTAAGTAAAAATTACGCCCCGTTTGTTTACTGCACTATGATGGTCTGTCTGTCTAAATAGGTAGTTACAAAGTTACTACAGTAGTCCAAAAAGCAACTGTTCAAACCCCAGGTTAGACAAAACGAAAACAAAAAATAAATTTGATATATAAAGATAAAATAAATTTGTTTGTTAGATTTAGGTAGGGGAAAGAAAAAAGTAGGTAGGGGTGGTAGGTAGGTAGGTGTAGGTGTAGGTGAGGTGGTAGGTGTAGGTGAGGTGGTAGGTAGGTAAGGAGGTTAGTTGTTGTTGTGGTAGTACAGTGGTGTAAGTAGGTGTAAGTTCGGTCGCCAAACCCAACCAAAAAAACTCGCCATTCGTTTGAAAACAAAAACATGTTGGTTGGTGGTCGTCCGCTGTTGGATAAAGAAAAAGAAAAAATATTTTTTTTAATTAATTTTTCTTTTGAGTGTGAAATTCACCAATTGTGGTGAGTTTTTTCACAAAATGTGGTGAATTTTTTCCGGTGTGGTGAATAAAATCGAAATTCACCAAAATGCCGTTATTCGAAATGGGTACTGTGTTACCATAAATCCATGTACTGTATATTGTGATTTGGACGGTTCATGTCTAGAATAAGCAATTTTCACATCTGTTAGTGGAGGCATTCACCGATATGTCTGGTTACTGACTGCATTAAAACAATGTTGCCATTGTGTCATTCTATTTAAAATTCTAAAAAATTAAAATTACAAAAAATAATTAAATTTTAAGTATTTTGTAAATGAATTTTTGAATAATTTCTTTCTTTTTTTTGCAAATTGGAAATTTTTTGTCGAAATATTTATAAATTTTTGTGTTTTTTTGTTTGAATCGGATCTAAAAATCGGATCAGGAAAAATTAATTAAATTTTTTTATTATTAATTTTTTAAAAAAAAAAAGCTATAGACAAACAGATTCCTGATTTTATGATTTGCGCTTTTCAACTACTATAAATGGGTTAGGCACGCTAATGGTAAAGGCCTTAAGCCCCGGTTAGCCACAGGCTAGCGTATGTATTTTAGATTACGAAAAGCAGTGATAATGCGCTGAATGAACCGTTGCGTCGAATTTTTTTACTAAACCTACGTTTTTTTATAAAACTACCATTTGATGAAAAAAGTACTCTTTCAGTTATAGGTTCAGTACTATTTCAAAATTTTAATTCTGCAACACTGTTCTGGTGTGAAGATTTTCATACGTTCGACAGTATGGTATATAAAAATGAAATTCAACACTAAACCGTTAAAACAAAGACCGACATCTTGGTACATCCTTCGACTATATTACCAAATGTGTGGTTTGTGTCTGAATTAGGGATTTTTTTAATATCGATAAGTATAGATAAGAGCCACAAGCACTGAGTAAATAGAAAGAAGTATACTTAACGAACGCAGTGTTGCCATTATTAAGGAAATTCTATTTATTATGAGGTTAAAAAATTAAACTTTGTATGTAATTTGGGTGAAAAACATATTCATAAAATAAAATTAGTTAAAGACGGTGGGTGTCTATGGTGCCTTAATTAGTCATAAAAAGGAAACGAAATTGAAAATCGAAATACTAAACCACAAAATAAATTCATAAAGCTTACAAGAGATTGTACATGGTTTTCTTTTGATATATAGAGGTCACTATTCTCACTTGTAAAAGGACGTCTGTACAGTGCTGCCGTTTACGGTTATTTCTAAAAAAACTGAGTACTTTTTTATTCAATGTGTAATTTTCGTTTTTTGTTGTTCTTTAAAAAAATGTAAATTTGTGCACATAAATTTTATTTTTTTCGTAAAATGTTAAATTGTGATCAGAGTTAATTTTTGTTGTATTGAACATAATTTAAATTTGATAAAAATGGAAAAAACTGTGAATTCTAATCTGTTTCGAACCATAATTTATGCTTGGTGGGTTTGTTTTATTAAATGGCTCTGCTTATGGAGGTGAAACTTACTTATTCTAGACACACACCGTTTACTTGATCCCTATTAGTACACTGATGTATTCTAATACTGTACCTATTTCGAGTAACGGTACTTTGGTGAATTTCAATTTTAACACCATACCGTATAAATTCATCACATACTACAAAAATTCGCCATCCTGCATACTCACCACACTAAGTAAATTGACCACAGTTCCCAAAAATTCATCACGCTAGAAACACACCACATTTAATGAAAACTAATTAATTTTTGTGGGTTGTCTCCTCCGTCCGTCCGTCAACATACCAATGCACCAACCAGATCAATCAGAAAAACCACATAAACCACATCCACACGCCATTAAGTCCTTCTTAAGCGATAATGAGCTTAATTTTTATTTATACAAACCGAAAAAAGAATGTTCGAGTTTGAAAACGAACAAACAAATTTTTCTAACCACCAACCAGTATTACCAGGAAGAACAAAATTTTGTTGTAAACCAAATCTTGAAATCACGAACATATGAAAAAATAAATAAACAACGAATAGTTTTTCTAAATTTAATTAACTTTATTTATAATGAATTTAAATTATTTAATTAAATTTACATTTTTCGACAAGAAAAAAGGAATAACCAAAACACAAAAAATCACCAGTGTCAAATTGTCATCACTGGTAATCTCTTAAAGGCGTATAAACGGAATGGCAGCACTGTAAACAACCAGCTGTCATTTTAATGAAAATTCAATAATTTCCAAAATAAGCTCTAGTGTTGTCGTCGTAAATTCGTTTTTAATTAAATTTTTCACAAAATTAGTTGAAAATTTCACAGAATTTCGGTTCAAAAGTGCAACAACAAATTTACCCTCCCGTGCTATAATCGAAAAGTGTCCATTTCACGTTTAAATTCACGTGTTTTCCTTCTAAAAATTTTTGCACTTTTAGCTCTTGTGTGAATTTTAGTTTTGGTTTTTTTCTTTGAGCTGCTGCTACTGCACCCCTGCATGTGTCGTATTGACTAGAAACAGGCCAGTTGCGCGCTGCTACCGCTGATAAACTGAATATTTGTTTGTGTAGATACGTATATACAACAAACGTGACGTGGGTTTTGTGTGTGTGTGTGAGCTGTTGGAAAATATTTTATTTTGTTTACATTTTTTCGCTCTTGTTCTTCGTTCATATTATTATTATTAATCGCTAAAATTGTTGTTGTTGAGCTGAAATAATGAAATTGAAGCACTTCTGCATTAAATAAAACATAAAATATTGAAATAAATTAAGTTTTACGACACCTGAGAATATGAAAATCATCCGGAATGAGTTCAAAATAAAAGTGTGTTTGAGATAAATAAAAAAATTCCTACTGGAAGTGTGTGCGTCAGTGTGTAAATGCAAGATTTAAGAAGAAATAAAAGCAGAGGCAAAAAGTAAACAAAATCTTCAATTAAGATTTTATTGATTTGAGCAAAAAAGGTTTTACGTTTTCGTATTGGATTTTATTCTGCGTTATTTATTGCGATTGTGAGTGATTGCGGCCTGATTAGCAGTTTGACAAGGTATGTTTTGGTATTATTTTTATTGCATACCTTTTATGTTCAATTATTTGTTTTTGTTTTTCTGTTTGTTTTTGCTTCTTTGCTATTTTGAGAATATTTTTATGAGCACTACAAAGTCACAAAGCTGTGAAAAAAATAACGGCGCCATTTCTACTTGCAAACTAAAAGTGTTGCTAAGTCATAGTTTCTTTACGAATTTCGGCGGTTTATCGAAATCAAACAATAATGTTTATTCTAATTAAACTAACAGTTGGGCTGAGAAGTTCGGAGGTTAATATTAAAACCATATCATCATTACTCGATCGCAACCTGCAAAAGATACGTGCATAAATTGTATAGCCTTCGTACTATTTACCTTACGGAACAGAACATTATGTGTGAAGCAAATTTAGAAAAATATATTTTCGGATCTACGCTCCGAAACGACCCGACCTCACATCGGATAAGGAATGTCAAACCAGCGAAAGCTGTTTTAACCGGAAGAGACTGTTGCTGCGAAAATCATCACAAAAGTACAAGAAACTATTTCGGATGGCCGCAAAGCGAAGTTGATCGAAATAGCTGAGGCTCTAAAGATATCAACGAAACGTGTTGAACATATCGCGCGTAAATAGTTGGTTGTAACGCGAGCTTATAATCGACCAAACACAACAACAAATTAAAATGTTCCCACGACAGATAATACGATCAATGTTCCTAAGGGATCCGGCAAAGATTGCAAACTCAACTTCGGCTGTTTATCCAGAGAGTTTTTACCACAGGAAAAATCTCTTAGCAACAATAGAAAAGTTGATACAACAAACAAAAATAGATATTTATGAGCATCGTTCGAAGCTGTTCTATCAAAAATCTATCCGAATTTATGCGCCAAATTTATGTGACAGTGGATGACACTTGACTCCGTCATTTCATACCATAATCAAAACGATATTCATCTGAGTGAACTGAAAATCCGACTTCAAAGCATACAAAACCGCAAGATTCGGCTGTCTAGATTATGGCATCAGTATTTTGAAATGCGAATCGTATAATATCCTTGGAGTATTTTTAAAAGAAAGACCCCATTAACAGCGCCCATTATATATATCCGTATACGTATCCGTTATTGGATACGTATAGCGTATGTTATTCTAGGATGCTTTTACTAGTTAGTTTAAATATACATTCAGCATGCTAACCTCTAAAACACTATCGGTGTTGTATTCCCTTGCAGAGATGTATTGGTAGATAATTTGTTGGGAAACCGTCAAATCTGAAGGACTACAAATTTGAGGATGTAATATTGTTCATAAATAGTACTAACTAGCTAAGGGAATATGTTTAGAAGGATAATTTATATACGGATGCCAAAATAGCAAATTATTATTTTTGGTTTTTTCTTTGTTTTTTCGATTTTATTCCCCCTTTTCCCGTTTTTCTTCTCTTCTTCTTTTCCTTTTACATCATTCTTGTCTTTTGTGGAGGGTAACAAAAGAACCGGATGAAGTGTTTCTGGATGAAGTCGTCATCCTTTCTATCTAAACTAACTTAATCTATAACACTTTTTAGAGTTTCCTTTTTTTAATATGACTCAGCTGAGGTTCGAGCTTGAAGCTCTCGCCTAGTAAGCCAACACACTACCAACTAAACCTCAGTGACCACGTATGATTAACCTTTAACTTGGTTAATGGGTTGTCATGGCCATTAACGAATACATGTACAGCGGCTTATAGCTTATTCATGTGCTCAATTACGATGTGCAAGTTACGGAGAAGAAATGCCTATGATGCTTTAACGCATAGAAAAGTTGGTTTAATTTCTACTTTTAAAAGTGTCATATCTTTTGAGAATCCAGTGTTCATGCGATGATGTGCTGCTTGTGCTTTATTGAAATTTAGAACTTGTTGGAAGCCCTTCTCTCTTCTATTTCCATTCGAATAAATGTAGACTTTACAAAAAAAAGGCGTTTCGACTAAGAAAGTTTCAACGTCTAACTTATTTATAATAAATCTATGACAACTAATTGTACAATAACTCAAGATGTCCCTCAACTTTCATGGAAAAATGTCATCCTTAAAACAAATGATACTTTAAACAAAAAAATGGGAAGCCTGGCACAGTGGATCATGAGTTAGTTTTTCTTTAACTTTAGTAAGATCCACTAATTCAATTAAAAGTATATTTCAACTTAATAATGTGGTTTTAAGGGGCGTTCGAACTCAATCTTTTATATTCGCCATTGGCTTTGTGTTTTTGGTATTAAAATTACCTGATCCTAACTGGGGATATGATTTATTTATATAACGTAAAGACCGTTTAAATTATCAAAACTGTATTAGCAAATCTCAATATGGCCGACGTAAAAATAAATAAGTTTCACGTATTCTCCCCGACTATATACTAATCCTCTGATAAATCCTATACTGATAAATAATGGGCCATACCTACATATATCACTTATATAGCATATTTAGAATTTTGTCTAATGGTTTCAGTCTATGCTGATACTGAGGCCATCGCTATGTTCGTACTGAGGAACTTGGATTTCTGGACTAAAACGATTGTGTTTTAAAGGGAAATTTGATTTAAAGTCGCCCTAGTCTTGTAGGTAATGTGTTTGCTAACTAGATGCGAGATCGTGAGTTCAAACCCCACCTCTGACATCGCCAATAAAGCGGCGACTTCCTCTCAGCAGTTTTCTGGTAAAAACTTTGTAGGCAAATAAAATTTGCCATGAAAATTTCCTCAGATCTGTCGCCACAGATTAAATTAATACACACAACATGGGTGATGTGAGAAGCTAGGGTTTAATTCTGAATACAGGGTTGTAAAGATGAATTAAGTAAGTTGTCTAAGGTTCAGAATTTCCCTTCGTTTGTATTCTGTACTGTCTAATGGAATGAAGTACTTCGTTTAGGTGTTCTGTTTGAGACTTGTGCAGACTTTAAAAATGCCAAATACGGATTTTAAATCCTGCTTTGAAATTACCTCTGATGCATGAGTTATCATTATGTTGTTGAGATTCTTTGCACATTTGCCAACGATTTCCGTCAGATCTGTCTTACCTTATTTAAGTTTTCTTGAAGCTTCTATACATTTAATTTAATTTTGGTCACAATAAACAAAATTTTGTCGAATAAATCGATCAACTATTAGCTCTAATCACACGAGAACAATTTTTAGTCGTACAATTTTTGTTCTTTTCAGATCAAACGTGATGAATATTAGTTTGGCATGAAATGTATACGTATACACAGCTTTCTATGTATTAGTGTTTTTACATTCATTTGATGTTTGGCTGATTTTTAAAAATGTGCATGTATTAGTCTTGTGCTGGTAATGCGGGGTTATAGCTGGTTGAAACTGTACGCCACCAGAAAACCATTCTCTTCACCTCTCTTGTCTATAAACTATCATTTTATGCCAGCACAATTGTTCTCGTGTGATAAGAGCCATTCACAATAATAGCCTCGACATTTGTCAACATAATCAACGACTGACTTTTAGATATTTCCACAAACGGGCGAACGGGCATGGTGTGTGCTCAGAGGGCTGTTCAAAGTAGTAGGAATATATAGCAAATGGCTTGATTGATTTATTGAGACGTAGAAATAGTGCGAATTAATTTTTGATTTACATTTGAAATCACCTTTTGACGGTCATGATAAAGCATAAGGCCTTTTAGACTGACCTTTAGACTGTATCGAACTTTTTAGGCGCAGGAGTAGGAATTTGTGAAAATGATTTTGGTTTTTTCTTTTCACCAGACCCACTGTGATTGTGAAAATTCTTTTTAAATGATTTATAACTTTTAATATCAATAGTCACCTAAAAGAATTTCGTTATTGGCTCGCATGGCGACTGTGTAAAAATACCAACAAAATAAGGAAAATAAATGAATAGACGGACACACATACACCCATTGTACGTACTACACTAATATTTATTTTATTTTATATTCCATTTTTTGTTTTTGTTTTATTTTTTTTTGTTTCCATGATTTTATAGGAAACATTTTTATTGTATTTATTTCCATGCCTGTGCACATGATGATGACAATGATGGTCATATCCGTGTTACTCTTCTCACACTCACAATATCTGATACCTTCATGCTTGCCTCTCGTATACAGTCTAATCCGAAACAGGGTGTTCTGTGTGATTCAAATCTCTATAAAAATATGGATGATATTTCTCAAACCCACCGAAATGAGCGTAATATTATGAAGGGTATGGGTATGAAACAGCTTTATATCATATTTGCAAATTATGCCCGTCTAACTGCCACTTAGACAGTTTGGCCATCTGTCTGTCTGTCCATATACATACTATGCACACGAGATAATTATGTGTGTGTGTGTGTGTGTTTGAATGTGTATCTTTCTAATACAATATTATGTACCATTAGATTAGACTCGTACTATTTTTTTGCTGTTGTATTGTAGCACACACGCTGAAATATGGGCCTTTTTAACATCTCTGCGCTATCTATGCATTGTGTGTATGTATGTGTGTCTTTGAGTTCATATAATATTTGTCGTCGTTTGCATGAATGCCTTTAAAAAAGAAATCCATTTTCTCATTCACATTTATTCACTGTGCAAGTATGCATTGATGTTGTTGCTGTTCGTATTCTTTGTTTAATTTACGAAATAGGAACACAATGGAAACACGAAAAACGAAGAAGACGACTAACGTTTGGACGTCCTGTTTTCAGAGGATTGTTGCTCGTTTCTAATTTCTAATTACAAAGTGACCCGCACATTTTCATTCTTTCAACTGCTACTGTTCACTCACTCTCATTTTTATATTGTGGACACACAAAGAAAGAAATGAAAGACAAAAATAGTCGTGTTTGAAATGGAAAAAACAAAATAAAGTATTAATGTTGAACAAAAGCGAATTGCTAGAGTCCAGTGAAATATTTCAACATCGGACTTTGTATTCCCTACATTTTCCATTATAAATACCCATCATTACTTACTTATTTACTTAGTTTTGGTTAAGAACCCATTTATCGGATTTCGGCTTGTTTTAACACTTCCTCCCCCAGGCTCCTCTGCTACTCACTTACCTTTGGCAGTTGGTCGTAACGACAAGGTTTAATCGATTTGGTTCTGTCAACGCAGACAAAATCGTGTTCTCTTCCATCTGAAGGCTGCTGTATTGGTGAGTAAGTTAGGTTAGGTTAGAGGATGTGTACTTGTCAATTAAGACAAGTACAGTAGCCGGAGTTCGAATTGACCCCTTGTACAACGTCCTAGTTTCTCACACCACTTATGTTGTGTGTGTTCATTTTTATACATGAGTGGTGGAATCTACAGTTTAAAGTCGACTCCGAACCACAGATTTTTGAGAAACTTTTTCATGGCAATTTTATTTACTCTCAGAGTTTTTGCCAGAAATCTACTGAGAGGAAGTCGCCGAAAAAATACTTTTTGTATTTTGTCTTTGATGCCTGGCCTGGGGCTCGAACCCTGGCTTTTACGTCTAATAAGCGAACACACTACCTACTAGACTATGGCGACTTCAAAAATTGGTGAGTAACAGCGTCTATGCGTCTGCTCCATACAAATATAGATCAGCAACCTGGGGGCAATAGTTTTGTCGCACGAGAGTGGTCTCTACTAATCAATTGCCTATCGAGACCATAGTGACACCGATGGCAAGAGTGATCCTACGTTTGACCTTCAACCTCAAGTAAAAACTTTAAAATAAGGAATTAGAATAATAAAGAAATGTTCTTAATGCCTTCCTATATCAAAATGTTGTTTCGTATATACGATCTCGGATTCATTCTGTCTACAACGCCAACACCCTAAGCAACATAAAGTGCTTGTGGAACAATCTTATTATGGAGCTTATTAAAGACGCAATTAGAATTCCAGTAATGGACTTTCCAGTATCGCTAAATTGCTTAAAAGGAAATATTCTAAGCATTCAAAAAGCGTTGTTTTTAAGCAATGACGGATGGTATCAAGATCTGATACAGTAGGCCAATCACCTGTTTATCTGGACTTGGTTAACGGACTTTAACTGAAACTTAGAAGAAGCAAAGAAATATAAGAAAGGATATTGGCCAGTCCTATGTTCCATAAAAAAGCGAAAATTTATAAGAAACATGGAAATGATGCACTTACTGGTGATAATCTTTCTCATTAGCAGTTAGAAATATTCATTTTTATCTGCGTAGTGCTTATCGGTTTCTCAAAGCCACCGATGCAATTGCTTACTAAAGGAAATGGTGAGAAAACTTGCTCTTTATTGAATGTACGAACTTATGATAAGAAATCCTGGTGCCTTGCAATGCAAGAGAGTTTGCACTTTGGCCAGAATTCAGGCCCATTGTGATATCACAATTAATTTTAAACCTGGGGATCAAATATTTCAACCAGGCTCGGAAATAAATCTTCCTATAGTAGCAATATTTATATTGGAGAGTTCAGTAAAAGGTGACAGAAAATAAGAGATAAAGAACCTCCGCTTTTTCTTGGCAAGAATTGGGCAATTATAGCCCCTTACTCTGCCTCAGACCTATAGATCCTGCAAAAGTCTTTTGCGGCTATCAGCATGCTTTCTAATAGGACAGTGGCTCATGGCAATTAAGACAATCACGACAATCCGACATAAAATCCGACTGAAGACAATCAATACAATTCTTAAACACACGAGCAAAGTCGAGCAATATTGCACTTACATACATTCCTGCTGCCAACGAAATTTAGCCTCCCTGTAAAACGAGAGGAGAATACCTAGTTTAATTGAGACAGTCGTAACACTTATGTTCAGTACCAACCTCGATCAGCACATCAGCGATATTGTAATGTAATGGAATCCATATAAGAGTTATCTTCGAAAATTTCCCTGAAAAATCCCCTTTATTTATGAATGAGACCAGACGGTGAAAATCCCACCACACAGCAAGGACATGACCGCGCTTTATCAATAATATTAGAACTGTTAATACATATGCCACAGTCTACTCTCTTCAGCATTTTTTTTTGGTCAATGGTATAAATCTCTTATGTCTTTCTGTCTTCCCAGAATTGCAGATTTCTTATAGTTCAGGTTAGGCCAGAATTTAACAGCATTGAGCCTGAATGGCACCAGCTTAGCCCACTGCTTCAATAGAGAGATGCCAATTAAGCATAGCAAAAACTGCCTCAAGTGGAGTGAAACAGAGTGCACTGGTTATCAGGACAGCTGGCCGTCATGGTAGCCTGTTTTAACATCATACACCACACGTTAGCATCGTAAAGCTAGATTGGTTCAACCTAAGCCCACAATTTTCTTTTAGAAGCGTGTAACGCTATTTACTCTCGCAATTATGTTATCCCTCTATGATAGTTTGTGGTTCACATACTTCTTTAGATACTTTACGTTTACTTATTGAGTCGGGGTAGTTGAATTGGCAAGTTAAAGAATTTTGTATCGCCTGTTTTAAGATAAACATTGATGTTTGAAATGGGCTTTTAATGAACCTGTAAGTACAGGAATTTAAGTAAAAAATAAAGCTTCAGTTTAAAAGAAAATGTTGATACCCACAATATATCAGGAACGCTTTTGGGGGTGGCGGCATCAATATTATCTGGATTTCGTGTTTAGGGAGAGTATTTCCCGACCGATTTATAATTTTGCTAAATAAATTATCCGGCATAGTGGGAGTGGTAATGTGTCCCAGTGTACAAATAAAATCTTCTTGAAGGCCCCACAAAAAAGGGGTCACTTATGAATGTTGCTGCCTCTTGATAAGTCCGTTGTTCTTAACGTATTTAACTTCGATACTATTTTTAGTGGCTCATAATTCACACACACTTTTTATTGCGTTTCTCTTATTATTGTGTTGTTGTTGCTGTTGTTTATCCTTTACTATTATTCCCATACAAGTGCTTGTTGTTTTTGTTGTTGTTGATTTCCGCCTTAGAAGTATGCAAAGCGCAATAAATATGTCTTCTTGCACTTGATATAAAGATAGGCCGGCTATTTATTTAGTTTTTCTACTCATTTTGTTTGTGAGCGTTAGTGTGTGGGTATGTGTGTGAGTGTGTGTAAAAAATCTCACTCCAACTCCCCAACCAAGTGCGAAACACAACGACAAAAAAATTGCGTTGTCTCTTGTGTAGAGTAGCGGAACAACATGTTTCTTGTTATTGTTTTGTTTTGTTTTTTTTCCATCCTTTGCTCATTATTTTATTTCGTTCTTTTGTAGGCAGAGAGTGAGTAAGAAGATTGTGTGTATGTGCGAGTACATTTATTTGTTTTGTTTTTGTGAAGTGTGAACTAAAGTTGAGCGAGACTATATTCAGTGGGTAATGCTATTTGTAACGGTTTCTTAGTCGGTTAAAGTACTCGCGAAGTTTCGTAATTTAAGTGGGTCGTAACCTCCTTTTGATCGAGGCTTGATAATCATATTTAGTCTCTTAAAAAAGGAGGGACTGAATTGAAGTCTAGGTTGGATTAGTAGCCTACCATTATTGGATTCTCTCAATGAGTAAATCGTTAGTCTTCGTGTCATTTGGACATTTCCAAAACAACATTAGCTTATCAATGTAACATCTAAATGAGTATTTCTACCATATTACCTTATCCTAATGCCGAGCAATTACATAAATTACATTGAATTGATTGGTAATGCAAATTTTAGAAAAATTCGTTTAAATTTTAAAATAAATCTTGGACATCCAAATTTTCAGTCAGATTCAAAGAGAAGACTGTTCAAAAAGAACTGTTGGCCCTATATCAACTCTGCTGCTGCAACTCTCCTCTAATTCTAATTCTTACTTGTTATCACTGTCTGAGTTTATGGCATGTAACTATGCCTACCACATTGTTTTATAAACGCTCAGCTTAAAGGTATCTTCCGAGCCTCGACATGAACGATTTTTCGTATTCGTAGAGTAGGGAAGAACTGGCGTAAGCAGTGAACTCCGATGTTTGCTTGTCCGTTGTCTTGCCAGTTCCGTGCCTACTAACCTGCTGCTATTTTCACCTTATGCTGTAATGTTGCAAATGTACTGCCAATGCCTAAAAAAATGTCTTATAAATTTTGGGTAACTTTTACAGTCAAACAATTTGGTTAGCGATAAATAGTGCGGTTTGCGCAATGCTTATTCTACTAGTAAGAAGTCGCCGTAGTCTAGTAGGGAGTGTGTTGGCTTGTTAGGCATGAGGCTTCGGTTCAAATCTCAAGTCAAACAACTCCAACTATACGTAATATGAAAAAAATTTTTCTTCGACAAAAACTCTGCGAGTAAAATATATTGCCATGAGAAAGTTTCTCAAAATTCTGTCGTACGGAATTGACTTTAAACTGTAGGCCCTCCACTCATGTGTAACATTAACACACTCAACATAAGTGGTGTAAGAAGCTAGGTAATGACCAATTATGTAAGCTATTCTATTATTGATATGTAGATATTTCTTTTGGAGTGGAATCAATTGCAGCTCTACATATTTCCAAGAGCATTTTGAAACGGTGTTGCTTTCTGGGTTTCCTGCTATCTCCAACTCTTGTGTGCAAGGCTCCACGTTATCTGTTAGCATCCACAAACATGGCTTCAACATGTTCCAGAAGATCTTGATGCGATTTTCATTGGAACCACTATACTATAGAAAGAAACATTCAAGTGCGTTTTGTCTTTCAGAACAGTATAAACTTTGAACTTTCAATCCATACATACCGGATTTGGGTTTTAAAAATTTAAAAATTAAGGAAGACATTTTTCAGAAGTGAACGAAATATTAATTTTGAGCGATAAATGAATACCTGCCGTGTATTTTTTTAGGAATACTTCAAGCAAATGCTGCCCGCAGCTATGTTGGACGCGGGTTATCCAATAGCGCCAAAGTTGCCGTAACTTTTTCAGAATTTCAGTGGCTGTAATGTTGTCTTTCAGTAATGGAATTACTGCTGCCTTATCCCTCTGCATGAGAAACCTCACGTATTCCAAAAAAAAAAATTTTCCAGTGGCGTCAAATCGAATCACTTAGGCTATTGATTGCCTGTTTTAAACGGCATCACATGCCATGTGGTATGTTCCACCTTCTTGTTGTAATGTCATGTCAACAAGTTGCATTCTTCCACTTTGAATGAAAACAAATTTGGTAAGCATTTCTCGCTACCGTGGCTCTCCGTTCACAGATATGTTGAAAATCTCATCTTTCGAGAAGAAATGTGGACAAACCCCACCAAACAGTGCTTCTTTGAGGGTACATTGGAATCTCTGAAAAGGCCTCTAAATGTTCTTCCTACAAAATTCGGCAAATTCCGTTTCCAATTGTAAAAATGAGATTCGTTGCTAAAGATTAGTTTTCAGTAGAATCACGTTTCTTACGCAGCATGAATTTGGATAATAAAAATTGATGATTTGCTAATCTATTAATGATGAAATTGCAACCCTTATTAAACATTTTTGGCACTGCCCTGCCACGAATATCTTTTTTTTTTACTCTAAAATCAAAAATATAAACATGAAGTCTATTTTGAATCTTCTACAACATTTAAAAGGTGGATCGCGTCTGGTTTACTGTGTTACTAATACATACATACATACATAATTGGTCATTACAACCCTTCAGTCAGGATTACTACCTAGCTTCTCACACCACTCACGTTGTGTGCGTTAATTTTATACATGAGAAGTGGGACCTACAGTTTAAAGTCGGCTCCGAATGACAGATTTTTGAGAAACTTTTCATGGCAATTTTATTTACTCTCAGAATTTTTGCCAGAAATCTGCTGAGAGGAAGTCGCCGAAGAAATACTTTTTACACTTTGTTTTGATGTCTGGCCTGTGGCTCGAACCCTGGCTTTACGTCTAATAAGCCAACACACTACCTTCTAGACTACGGCGCGTGTTACTAATACTACATTGGAATACGCTCGTAGTCCATAGGGCAGAATGTTGCAGAATACGCGGCAGAGAGAATTTGTTCGTTAGTCCGTTTCGAATGTGGAAATGTTCGTGCACAAGCTTTTGTTGCCATCAAAAAAATCTTCCTTTCATCTAAAATAAGTTCGCCTATTTAGTTCGCCCGTAATTCCAAAGCACATTTGGGAGTACGCTAGCTAGCGTTTCTTATCGGGGTCTTTCACACATGATTTCCAAGACAATTCCGTCAAAAATATGTGAAGAAAGCGGTACGTCTGCGTACGAGTACTATGCGCTGTGACACATGAAGTGGCAGACAGTCTCTTCCTCTTCCTTCGAGTCACAACTTTTACAGAAATCGAACAAGCGGATGCCTGGGCGACGAACACGCCTTCTTATCTAGGGACTGACCCTAGATTGTAAATATCCAGTCGGGAGAAGAATAAACTGTTTTGTCCTTCGTGGGTTAAGATCCAATTTATTCCCACAAATACACAAATGTTGTTGTGTAGGGCATCATAAAGTTGTTGTCCTTAACCGATTATATTTCTCTTACAAATTTGTTTTTTTAGTTGTTGTTGTTGTCGCCATTTGTTTGTTGTTTGTCGGTTGTGGTCGTCGATGTCGTCGTTATTTTGAACACATTTCTTGTTGCTGCCATCATTTGAGTTTTTCAGTAGGCCGCTCGTTTATTTGTTGTGTTAACAAGTGTAATGCTTTTTGTTCAACTGTTTATTGTTGTTTTTATTTTTTTGTAAACGCATACAATGTAACACACACACTCACGCTCGCTATCTTTCTCTCAGTCTTTGAAAAATTCTCAATATGACCATTTATAACAGCAAGAAGAGAATTAAAAACGAAAATAAATTGTGAGAGAGTGAAACAAAAAAAATTGTTTGCAACAAGAAAAACGTTTCTTCCGCTTTGTGTTTTTCTTCTTTTTATTGTTAAACGGGTGCGTTTGTGTTGGTGTTTTGTTTAGCTAATGTTTTTTGTTTTTGTTTTAATTTTTTTTTGCCAAACATTTGTCTTTTTAAAGTTGTTACTGTAAATACGGCCTCATATTAGTTAGTGTGCAGTATTAAGTTCCTTTAATGATTTTCATGTTATTCCATGAGAGTGTGTGTGCCTGTGCATGTGTGTGTGCGTTAAACTCTCTCCCTCTTGTTTTGGAAATAAGAGCGTCGTACATTATCTTGTTGGACATAACTCAACTCTGAAGTGCATTTTGTCGCGTGTTGTCGTTTTGTCTTGTGCCCAGAACAGTTAAAAAGCCAAATGGAATAGAAAAACAAAACAAAAACAATAATATACAGAAGAGAGCGGAAAAATTATTATTTTCCCCATTTTTTTTCTTTTGGAATAATACAGTGTGTATTGAAGTGGAAATCTTTACTTTTGCCGTTAAAATACAAATCGAGGGTCTGCTCTTACGTTTTTCATTAAATTTTAGTGGATAAGATGTTCTTCTTGATTTCCCTACCATCCACTTCTTTGATAGAATATTAGGCTTCACTGAAATTGAAACTCGGGACAGGCCGGTAGGCAGGCTAAGGAATAATCAATTTAAAAACTAAACTATCAGGAACTTAACGGCTAACATTTTTTGGACTAGGAATAAACACAGAATAGATTGCGGCCTTTGCCATTGGAGTACTTATGAATCGACTATTGTTCTATCTTAAAGTCAGAAACGCGTTTTACAAATATCAAAGCGAAGTTGGTATATGATCCGGCTTTGAACATAATGGAGAATGAATTTTTTCCACAAAGTCTTACAACTTTTAAGACTTGGGGTATTCTGATTACAATAAGAAAATCTTGATGAAAATCCAGTTTCCGTAGTCTAGTTCAGAGGCCGTGGTTCAAATTCCAGCTCTAACATCTCGAAGAAATCGAAATATGAAAAAAAAATATTTCTTTCAGTGACTTCAACTCAGCAGTTTTCTGGCAGAAACACTTAAATCTGTCGTCCAAACCTATAGGTCCTGCCATTCATGGATAAAATTATCTCACACAACATGGATGATGTATGAAGCTTGGTTGTAACCCTGACTAAAGGGTTGTAATGACCAATTAGGAAAGTAAGTGATAAACTACGAATATAACATTTCCCATGACGATATTTCCGTGTTAAATTTCATAAAAGGCTAATCCGGTGGCCATATGGCCCATTGTGTTACCCAGTGTGAGATAAGCCACCTTCTCAAGATCTATTAGTGGTGGATTTGAACCATCTAATCCATATTATGCTCTACTTTTTCTGGGCTTACCATAGCTATCTGAAAATCAAAAAATAATGTCCTCGACACTCGTTTTCATTTTTAATTAATTTATATTAAAGACTTGTTAGGGCTCTATTGATTTTTAACCAGAGGAGCAGGCCATTTTCATGTTCTCCTAAAAATAATGTAATTTTAGATTCGGTTTTAATGCAAGTTTGTATTATCTTTTTAGCAACACTGGTTTAAACAGCTCACGCACGTTTCGTGTTTTGTTTCACTGTCAAACATCTTCTATAATTTAACCATTCTATGGTCAGTTAAATCGATCCACTGAAGCGGCATTCGGGCTATTGTGACTAAATTTCGCACCAAATTTACATTGTTGGACATTAAACCACCAAAACGCTTACGTAGAGTGCGAACTGAAGAAAATATCTCAGCTGTATCGGCCAGTGGTAATGATGACCATGAATTATCGGTTCGTCGCCGTTCGCAGTAATTGGGCCTCTGTTACTCAACAACGTGGAACATTTTGCGGAAGGATTTAGGTGTGAAGCCTTTCAAAATACAGCTGGTGCAAGAATTGAAGCCGAACGACCTGCCGCAACGCAGAATTTTTTGTGAATGGGCTCTTGGAAAGTTGGCCGAAGATCCACTTCTTTATCAAAAAATTGTGTTCAGCGACGAAGCTCATTTTTGGCTCAATGGATACGTGAATAAGCAGAATTGTCGATTTTGGAGTGAAGATCAACCAGAAGCATTGCAAAAGCTACCAATGCATCCAGAAAAAGTCACAGTTTGGTGCGGTTTATGGGCTGGTGGCATCATTGGACCGTACTTCATCAAAGATGCTGCGAATCGTAACGTAACTGTGAATGGTGAGCGCTACCATGAGATGATATTCAACTTTCTTTTGCCCAAAATGCAAGAGCTTGACTTGCATGACATGTGGTTTCAACAAGACGGTGCCACATGCCACACAGCACGCGTAACAATGGACTTATTGAGAGGCGAGTTCGGTGAACATTTTATTTCACGTTCGGGACTGGTCAATTGGCCGCCTAGATCGTGCGATTTAACGCCTTTAGACTATTTTTTTGTGGGGCTATGCTAAAGCTCATGTCTATAAAAAAATTACAGTCACTAAACTACATTGAAAGTCCACGAAATATAGAATAGAAGAGAATAACAATAACAAATCAACACTAAGAGTCTAGAAGTTGCCAAATAAAAATGGGCACTGAATATATAACGTAAAAGGTTATGCTACTAGACTGTTGTAGTAAAAAGGGCGACCTAATACCCTGTGAAGTTCTAAAATGACTTTCATTTAAACAAAAAGGATTGTGTAGTAGAATTGATAGTCTGCTGTAATCAATAAAAATGTGTTGATAAATTTAAATAAAATTCCTTTGTTTCGAATTTTATTTGGGAGATCAACAGGAAATACTTCCTTTTTGGAATGCGAAAAACGAAATAGTATTCAGGAGGGTATTCCAAAATAGTTTTCATTAGAGTCGACCAAATGTTTGGGGTCGGAGATATAGAAAGTGAAGCTAATCTAACTTAACCTAAAGTTTAGGAACAATACAAAGCTTTTGTCAAACTTTATTAAGAGCCTTAATATTGGTGAATGAGCAACAAATAAAGCACTGCAAAACACTGTTCCAATATATTCCGTTCAATTTGAATTTACATTTGGCACACACACTTGCTTCGTATTACTACTACTTTCCGTCTCTTGGTTTTCGTTTTCGAAAAATCTCGTTTGATATATTTGCTTTTTATGACTTTATGCTGCTTGTTTTTCTTAAATTGTTTTTAAAATTTCCAAGGGAAAGTCCATGGAGCAGCAGGGCATGAGGTGTGGAGAGAAACTTTTTGAAAATGTGTTTACAATAGATGTCATTGTCAAAGCAAACTCTACGGTCTCGCTCTATGGAAAACTCAATAAATGAACAACTTCTAATACGAAGCGAGAGGCGAGAGGGGAGGAGAGAGGAGGAAACTAAAGCAGGTTGATGGTTTGGTTGATATCTACGCGAAATATCGTAACAGTGGCGGTATTTTAAACGCAAAACACATTCACATTCACATGCACATGCACATCCCTGACATGACAATATGAAGTAATAAATTTCCGGTTGGTTTACCCTTTAGATGGTTTATCTTTCTTTACTTTCCTCATTGACTCGGAACTGCTGGTCAATAGACGCTTGGTGCGGTCAAGTGCTATGTTATATTGAAAATAGCCTAAAGGCCATAACAGGCCAAACCCCAACGTACATACATTGACCATTAAAATAACTTTTAACCAAGTCGTTGTTTTTCTTTCCCCCTTTAAAAATATCGAAACGAAAATGCGAAAATCGTTTCATTCTCGTACTCATTTACTCACTTTAAAACATTTTATTTTTTATTTCCCTTTTTTTCTTTTTCTTTTGATTTTTGTTGTATCGCTGATGACAATAAATAAATGGCTTGTTTAGTTGATTTCAGTTCAGTTCAGTTCAGTTGAATTTTTTGCATACCGACATTGTGCACGACAATATCAATTGAAGTCATTGTTGACACCGACAGGAGGTGGAACACTGGGCACAAACAACCACAACCACAACCACTGTTCGACTTCTGACAAGTTGTAGTTGTAGTTTGTTAAACATGAAATACACGACACGTAAGACAAGTTGTTGAAAGTTGATTGTTTAATGTGCTTGGGGCAGGGATTAAAGGAATTAATTCTTTATATTATTTTATAAGAAGTTTTCTCATTTTTCTCTTACATAATGCTTGAAGTAATTAAATTTAAAACTGAAGAGACTTGTAGATAGAGGTGTTGTTGTTAAGGTTTAATGGCTCTTGACAGATTCTCATGAAGGTTAAAATAATTTTGAGCATGTATGACTTCACTTTCGTGTTATTTTTGCCATGTTTAGGTATCATTTAAACAATTGCAGTTTTTACACCTTGAAGGGAATAATCAAGTTGTAAGATGCCATGAAATTAATAATTCTTATGGTTATACCAAGCAGCTTTATAAGCAATTTGTTACTGAGTTCTTTAATTCTGGGTTGAATTTTGCAATCCTCGGGGTTGGATGTGGCAATGGCTTTCTAAATTTCATAAAAATAAATTCTTAGCGTTACTGGAGTAACTACAATAGGTGGCAAACCGAAACACAAATTTAAGATGAAGTCTTATATTCGCTCAAGAAACACTGCTGCCGCAGAAATCTTTAGGTTATCTGAAAAACCACTAGCGCTCGTTGATATACATATATAATTTGGTCATTAAAACCCTTCAGTCAGGATTACGACCTAGTCTCTCACACCACTTATGTTGTATGTGTTAATATTATACATGAGTGGCGGGGGACCTACAGTCTAAAGTCGACTCCGAACGACTGATTTTTTGAGAAACTTTTTCATGGCAATTTTATTTACTCTCAGAGTTTTTGCCAGAAATCTGCTGAGAGGAAGTTTTGATGTCTGACCTGGGGTTTGAACCGTGGCCTTACGTCTAATAAGCCAACACACTACCGATTGGACTACGGCTCATTGCTATACCTATTTTTAAATCTGATATTAAGACTAAGTAGTCGCCGTAGTTTAGTAGGTAGTGTGTTGGCTTATTAGACGTCAGGCCACGGTTCAAACCCCAGTCAGATATCTCCAACAACACAAGTATGAATAAACATTTCTTCGGCGACTTCCTCTCAGCAGATTTCTGGCAAAAACTCTCAGAGTAAATAAAATTGCCATGAAAAAGTTTCTCAAAAAATCTATCGTTCGGAGTCGACTTTAAACTTTAGGTCCCGCCACTCATGTATAAAATTGACACACACAAATAGGTTGTAATTCTGACTGAAGGGTTGTAATGACCAATTATGCATGTATTAAGACTGAGTCGAGATTAGTCGTGTAACAGACCAGAGTCTCTGGTGGGGATTGAACCCTCAACCCTCACGCTAATGGTCCAGCACAACCCCCACTAGAGCACCAGGGCTCCAAAAGAACTGATTATCTACTGAACTTAAGAAAAAAATTCTATACACGACAAAACAGGTCTCAAATCCGCCAACAGCTTTGTAGACCAACTTGTCATGAGGAAAGTAAAAATTGAACAGGACGTATCTGCCGCTTCTTTTGCAAAGAACAACAGATTTGCCCCCTTTTCATTCTACTCTTATAGACCCAGACAAGATAACTAGCCGAGATTGCAACGCGTATACATTTCAATCTTAGAAAACTATGGAAAATTCTCGAAAGCTCGAAAGACTTGACTTAATTTAATAAAAACTGGCCACTAAAAGAATAACTCGTAATTAGGTTTAGCTGGCATTGCTTTAGATTTCTAAAAGTACCCACGGATTAAAGTTCAATTGTAAGTCAATGTAAATCAAAAAAAGGAAATCTGGTTGACGTAGTCTTAGAGAACACTAGGTTATTAGATACAGGAGACGGTAAAATATTTCTCTAGTTCGAAAAGTTTCTCAACACTTTAAAATTTAGTAATGATTTCATACCTACGAAGTTATTGACGTATCTAAATTAAAGACGTGCGATGTAAAAAACTTACGCGATTAATCAGAGCAAATTTGAAAATTTTCTATAAGAATATGAATGCATTCTTTTAAAGGTCTACCTAATAAATTATAATATTTTATTATTTCTCTTAACAAAACTTCCTTCTTCAGTCATGATCAATTGATTTATTTGAATAAAGAAATTTGTTTTTAAAAGTAATTTTTTGTTTGCCTTCTTCTCTCTCTTATCGTTTCAATTTCTTTACAGTGAATTGTGGTTGTAATTCAAGTTCGTTACAATATTTGATTGACTTGGCATTTCAACGGTTGTAACGTGACAGCAACAACAGAGAGCGGTAACAGTAACAAATGCTAATACGACGATAATAAAAATCAAAAAACAACAACAACAACAACAAAATAAGCATTAATGCAGCAGCAACAACAACAACAGCAGCAGCAACAGCAACAGCTATCAAATCAACAAACAATAGTAACACAGCCATCACTACAATTTCAATTGCAAACACAACCCACTACACTTCAGCAGCAACATTTGGGAAACAACATAATTGTTGTGCGTGGTTCACGCAATGAACATGGCGAAATCGTTATACAAAATAAGCAGGACATATTCACGTTTCTCAGTGAACATCAGCAGCAGCAGCAACAGTTGCAACAGCAATTGCAACAGCAACAGCAGCAGCAACAGCAGCAACAAAATGATAAAGCCACCGTGGCCACATTAACACAATTGCCTGCAACCACAACTGTTGCACGTAAAACAAGCTTTTCCTTGATTGCAAACAATGTCGGTGGCATTGTCAGCAGTGGCGGTTTGATTAATGCAACCGCCATCACGTCATCGTCATCAGCAGCATCAACACAAGGCGTTGTCACCACAACAATACCTAAGGAAACGAATACGATTCTCTTGCAAACACCCATCAATGCTAGTCAATTGGAAACCGTCTTGCTACAGTCGGGCCAATTAAAAAAATCTAATTCCACTGTTACATCAGGAACTGACAGACCATTCCTATTCAAAAATGTAAGTATCGCCGACGAAAGAGAATTTTCTCGTGTTGCAGCATAAGATTTTCGCAACGGCTTAGTTAAGGTTAGGTTCGGCTTTAGCAACCACACTCGCAGGCTATTAAGTCCACTGGGTTCTGTCCGGTAATTAATTCAAGATGCCGCTTCTTCAAATTCAGAAGTGTTGCCCGCTTATCATAGCTCTGTTTAGGAGTGGAATTAAATTTTGCAAATAATGTTTGCGAAATCTTTGATTTTAAAAATCATCATCTATTAGATTAGAATTAAATTGGATGCTTAAACCTATCACAAGGTACTAATAATATACTTTTAGTTACGGACAATGACTGGTAATAGACAACTTCAAAAGTTATTATGGCGCAGATCCTATAGTCTGCGTGTAGTACAGCGGATTTCCTATGATCAAGAAGAGGCCAAATTTACCGCATCAAGTTTTAAAGATCAACTGCGTTATCATTCTATATGTACATTCAACTTTATGTAGGGCCGGTGGATACCGATCATTTTGTTAATGTTCGAAACAGGCTCCCTTTTCTGAATATCAGCCGTTAGACGGCGATGAACCCCATTGTAGATCAAAGCAAAGTATCCCGTCCCGCTACCACACTAACCTATCCCTTCATCTTAATTAGAGATGCTGGCGTTTCTTGATGATAAATATCGCAACAACAAGCTCCATTCTTCTAATTTGTCTGACTATTCAAAGCTTATCTTGCTTTATTATAGTCCTCCTACCCAGATTATTCTCAACTCACTCTCAATTTAACGATAAGGAAGACGGTTGTAGCTTACCATCCTTGTATTTCTTCATTGCATTAATGAAATCACCGTACATTGCCTTTTCTGAAAAGTTTCTTGGTTATCCGAGAAGATAAATGAATGTTCTGCTGTTTTTTTATGCATTCCCGAGAAATTCTGCACAAGAGTTGGATTCCCTGCTTTTGAGGGCAACGAAAACGAACCGAACTTGAAGTCGCCGTAGTCTAGTAGGTAGTGGGTTGGCTTATTAGACGTAAGGTCACGGTTCAAACCCCAGGTCAGACATCAAATCGAAAATATGAAAATATTTCTTCGGCGACTTCCTCTCAGCATATTTCTGGCAAAAACTCTGAGAGCAAATAAAATTGCCATGAAAAGTTTCTCAAAAATTTGTCGTTCGGAGTCGACTTTAAACTGTAGATCCCGCCACTCATGTATAAAATTAACGTGTGAGAAACTAGGCCGTAATCCTGACCATATTATGTATGTAGTATATTATGAATATGCAAACGAATGCCTTTAAAAAATCATCTGTTTACTCAAGATGTGTTCTTGCCTTTTAACGTATCAGAGTAATTCCTTACTTTGCTAAACGCAAAATGTTTTCCAAGAAATATGAATTCAACGCAATCAGTTACAATTGTCCAATTTGTTTGCCTATAAATACAAATTTGAGTTTTTATTTGAACACATTAAGAGTTTAAGTTGCCTGATTGCGAATTTTATTCTCTCGTATATTTCGTTTTTACAGTCTTCACGCAGTTTAAGCACCGATAGCAATCGTTTCGGTGGCACTGTCAGTACAGCAAGTGGCGATGATAAAGGACCATTTGTTTTGCAAACATTAAAGCGCTTAGAGAAATCGCAATCGATACTGGTGATACGCAATTCATCTTCGAATACATCTTCGTCAGCATTAGCAACAGCAACAGCAGCTACAGTAACAGCATCAGGTGCCAATTCTACCTCATCTTTATCGAATTCCTCATCATCTTTGGCCACATCCCTAACGGTCGAACATAAACTAAGTTTATCGGCATCATCTTTGCCCTCCATTCAACAGCAACAACAGCAGCAGCAACAACAGCATCAACAGCATGCTCACGCAACGACAACTGGTGTCAACACTGCAAAAGGTGGCGGCAGTATAACGTTTACACGCACTAAAAAGTCACATCAAAAATTGAATGCAACGAATAGTAGCAACAACAGCAACAATATTGTAAAGAATAATAACAATATCATTACAACAACAACAACAAAATTGGGTGATATTTTAGTATCAGCAACGGGACAACGTCATTTGTCTGCTGCAACAACAAATAATGGCAATAGTAGTAAATTAACAAATACAACAACAGCAACAACAACGACAACATATTTACGTTTGACAACAAATGGCAACAACAACACCAACAATATTGTTGCCAATAATATCATTCATAAAAATCATAATTCTTCACGTGTAAATCTCCACAGCAATAATTCTGATACTTTATCGACATCGTCATCATTATCATCGGTAGCATCATCATCATTGGCTACAGCAACAACAACGACAACAACATCATTATCATCATCGTCATCATCATCCCATTTGAATTTGGCCGATGTCCAGCTGAAGCATGAAAGAAACTCTCCATCAAATCCAACAACGACAGTAACAGTTGCAACAACAACATCAACATCAGGCCTGCTCAAGACCCAAGGGAGCGGTAAGTTTACCAAACATACACGTTTATTGGCTTTGCTTCTTCTTCTTCGTTTTTAAAAAATATTCTTTTTTAAATTTCTTTACAAAACAACAACAATTTTATTTTTTCATTCTTCTTTAATGTTGTTTTAAATAGAAATCGAATCGAATCGAATACAATCGAATACAAAAACAACATATAATAGGCCAACTGACAACAAACATTTTATATATGTTTGTGGCAACCAAAATGCCACAATATTTTGCTTTTAAATAGACTAGAAAAGTAAAAAAACAAAAAAGAAAACAGAAAAAAAAGAATAACACAATAAAAAACAAAGAAAAGGTATAAATAACAGGTTGAAAAACCATTTGGGGACTGACTTTGCAACTCAACTCGTTTATTATTGTTAAGCTTTTGTTGTTTTTTTGGTTTTTGTATTTTGTTGTTGTTGTCGTTGTCTTTATTTGGTCTAAACATGTCCAATAAAAATTTATGACATCGTATTGGATTTAAAAACAGTTTTTAAGGATTATTTTTTTTCTATTTTCATCAAATAAATATTAAATGCTTGCCTTCACCACTTGCTTTAAAGATGAGACAGAGACAGATACAGTTGTAGAAACCAAAGCTATATCCTGGCTAAATAATAGAATAAAGAATGGACTCAAAATAAAGTCTACTGCTAATCAATTTAATCCACTTGAAGTGTATCATTTTTTACGGTTGTCTATTGGCCGGTGTTTTGTTTTTGTTTTTTTTTTCGTTTGCTTGACCAAATTTAATGTGTAGACAGTAGGCCACAAGATAGTTTTCATAGGAAAGAAATACGTTTTTGTGCTAAAGAAAAATATATTTTCTATTCGAAGAGGACTCATTACTGTTTGTATAATGGTTTTATGCTTTAACTACTTTATACTACGTTGCGTTATTGCTTTTGCGTCAGGACAAATGAAGGGAGTTTTTGGGTGCCAGTACGAAAGGTCGCCGTTGTCTAAACCTCAGTTCTGACATCTCGAAGCAAAGATGGTTTTCGGCAAAATCTCTAAGCATGGAAAGCGTGTTAAATATTAACAGTTGGTCCTGTCCTTTACGATTAAAATTAACACACACAAGATTGATGGTGTGCGAAGCTAGGTCATAATTTTGACTAAATTGTTGTAATGGCCGATAAAGTAAAGTACAAAAGTAATATAATAAATAATACAGATTAGCCTAGGGGTATATAGATTGAAGTCGCCGTCGTCTAGTAGTGTGTTGAATATTAGTAGTGAGGCCACGGTTCAAACCGCCCCGTCAGACATCTCCAATAAAACGAAATAGGAAACAATATTTCTTCGGCGACTTCCTTTCAGTAGATTTCTGGCAAAAATTCTGTGGGTAAATAAAATAGCCATGAAAAAGTTTCTCAACAATCTGTCGTTTGGAGTCGAATTTAAACCGTAGGTCCTGACCAGAGATAAGCAGTGAATCGTTTTTCCGCTACTCATAAGTACTCATGAAATTTTGAGTATGAGTGAGTCAACAGTATTGATATTCAACTACTCTGATTCATTCGTACTCACTACAACATTGATAAGCACAGGTTACAATGAGTATGAGTACAACGTTGACATCAAACTCATAACATTCGAAATATGTTTGATTCATACGCCTACTCATTCAGATTCACAAATTTAGAGAAATAGTTATAATACTCATAAATGATTCGAGTGATTCGAATCATTCATCAAAATTTACAAAAAGACAAAGACAGCAAGCAAAGCAAACACACAACCTTTTAGTGAGTATTGTAGTGTTCGTAGGCCAATCATACTTATTTTGTGATTCTTGTAAATGTCGAGTAAAGGAGAGTCGAAATCAACAACTCCATGTATATTGTTAAGTACGAGTACGATGAGTACTTCAAAACTTTGGATATGAGTAGTATGAGTATGATATTAAAATAAGTATGAATGCGTATAAGTATCAGAAGTTATGAGTATGATTCGAATCTACACATCTTTTTGAATACTTATTGCTGATCTCTGGTCCTGCCATTAATGTATAAAATTAACATACACAACATAAGTGGTGGGAAAAACTAGACGGTATTACTGACTGAAGGTTTGTAATGAAATATATATGTATGTATGTATAATACGTTGCATTTATGTAACTTGCTTTTGCATGAGGCCAAATGAAGTAAGTTTTTGGCTGCCAGTACTAAATGGGTACGACTGGTCACCGTAGTCTAGTGTGTTGGCTTACTAAATGAGAGCTCATGATCCCGAAGCAAAAAAATGTGAAAGAATATTGTTTTCGGCAACCTCTTCTCAGCAGGTTTTTGGCTAATGCTCTGAGAATAAACAAAATATCCATGAAAAGTGCCTTAAATCTTATTCGGACCGTTGGTCCTGCCACTTATGAATAAATTTAACATACACAAGATGGATGGTGTGCGAAGTTAGGTCGCAATTTTGAAAAGTACTGAAGTAATATTCGTGGATGGTAGCAAGAACCACAGTAGGGAAAGAAAAAGCGGACGTGCTGTATTCGGTATTGAGAGTTATAATTCTAAATTGGAAACTGAGTGAAGTCGCCGTCTTCTAGTAGGTAGTGTGTTGGCTTATTAGACGTAAAGGTTCAAACCCCAGGTCAGACATTAAAACGAAAATGTGAAAAAATATTTCTTCGCCGACTTCCTCTCAGCAGATTTCTGACTGAAAGTAAATAAAATTGCCATTAAAATTTCTCAAAAATATGTCTTTCCGCTTCGACTTTTCTGAAAAGTTTCTTTAAAAATCTCTCTGTTTCGGAGTCGACTTTAACTATAGGTCCCTCTACTCATATATGAAATTAACAAACACAACATAAGTGGTGTAAAAGACTGCGACGTAATCCTGCCTGAAGAGTTGTAATGAGCATTTATGTGTGTACATACGTATGTGTACAGAGACTAGCCAATGTTAGACTGGGAAGTAGAGAAAGAGAGCGTATTGTTTGTGGATATTAGATTTGAATGTATTTATATTATAAGTGACAGGAAAGACCTCTACAGGAAGAGAGTTCCACATACGGATAGTTCGGCTAAAGAACGAATTCTGCCTGAAATGCGATCCATAGGTCAATCAACGACAAACGGATATGCTCTTCGTAATAGGCATGTACGTATTACGTAAAAATATCAGATTTTCTCTTTATTCCCTTCGACGCAACGCCAGACTTATTGCGATAGTGCTCTAATAAATCAATTGAGTTTAATACCTCCTACTGTCCTTAATGAGTATTTTTGTCTTCTCCTGCATGTAGTCAAGTTGCCCTAAGCTTCGAGGAACTAACCATTACGCGGGAATTGATTTTCATTTTCGGAGAGTTATAAATGCTGTTAGTAGTGAGAAGAGTAAAATATTTTTCGTACCGTCTTAAGAAACCTAGGCATTTGAATGCTTTTTTCGACATATGAAAAATTATTTGGTTCCAGCGAAAATCATGCTCAGGACATGAAGAGTTTCTGATACCCTAACACAAGGTATATACGATGTTGTATTATTGCTGCACAATATTGGATTTTTCTCGCATTAAAGTCGACCCTATTCATACGATCCCTACGACTATATGTCAAATGTGAGAGAATCGTTCACGTCTTAAAGAGGATTGGCTTTCAAAGGAATATCAATTTTTATTAACTAATAAGGTTTGAATTATTAACTTTTTTCGGAAGAATCGGATTCTTTAAATTTTCATTGATGTATGTACATGGAAATCGTCTTAATCAGTATATTAGAGGGCAACGCGTTTTTGTCCCACTGTTAGAATACCTTTGAGAATACAAAGATGTGAAAACGTAAGCTCATTAGCTTGATTATTTCAATGATTATGGCAAGTGTTTCACAAACACACACTCATCACACAATTGAACATACAAACTAACAAACAAACACTTGTATTGAGATTCTAGTACTTTGGAAGAGAGAAAACTTTTCCACTTCTTACTTGATTATTTCATTATTGAAGTTTCGATAAGATTCGTTTCGTTCGCCGCTTATTCTTTTATTGATTCATGTCTTAATATTCAATCTTTTACTCGTTTTTTGTTGTTTTTTCATTGTGTTATTTTCACTAAAAATAGCAAATAAAACAAAAAACGAGGAGGCAACAAACTGTTGTTCATATTAAATAGTTGTTAGAGCAGCTCTCTTTGCTCTCTTTATCCTTTTTCTTCTACGACTTTTATTTTATGTCCTTGGGTTATTTTGATACTTGTTGTTGTATATTTTCAGTATTTATTTATTTTCGATATTTGTTGTTAACATTTTAACCAACCAATACATTCACACGCAAAAAACAGACACACACTTGACTTGTCTCGTTCCACTTCCTAATTATATCCTTCACATTTATATCCTTGTGCTGACTATACATACACTCGCATTGTTGCTGCTGTTGTATTTTACACTTGACTTGTAAATAAGTTTTGCAAGAAACGATTGAATGAATGAAGGCATGAAGGAATTTACTTTTTTCCCTATTTTGTTCCTCAATGTTTTCCTTTTCGATATTTATTTTTTTGCTGTTGCACCAGTTCGAATATGGATTTAAGAGTGTAGAGCCCTTTCTATTTTCATTTCGTAACCAAACACACATTTTTCTATGCATAGGGCTAATAATGCATAGACATCTTTAAGAACGAACTTTATTCAGTCGGCCACTTCTGAATTTGTGATTCAAACAATTCCCTGAGGGCAACACAAAACAAAAAATGCGAAAATGTTTATTGCTCATGAATTTTGATATTTTTGAAATTGTTTTCTTGGCAGTTTTGCAAGAAATCATTTAATATTTAACAATTAAAGTATCAATTTAAGAGAGTAAATTCGGAGTTAAAGGATCAAACGCCCAAACAGCTATGTGACAAGATTAGAACTAGAAATGAAACTTTTTTAATGGTGTTATAATCGGCGTTACCGCCCACCATAGAACAGTGATCCTTACAGCAGTTGTGCTATAATTGATTAATGGATTATTAAATGCACTAAAGTTTTTGAAGATAATTCGAGACAGCGGTCTGAAAGCTGTTGATTCACTACAGTTCTAAATTATTAATTTCTTTCTGACTAGTTACAACTACCGTACCAGAGTGCTCAAATACTCATAACTGTAGTTAGTTGAATAAAACTGAAGCATTGTAGACTTCGAGTACAGGGTGAGGCGATTATTGCAAACTTTCCATATAAAATGAGTCAAGTACCGAAAATATTAAAAAACTTTTGTTCAATTTTAATTTTGCATTTGCTTTTATCAGTGACATAATAAGCTGTAGTGAGTTACCAAGAGCCCGATTGTTAACAAGAGAAAAGATAAAGTATTTCTTTGATCTCGCCACATACATACATAATTGGTCATTACAACCCTTCAGTTAAGATTACGACCTAGTTTCTCACACCACTTATGTTGTGTGTGTTAATTTTTATACATGAGTGGCGGGAGCTACAGTTTAAAGTCGGGTTTTTGCCAGAGTTTTTGTCAGAAATCTGCTGAGAGGAAGTCGTCGAAGAAATACTTTTTGTATTCTATTTTTATAGGGTCTGGCCTGGGGCTCGAACCCTAGCTTTTCGTCTAATAAGCCAACACCTACTTGACCACGGCGACTTCTCTCGCCACTTATGGATTAATTAAACGTATACAACATGGGTGGTGCAAGAAACTATGTCGTAATCCTGACTAAAGGCTTGTAATGATCAATTAAGTAAGGCAGCAATGCATCTTTCGCACAGCCTTAAGCGGTATTTATTAAATACTTTGACCATTCTTCTTCATTCTCCGTTTGGTACGAAAATCCAAACTTTGTGAGAATACTCTTAAACTTTGTCAATGATCATCAGTTATCAGATTAGCGTTTCCTTAACTACAGTCTAAAAACAGTTTTCAAGAATTTTGAAAAATGTAATGCTTTCAAATTCTTTAACGTTAAAAGCTTACATACTTTTATTTATTGAACGGTTTTCAGGGTTGTCTACGTAAAGATAAGTATGCCACTTTCATATACTCTCGGTATTCAACTGGGACGTATCTACAAGAAAATGTATCAGAACCTTCAGAAGATCGTAGTAGACTCAGGACTACAGATTTTTTTTGAGGATCTTTTCATAGCAATTTAATTTACGCTCAGAGTTTTTGTCAGAAATCTGCTGAGAGTAATTCGCCGAAAAAATAGTTTTTCAAATTTCGTTTTGTTGGAGATTTCTGATCAGGACTTTGAATCGTGGTCTCACGTTTTATTTATTCAACGGTCTTCAGGGTTGTCTACGTAAAAATATGTCACTTTCATATACTCTCTGTATTCAACTGGGACGTATATACAAGACGTGTATACAAAGAAAATACACCCCTTTTGTAAATATATAGATTCTCCAGAAATATTTCCCTTTTTCCTTATACAAAAACACATGATATATGCTCTTCCATTACATCGTCATTTTAGAAAAATCCGTGAAAGTTTTGAAACGTTATTTTAGATTTAGAATTCATAACAGTTAAGTCTCTGTTTAATATTAAAATTGCTTATGAACAATTAAATAAAATCATAGCGGATAATATTTTTGAAATATTTTTCAAGGACTTAGAATAGGAAAATAGAGCACATAGCTTTGGCTAGTTGGAATTTAACTCAAGTGGAGGAACGATATGCTTAAAATTAAAACAAATTACTCAACATGGGTCATGCATTTACTTAATTCTAATCTCGGTTACACTTAAAGTAGAGTTTTTATAGGTAATCCATTAAGTTCGGTGCTGTCCAAAGTTGTGGCACAAATGAGAAGTTGAGAATATTGTGAAGACCTAGCCAGATATGAACTTACATCATATTATCTAAACAATAGATAATATAGAGAGATAATATGATCGTATAGATAATATGGTGATGTTACTTTCTGTTTACGCGATGTTCGGGAATCGTCGTGACGATATTGCCGTAGTTTTATTACAATGCGTGCGTGAAATCCTTCAGAAAAGAAGAGTAGAAGAAAATAGAACTGTAAACTGAATCAAATGTTGAAAGAGAAAGGTAGAAAGTAAAGGAATTAAAGGAAAAGTGAAGATAGAAAATAAAGAAAATGTCCCCTAACCATCATCATAAAATTTACATAATGTCGCGTAGATTAATACGATGTTATAGATGTCTTCCTGAACTAAATGCCGTTTACTTGTCCTATTAGATCCTCAAGGTTACAGTCAGATCTACCAGATCTACCAGTTCCTTGACTACCTAGACATTTCTGCCTACGTACTTGCAAACAAGGAAAATGGCGTAAAATATGATTCACTTTTTCTTCTGCCTATTCACATAACCTGCAGAAATTCGAGATATCTTTATGCCTTCTGTTGATTGTGTGTATAAAAGGATCATTCAGATGCCTACTCCTGTTTAAAATTAGTTTCGTATCTTTAGAATTGAGCATTCGCCATAAGGTTACAGTGCGATTTACAATTCCATGTATTATTTTCAATAATTCCAAAGACGAAGTCAATTGTTGGTTTCACCGAGGTCCCTACTGTCATTACTTCCAAAGCGATTCCGATTTAATACTACTCTTGCCAGTACATTTCCAACTTCGTTGCGCCATGGTCTAGATGTAACTTAACAGTATGTCACCTGAAAGCCATCTTTACCTCTGATTATTTACATAAATTGTTACTCCTTAGCTCTGCGGTGTATGTTTTCTGACAGTTCCCTGGCCTTAACAATCTCTAGAAACTTTGTCTGAAAACACTACATTTGGCTGCAAGATGAGACGATTCCCAGTTATTGGTTCCATAAATCAAGACACCTGTTCATCTGTCGTATCTCCAAATAATATCCTGGTAAAGTGTCACAAGATGAAGTTAAAGGTTATGTGTTTATTCACTATTATTATTGACAACAAACCAACCTTTTCATAGCCTTCAATCTGCCTCCGTCATTGCAAAATGTCTTTCAATTTTTAAATTTCGTATACAAATATTGTTCGTTTACAAAATGGGTTAATTGATTTACTTTCGGAAAAGAAAAATAAAAAAAAATTAATTTTCATAAAGAAACAATAAATTCACACGACCTCATAAAAATTTATCCACCGAATAAGTGTTACGTGTTTGTCCAATTTCTTTTCGTCTTGTTTTTTTTCCATTGGATTCCAACGACACAAAAACAAATTTTTTTAAAATGAACATAAGAAAATGAAAAAGAAAACCTTAATGAAGTTATGGAATGGCTTTAAATAAAATAAATACCGTTAAAAATTCTTGTGTTTTTTTTGTTTTTGTTTTTGTTTCAAAAACCTTGGTGAATAACAAAAGAAAATCATGTAGAAATTAAGCCTTGTGTTGTGTGTGATTTCTAATTAAACTGACAACTGTGTTACCCAGTACCAGGATACGACACAGAAAAGAAAAAATTATTCTTCCGTTTGTAGCATTTGTTCTCCTTTTTTATTTTCCTTCTTTGATTTGGAATTAGTGTTGGTTTCCTATCTCCGAGTAAGACGGAAGGAGTGAAGAAAAAATGAAACTTTTAAGGTAGGACGACTTTTTTCGGATGTCATTTTTAGGTACTCTACACTCTAAGGATAATTTACATTATCTCATCGTTTGTGACTGTTTGGCCACATATTTAAAGATTGAGCTTTGTATCTCAGAAATGATACATTTCCATTTTTCAGATCATATAACTTTAATTCTGAAAATGTTAAATGCCTGATATTTTTTTATTTAGTTAGTATTGTTATCGCCATTATTTTAAACCAAATAAAAAACAAGAAAATTTCAAACACGAGTTAAAAAATTCAAAAACTTTATAATTCTGGCTTACATACGACTTTCCTACGGATCCTTTGGTGTTGTGTATGTAATTTTTTGAAGTTTTCAAAAGATTTTGATAAGTTTTATCGGGAATAATACATGTATTTATAGTATTTGAGAAAGAATTGAAAGTTAAATGTTGGATTAAAGTAAATACGTTGATATTGATTGAAGTAGCCGTAGTCTAGTATGTAGCGTGTTAGCTTATTAGACGTCAGACCAAGGTTCAAACCTCAGATCAGACATTTCCTGCTGCTGAAGACTCTGAAGAAGAAGAAAACGGAAGCTCGTTTTACGAAAGTATTGGCAGCAACAAACATGACAATAGAATGTTTACTGTCAAATATGGTACTAAAGGGTCCGCCAAATAACTTTTTTTTTGAAAATCCTTTAAAAAAAAACTACTGAATATTTTCTCAAATTTCATTTTTTATTTGAAAGTACAATCCTTCCGGTTAATAATGGAAAATAATTTCATTCAAATGGCTGCCTCGGCTGTCCATGCAGTAGCCTACACGATCGGTGCAATTTTTAAGTACATTATCGATTGTGTGCAGCTGTATTTCACCAATGGCTTCACGAATATTGTCCTTTAAAGCGTCAATTGTCTCTTGCTTGTCGGCGTAACACTTATCTTTGACGGCACCCCACAAATAATAGTCCAACGGTGTCAAATCGCAGCTCTGAGGTGGCCAAACGACTTCAGCTCTGCGGCTGATAATGCGATATTCAAAAACAGGGCGCAATATATCGAATGTAGCTTCGGCTGTGTGGCACGTAGCGCCGTCCTGTTGAAACCAAATGTTGCCAATATCCTCCTCTTCAATTTTTGTGAACAAAAATTCGTTCAACATGGCATGATAACGATCGCCATTGACTGTAACGACCACTCCCTGCTTATTTTCGAAGAAAAATGGCCCAATTATGCCTCTGGACCAAAATCTGCACCAAACAGTGACTCGTTTTAGGTGCGTCGGCTTTTCAATGTATGCGTGCGGGTTTTCTGTGCCCCAAATGCGACAATTTTGCTTGTTTACATACCCGCCAAGATCAAAATGAGCTTCATCTGAAAAGATGATTTTTTTTTGCCAAAATCGGCATCTTCTGTAAGTCGATCGCAGTCCCACTTAGCGAAGCGAAAACGCATTGGATCAACCATATTCGTTCAGCGGAAGGATAAAACTAATTATCTGTCAAATCAGATATGAGCTAAGTGTTACCATTCACGAAATAAGCACTAGTTGGAAAAGAAAAACGTTAGATGGCGGACCCGATACTTGGGAGCAGAGAACTACATGCCTTTAGTAGTTTGGGAAGAGGAAATATTACCAATTTACGCGTAGATTGGTAGCAAATGTTTCTTGAAATTTTGTACAGTCTTTCCTACTGCTCTTCTCGTACAAAAAAAGTGATCCGTCCTATGTTTTATTTCATAGATATTACAGAAGGATAATATTTCGGTCAACTAAGTACGTATGGGATAACAGAATCATTCGCTTTGATAATGTCCTACTCGGAAATGATAATAAATTTACACCTAAAGCGTCTTTTCGAAAAATGAGCTGAAACATACGTACTCGTACAGAACATAATTGGCCATTACAACCCTTCATCATGATTACGGCCTAGCTTCTCACGCCACTGATGTTGTATGTGTTAATTTTATACATGAGTGACGGGACCTACAGTTTAAAGTCGACTCCGAACGATAGATTTTTGAGAAACTTTTCATAGCAATTTTATTTACTCTCAGAGTTTTTGCCAGAAATCTGCTGAGAAATATTTACATATTTTCGTTTTGATGTCTGACCTGCAGTTTAAACCGTGGCCTAACGTCTAATAAGCCAACATACTACGTACTAGACTACGGCGACTTCATGAGCTGAAACACTTTCGGCTTTTAATAATTCCAATAATTTTTTGTCGCTGTAAATTTCGTGATTCACCGAAGTCGAATTGGCAGTTTTAGATTCAAGTACATGCTACGTGCGTAGCAACTACTTACAGCCGTATTTGGGGAAACCTGTATTTGGGAAACCAAAGAGGAATCAAAGATCGATTGTCGATAATCGATGTTGTATTGCAACAGGAAACCTTTTTACCTCACATGACGTTGACAACATGACAATGGTTTGTAGCATTGGGTTTTACTTACCCAGCCTTTGAGGGGGTAAACCCTTTGAGGGTAAAGCCTTTGAGAGCGTTACTGATGCGAGTGACAATAAGCTGCCCCATCTAAACAATTGGAGTTATAAATGGCCACAAAGCAAGGGTGCTAGATGTCAAATTATTACCATTTAGGAAAAAAATTAAAAACCAAGCTGACATGACGGCTGCCTTCCAAAATGTATCAATACAAAGTTTGTATGCAGTTCTACTACTGTATATAAACTATGTAGATATGCAAAGTAACCAAACAATGCATCAACTATAAATCCGATGCCTGATTGATTTTTGACTGCGTTAAAAATACACATTGACGACGTTTTGAATGTAGAATACATTGTATATATTTTGTACATCGGCATTATGAAACACGATACTTTGTTCAAACACAAAGCAACTAACATTTTGGAAGGCAGCCGAAGTGTTTGATTTTTACGTACTGCAATGTACATCACGTCAAAAGTATGGGCGTAAATTTCATAAAAGTGATAATAAAATGTAAAATTATAAAATAACAATAATCGTAACAATTGTATGTACTACAAGTATGTATCAAAAGCGATGTATAGGCTAGAATTATGAAGTTTTTTTAAAGCTCGATCTACGGTTAATGTTATAACTTATCCACATAAGGGATGTGTTTGCCCTCGTCTTAATGCCTACATTTTCTAATAGAGCAACTCCCTTAGAATAGAGATCAAACCTTCATGGTCAAAAATTCATACCTAATATTGGCTAAGTACCTGAAATCAAGATTTTGTGGTTTTTAATTTGATTTTCAAAATTCTATTCCTTCTTATTGCTGCATGGTCATTTGATGTAATTTTATATTGACTTTATTATGATGAGGATTTCAAGCAGGATATTCCATAAACGACTTCACCACATAACCGCCAAGATACCACCAACACAGAGATTTTTTTGTGGTTCTCGTTAATGCTCTTGTCGTGCCTATTATTGAATGGAAGGATGTGTACTCGTACAAGTGCTTGTTAAGGAAATACCTGACTAACAAAATGTACACGAGAAACATGAAGAAGAAGAAATGGTGATTTTAATGAAATCAAACAAAAAAAAATTAAAAAACAGAGAAAGATTTTGTTTAACATTGTTCAGGTTCCTTTTGTCTTGTGTTTCGAGCTTTTCTTCTTTTGCAATTCAGCTGTTTTTCTTTATCTTTTTTGGTGTTATTTTAAAAAGTAAAGGTAACCCCACTGTATATATGGGCGTCATTTAAGCCATTATGCACTTTGCCAGCTAATAAAATAAATTAAAAACTCTGAAAAACTCGTAACGAACGAATAAAAATAAAAACGCCGCCAAAAAGAGAACAGAAAATATTTTTTCTTTCCTTTTCTTTATTTTTTGTTGTGTTGTTGTTATTATTTTTGGGCAAAAAGAAGGAAAAAAACCGGTGAAGAAATAAAGTTTTGCCCATAAACGTGCCTAGACATTATGACGGTGATGGTGGTATCACACGTTAGTCTTACTAATCGTATCTTGAATTTTTCTATTCTTTTTTTTTTCTGGTGGATGCACAAATTGCGATACAGAACAGTGGGGCCAATTTCAAACGAATATCTGAAAATGTTTTTCATTTGAAATTATTGCTTTTCAATCAATCAAAGTATTTCTAGTATTTCGTTGAGTTTTTTTCGCACAGTTTGTTGTTTAAAAAAATGCATTCACAGGGTTTCAGTTCAGATTGCGATTGATTAGAAGCAATTTCCAGATTCAGTCCAACGTTTCACAAATCACGTAAATTATTGAATTTTTTTTTATCAAAATTCGCGCCGTCTGGGAATTATCTTCAGCCATGAAGCTCATTTTTGATTCAAAAAATAGGTCAACAAGAGGCAGTTCTTTCCAATGCCCAGTGAGAGATGTACTGTTAGGTGTGTTTTGCGATACGGTGACCTTACTTCGGAAAATCTAATAAAAAAGTTCAACGCGGTCAAATCACACGATCTAGTTTGTCAGTTTATATCACCCCGCCCCTTGAGATGACCATGCCTTAAAATCGCTCGTGCGATATCCTAATGTGGCACAAGTTTCATTGTTTAGTCCAAATCATCCAAGTCAGACACACAGTAGATGCTCGCCGTTGACCGCGATGGCCTGGCCATCCTCGTTCTCAAAGAAATATGGACCTATGACGACGCCAGTCCAAAATCCACACTAAATAGTAACTCTTTCGTTAGGCCTTGAAGGTTTTTGGATCTTATGTAGATTGATATCGTGTTAGACTTGATAATTTTGTTTATTCACATACCCATTCAGGCAAAAGTGGGTCTTACCGTTGAAGATGATTTTTCGATGAAAATTAGTTTCAGTTGTCAACTACTCCAGAGCCCTTTCAACGAACACACGTCGTTGTTTATGGCAAAGGGGAATGATTTGGCATAGCAGACTGAATAAATAACAACTAAATTCCTTATTGGAAGGCCCTATAGAACAATAAAGTCTACGTAACGTAGATAAACTCAATGTAACGTTCGGTAGAGGTGACTGCCCATCCAAGAAAAAATTTTGGATGGACTCACTTAGGCCGCATTGGGCCCATTGTGCTATCAATGTAACGTTAACATCTGCGGAATAAGTTGCAGCGCGGAGCATTCCGGTTTTTTTGGCCCAAAATGGGGGAAATGTACAATAGGTCAACTTGACCTCCGGGTACTGTACTTTTCTCAATGGCAAGTACATGTCCTCTAACCTAAAAATGGGGGAATTGGTTTCAAAGGGGCGACATCACTGATCTTACGTTTTAATCTTACGTTTGGTCGTTAATATTATGCGATTTGACCCCACTAGACTATTTTTTTCTGAAGTCTGTTCTGTTGTCATAAAGTCGGTATTAAAGAAATTAAAAAATCTTCTTTTTCCTAAGTACAGTCAAACCTCCTACAACTCAGTGTTCTCAGAACGCGGTTTCCATATAATGTGGAGCTGAAATTGCGACATCCCTTTTAAAACGCGGTACTCTTAGAACAAGGTTTCCATATAACGCGGTTTTCACATAACGCGGAGCTGAAATTGCGGCAGCCCTTCTATAACGCGGTACTCTTACAGCGCGGTTTCCGTTCAACAACATCCCATAAGTTCCTTCCACACAGCCTATGAGTGACTCTAGCAACTAGATATTATAAGAGGGTCTAATATCAGTTTTATTTTCGACGCAAAGCACAGCCGACATGTGTAAACACCATGTTTATATGTATATCTCAGAGCTCTGTCTCAGTACAAACGTTTAGTTGGCGACCAATTCTTTCTAAAAAATGTTCTGCGACTCATATCTGACAGTGAGGATGAATGTTCAAAAATTACAGAATTTTACAAAAGTCTTTCTAATTTTTATTGGAAAACAGTCTTTTAGTTTAGTTTTTGTTTCATTTTTCCAGCAATCCTTATATGAACTCTTTAATTCAATAAAAATAATTTAAAATTTATCTTGTCTTGGTCACCATATAACGCGGTTTCCATACATCGCGATAGGAGGGTTAACTGTGTTTTTAAATATCCCAGAGTTAAGGCAGAAACATTTTCGTAATTATTGTGGTTATAATCCTTCTATTGAAAAGCGACAATAATGTCCATAGAAGGTCTTCCTTAACGAAGGTTCCGTAACGTAACTTTCAGTGGCAAGATGATAAATGACCACAACAACATTTAATGGAGCTGAAAATGCTTCAGACTTTCTTTTCAATAAAACATTCTCGACATATTGTTACCGAACTATTTGCCTTCTTTAGTATCTCCATTATTTCTTTTTCAAAGTTCATTTCATTTCGTATTTTTTACTACTTTAGACCCACTGTCTGTCTAAATAGTAATAGACAATTGGTAAGCATACGAGTGATTTCCTACAGTAGTTGAGTTCAGCTGAGTTGAGTGAATGAAACTTTTTCTTCTGGAAGGAAAAGCACACATGTTTTGTAAAACAGCAATGCAATGGAGTATGAGTGATGGTTGGGGTGTGTGGTGAAGGAGGAGCAGGAGGAGGAGGAGGAGAAAGTATGAGGAAAAGGAAGGATAGTGAATGCATTTCTGTTAGCAATTGGCTAAATGGATTCAATGTTGCCCAAATTAGTTTATTCAGTTCTTTCATTTAGTTTTTGGTGTTGCTCTTGTATGGTTGTTGTTGTTTTTGTTTTTGGAATTTTATTTTTAATTTTTTAGTTGTTTTTTTGTTTTGTTTTGTTTTTGATGATTTATTTAAAATAATAAAACAATTTTCATGTTTGAAGGTTATTTGGCTTCTTTTGGCGAGCACCAGCAGAAGAAGAAATGATAACATATTTGTTGTTTTTGTTTTCCACTTTGTTTTGGCTTCTTGTTTACTCTTCTTGTTCGTTATTTAATTCAATTCTTTTTCTTTTTAGTCATAACTTTTTGCAAAGTTTTATCAATAAAAACATTCAAATATTTTAACCCATTTGTTTTGCTTTTTTGTTTTGTTTTTGTTAATTTAATTTCTAAAATAACAAATTAAAAATAATAAAAAAAAAACAGAAAAAGATTAGAAATTAAACTTCAAAACAATTTAAATGTGCAACAACATTAAATAAAATATCGTATGTATTTCATATTAAAGGGTTTTCTTTTAAGAGTTTTCGTTTTTTATGCCTCAATGAAATGCAAAAACAATTACTCACTCACAAACTAATAATCTTTTGGCTGAATTGTAATTGTAGTTGTAGTTGTAGTTGTATGTCGTATAAAATATGGCCAAAAAGACGAAGCTGATCTTATCATCTTGTTTTCCATCTTGTTGAGCACACCACCAGCAGAGACAATTGAAATATCAGCAACATTTTATAAAATTTTTTTTTCTATTTTGTTTCGAGTGGCAGCTCCCAAAAAAACAAAAAAAATTAAATATATGAACAAGACAATGACTCGGTACTTCAGAGGTTTATTTCATCTGTTTTATTTGAGAGAAACATAAGGCGTTAAAATTTATTTCATAAAAAACTATACATAATAAATGTTATTTAAAAACAGGAACGTAATAAATTTTTTACAATGTAACGTATTTGATCATTGTATGAATTATTTTTTGAAATTTGTTCCCTTTTTCCTAAGTACTTGGAAAATTTGAACGTCTTAAGGAATAAAAGTTATTTTTTATACGTCATAAAAGGGCTACACAAACTTCAATTTAATTCAACCAAAACACTAACTGGAAAACAAAATTTTTTTTAAAATTCTCAAATTGACTCTAACAGACTCAATTCTAATGTTCACATGTTAGCGTAATTTAATTTCTACCTCTTGGATTACTTTCACATTTTAATCAACTTTACAATAATAATTCGTCCTTGCAACCATTCAGTCAAGATTACGACCTAGCTTCTTAAGGCTCCAGGATACCATATCAAATAGAAGATAGGATATCTTGTTCATTTCCCGAAATTTTGTCAACCAATCTAAATTTAATCCTTAAAATTTTAGTGGGTATTTCGTTCGTTTAAATACATACATACATACATAATTGGTCATTACAACCCTTCAGTCAGAATTATGGACCTAGTTTCTCACAGCACTTATGTTGTGTGTGTTAATTTTATACATGAGTGGTGGGACCTACAGTTTAAAGCCGGCTCCGAACGACAGATTTTTTGAGAAACTTTTCATGGCAATTTTATTTATTTTCAGAGTTTTTGCCAGAAACCTGCTGAGAAGTCGCCGAAGAAATATTTTCATTTTGATGTCTGACCTGGAGTTTGAACTGTGGCCTTACGTCTAATAAGCCAGCACACTACCTACTTGACTACGGCGACTTCGTTCGTTTAAATAGTCGCCGTAAATTAGTAAATAGTGTGTTGACTTATTAGACGTGACGCCACGGTTCAAACCCCAGGTCAAATATCTCTAACAACACGAAATATGAAAAAATATTCCTTCGGCGACTTTCTCTCAGCAGATTTTTGGCAAAAACTCTGAGCGTAAATAAAATTGCCATTGAAAAGTTTTTCAAAAATCTGTCGTTTTTAGTCGTTTTTAAACTGTGGGTTCCGCTACGCATGTTTAAAATTAACACACACAACATACAGTGGTGGCCTTATAATTAGAAACCATGTTTCTGGAACAGAGTTTTCTGGAGTGACGAATCTAAGTTTAATTTGTCCAAATCTGATGGAAAAACGTATGTAAGACGTCCTCCGAACAAAGCCTTTGATCCCAGGTACACAGTGAAAACTGTAAAACAAATTAACAAACATACATGTTGCTAAGTCGTTTCTAATTATAAGGCCACCATTGTAAGTGGTGCGAGAAGCTAGGTCTTAATGCTGACTAAAGTAATGACCAATTACGCATGTAGGTATGTGTAAGTAAGGAAAAGGGTTTCAGGATACCATATCAAGTATATAATACGATGTCCTATTCACTTCTCGAAAAATGGTCAACCAAGTCCTATTTACTCTTTAAAATTTCTTTGCATATTCTGTTCGCTGCTTAACGGAGCCCTCTGCGTTCAAAGATATAGTTTTGAATTATAGTTTGAATTAGTTACATCAAATTTTTTATATTGAATTCATACCATTTGCAATGTAATTCTAGGACTTCAAACCATATAGCGGAGTATAGCTCTTTTTTACTTAATTTTCTGTTGATATGCACACTGTCAACAGCTACTAAGTATTGAATCTAATATAAGCGATCAGATAAATATCTCCCATGAATCATTTACATTCCATGTAATGCCTCTACTAGTGCGTGTTGTTTTTTTGTATAATCGAGTCTAATACGATGTTGAATAGCAGACATGATAAAACACGTTCCCATTATAATCCAATTCAAATGGGTAAATTTTGTATTTAAGTGCGTGTAAAAGAAAACATTGGCGAAACCAATGTAGTTTTTATTAAATGGAGAAGGTTTGTGCACACATACTCACGTGAGCCAAATAGTATGAATTTGATCTGGTACATTACGAAAATCTGATTCAAGTGTAAATAAAAGATTGTCGTTGATTACACTGCCTAATGCTTCTGCTCGTTGTTGTATCAACAGAAATTTATGCTTCAGAAACCATGTTTACTAGTGCGCATTTGACTGGGTAATTTAAGTAGAGTGTTATGTGAGTATTCTGTTACTTAAGCTTTATCTTTATTGACTTAATTCCTCATTACAACCCTTTAGTCACGATTACAACCCAGCTTTTCCCACCACCCATGCTTTGAATTTTAATATTATCTGAGTGGCGTCGACTCCAAACGACAAATTTGGAAAATCTTTCAAGGCAATTATAAATATTCTCCGAGTTTTTACCAGAATACTGAGAGGAAGTCGCCAAATATTCCTCTGCAGTCGTCTGGCAGAAACTCTGAGATAATAAAATAAATAAAATTTGTCATGAAAAGTTTTTTCAAAATCAGTCGTTTAGAGTAGACTTTACCCTGTAGGTCTCGCTGTACGCTAGGGCGTAATCCTGACTGAAGAGTTCTAATGACCAATTATGTATGAAACACCAAATATTCTCAAGTCTGTCATGGGACTATTTTAGTTCAGTTACTAGTTTCGAGGGAAAGTAGATAAACTTGAGCCAGAATGATGTGAATGCAAATTTTTATACAAAATAAGTCAATAAATATCATTTTAAAGCTATGCTTTGAGCATCCTTATATCTTTTCTTGGGTTCAACATTTGCTGTTGAGTGCATAAATTTCCAAAATCCTGGGTACTATCACTCCAACTGGAATATCTAGTCAATATTAAATTTTAGATTCGTTCCCTCCCAAAACTACGCTTCTGTTAACCATACACGACTGCCATGCAATAGCAAAAAAAAAAAAAATATAAAAATTTCATATGCCCACCCACAAATAATTTCTTAAAATTCTTTTCTTTTTTTTTCTAACAAGTCCTTCCATTTCCGTTATGAAACAAAAAAAAAAAAAAAGAAAAAAATTTATATTGAGTCAGCAGAAAAAAAGCTGTTCACGAATGTCGAATTATCACAGCGAGACATAGAATGTATGTTCTTCACTAGTAAATAATCTTTTTGATAATCTTTGAGTTTTTGGTGTGAAGACATCGAATTTGTCGTCGTCAACATCAACAATATCGTCAGCATCATCAGCCATTCATTGATTCGATGATGATTTCGAATGCCTCAAGGCTCATCTATATTGTGCTCAATAACAGCAATTCGTAAAAGAAACACTTGCCGGTTGAGCTGTTCAAAAGTTCAATACTTTTTCACATCTTCAATTGCAAGTGGGTTGTTGGGCTCTCACGAAAAACTATTAAAAAAATTCCGTTTTAAGTTTCCTGCCAAAATTCTAAGCAAAAAAAGAAGAGAAGAACGAGAAAAATTGAAAATATTTGTTGTTTTGTGTTGTTCTGGCTTTAACTTCATTCAGCTTCTTTCATTCCTCGCCAATAAATAAAACACTGATTATCTATGCCTGTGTGTACGAAGTGTGTACACACTTTATTTGCTGAATTCCTTGGAGGATTTATTTGCTTAATTTCTCTGCTACATGAATGGCATATCGAAGCAGTTTTCTTAATTTCTTAATTCTAATGGCGAGGAGAGAAAGGGGTTCACAATACGATGTGAGTTAAAACTAATTGATCACATATTGATGAGTCTTAATTGGACGAGAGAATATGAATTTTAAGAAAGAAATTTCTGAAAACATACACGAAAAAGTGATAAAAAGACTAAATTTTTCTTGAAAATTAAAGCAAAATCGACTTAGGTTCAATAATATACAACCATTATCTGAGGCGTAGCAAGTAGTGTGTTGGCCTATTAGACTTGAGGGCACGGTGGAAATCCCCCATTTTTCTTTAACTGCGACCCACAGAAAATAATCCAACGGCGTCAGACCATAGTTTCTTGGCGACCAATTGACATCACCATTTCGGTTAATTAAACGGCCATCAAACGATTGACGCAATAAATCGGTTGTGGCATGAGTTGTATCGCAAGTTGCACCATCCTGTTGAAACCACCTCAATACCATGAAGAGTGGGTACAAAAAATCTGTTATCGTGGTGCGATAGGTGTCTCCATAGACCATAATGCTTTCGCCGTCCTCATTTCTGAAGAAATATGGGCCAATGATACCTCCGCTCCACAAACCGCACCAAACAGTCGCTCATAATGGGTGCATTGGCTTCTGTAAGACCACGTGTTTGATTTCTGATCGCCAACTACGGCAATTTTGCTTATTAACGCAAACTTCGACGTAAACTGGTGCGTGAAATGTTCAATTCTTGAGAACGATGACGAGTTGATGTGGCATACTCTCAGCCGCAGCTTCAATATTTTCGTGTGTAAGCACTGTACGAGTACGCTCACGTCTTGGCGCATCATCAATGAAACCAATTTCACGAACTTTAGCAGTAAAATTGAGTATAACGGGCATTATTGGATCTTCTCTGCGATCAAATTTTGTACGACATTTTTGTCTTTTCCAAAATAGAAAATCAAAAAATGCCGTTAATGTTAGCAATTTACACTAAGTTTTAAACGTAGATAACTTTACACGGAATAAAATGATTTTTAAAAATTCTTCCAACAATATGAAACTAAAAATATCGCAATAAAAAAATTAGCACGGTAATCCAATTAGCTAATTTGTAACACGAACTTTCTGGATTTAAATATTTTTCATGGTATCTGTATTAGCAAAAATAACAGAGAGAGAGAGAGAGAGAGAGAGAGAAAAGGGAGAGAACAGCAGTATTATGAAACATTTAGGGCCATTATTACAACTTGTTTTTAAATAAAGGGAGGATTTTAAAGGGCAGATAAATTGTTTTTCATCAATATAAGTGGACAATGTCGCCGCAAAAGAATGGGTTCGAGCCCCAGACCAGGCATCAAAGACAAAATACAAAAAGTATTTTTTCGGCGACTTACTCTCAGTAGATTTCTGGAAAAAACTCTGAGGGTAAATAAAAATTGCCATGAAAAGTTTCTCAATAAATAAAAAATCTGTCGTTCGGAGTCGACTTTAGACTGTAGGTTCCACCACTCACGTATAAAAATTAACACACACAGAACATAAGTGGTGTGAGAAACTAGGACGCTGTACAATGGGTCAATTCGACCTCCGGGTACTGTACTTGTCTTAATTGACAAGTACACGTCCTCTAACCTAACCTAACCTAACCTAAGTGGACAATAAGGTAGAAGTGAGCATTAAGCAAAAGGCAGAATCATTCTACCTTTAACTTTTAGAGTTAAGTTTATGTTTCAACTTACCATATTATTTATTATTTTCAATACGGCAACTTCAAATATAAACAAAATAAGCAAATACAACCAAAAAGAAGCCCGTCGTTGCCACTGGGTTTAAAAAAAAAAACTTGTTAAATTGAGCAGTGTTATCGACATTATATTATCTGTAGGTTGTAATAAAAAAAGAAGTGAAAGGTGACTTTAAAGTTCAGTTTAGCTAAAGTTACCTTTAACTAAACCCAACTTTAACGGCAATTTTTAATAATGGCCCTTATTTTAATAAAAATATTTTATGCAACGTATCGTACGTTCTAATGTTTCACCATTTGTTACTGTACATCAGTGCATTTTGTTTTACATCAGTTTGTTTATTCATGTTTGTGCTTTCTTCCTCTACTGCCAGGTTTTAATGAATTTTATTAGAAAATTTTACAACTCAAACTATGACATTTCCAAACAACAAATCCATTATTATAAATATTATGTACGTATGTATGTATGTACATAGATGTCATCAGTGTTTCAAAATATTTATTTTGTGTGTTTTACAGTCAACCCTACTATAACGCGGTACTCTTACAGCGCAGTTTTCGCTCAACAACATCCGAATAAGTTCCTTCCGCACAGCCTATGAATGACTCTAGCCACTAGATATTGTAAGAGGGTTTCATATCAGTTTTATTTTCGATGCAAAAGCTTAGCCGAGATATAAAACAACATTTCATTTTATTGAAACTGATCGTTCAACGGTATGCAGCGTAAAGTTTAAAAGAGAGATAATAAATTGCTTAGCTCCCTATAGAGAGGTTTTAGTGGAGTTAGAAAAAAGCTACAATCGAAAACCAATGTGAGGATGAACCAAGTGAGGAAGACATTTTGCCCATTAAAAGAAGACGAGTTAGGCGACTCATATTTGACAGTGAGGATGAATGTTGAAAAATTACAGAGTTTTACAGAAGTCTTTCTTATTTTTATTGGAAAATAGTCTTTGAGTTTAGTTTCTGTTTCATTTTTATTAATCCTTATATGAACTCTTTAATTCAATAAAAATAATTTATCTTGTTTTGGTATCCATATAACGCGGAATGATGTGATTTGCACTAATTCCGAGTTTCTTATAGCACGGTTTCCATACATTATGGTAGACGGTTTCCATAGAACACGCTGTGAATTAGCCTGGTTTGTAACAGAAATCAGCAATGAGTATTCAAAAAGATGAGTAAATTCGAATCATACTCATAATTTCTGATACTTATACGCATATATCATACTCATACTACTCATATTCAAAGTTTGAAGTACTCATCGTACTCATACTTAACAACACGCATGATGTTGTTGATTTCGACTCTCCTTTACTCAACATTTACAAGAATCACAAAATATGTATGATTCGCGTACGAATACTACAATACTCACTAGAAGGTTGTGTGTTTGCTTTGCTTGCTGTCTTTGTCTTTGTCTTTTTCTTTTTCCTTTTTTTTTTGTAAATGCAACAACAACTAAGACTGTAAATTTTGATTAATGAATCATTTATGAGTATCATAAATATTTTTCTAAATTTATGAATCTGAATGAGTAGGCGTATGAATCAAACATATTTCGGATGTTGTGAGTTTGATGTCAACGTTGTACTCATACTCATTGCAACCTGTACTTATAAATCAATGTTGCAGTGAGTACGAATGAATCAGAGTAGTTGAATTTCAATACTGTTGACTCACTCATACTCAACATTTCATGAGTACTTATGAGTAGCGGAAAAACGATTCATTGCTGATCTCTGGTTTTTACGGTTAAATCCGAGTTTCTTATAGCGCGATTTCCATACAACACGGTACGCACTCTCCGCGTATAGGAGGGTTAACTGTATTTTCGTTTTCCTATTGTTTTTGTTTATCGTTATGATTCCTGTTTTTGTTTTTGGAATTTTGCAATTAATTTTCTATGAAATTCTAATGCATTTTTAATAACTAAGTGAAGTGAAGCGATGTGGAGTTGTGTCGTGTCATGTTGAGTGTTCATCATATATATTTTGGTTGAAAATTAAATCGACATTAAACAAATTAATTTATTATCTTTTGTTAGCTATTAACTAAATATGGTTTTGTTTATAGTTTTTATAAATACAACAATAGCAGCAATAGCAACAACAGCAACAGTAGTAATTATAATTATTTAATAGATTAGATTATTATAACAAAAAAAGAGACAAAAAAGAAAGGATTTTGATATGCGATAAAAATCAAAAAATTCATTTCATTAGATTGTGGTAATAATGTCAACATCATCATATTCATTAAATTCTAATGATTTTTATGGGGAATTGTAAATCCAATAATTTTATAAATGAAACACTATTTTTAAATGTTGAAAAAAAGTTTGACAAGCATTTAAACTATATTTGAGAACTTTGCAGCAAATTGGGTTCAAATTTCTAAAGTTCCCAAATATTTAAATACAACGCATCATATCAGTCAAGCATGAGTTATGTTTCATACAAATTTGCTGTTATTAACTGCTGTTTGATTTTCTGGTATTAATCTGGTATTATTCCTTTGCATAATACATACATAATTGGTCATTACAATCCTTCAGTCAGGGTTACGATCTAGCATCTCACACCACTTATGTTGTGCGAGTGGCGGGACCTACCGGTTAAAGTCGATTCCCAACGACAGATTTTTGAGAAAGTTTTTCATTGGAATTTTATTTACTCTCAGAGCTTTTGCCAAAAATTTACTGAAAGGAAGTCGCCAAAGAAAAAATTATTCATGCTTCGTTTTGTTGGAGACGTCTGACCTGGGGTTTGAACCGAGGCTTCATGTCTAATAAGCTAACCCATTAATAACCTGATTAACGGATTTCAAGCGCCTCTGCTTCTTGCGCGTCTACACCAGTTGGCCACACCAATCGATGACAGCCGATTGCTACTCAATTCCCTATAGAGACCATAGTAGCACCTGTTGGCAAGAGTAATCCTGCGCTTGATCTCCAGACTGACATCATTCTTGGTGGTAACGGCGGAGCCAGATAACTAAATTCCTTGACTACATCAAAATTATAGTTATCGGCCATAATCTGATAATCAATACGCCGCACGTCTCTACTTGTCGATAACATATACTTTGTTTTGCCCTCATTTATTGCCAGACCCATCTTAGTAGACTCCCGTTCAATAGCACTAAAGGCAGCAGTAACATCTCGCTTGGTACGCCCTATGATGTCAATGTCATCAGCGAACGCAAGCAACTGGACGCTTTTTTGAAAAATAGTGCCATTGCAATGCATTCCCGCCTTTCGCAGAACACTCTCCATGACGAAATTGAAGCGGTCGCATGATAAGGCATCACCTTGTCTGAAACCTCGCACGGTACTAAGAGGTTTGGAGGGGTTCATTCCTACCTTAACGCAGCTGCAGGAATTGCTCAGTCATTCTGCATAGCCGTATCAGCTTCGCAGGTATACCGAACTGAGACATTGCGACAAAAACACGATCCCTACTATGCTACAGCGTCTTCAATGCCTTTGCATTAAAAAATAAAAAAAAAACAATTCTCTGGAGTTAGTTTCTATTTTAAGGCAGAGAGAGTGAGAGTGGAAATTAATGATTGGAGAGCAATCAAATACATTAGCTTGCCCAAGTACTATGTGCAGTAACCTCTAGTGGAATAATTCTCACGACACTGAAGGACCGAAATATTTTTCAAGTGTCGAAAGTGTTTTGGTTTCTTAAGACAGTGCAAGAAATAATTCCATCCATTTGATATTTTTACTTTTTCTATATCTGACCGATAATAGAATAAATCTTACAGGTACACTCAGCCACAAAAGTATACATACGGATAACAAATTTCAGAAATTTTTTTAACTAATCCGTTTTCGTTGAAAATCTTTGTAATTGTCTGACAACTTTCCTCGATTTTAAGACGGTCTTTTGCATTGGTTCATAAATTTGTGAAATTTGTAAATCGGATGCATACCTTTGTGGGCCTGCGCAGGGCCACAATTCAGTTCAATTTCAGAAATTTTTTAACCAATGCAAAAGACCGTCTTAAAATCAAGAAAATTATAAAGATTTCCAACGAAAACGAAAAAAAATTTCTGAAATTTTTTAACCGTATGTATACTTTAGTAAATGTGTGTATGGGTCGTTGCAGCAAAGGCTATTTTGAGTTCTTCAAACAGCACACAGAAGAAGTGTATACAACACTATTAATTCACTGGGAATGTCGCTGTTTCACTGTTCAGTCGCTATTACAATTTATTATGTCATAGTGAAATAAAGGAACTTTACTCGACTGCACATGTGTTATTCTTTGGTTGGCAGTGCAACGTATAATGTATCGAAGAAAGAATTCATTCTTTAGCCGCTCTCTCCGTAGATGAACCGCTTCTCCTTTTAAAGTTTTTCTTGTTGCTTACAACACAAACCAATTCAAATACAACGCAACACTACTCTCTCTTTCTTCCCTCCCACAACTTATTTCCATCAGAATGCGCTGTATAATTGGGTGTCGTTACCTTAATAGTGGTCGTATATATCGAAGTTAAGGCCCCTGACTTAATTCAGTCGAGGATTTAAGATGTTTTGAAGAAATTGATACGAGTCGTGAATCCTGAAACAGTCCACTTGATCGTTGTCCAACATGCTGTAATTAATATAAAAGGTGATTACACCAAATGCTATATTTTTACTACAAGATGTTTTATTATACCGCTAACTTTTTCGCTCTCTTCGCCTCTTTCACCTGGTGAGGAAATATAAAAAAGCCACGAGGTATTCGACGGATCAGGCAAATTGAAACAGCTCCAAGTACATACGGTAGAAAATTAGTCTGTTTATTATCTCAGTGTAATGAGACACACAAGATTTTCTCTGATATTTTCCGGCATTTGAGAACCTAAAATGAAGGATACTTGGGCGACGAGAATTTATTGTTGAACTCTTCTAGGCAAAAGGGATTTGGATAGAATCTTAACCTTTATAAAACTATCGGAATAGTTGTAGTTGAATGACAGAATGGTACGTGCGTACCACCGGCATTAAAACGACAACTTATAAGATTCATACGAATACTTTTGAGACAATTGCCGACTTGATTTAACACGTGTTTTATGAAAAGTAAAATTGTCGAAAATATGCTTTTATAGGAAATTTTAAATACATTGCTTTTGTATACATTGCATTGAGTATACAATCATACACACCATAGTCTATTAGGTATTATGTTGGCTTATTAGACGTAAGGCCACGGTTTGTACACCAAGTTAGACATCTCGAACAAAACGAAATATGGAAAAATATTTTTATGTACTATGTGTACATACATACATAGTTCATAAAAATATGAAGAGAAATTGTTCGCTTTAAGTTAAATTTTTTCACAGACTGTACATATATACATACATATATGGTATGATAACAAACATTTTCCAGTATTTTAAAATAATGAATTTTTGAATTAAATTTCATGATCAATGTCTATGATCCTTCAAATAACGTCTTTCAATATTTAAAGAAAATAAACTAACATGCGTACATACTTCCGTGTGTAGTTAGTATATGTGAAAACTCTCCTAAATCTTCAGTCACAAAAAACGTTGTATATTTTGCAATTCTTATGCCGATTTTATTTAAAATACCGATTAATATTAAGTACATTAAGTGGTCACATTGATTTTCACGAAAAAGCCCACCAAAACCTTTGTTCTCGATGCAATAATATTCGCGTTTATTTTAATTTTACGATGTTAATAAGAGCGTAACGGACGTTATATTTTTTGTGCGGCTTGTATTCTGATTACAAATTGACAACATGATACGTGTAATTTGACACCATATCGTTTGTAAGTGGCTCTCTTTTGTTTTGTTTTGCTTTGTTTTCCTTACCTTAACTTTTTAAATAAGTTGGTCCTCGTGTAAACAGAAAAACACGTTTATTGTTTGTAATTGTTTTGTTTGTAAACAAAACCGTATCAAAAATCACGTGCTCAGGCTAAAAGGATAACAAAAACAGAATAAAATACGAAAAACAATAAAAAGTCAAAACCACGTGCTTTGTGTTATGCTTGTCTATGAAGGGAATTTTTGTCTTTTTCATTCACTCTCTGGTTTTTTTCTTTCTCTCTCTTTGCATTTGAAGGGGAAGTCTTTGCATATATTTAGGCGCGCTTTTTTCCTACTGGCTTACAAATATAATGCGCAGGTCTATTATGTTTTGTATTGAAATGCAATTCAACCCTTAAATTTTAATACAAGGAAAATATAAACAAAAAACCAACGTAACATACGAAGGAATTTACGAACACAGTTTCGTTTATTCGTTTGCTGGTCGTTCGTTTGTTGGTTTGATATGAAATACTAATGAAAATGCAAAGATTTAAGGAAATTTACCAAGAAGAACAAGACTTGTATGAGAAATTCTAAAGGAATAGAAAGAAATGCACACACAATTACTACTAAAGCATTAACAACAAAAACTATTAGATTCTCTAACACACGCAGACACAGAGAAACGCATGAATTAAAAAATAGGCTGCAACTTAAGCAAAAGAGGGGAAATTTATCATTTCTTTAGAAAAGCATATCCAGAGAAAATTTTATTGCACAATATTTTTAATAGAAAACAAAACAAAATGAATGAAAATAAATATAAAAATTATGATAATTTTAATATTTTTTATTTAAAAATACGTACGTTTAAAAAATACTATTTTTTTGGAAAATTTCTATTTGAAACTTAAGACAGCCCCCTACACTTTTATTTGTTCTTCTCCTTTTTGCTTTTGTTTTTATTGTGTTGTTGCTCTTTCAAATGCAATTTTCCTTTTGTTTTTATTGCTAGAGGTCTTTGGAATTGTAGTTTTGCTCTTTCTCTCTCTTTCTCTCTCACTCGCTCTCTTGGTGTTGTCAAAGGGAAACGTGAAAGGTCTTGGCAACAATTGTAAGCCTTTATTGTTATTAATGTTGTTGTCCTAGTGTCTGTGTTGCTTTTATTACTATTGTTGTTATTGTTTTTCATTTACAACTACACACACATACACATACACATACACTTTCCCTCTCTTTTATATATAGAATATATAGAGGAATATACTTGGCCACGAATAGCATTTCAGCGAGCAATGTTTCTTAATATGTGTTGTACATTAGGAGTAAAGGTGTGAGTATGAGTGTTAAACATGAATAATGTTATTGCATATGCTTTATGCACATGGACAAACGAACACACAGACACACACATACTGATATAAATTTACTCTTGTACACACTCCCAATAATATTTGCAATGTTTAAAGGATTTAGTTACTAAACGTTAGCCATACGTGCAACACGTTACAACGCACGTTTTTTAATGTTCTTTCGATAAATCTATGACGTAAACGAATATCATTTTTACGGAGCGTATGAGTATTAATTATTTTGTAAAAACAAAAATTATATGAAAAAATATTAATCATACGTATGCGTACGTAACGGTCGGTCGGTAAAACTAAAAAAAAATGAAAAATACAATAAAAATGAAACTAAAAATGACGTAAAGAAAATTGTGATTTTGTGAAAAACAAAGAAGAAAGAAGAAAAAACAACAATAACAACATTATCAATATTATCAACACCTTTAAGTGATCGCTTGTGAAAGAGGCAAACAAATTGCAAAGAAAAAGGTTTTTAATAAAATTAAAAAGAAATGTTTTCTTTAAGTGTGTTACTTAAATGTTGTTCTCGATGTTGTTAATTTTATTAAAAAAAACAAAATTCCTTTAAAATAAATGTTTTAAATAAAACACAATAAATGTATAAATAAATGTTAAATGTAATCATAACTATATACGCATTGTATAATAGTTAATATCATATATATTTTAAAGATCAATAGTAAATGTTTAATGTTTTTTAAAAAAATATATGTTCTTAAAAAAATTTAAATACTTTTAAATGTTGTAAAGAAAAATTGTTGTAATTTTTAAGTATCAAAAAAAAGAAATCAACGTCGTATTTAAACTAAATATTCAATGTGTTATTTTCCTTGTTATTAATTTTTTTTTTAATGAATTTCTTATTTTTGTTAAATTAAGAAATATTTAATTTACGCACAAGAGTCTCTTATTTTTTCTACTGTGTAGTTACTTTAACGCCTTCATTTGTTACTAAGAATTTTGTTTGCAGAACACAATTTAAAGAAATTAATAACAATTTTTAAATCAATTCTCAGTTATACAGTTAAAGTTTTAAAGTTTTGCTAAAGTGTCGAAAAAGTGAATTCAAAACTCAGTTATCCGGTTTTTCCTAACCTCCACGCTTTCATTATTTTCTTAATATTTTCATATATAAATCAAACAGCGTAGCTTTTTAGAAATGTGGTGGCACTTTGTTTTATAAAAGTCTGCAAAATATTAAAAATATTTAAGAAATATTAACAAATAATCCTGTGAATGTGTCCTTGCCAACTCACTTCCATTCTTCTTCCAGTAGTCTAATCGATCTAGTATTTGTTAATGATATGACTAAGGTACTGTTATATGATCAAATTTCAGCCTCTTGCTTTTCCAATCATGATCTTCTCTTCTTAACTTATAATCTGTCTACGAGTCATGAGGACAGGTATATTACATACCGTGATTTTAAAAGTATCGATTTTACAGTTTTGAACAGAAGTGTTGAAGATATCTGTTGGGATCAAATCTACTCACTGGGTAATGTAAACGACCAGGTGGCACTAATTCAGGAAAATGTGAGTCTGCTATATGACAGCTGTGTTCCTATCAAAACAAAACTTGTTAAAGCCAAACACCAACCGTGGTTTAATGCTGAAATTAAAGCATTAATTGATAAGCGCGACATTGCCTATCGGCGATGGAAGAGGTTCAGAACGGATGATCTGAAAGCCGTTCATAAAGCCGCTCGTAGTGAGGTTACCAAACACATTAAAATTGCAAAAACATTGTTTTACGGCAGGAAGTTCGCTTCCGCATTAGATAATAGAGCTAAATGGAAGGTAATCCGCGATATTGGTATTGGACATAAATGCCATAATACTTCTCCTGATGTCGATGTAAACGGTCTGAATGACAAATTTGTTAATATTAATGTTCCTACACCTGACAGTAACCTATATGATGACCTTTGTTTTGTTCCGCTAGAAAACCCCTTTAGTTTTCGTTGTGTTAGTCAGCTCGAGGTTTTGGAATGCTTATCTTCTGTGAAATCGAATGCGATTGGTTCCGATGACTTAGATCCTCTGTTTTTAAAAGCTTTGTCACCTAGACTTTTACCGTATTTTACTCATGTATTCAATTCAGTCTTAACTATGTCCTCTTTCCCTGATGAATGGAAACGGTCAAAAATCATCCCAATTCCTAAATCTAACAATGAATTCAGGCCAATTGCCATTCTTCCGTTCCTGTCCAAAGTTATGGAAAACCTCATAGCTAGACAAATGAACGATTATCTCACGAGTAATAATTTTTTATCTGATAAACAGTCGGGATTTATGAAAGCTAGGAGCTGCACTACTGCTTTAGTCAAAGTAGTTGATGACCTTAGGTTGAAGCTGGATGAAAATTACATAGCGTTTTTGATTCTTTTGGATCACACTAAGGCTTTTGATACAGTTGATCACAGAATATTATTGAGAAAGCTACAGACCCTCTTTCATTTTTCTAATTCAGCTTGCAGCCTTATACGTTCCTATCTCATTAACAGATCTCAACGAGTTTACCTAAACGGCAACATCTCGAATTCGGTACACGTTGGAAGAGGTATTCCTCAGGGATCAATTTTAGGGCCCCTTTTGTTCTGTATATACATTAACGACCTACCTGATGTTTTGGATAATTGTAGCGTACATATGTACGCTGATGACGTTCAGCTCTATAGGAGCGCTTGTATTGATAATATTCGACTATGTGTAGATATGATTAACGATGATTTACGGAAAATTGACAACTGGGCTAGTGCTAATGGACTTTGTATTAATCCCTCTAAATCGAAATGTTTATTGCTCTCCAGGTCTAAGAGAGCGTTTGATGTGCCGAAAATTATTATCAGGGGGAATAAAATTGATTTTGTTGAATCGGCATCTAATCTGGGTGTTATCTTTAATGGTCGGCTAACGTGGTCTAGCCACATTAATGTCATCGTTGGTAAAGTTTATGGTATGCTTAGGAACTTATGGGCTGTTATAGATTCGACTCCTTTTGCTATACGCCTGCAACTGGCAAAAACGTTTTTGATTCCTGTTCTTTTATATGGATCGGAAATTTTCGCAAACTGTGATGCGGATGATAGGCGGAAACTCAACTTGGCTTATAATAACATAGCCAGATATGTATTTATTAAGGGACGTCGGGACCATATATCGCAATTTTCTTACCAGATATGTGGTATTCATTTTGATAATCTATTGAATATTAAGTGCCTAATTCTCCTCCATAAGATTATTACTTTGGAACAGCCAGTATACTTATTTAGCAGGATTAGATTTGCTAGATCCAACCGCGGTAGGAAAATTATCCAATTAAGGCATAGGACTCTTTTGTCGAAACGACAGTTCTTTATACACACCATCAGTCTTTGGAATGCACTACCTAATTATATTCAGAACATAGGCAATGCAACTAAGTTCAAAAAGGAGTTATACAATCTGTTTAAGTAGTTTGTAATATATTTTGATTGTTTTATACATTTTTACTCTTCATTTTTATTAGTGATTAATTATTTTCATTTTTCTAATTTATTATTTAAGTTTCATTGTATCTCATTATATGAATATATTTCTTTGTTTGTATTTTTCTTTATATTTGTATCTTTCCTAATTTAGTTTTTTACAAATACTCATTTTCTTATCCTAATTTTTTTGTATCGATTGCTATTTCCTGAGGTTAAAACATGTTCTTATTTTTATTCATTTTTATTTATACTATACTTCAAACAATTCATTACTCATACAATGAGCAATTTGTTATTACTTTTTCCTATTTGATGTCCTCCCATAGCACTTTCATTTATAAGATTATTATCTTGTTGTGCTATGATTAATAAATAAAATAAATAAATAAATAAATAAATAAATATTTAAAGAAATATTAACAAATATTTATTGTGATTAAAAAATTATATTCTGCAAGGAAAAGACAAAAAGACAAATTTTTGATTCAAATTGGTTTTGAGATAATCAGGACCAAAATTTCACCAGCCTCATATTATTTCATTACTAGTATTTCCTAATCACGCAGGAGTTTATTTCTGAAATGCATTAACGATTTACAGGTTCCAAGTGTATGTTGTGATGTTTCGTACATATTGGTCTTGTAGTGATTACTATTCCGAGGGAGCTGCACTTATCGCAAGGTTATCTGCTCGCTCATTTCTCTGAATTCTCGGGTGATCTGGGATTTTGCAAGGGAATATGCCTAGTTGACTCAGCTTGTTTAGAAAGTCTCGTACTAATATCGAGGAAATATATCGTTTACTCCAAAATAAAAATCATTTTTGATTTCCTTTAGTCATCAACACATTTTTTTAATTGAAAAATAATTGAAAAATCACTGGGAACATGTTATGTTTCCAGTAGTCCTGTTTCTGTCTTCGATTGACATAATATTTATAGTCACTGTCCATGTGTTTGACATGGCATTTACTAATGCATTCTACATCTTGATTATAAGTCTCTACTTAATTTACTGTGTACTAGGCATAGAACATTTTAAAATTTCTTGAAATCAAATTTTGCATTTTATTTCTCTTTTAATTTTAAACTAAAAAATCCTTTAAGTGCTGATGGCTTATCAGAAAGATTTATTAATGTGCTGCTGTTTCTTGATAAGACTGGAAACATTCTTTAATTTACGCCGGTTAAAACTGTAAACGACAGTGAGGTTGTCAGTAATATTGGATATATTTTCGCATTAGAAGTTTGAAAAAGTGTTAAAACGTGTTTTTTTTTAATTTTTTTAGGTTTTTGTAAAAAAGCTGTAACCACGAAAACTTAAAAAAAGAAACTCCGAATGATCGAAAAGAAAACTGATTTCATAACCGAATACTCCTCCCCGACCATTGTTTTTTATGCTTTTCAACTACAATTAACCACTCACCCCCCAACAGAAAGTTATTGAGACACTGCAAAAAATATCGAAAATTAAACGAAATTGCAGACGTGAATATGATTCAATTCATTTATTGCCCTTGTAAGTGGTCTAGCTGGTAATTCCAATTTTAAAATACTTTTGTAAACATTTCAACTAGTGGCTGAATAGTAGCTGTAATATTTTCTTCCAGGACTGTAATCATGACTGGCATGTCCGTGCGAATGAGAGACTTTGCTTATCTTTACAAGTAATCGTTTGATATCTTCTTGATATTAAATGTCAACTAAGACCAATCCTTTCATTTTGTGTAAAATTTTATAATAATTTTCAATGTCAATTGACTTTAACATTCGAATTTTAATGGCGGATTGAGGTATCGGGTGTTCATTAACACTGGCCTATAAAGAGACAAATGCTTTCCTCGGAATAAATGTAAATTCATCATCGATAAACACGCAATTGGTTAGCCTAACTTTGCACTCTAATCGTATTTCGATCCTTTACATTTTACTGAGCCGTACAAATTTAATTTATTTCATATTTCATTACTAATATGGGGATATTCCTCAAATTACTGCGTTTTATCGTAGGAATAAAATAGATTTTAGATAGATTTCAATCAATTTCTTGAGATGTAGCATTTTGGTTTTCCAATTTCATGTAGTTAACATTTTGTTAACCTATCATTATTTACAGGGATTTTATTGGAATTTTCTAGCCAAATAAAGTTCATTGTGTTTAAAAAGCTTAAAAAGTTTTTTCCGTAAGCTTGTAAATACATAATCGTTGCTACTTTTATTAGTGCTGTTGGAATTTTTTAACATCAAATTCATACAATGTGAACAATAATTGTCGTACATACAGCCATGAAGTTGAACTCAATGTTGGAGTAATTAGTAATTGTTGAAATTATAAGTAATCACAGCATTAACATGTAGTGTGATAAAGCATAAAGCAAAAAGCATTTGATCATTCAGCGTTGATCAATTCTGACAGCTGTAATTTAATTTCTTACATCAATCTCGTTAATTATAGACTGCAGAAGTCAATAGGTGGTCTAGGTTGTAGGTGGTCTGAGGGAACAATTTCCTTTAATTGCCACCAGATACGTAGCATTACTTTCTGTGGTGTTTACTTCACCTTGCGCTGTGTCTGAGATTCTCTTAAAATCATTGACTTCAAAAATGCATTGTTTTCTTTTGCTGTAATCATTTTATTTTTATTATCAATTCACGTGGCTCCCATGTTTTGATGAATGCCGAGTTCCGTAGCAATTAAAGTCGATCATTAAACTGTTTTTCTAGATACAGCAAAGTCTCCGTAAACTTCACAAATTTTTCAGTAGCCATCGAATAAACTAAACTTTTCTATAAGGCGTTTTAGAAAAGCAAGATGTGAATAATTTTTAAACGTCGATTCTTACTTACTTATTTGGTCATTACAACCCTTTATTCAAGATTACAACCTAGTTTCTCAAACCACCCATGTTCTGTGTGTTAATTTTATCCAGGAGTGGCGTAGCTTATAGTTTAACGTAGACTCTGAATGACAGATTTGAGAAATTTTTCATGGCAATTTTATTTACTATCGAGAGTTTTTGCTGGGAGACTGCTGCGTAAAAGTCGCTGTTTTGTTCGTGATGTCTGAGCTGGGGTTTGAACCCACGGGTTCTCGTCTAATAAGCCTAAACAATGCCTAATAGACTACGGCAACTTTGTCAATTATTTTTCGCAAAATTATGCGATTTTAATATTGTCTCCTAACATAGTGAAGTTCAAATTGGTATATTTGGAGCAAATTAAAGTGTTGTCTGATGCAATTACTGCCAAAAGTATTACAGTTTAGAGCCATCTACCAACAATTTGTACTCAAGAACCCAGTATTAAATTAAAAATTTAAATGAATCCTTTGCTATAGGTTATCAAAACTACCTACTAGCCCCAAATAAAACTTTTGAATTTTAATTTAATTAAAGCGTTTAAAATGTAATTTAAAATCTGTACGAAATACTTGCGTAACCAACCAATTAAGCAAGAAAATTAGTTTCTCAATATTTTTTGTTGTATGAGTTTAAAAGGGGGGAACAAACAAGAGACTCTTGGCCTTTATTTTTACGTTTTTGGTTGTTTTTCCTTCTTTTCTTTTCGTTTCTTTTTGTTTCTTTTTGTTTCGTGTCTCTCATGTAAATGTTTTGCAAGTGATTGTTGTTGGTTTTCATTTTAATTTTCATTTCATGTCATTAATATTTAAGTGTGTATTTTATATTCGTATGTATGTGTATGTATGTATGTATGTACGTACATGTGTGTATATAGTATTGATGTATTATTACATGTGTAAATGTGTAATTGTATGTGTTTATTAAGTTGTTTATTACTCTCGCTGTCTATCTCGTTTACACAATTGTTTCCTTATTTTTTTGCCTAAGAATTTTGAATTTGTTTTTTGGGTTTTAAGGATTTTTATTGTGATTTTAAACTCTGCAAATATTTTCTGGTCGCCACTATTCTCTATGCTTTACGCGACTTTATCGTATCGCTTATATCGTATCGTTGTCCTGTTCACATAAATGCTATCAACGTAATGTTCTAACAACTATTTTTCAATTCTGTAAAACAAAGCAATTAATTCCTTAATCAAATTAAGTTTCGTTTTTGAAAATGGTGAAGCTATAGTGACATGTCAAGAAATGTTTGCAGAGATGCCTTATATTATTTATTTTATTCAATATTGTTATATGACTGTGTATATGTGTCTTTAAATGCATAAATAGGTATGTAAGTATTGTAAATTGAATCTTTTCTAAGTGTACTTAATTATTCTAAATGTCGTTCAAAATTTTACGTTTTTTTTAAATTTAATTTTTATTTATATTTTTCTTTTTTTTATTTATAAATTAAATTGTATTTGTAATCTATTATCAATAATCTATGATTAGATTATGATATGTATTTAAGTGTCATTTGTTATAATGTCTTACAATAACAATACTTTAATAATAATAAGAAAATATCCACAATTATCTCACATAAAAGTTTTAAAAATTCATGAATAAATATTTTTTTAAAATTTTAAAAAATTAAAAAATTCAATTCACATATGCCAGATTGTTGTTTTCAGTTCCGTCATTCTGTAAAGAATATTTGTGATTAAATGCTTCCATTCTTGGTAAGGGAAAGAAACCTCGTAAAGTAAACGTAGTTTGTGCCATGATATATGATTGAATTCTTCCTTTACTATTTGTGATCAAGGATTCGGGTCACTACAATTTATCCAACGTTTGGCTTTTCTCTTATTCTCAAATGTGTCCATAATTCTTATTCTTATGTCTCCTTCTACATCCATCCAATTTCTCTTGAACGACCTCTATTTCTGTCGCCTTTTAGATTTGTTTTGAAGACTTTACTTCTTTCAGATTTATTCTTAGTTCCATCAAAAGTTACGTATTAAAACATTAGAGACCTGGATGACTGAATATTCAAGGCTAGGAACAAGAAAAATATTTTTAAATATTTATAAATGTTTACCTTTTTCAAAAAAAAAATTGTTATTTAAAAATGTTGAATCTGTTTTTAATTCATTATTTATGTAGCACTTATTGCTACAACTGACTCACAACAGTAGCTCTGATAGTTTTTAAACTTTATTTAGGGTACCCTGGTAGTCTAGTGGGTAGTGTGCTAGACTATTAGCGTGAGGGTCGTGGGCTCGATTCCCACCAGAGACTCTGATCTGTGACACTACACCGAGCATATGGTCAAAGTTACTCAGCTCGTATATAATTAAAATATAATTTGTAATTGTATGTAATTAATAAAAGAAATGAATATACTTCATTTATTTTCAGTATATTCAAGTACCTTAAGATAAAAATTAAATAATGTTCCTGCTTATTTTTTTTTATTGTTTCCTTGTCCTTTCTTAGCAATTTGAGTTACCTCGTTATTACATTCACTGACCATTTTTTCTAAGCGATCCTAATCTCTAAATATTGTACGTTTTAGCCGGTCTGTTTTGCAGAATTATTAACATTCAGTTTGCTCCTCATGTCATGTGAAATTTCTTTTTATTTTGTGCTATTTTTTATAATTTTTAAATAAAAAGTTCAATATTTCCGAGAGTAATACAAATAAGTGTAACCCGATAACAGAGTAAGCCTAGTATATTTTCTATGCCATACAAAATCATAGGCAAAAGGTAGATAGATTTGCCTTGACTCTAATAAACCGTTCGAAAAATGTTGGATTGTATACAAAATTATTGTGAAATCACACATGGTGAGAAAGGACATTGAGTAGGTAATTATAGGAGACATAATATAACGAGTGACTCCCAAAAGTATTATTTTCCTTTTCAATCAATTTTTACTATTCCTAAAATAGAGATTTCTAATCGAATTTAGTCAAATCGCTAACAATATTTCGCAAATTCCAAAGATAAAATTTTTTATTGTGTTCGCAGCTAAGCTCTTTGAGTTTGGTGTTGTTATTCTGACCACTTTCATAAAATTTTTTGTTTGAGTATCATAAGTTGTAGATCAAAATTAGTTATTTGACCAAGCTGTAGAAGCGTTACTGCTTTTGGTGTCAACCGTTCATTTTACTTCTTCCTCTCAGATTATTGTATAACGTGATCCAATTTTCATCGTTAGTAAGTTTAGTGTACGTTCCCTAAACGAAATTTCGAATTGTAAATTGAAATTCGGCCCAATATTTTGTCACTTCTGATCGAAGTGGAACCCAAACATCGGGCTTCTTTGTGTCCAGCTTTCTTCAAATTGCTGCTGAGCGTTTGGTTATGAATACCATTATTTCATCGATCCTTTTTTGTGGTTGGTCGACCAGAGCCCCCCATATCTACAATGAGCACAATTCTTGTGATGTCGAATTTTGTATTAAACGATTGATTTGAGTCATTATTGTAAAGGAATCGAAAACTGTTTCTCGTGCCAATATTTCATTTTAATTTTAAAAATTTTGAATTCTTTTTCCCAAACACATAATTGCGACACTCACAGCTGCGACTGCCGTTAATTTATCTTTAAAAATGGCTTCACAAATCTGGTTTCACAAATTTGGCTTCACAAATCTAGCTTCACAATCTATTTTGGATGAAAAAGTGAAACATATTGGAAGCTCAGTTTAAGAGCGTCTGTAGGTTAGGTTTAGGTTAGGTTAGAGGACGTGTACTTGTCAATTAAGACAAGTACAGTACCCGGACGTCGAATTGACCCATTGTACAACGTCCTTAAAGAGGGAAGGATAATAGAGGAATAAAAAGGAGAGGATGTAGGAAAGGGGAGATCGAGTGAGAGATGTAGCCCTAGCGCCTCTCAACCAGCCTAAGCCACTAAGGAATCTGTGGAGAGCCTTGATGTCGGCTCTCGACACAGAATTCAAACTTTTAAGGAAGGCCCTTCCAAGGGAACTCAACCTACCAAGGGCTGCGCAGTTACAGAGGAGTTACAGAGCGTCTGTATATTGTATATAAAATTAAACGAATGCAAGCTGAGTGATGGTCGGAATAAATAATTTCTCTCTTTCAAGAAGAAGCGTCAACCTACAACATACAAATGTGGTTAGTAATTATGAAAGAAGTTCGCATCGCATTTCTATGCGAATAATAGAATGTCCAAAGACGAATAATAGAATTTTGCATTGCCGAATGGCTGGGCTAAGGCCAAGTAGATAGATACATATTTATTTTACTGTGGCAAACAAAAAGTTATTAAAAAGTTATTATCATGCCCTGACTGAATGTGGGACAAAATATTCAAAAATTCGTGTGACTTTTTTCATATTTTTCTGATAAGCTTTGGCAAGATTTCTTAAGCAAATATTTTATTATTAAATTTTGTTTAAAAAACCTTTAAAACATGTTTTATCTTGACACTCCTTCAAATTTAAAGAAAAAAGATGATGTTAGCCTTTTAAAATATTTGAATACCAAAATTTGACTTTTAAGCAACTGTAGAAAAGTTCTTATACAAAACTCTTAATCTACATCTATTGTGCTTCATTTCTATAAAATAATTTAGTATACACATAGTTTTCCTGATTTTCTTCTGAACTGGTTCACTTCAATGCATTAACAGCGGTTTGTTCATATTATAAGACGCACTTTATTTTTGGGAGATATTTTTTTTCCATGTAGGCATACATCACAATCTTTTGGCTTTCCAAAGTTGTTGTCGAGATCAGAGATCAGCAATGAATGGTTTTTTCGCTACTCATAAGTACTCATGAAATTTTGAGTATGAGTGAGTGGACAGTATTGAAATTCAACTATTCTGATTCATACGTACTCACTACAGCATTGATTTATAAGCACAGGTTGCAATGAGTAAGAGTACAAAGTTGACATCAAACTCACAACATTCGAAATATGTTTGATTCATACGCCTACTCATTCAGATTTATAAATTTTAGAAAAGTACTTATAGTACTCATAAATGATTCGAATCATTCATCAAAATTTACAATCTTAGTTTTATTGCATTTACAAAAAAAGAATAAAGAAGAAAGACAAAGACAGCAAGCATAGCAAACACACAACCTTCTAGTGAGTATTGTAGTGTTCGTACGCGCATCATACTTATTTTGTGATTCGTGTAAATGTTGAGTAAAGGAGAGTCGAAATCAACAACATCATGTGTATTGTTAAGTATGAGTACGATGAGCACTTCAAATTTTGAATATGAGTAGTATGAGTATGATATTAAAATAAGTATGAATGCGTATAAGTATTAGAAAATATGAGTATGATTCTAATTTACTCATCTTTTTGAATACTCATTGCCGATCTCTGGTCCTGATAGTTCCATTTTGAACATTTTTTGAAGATTTATTGCTAAGCTTTTGCCTTTTAAAACGAGTATTTTCTGTAGATTTGTGGATTGTAAGTTGAATTAAATGAAATTGTTTTCTCTTAGCTGTCGCTATTTGTTTCAGTGTACTTACATTTCATTTTATTTTCATTCTGGTAACTTCGAGAATCTCACTGTTGATTTGTTATTGTTATATTGAATATTTAATTCGTTGTAAAGTAAAGTCTGAATTTGTGTATATTTAAGCTTTTGGTTGAAAATTTCTTCAATTTGGGAGAATATAGAGTCGATTTCATAAATGAACACAAAAAGTTTGATGAAATCTTGAAGAATTAAATTCGATTTGCTTCCCGAAACTGGTAACAGTGGCGTCTACTAGAAATATGTTACCTGATTTAGTCAAGAGTATTAAAACCTCAATTTTTCAATATTGACGGAAACTTTAGGACCAATTGCTCGTGAATAGTCCACAAAGGCAGATTACGAGGATCGTTTTTGACCATAATTTTGGTAATTTTATTACGGCAGGTTATGGATCTGTCTCTTCAAGAATCGTTTCAGTTTTAGAAACAGGAAAACGTGACTGGGTGTTGAATTTTAATTTGAATTACTTGACACATCATCATTGTAAAGGTAAAGGAAAATGAAAGGCCTGTAGAAATTATTAATTTTGAAGAAATGAGTGTATCTAAGTGGTATGCGATAGAATAAATCGTGGTTTAGGGTGGCACATAGTCAGGAATACTCAAATTTCATCGCTTTGTAATACATTTAGTAAACAACTTTGGACCCACTATGTTTGTAATGTTCTTCTACAGTTTTGTTTGAATTACAATTTGTAAACAAAAATTACCTGACATGTCATGTCAAACTAGCTTTTATTTGCTCATTTACGAAATGCTTCTCATAAGACTTGCTACAGGGTGCAGAAATTTATTTGAGAGAAATGAGTGCAAACTGTGATGCTCATGAGGCCCATGATAATAATATTGTTCATCATTGTCATCGTTATGATTAACAGATTCATTATTATAACGAAAACGAAAAGAAACAGAAGCATGTTGTTTATCTCTGTTATCTTTGAAATAAAAAAAAATTATTTACGATTTCGTTTTTTTTCATTCATTCTCGAAAGAGAATTGATTATAAATTATTTGATGTACAGTGGAGAGCAAAAAGAAGTTTTTAAAATTAAATTAAAATAAAAAATTTATAACTAAGAAGTATTATTTAATGCCTTCAAATATATGTAAGTCAGTATTATATCACTCTAATTATAGAATAATTAAGGCCAATGTCAACTTAGTTTAAGATTTAAGAAAATAAACTGTTATGTTGTGGACGTACTTTTGATACACACTGTATATTTAATTTTGTGAAATTTCAAGATAAATATTTTGAAATCTAAGAAGCTGTAACCGGATAACATTTTTAGTTCCATAAAACGTGTTAAACGAGTCGAGACGCGTGTTTTTATTCCAAGCCGTAGAATTTTATTTTATTTTTCAATACCGTTTTTTTTTTGATTGAAATTTAGAATCGATAGAAAAAATTAAAGTAAATGTTTTCAAGTGTGCTAAAATTATATTTTGAGCAACATTTCCAACAATTATGTAATCAAACGTGAGTTACGAATTAAAAAGAAAAATTAAACGCGTTCGTTTCCTGTAATGCTTTAAAAAAACAGGAAATAAAAAAAGAAAAAAAGGAGAGAAAAAGTGTTTAAATATTATGGCCGGTTATCGTGCCCTACCATTAGCGCCGGTATCGGCCACAGCCATGGCCACAGTATCGGCCCAACCCAATGGACCGACCATGTATCATCACCAGTCTATGACGGCCATGTCCAATAACGGTATTATCTATCAATCGGCGGTACACGCCTCCATACACAGTTTAAATACAGTACAAAATCAACGCTCAACCACTCATCACATTTTAGCTACAGCAACGGCAACAGCAGCAGCAGCTGTAGCAACAGCTACCGCTCGGCAATATGCGGCTGCGGCAGCCACTGGTTCAACAGCCGGGCCACCGGTACCGCCACCTTTACCAACGGCAGCGACAAATTCCCACCTTGCTTTGGGGCAGCAACAGCAGTCTGGTCAACAGCAGCAGCAACAACAGCAGTCCCAACAACAACAACAACAACAACAACAGCAACAACAATTGGTACACCATCAACAACGTACTGCGCTCCAGCAACAGCAACAACACCAGCAGCACATGATGGCCCATCCTCATCATCATCAGCATCATTTAGGCCCCCCACAACATCCACATCATCCGCATCATGGACATCATGTGCAACATCATCATCCGCACGCTCATGCCCATGGACATCATCATCATCATCCTGGACATCCTCATCATCCGGCTGCACATGCCCACCATCAACAGATTGCCCTGCATCAGAACCTCTTTTTTAGCGGTACCAGTTTAGCAGGACATGCCCATCATCGCCAGTTGTTTAGTCATATGCAAAGTGCCATAATGCCTTTGGGTGTTAGTAAGTATTTCTTTTTGTTTTTGTACTTGTATTTGTTATTTTTTCGCCTCTCAATAACGGTATAAATCTCCATTCGCTATAGTTGCCTACGAAATATTTGATTTAAAAAATATGTGAGTGAAATAATGATCGTGTGTGTTATTGTTCGGTTTTTTTTAGCAAAGCAAGTAAAAATGAAAAATAGTAATAAATCATCCTCAAAAATAAAAAAAGAAATTAAATAAAGAAATAATTTAAAATAATAAGAAAAATAATGAAATCTTGTGATGGATATACGAATAATTCAATGATACGTACCATATATACGTGTAAAGAATATACCGATTAATACAACGTTAGTTATGGATTTAAAAAGCAGAAATTGAAAATAAAAATCGTTTGCGTTTAATAATCGTCCGATTAATACAACGTTAGTTATGGATTTAAAAAACAAAATTTGAAAATAATAATCGTTTGCGTTAATATTTAGTACAAGTCGTACTAATTATTCGCTGTAAAATAATGCTGAAAATTTATTCTCTCTTATGTTTATCGGCACCATGTGTTTTGCAAGAAGAAAAGTTTTTTTTATGAAAATTTATTGCACAAATTTTTGTTAAAATTAAAGGTGTAGAGCTTCATATGCCCAATTTCTAAGGTGAAGATTTTCGAGTAATATGTACTTGTAAATATATGTATTTTCTATAATTCAATCAAATCAAAAACCAAGTGAGTGTGATAATATTTCGGATTCCGATTTATAAATAAAACCTTGAGGTGTTTGTCTAGTACGGCCTTTGAAATACCAAAGAAACAAAGTTACAAAATAAGTTCTTTTATATTTCTTAACCGATTTGTCATATTCTTAGTTAGAATGATCGTATTTTGTTTGATATAGTGGTCGTTTTAATAATTCAACCAATTTAGTGCAACCTTACTAACGCAACATGCAATGACTCACTTATTTTCAGCGTCTCAGCCTATAAACAGGCGTTGCTGTTTTTTCGACGATTATTTCGTCAGATGGGCGCATTCTTCTCAGCATAATTCAACACTATGTGCTACAGTCAGTAAAAAAAATTTTTTTTAAGCTTGTTTCATTTGTTTGTGAAGGTCACGCAAATTTGATTCAAGGAATTATACACAAATCTAAGACAAGACCTATTTTATCTGTGTCGCAGCTAGCACTAGATGTACTATGTTTCAGATATTATCACATCGTATTCAGTCACTTAGGGCCATTATTACAACTTGCCGTTAACTAAAGGGAGGATTTTAACGCGCAGATAAATTGTTTTTCGTTATTATGAGTACCCAATAAGATAGAAGTGATCGTTAAGCTAAAGAGAGGATCATCCTACCATTAACTTATAAAGGTCACTTTATGTTTGAACTTGCCATATTATATATTATTTTCAATATGACAACTTCAAATTTAAACGAAATGAGCATATACAACAAAAAAACGAAACCGGCGGGTGCCACTGCGTTAAAAAAACTTGTATAATTGAGCTGTTTTATCGACATTGCTCCGGCATTGCCATATTAATGAAAAATTTTATCTGTAAGTTGTAATTACGAAAATAAGTTAAAGGTAACTTCAGAGTTCCCTTTAGCTAAAGGTACATTTAACTAAACCCAAGTTTAACGGCAGGTTGTAATAATGGCCCTTAAGGTACTAATTCGAAGTTAATTTTAAACTTTATTACAATAACAAAGATTGTATGCAATTAACGGTCATTACAACCCTTCAAATAGGATTACGTCCTAGCTTCTCACACTACTTACCTAGTGTGTGTTAATTTTATACATGAGTGTTGGGACATACAGTTTAAAGTCGACACCCACCGATAGATTTTCTATTTTACACTCAGATCGCTGAAAAAATTTTTTTTTTTTCATTTTTCGTTTTGTTAGAGATGTCTGACTAGGGTTTCAACCGTGGGCCTCACGTCTAATAAGCCAACATGGCTATGGCAACTTCCCGTTTGGGTTTTGAAAATTACGGGAAAAATTAAAAAATTTACGAAAGTAAAGATTATTTTATACAAATGTTCCCGCGGCTATTTTGTGGCTTTTCCACCCGTGAGTTTCAATTTTGCCATTACGACTGGTACCTCGCCAATGACGGCTGTAGTGCTATTTGCGAAGCTGGATTTTAAGTCGCCTTCTCCCTGTTTATGAGAGACTGCATCTGCATACAAGATATTATAGTGGGGTTTGAACTCCTGAACTTGTTGGCAAATGGATTGCTTCAAAATGTGATATTAATTACTTACAAACTTCTGTTCTCAGGAGGTTACTGTTACTGGTTCTTATGTGACATGTGGTAACACATTTTTGAAACCACATGCCAAATGAATTCAATTCTTTTGCTCTGTGCAAAATAAACAATAATTTTTGCAAGATATTTTGCTTCATAGTTACCTGAAGGCATACGATTCAATTATGCCACAAACTACAAAAACTGTGGTTCTTTCACGGTATATTGATATTTCTTGAAGTAAATTTGATTGCTTTGCGTAGCAAATCAGACAATTTTGTATGTTCATGTAGCCATTGAACTACAAATAAGCTTCGCCGCTGTAGATCATTTTTCGATTGAACACTATTTGTATACCATACACTACGAATTTTCATAATAAAATCCAATAATTTACAAGCGTTGTTCATTTGTTAATCTGTTCATGGTCAAATGCCAAAACTTACTGAGTATTTTTGGCATTGCCACATGTCGCGAAGTTTTTTTATACTAGAAAAATTTACACAAGGATCAATAGCTATATTTTCTACGTTTAAAATTAATTTCGTTTTTCAAAGTTCATTTCTTTTACTGACAGTTATTCTAACAATTACTGCCTCAGTTAACTACTCATAAGTACTCCTCAAAAAACGGTACTCATTAAAATTTCTCAACAGCATTCTTCTCACAATACAATTCAATTAAAAGTGTCTTAATTTCAATCATTCTTAAAAAAAAGAAGTCCCGTCGTCGTCATTATTGAATACACTTCCAAAGAAAAAAAAAAAAAATTCCTCAGTCGAGGAGCAACATGTGACATATTTTTCTCTTTGACTTGTGAACTTAAATAAAAGCAGTGATAGCAATAATAACAACAACAGCAATAACAACATATTGTAAGAATGGAATTGTAACATATGTGTGATAAAGCATAACACACTTACACATATGTACGTGCACTCGTTTACGCTCTTTTTACACGAAACAATTGTAATACACCAGTGGGGGTACTCACTTTGCCATACCAATATTTGTATGAGTATGAGTATGTATGAGCATGGGAGTGTGTGTGTTCAAGTGCTTATATGGTAAACCATAAGCAAAAAAATTAATATTAACAACAACAACAATTGCTGGTTAAAAGAGTGAACAAAGTTTTAACACTCCTTAACAAATCCTTTTTTACTCCGGCAAACGAAAGTAAACATAGGGATGGGTGGGTGTTAGTAACAAAAAATCAGATTTTCAATAGACTTGAATGAGTGTGTGTGTAGGAACTCGTGTATTACCATGTATACGAGAACCGAAAGAAAAACAAAACAAAAATTCGCTTTTCTTTTTACTTCTTCTCAGTCATCATTTGTTGCCATTTTACAAAGTTTTTTTTTCACGGCATTGTTGTTGTTATTGTTATTGTCAATATTTTGAGTCTTTATTTTGACTTTTGCTGTGTGTTTGTGTGTGTATGTGTTGTGTTAGTGCGTCTCTTTAGCTTTTCCTTGACGTCTGTCTATCTTTCCGTTCAAAAAGTTTGCCTATGTGGCTATCTGTCCGTCTGTTTGTATGTTTTCCTATCCATAACTTTTGTTTTCTTTTTCTTTTGTGGTTATTGTTGTGTTTTTTGCTGTCGTTGGTATAGCTTCTCACAATGCAGTGCCATTGTGTGTGTCTCTTCCTCGATGTAATCTTTAAACGGTTGTCGATGGTGTGTCTCAGTTTGTCGTTTAAAAACCGGTCGCTTTGTGTGTATGTACGGATTCCAAGGTGTTGTATGTGAGTGTCCTTTTTGCTTCCTTCAAAGTATGTGATGAGGACAATTGAATGGGCAGAAGAAACAGAATAAGAGGAGAGACGGCACGCGTTTATTCGTGCGGTAACGATGTGTGAATTACAGGAAAACATTTTAAAAATAAAATTTAATGAAATGGAAGAAAATGTCAAACCGTTTGCAAAATTCACACATTCTCATGTATACATATGAGCATACACACGTTTATATACACACATATACGAACGAATTCCCTTATGTGTGTATATTTTGTGTTACACTTTAAAAAGAAAATGCAAAAAAATATTAACCTGCACTTAAGTATTCATAGTGTTCTGAAGGAATTTCAATTACAATTTTCTGGTATTTCAATTGAAAATATTTCAAATGTTTAAAGAATTTTTATACACAATATACCCACGGTTCCTACAAATATGGAAGGTCAGCAGTAGTTTGGGCAAATATTTATTGCCGATTATTTATTGTCCAACAAATATCATACAATAAATGGTGTTGCATTGTATTTTTATGTTTAAAACTAATCAACATCTTGCATTCCAAAATAAAATGAGTAAAAAAGTACTTTTTAGAAAATTCAAAAGATTCCCTTATCGTTGCCTTTATTAATCAGATCAGCTGATAATTGGTTTGTTTTTTATGTGGTTTAGTCAGTTGGGAAGTAGAACTCATGTGATATTTCGATGCCACAAAACATGTTGAATGGTTTGGTTTGGCTTGATGCCTGTGGTAAATTTTAATATATGAAAGTATGATGAAAACAGAAATGTTAGTGTGCCCCTAACCAACTCTAGACACTAGTATACTATCTAGATGTTCCATGGCGTAATGCCTAATTGCTTCTTATAAAAATTTAATACGCATGACTTTTCATGGTCCAGTTCTTACTACTTTTCTTCGATTGATTCATAAGATTCTCAGTTTTGTTCATGTGAAATTGTGGATCTGCATATCGTGATAGAAAAAGTTGTTACTTCCTTCAAAATATTCGAGACCTTTTACAAGGGAATCCTGTTTCGTTGACATAATAGTGTTTTGGAATACAATATGTGATAACTTGATAGATCACTTTAAAACATATTAATTTTTCCTTGCACCGCATGACTAATATTAGGGTATGTACCGCCTCCAGCTTATTAACAGTTTTCAACTGTAGTGACCTTAGTTGTTCTTTTCGTAACATTTTCTATTGCAAAGAACTGCGCTAAAGAAACACTGGTGTAGAGTGGAAGCTTTTATGATTCCGTAATGTTCAGTGTTTTGCAGAGAACGCTTACACCGCCCCCATCATTCATTCTACAGCCATTTGTGTACAAGTTGAAATCATTATTATATCGTCTGCTCTAGCTTTCCTTACCATCTTTCATGATGTAATTGTCAGCTGATGTAAGTAATTGTTGAATATTATTTTAAGAGATGTTTTGTGTTAACTCCAGTGTGGCATATATATAGTCCTTCACTAGATTATTACATGCACTTGTAAGTTTCTGTATTAAATCTTAATTAGTCAGGTTTTTTTATTAATAAACTCATAATTTTTTCAAGTACAAACAAAAAAATTACAGTTTCGGAAGAAGTATTGTTACGGTTTTAACTTTTTTAAATGAGTTTATTCTGTGGATTCCAATTTTAAAACAAAATAAATTGTTTACTTTTATCTGATATTTCTTATTAAAATAAAATTCTTTATTTATTTAATAACAACACATTTTAACTGATAACACCGCTTTTACGTTAAACATAGCAGTGTATACCACAACGGTGTTTGTAAATGGCCCCAAACAATTCTTTTTTTGCATTTACTACTAATCGAAACAGCGCTTACATAAAAGTTTGACTAGAATTTTCCATATTTTAGTGATATTTTATACTATTTGTCCATTGTCGTTGAAACCATAATTGATCGCATTTTGCTGTTGTAGTCTCCCTAAAATATATGGTTTTCGGAAAAATTGGGTAAAACTTTCATCAAAAACGAAACACGTTCTTTTTCTATTTGAACCGAGTTGTATTGTACGAAATATTGTACGTGAACGATTTTATTTTGTAGGTCTCTGGAGAATTTAAATTTACATTAAAAGAGATATGTGAAGAACAAAAAAATAAGAATCTGGAAATACAAAATGCCAGCCAAGCTCTCTAAGTTTGTGTCGGGATGTGTGTGGTCTGACGTTGTCCAGATAAAACACAGTGCCTTAACTGTTGATCAATTCTGACGGTTCAATACATTTGCTTGTTACAATCCCATTAATTGTTGACAGTGGAAAACAAAATACAACATTAGACACGACTGTCAAAGCTCACCAGACATACATTATTAGTCTCATACGTATTCCGCTTTTTATCGTCTGCAATCATGCGTTTTAGAAATATTTCATTCCGTTTTAGTAGTGAATATTACGGTCCTTAAAAGTTTTTACTATTCAAGTGACATCCAAATATGGAGCTTATTTGTGTGTTCAGTCTACTTCAAATATTTAATAACTGTTTGTCGGTGCATGGTTAGTTCTCTAGTAACTTCGCAGTTGCTTATACACTGGTCTTTTTAAATTTTTTTCACGTTTCGATTGAGTGCGAGTTACATTTTTAACATCAAGATTATCAAACAGAAAACGAGTAAACTATTTCGCTGTTGCTCTTCTAGTTACACTAACGTCTTCGTAAAGGTTACAAATTTTTCCAGAAGTCTGCAAAGCATTTTTACCCTCTTTGCCTCGTTAAATAATGCAGAGACAATCTGAGCTCATACATTAACTCTTCAGTTCTATTAAATTCAATATGTTAATGAATATTTTTTTTCAATTACCGATAATTTTTCTTTTGTCCTTAAAAAAAAAGAAGCAACGCAAACCCCTTATAAAGCCTTTACTCGCAATGTTTTGTCAATGTATTGGTTCTTCGTAGCCATAGTTTATGTGTAGCAGAGATCCTTAAATCTATTATGCGTGGTGGATAATAAAAAAGTCTCCCCCTTTTTTTTAACCAGAACAACCGAACAACAACAATTACAACAAATTTATTGCAATAAATTGTTAATAATTTTTCCATTCATTATTTCGGTGGGTTGTGTGTGTAAACAACACGCACACCCGTACAATATGTTCCCAACAGCAGTAATAATGTTGTAACTGCTGTCTAAATGTTGCGCGTGTGTATGTGAACATTTCGTTTCGTAAATGTTTCGTTTGTGTAACACATCACTCGTGTTTAAAAAAAGAAACGAATTTTATTTTAAATTATTTCAATTGTTTCTTGTTATTGTAGTTTTTTTTTTTTTATAGCTTTACGAGCTAAAGGTTGGGAATCTTCGAAAGACATTGGTAGCCCGGCCTACCAATGTGCACGATTCGCCGCAAGACTTACTCTCGGCTTGCTAAACGCATACGTACTAAACCCAACCTAGTTCGTCACACTTCCATTAAGTCGCCCCCCCCGGGACCGCAATCAAGTATTACATCGGGGGAGGTAAAGATTCAGCGAGTGCTGCTATCCATTTCTGCTGTTCTTGCTCTCTCTATTATTCTCTGTTGTACTAGAACTTCCTTCGCGAATAAACATACCGCGTTCCAGTTTTCGCGCGATGTTAACATCAGATTAACCACGTTGTCGGGAGTCACCTGGGAACCGATCGTCCTCTCAAGGAAATTTCGTCGGAATTCGTAGCGCGGGCAAGTGAAGAATATATGCTCCGCTGTTTCACTTGTATCCAGACATGATGGACACGCTTCATCCACGCCATGCCCATACTTGTAAAGGTATGTCCTATAGCATCCGTGGCCCGTTAGGAACTGAGTAAGGTAAAAATTCACCTGGCCGTGCTTCCTTCCAGTCCATTCTTCTATATTCGGTATCAATCTGTAGGTCCATCTTCCCTTTGTGGAAGAAGTCCACTCGTGCTGCCACCTATTCATTACATCATCATTCACCTGGTCAGGGTGCACTAGCCCCGTTCTCCTACTTATTAAACGTTTTCTCCTCTCTATCTCTACCAACATTCGTAGCGGCATCATTCCCGCTATCACCAAGGCTGCATCCGTAGATACTGTACGAAAGGCAGAAATTATTCGGAGGGCAGATCTCCTGTAGGCCCCATCAACTCCTATTCTATATGTCTTCTTATCCATGGCCTCGGCCCATATAGGGGCTGCATATAGAGCAATCGATCTAACCACTCTCATCAGCAATTGCCTCTTCTCCTGTCTCGGACCTCCCAAGTTAGGCATTATCCGCGCGAGTGCGCCCGTTGCCGCCGCACACTTCCTACTAATATACGTCAGGTGCTCCTTGAATGTGAGTCTGTTGTCAATCATAACTCCTAAGTACTTGATAGACTGCTTCGATGTTATCCTTTGTTCGCCGACAGTTATGGTGATGTATTCCATTTTCTTTCTACTGCTTACTAATACGACATCCGTTTTATGATCAGCAAGTTTCAGACCTATACTCGCGATCCAGCTTCTAACTCTGCTAACTGCCGCATTGGACGTTCGTTCCAAATTATCAAGGTGTTTACCCCTCACCACGAGGGCTATATCGTCCGCAAATCCGAATATTTGTGCGCCCGTAGGAAGCCTAAGCCTCAGTAGTTGACTTACATTGTATGCGTGTGTGTGTGTGTGTTGTCTTTATTAGTAACACTTTAACAATGAGCGTACCTTAACAGAATATGAGAGAAAAAAAAAGAAATTGGAGAGGATAACACAGCCTTTATTAATAATATCCTTCTTACATGTAAGTGTGTACTACATGTGTAGAGAGTGGAGAGTAGGTTATTGTTTTAAAACCCCCCACCAGCTATTTAACAAACACACACACACACACAAACAATCTTGTCGAAACAATTGAATACCCTACTCAAAAAGGTATTTTAATTTAATGTTGTTGTTATTGTTATCGTTTGAAATGTGTTAAGCCATCCATATGTTTGTATAAGTCTGAGAGAAATTGTGTGTATATGTGTGTGTATTTTTTGTTTTTAAATGTATAAAGCAATGCAATGCATTCATTGTCTGTTTTTTTTTTCTCCCTTTCTGTCATTATAATTTTATTTAGTTTTTGTTTATATCGTGGTATATGTCGCCTATACCCACTAACATAACATGCATGTGTTAGGCTGTTAGGTTGTTGCTGTTGTTATTATTGTTGTTGTTTGATGTGTGTTATTTAGTTGCTTGTAAATGGCCTTTGAGACAATTTTAATGTGTTTGTTATGATGGTTGTTATTGTGTGTTTATTTGTAGTTGTTTTTCTTCAATTCCTTTTTCTTTTTTTTTGCATTTCGTTTTTATTCGTTGTTTGTCTATAGGGGGCGCTTATTTTTATACAATGACTTTATAATACACATATGTAAAGTTTGCTGTAAAAGAGTGAAATCTTTGTGCTTCTGTCAAATTCTGTTAATTTTTTTAACAGTTGAACAGATCGGTCTTCTGCCCAAATATTTCGTGTGGAGCCTGGTTGTTTAAAGTGTATTGAGGCAATCTGCCTCATGAATATGAATGCGATTCTGTGGACTTTCTGTTTGCGAATCATTTTTCGTTATTTTTAACGCACAGAAGAAAATAATTGTTTGAAAATAATGGATTTAATACGCAATATATAATGTTTGGTTTTTTTATTTTATGCACTCGCTAGCGAGCAATTAAAAGGTTGGCTTAAGAGTCATAAAATTATAAAAGATAACACCAAAGAAAATTTTTACTGCTCGAAGTAAATACGGATGTTAGTAATGTAGGTTTCAATAAATAGATTTTGAGGCAACACTCAAAAAGAAAACTCTAAAATATGAAAGAACGCCTTTTATCAGTCAATATATCAAAAAATCTCCGGTACCAATCTACCGGTTCTAATACAAGTAGCGTCATGTGAAACAACCTGTAAAACATGGCGGATGTAACTAAGGACTACTTTTCATTTAATAGAGTGCTGCAGAAATAAAACTACATCCATTTTATTTAAACTTCATAAGCCAGTAGTTGCAGAGCAAAAAGTAGCGCGTTGGTTTATATCTCACAATAAAAAATAAATGTTTCTTCCGATAACAGCTTCTCGGCAGCCTTCTGTCACATGCTCTGAGAATAACTAAGTGCTATAAAAAGACTGTTCAAATCTGTGGTACAGATTCGATGTGAAATTGTAGGTCCAGCCACTCTTGGATAGAATAAACGCATACAAGCTTGGTTGTCTCATAAGCTAGGCCATAAAGGACTAAACATATTCGTGAACATGAAGTTTACATATATTTATGTCTTTTAAAAATGAGTAAGGGTGCCCTGCTAGTCTAGTGGGTAGTGTGCTAGACTATTAGCGTGAGGGTCGTGGGTTCGATTCCCACCAGAGGCTCTGGTCTGTGACACTACACCGAGCATATGGTCAAAGTTACTCAGCTCGTATGTAATTAGAATATAATTTGTAATTGTATTGTAATAAATAAATTAATAATAAAAATGAGTATTTACTGTAGATTCGAGGATTGCAAAGTAGTGTTTTTTAACCCTATGCCATAGAGTGGGCACAACAAAAAAATTTAGCATCGTAAAGTAATGCTACTTCTCGTGCGTGTAAATTTGAATTTGGGGCTAAACCGCAACCTAGAAATCTTCTTTCTGAAGTAATCATAGTTTTGCAACGGTCGTTTAAGTTTTGTGTAATTGCGAACGGATTTACTGGATGAATCATCTTGTAAGTGAATCTACTATCAACTGAGTGATTAAATTCCGAACTCACGAAGAGATATTTTCTATCAGATTCTCAAAAGAGTATCGAGAAGACTTAAGCTTAGGATTTGTGCTGTACTGAGAGTTACTCTGATCTTTGGATCTTTATTTTAACATTCTTTACATCACTGGTTTCTGCAGTTTTTAACATGATCTGTAAAGTATCATTTCACATAATATCGAAAACTCTTTTTACAAAATTGTTACTCGATATGATGACACCAGCAGCTAGTTATAAACTAATTAAAGGCGGCCATAATTTAGATACCCTAATAATTGCATTAATTATTATATATATATATATATATATAATATATTGTTAATTTCATTAACAATACGTAGCAGGTGGTATCTTATAAATTCTACGGCCTATAACGTGTCAATAATAAAATAGGCATGGCGACATGTCTCGTGGAGTTATTTGTAACGATACTTTTAAAGCGTATTGTACCCTGGTCTAGAAACCGAAAACATTGGGAAATATTTTTATAATCAATGGACTCTTTAGAAATTATAACACTATTGCCCCAGGTGGGGCGTAAAAGTGCAGTGTATGGTTTCATCTAAATGAATGACAATGCAAGGCCATACATAAATAGGATCTTGCAATAACCTGATCTAAACACGAAGAAAGTACGTTATACCAGCAGAGTATATTTATTAACAGTCATTAATTTTAAAACCTGTTTAGATAAAATTAGGTCTTGAGGAACAAAGTTAGCATATTTATCGTAAATTATGTGATGGTAGTGCTTTGCAATGTTCTTGCATACTTACGTACATAGTCGGCGTTAATCGCTTCTAAATTTTTTATATATTCAGTCGTAACTTAACGAATTACACAATCGTTTTTGACTTTTTCACGTCTAGTGAAAACATTCATTTACATGTCTGCCTTGTCTTCTTTACATTGTGTTGCACTGATTTAATTTTTTTGCTGTTGTTGTTATTGTCGTTTGTTGGATAATATGTGTGTTAACACGGTTTTTTTCTTGTTGTTATTGTAGCTGCTTTTAAAAGGACATTTTCTAGAAAAGGACTTGAGCCTACACACAAAAACCAAAAACAAATCCTCGAAATAAAAACCAAACAGTAACTAAAACAATAGAAACTTTAAAATAATATGTGCTGAAATGAGTGTGAGTGTGTGTGTGTGCGTGTTTTTAAGTGTGTGTTGTATTATAAAATGTGTCTTGTTTGTCTTCCTAAATAGCCTTTTTATATACTTCTTCGTTATATTCATGTATTTATTTATGAGCCTCCTTTCAAACGTTCTCTTAAGTGTTTGTGTGTGTGTGTGTATATATGTAAGTGTATTTGTAACTCTTTTTTGTGTATTGTTTTGTTTTATTTTTTTTGTCAAGTATTATTCGTACACATTTTATTTGTTTATGATCATAATTTTCTCAAAATTCTCATTGTTTTTTAGAATTTAGATAGTAAGACTCGCATATCGAGCCCTTAACGTTATAATGTCGTAAGTGATAAACGTCAATACGTAGTTATTTGACTGTTATGTAATTTGTCTGGGATGTTTAGTCACTCGTGGTTAAATCGGGCGGCTGAGGGTGCAATTCGTGGCATACTGTTGCAAGTAGTGTTTTGCAATTTTTCCTCAAAACTTTTTCCTCTACGCAGTGTTCCGCATTCGTCTATTTTTTCGGTCGTTCATCGTTTTAAGAGAATTTATCAATTGGGCGGTATTCGCACAATAGTAGACTGACTATTCGATTCACTCTTATGTCGTTTACGCTAAATTTTTGCTAAGGGTGCGATATATTGTATGTGGTATGATGAGAGGGAGGGTGGAGGTGGTAGATCGCATTCGTATTATTGTTTGTTTTTTTTTGTTTGTTTCTTTTGCTTTTGATTCTAAACAATAATATTTTATTGCATGTTTTCATTATTGTTGTTTCATTTCTATTGTTTTAGTTTCGTGTCTTATGCTGTTGTTTTGTATTGTTGTCGTTGACACGCTGTTGCTGTTGTTATTGTTTTTATATTGTAATATTACAATAATAAATATATATGGTAGTGTTATTGTTATTGTTATTATTATCATTTCACCTGTTTTATACTCGTAAGTACGTTCGTAAGTACCCGTTTTTTTCTTTATAATTTTTTGTTGGTCAAGTGTGTGTATTATTTTAAGTTTCTTCTGATTTTTTCTTTTCGGTGTTTTTCCCCACGGCATTTTTAAATACTTAATGATTTTACGCCCTGAAATGGTTTCAATTTTAAACTCTTTTTATACATTTTCTTTAAAGTAAATATTTAAGTCTTTGTGGCAGTCATCGATTTTGAAAGTTTTTTAGAAATCTTGTACTTCAATAGTTAAGAAAAGAGTCAAGGATAAGATTCTTATTAAGTTTGAAGAAATTCTTTAAATGGCACTAAATTTTTGCGTATCTATAAAGGCTTACAAACAATTCAATAAAAAATACTGACAACTGATTGCAGCATTTGTGGCTGTTTACTTGAAGGTTAAGTAATGTTTTATTGAGAGCCGTCGTAAAACATAGTTTACTTCTTATAGGTATTTCGCCAATCGTCTACAATTCTTGGTTGGTATTTGTCAATCATTCTAGTTTCATGAAGGCATAGATATAATATAAAACAAGATCTGTGCACAGATTTTTTGTGTGCAAAAATATTTGGTTTAAATTATCAAGAATCTGGAAATAAAGAAGACAATGTTCTGTGATCTTTGCTAGCTCCCAGACAATACAGTGACTGTTATGATGTTTTTGAAATAGTGTTTGTAACTATTAAGTCAGTTTGAATAATGCTACCCTAATTGATTCGAAAAGACCTCACCGAAAAAATTACTGCTGTGTGATCTTTATCGTCCAATGAATACTTGGATGACGTTGGCTATGAAGCAATATGATTTTTCGACGCCTAAAATTAGGAATGACCATAGTTTTTAAGCTTCTACATTCTTGTGAGATATATTCTTATTGTCAATGCTTGCTAACATGTCTGTTGATGGCCTATTAGGGATACTAAAAAATTCTTCAGATGGGGTAGTTCTATGAGCACATGTTATCTTAATAGTCACCATTTTCATAATGCTCTCAAGGCGAATTTGAACACAACTCTTCTACAATGCCAATCATTAAATCTCTGATTCGTAGATTAGAATTTTAGTTTAATTACAAAGTCGTACAACCAGTATATGTTTTTAGGGTTAATACTTTAATTTAGGCTTATTGTTTTCATGGCGTAGTAAACAATAGTTCACGTCTTAGTAGTTTTGAATTGTGTATTCATAATTCAGTTTAGTCGCTGTAGTCTAATAAGTAGTGTGTTGGATTATTAGACGGGAGGCCACGGTTCAAACCCCAGGTCATACATCTGTAACGAAACCAAATATGAAAAAATATTTCTTCGGCGACTTCATCTCAGCAGATTTCTGGCATTAATTCTGTGGGTAAATAAAATTGCCATGAAAAATTTCTCAAAAAATCTGTCTTTCGGAGTCGACTTTAAACTGTAGATCCCGCCACTCACGTATAAAATTAACACACACAACATAAGTGGCGTAAGAAGCTAGATCGTAATCCGGACCGAAGGGTTGTGATGACCAATTATATTATGTAATCCAGTGTGGTTTGCCTTCCAATAAAATATAAATATATTTGATGTCATCGCATTGAGTAGTATAGAATCAGCAAATTGAGAGATTTTAAGACTTGAATAGTAAGTAAGTAACTCTGCAGAAACTGTTATTTTGCCTACACAAGTATTAGTCATGCAGCCTAGCCTTAGAAACGTGTTAAGGCGAACGTAGACGTCATGTGGTGTACCCTAAATTGCCATGTTGGAAATATTTGAACGCTTAAATTGAATAACTTTCCATGGTTCTGCACATTTTCAATTCCTGGAAATATCTAGACAGTGAAAGTCGCTGTTAATTTATTAGACGTGAGACAACGGTTCGAACCCCGGGACATTTCCAACAAAACGAAATATGAAAAAATAAATTTTTTCTGTGACTGCCTCTCAGCAGAGAGTAAATAAAATTGCCATGAAAAAGTTTCTCAAAAATCTGTTTTAACATATGTCCCGCCACTCATGTATAAAATTAACGCACACAACATAAGTGGTGTAAGGAGCTAGGTCGTAGTCCTAACTGAAGCGATGTAATTATCAATTATGTATGTATGTTATGTTATGTATGAATGCGAAAAATTCTGCTCAGATGCAGATATGAAGAATATAAATTTTAAGCTTAATACAAATAAGTCCTTTAATCTTATTTGAGTATATGTATGTATTCAGGAAGAATATACATTTATCAGAATCTACAACTCATTTTTATAGACCTTAAGAATTTAGTTGACTCCAAGAGCCTACAATTTGCGGTTATGCTCTACCAACATCAAAACCAATAAGCGTAGAGTGACATAAGCTACACTAAAAATCATAGGCGATTGCGCGCTACACATAAGATCCACAAGTTAAAACTAGGCTTTTACAGCATCAACCCCATCAAGAGAAAAGGGACAAGAAGTCCAATAATCATAATCAAAATCTATACGAAAAAAGCAACAAATTCAAAATTTAGAGACAAGAGCCTACAAATTGAGAGATATTAAATCTTAATGCCATCTACCGGCAATTCGTAATCAAACTTTCTCGAGAATCAGAACTTTTCACTATCGGCCTTTGCCAAAGTATTCGAAAAGCTTAAGTCCGTGGAATTTCTTTTCTTTTTTTTACAAGAGAAATAGACAAACAAATTTTATTTCAAAAAATTGATATTTTTAAACTGAAATTCACTCGAGCAATTACCTACAGGAACACATATCCTTACAAATAAATATTCATTCAAATAAAAGTTAAACGGGAAAGAGAGTATGTTTAAGAGACTAAAAGATGAAAAAAGTGAAGAAAAAAGAAACAAAAATAGAAAAAATAAAGAAATAAAGAAATAACAGTTACCAAACGGATAAGCAATATTTATTGAGTACGTGATCTTTGACAAGCCCTTATGTGACCATTTTGAATTTTTTATTATATGTCAGTCTTCTGCTTCTTCTTTTTTTTATTATTTTTAACTCCATATCCTTTTAGTTTTTTTCGGTTTTTCATTTTAAATTTAACTTTTTTACACTGAGTTCTGGTTGCGTTTTAAAATGTGCCAACAAAACTATCTAAAAGCACACGGTAATGGTGACATTAACTGTTTGAGTGTTACTCTCTTGCACAGGCAATTTCCTCATCATTTACTGTACATGTTACTATAAACATACGTGCACACAGACATAGTCTCACATATACACGAATAGAGAAACATATGGTGTTGGTAATGCACAAAAAGAAAAGAGAGAAAGAGGGAGATAGAGAGAGATCAAACTCTAATTCCTTATTGGGCTTTATTTTGTTTGTTTTAAATTTTGTCTTCACTTTGATATTTTATCGGCGATGGAAAGAGATATGAATAGACGATGAAATTACATTTTAATCGTAAATCCTACAAATAAAACATGGAATGAATTTTTTTAACGAAAGGATTTCGCTGACGGTTGTCCTTTAAAATTGTTTCTTTTCCTTTCATGTGCCTAAATTGAAGGAATCTAAGCGGAATAATAAAATTTATTTTCAATTGTGTAATGCAAGATGGAATATTTGATATCCTATAATTGATCTTTTATCTTCGCTCTTTTATAACTTCGATAATATCGAACGGATCAGAGAGTTGGAGTTGAGTTCTTCCTGTTTTCATTATGCCACTCTGGGAACAAAAGAAAACGCAATTAAAATTTCCGCTAGAAGTCGCCGTAGTCTAGTGGGTAGTGTGTTGGCTTATTAGACGTAAAGCCTGGGTTCGACCCCCAGGCCAGACATCAAGACAAAATACAGAAAGTATTTCTTCGGCGACTTCCTCTTAGAAGATTACTGGCAAAAACTCTGAGAGTAAATAAAATTGACATGAAAAAGTTTCTCAAAAATCTGTCGTTTGAGGTCGACTTTAAACTGTAGGTGCCACCACTCATGTATAAAATTAACGTACACGACATAATTGGTGTGAGAAACTAGGACGTTGCACAATGGGTCAATTCGACCCTCGGGTACTGTACCTCTCATGTAGAGGCTCTTATCCTTATTCAACAGAGGGAAAAAATCGATTTCCATAAGTTTCTATTGAAGCGACTTTTTCACAGAAAAGTTAATCTGTACAGCAGGGAACAGTTGATAATAAGTTGGTGTTAAGCTCAGGCTCAGGTTTTCAGTTACGAGACTCCATTTTTACGATATTTGGAAAAGGCTGATTGATTATCGGCGACTGTATACATATATTTAACGGTCCAATTAAGAGTTTGGCCATACAGGTCGCTTTTGTATACGAAATATATTTGAACCTTTTTCTGCTCCAAGAAGTATATGCAAGTTTCACTGTCGATCTGCTACGCTGCAAGTTAGAATTCCCCGTTGATTGGCTCTACTTTTTATATTTAAATTTTTAACACTATCTTTGCTCAGGAGATGCATGGTGTTATTAGCAGTCTCTGTTAGTATTTCCTGGTCCCATATTCCATTTTTTGCGTCCATATAGTACTGTAAATTTTATCCAACTATCCCACGATTACGGTTTGAAAAATGAGCCTTTGGACTACCATTTGCATGTACTATTTCTCATATGTTCCAAAATAGCCACTGATCTTCTAGAGAATTTGAAGCTAAAAATTTAACGGTTTTACGGTCAATTTTCTCAATACCATATCACTTTATATGTGAGTATATTGTTGATTATATTAAGAGGCCTTGAAATCTTTCCTTGAATATGGTATGGTACTTATAGGCCTAGTGTATATCTTAAAATTAGCTCCTAAACAGCTTACATTGCTCGGTTAAGGGTAAATTCTGTTCTGTTAAGAGAAAATTTTGTTCTGTTAACGCCAAATGAGGCGCTGCTAAAATTTATGGATTGCGCCTTCACACACGCTCTTAACGATATGTTTGGATAGGACCAGGCTCGTTTTAGCCATTTATTGTAATTGTTCCGCAGTGATTTGACTGTGGATCTTTCCTTGCAACATATAGGAAGGTCTGTCTAATCTAATAATTTAACCCCTATTAACGACCTTGTAGGCCACACATAATTCCTCTACTGTGTTAGGGTTTTAGACAGTACAACCTCAAGGATGCAATGGTGTTGCTAGGCAGTGTACGACGATGTTATGGTAATATATTCCAGTTTCTGAGACTATTTATATCGTTAATACAGGATTTCTGGAGGCTGAAGTAAGGGTTAGCTCCCATGTTCAAGTCTAATTTTTTTAGGGAGATTAATCACATCTCCTGCGAGCTTCGCAGGTAATAGACTTAGACTTAGAACTCATCGGTTTTTAATGCGCTTTGCTCCTTTGACTTGATAACTATCCTAAAGGCATCGACAAAATTGTCAAAATTATAACCGATGGACTGTTATATTATCAATATCATCATTATTTTCTCTTTGCTGTTATCTATTTGCGCATGAACTGTTAAAAAGTTCTTCTAGTGCAACATCTTATCTTTCTTATTTCGCCCAAATGTTGCTTTTTACTACACCCTATAAAGCAATTTATAGTTAAGATGCTTGTAATTTGAGAAGTTTGGCTTTAAAAACTTTTTTGAGAGCTGCTTACAAAGACCTTACCTAAGCAAAGTAAATCTAGTTTTAAGTGCCAATTTGTAGTCGCAGATGGTCATTGCTATCTTAAGTAGCGTGCAGATGAAGACAAATACCATCAAATTGTATTTAGTCAACCTTATATTCCTCATCTCGTTGTCTGTTATATTGTTCAGTACTTTTCATCAAACGAAAAGAGAAAGAAGAGAGAGAGAGAGAAAGAAAAGAAATGTGATTAATTATTAATTAATTGCCTGTAATGAAAAATATGAAATGAAACGCCAAATGAATTATGGCATCCATAACGATTTGGCTTCATTTGGCCTGTAACGGTCTTGACTGGAGTAGCTGAATAACGTTCGTAATTGTTGAGCACCTGTAGAGAATTTTAAAATGATTTCGTCTATTTGTAGAAACTATATGAAAACATTTTGAGTTGAATTGTTTCTAATTTTTTTTGTTATACACTGACTATGACGAAAATGTCTACGAAATAAGAAATTGCAATTGCTTGGAGAAAGTAGACATGTTGTCTGATGAAAAAAAACGGATTAAATACAAGATTTGGTTGGTCTGTTTAAAGAAAATTAAATTAAATTATTTGCTCAAGAATTGCTTGTGTTAAATTGGGTAGAGCCAATGTATCTTTTTTATTTTGATTTAAATTTATTTTGATTTACACCACAAATTATTTATTGAAATAATAAATCTAAGTTAGTAGAACTAGACTATCAATATCATATCTTACTCATCTAGTACTAATGAAAAATATTACCATGAAAAAAATCAATGCTTGAGAATTCAATAAGATAAATAGACGAGAAATGAATATTTGAAGAAGTACAACTCAAGCTAACTAAGTAGTACTATAAAAATATGCTTCAATTATAACAAATTCTATATATTAGAAATAACTTTGCTGCTAAATATATTTTCGGCAAAAGTACAACAGTTTGAAGTTAGTTACGGTTTTATCCTCTTTTATTTTCCTATTATTTCCTGTGGATTTAAGGATCGCAACTTTCTATTTGAATAAATATTTACATTTTTTTACATTTATTTTTGTATTCTTTATTTATTTAAATTTAACACACACACACATACATACATACATACATAATTGGTCATTACAACCCTTCAGTCAGGATTACGATCTAGTTTCTCACACCACTTATGTTGTGTGTGTTAATTTTATACATGAGTGGCGGGACCTACAGTTTAAAGTCGACTCCGAACGATTTTTTTCATGGCAATTTTTATTTACTCTCAGTGTTTTTGCCAGAAATCTGCTGAGAGGAAGTCGCCGTAGAAATACCTTTTGTATTTTATTTTGATATCTGGCCTGGGGCTAGAACCCTGGCTTTTTTCGTCTAATAAACCAACACACTACCTACTAGACCACGGCGACTTATTTAAATTTAACAACACACTTTAATTCTTAACGCCACACTATCAATTTTATTTCACTATCTTTTTACCACACTGATCAATTTCAAAATTTTACTTTTACTTTTACTATAACCTATTGGTCAAGTTATACTTCCTTCCGTCTAGTTATACTTAATTTAAATTCTGTTTGACAACTTCTGGAAATTTAATGTTGATTTGTAGTTGTTGTTTTTATATTGTGGCCAGCGTTGCCAGTAATTTTTTTTAAAAACTTTTTATTACTGGGAATTTTTTTTTTGTGCAAAAAACTTGTTTTCTACAAAAGTATCAACATTTTTAAAGGAAACACCGGAGACCGGTGCTCTCTATTGGTGTTCCTTTGCTATTTTTCCCCGGGACTAATAAAATACACAATATTTTATTTGAAAATGGAAATATTTCGTGTTACAGTTGAATTTTGAATTTTTAGAAAAAACTTGTTTTGTTAGAAAAAACTTTAATGAAAACTTTTTCGTATCGCAAAATACTTGGAAAAAAGGGAAAACTTGGCAAATGGCAACGCTGATTGTGGCCAATCTATGTAGATTTATTTTATTTATTAATTTGATCTTTGCTTATCCCTATTTCGGTAATTTCTTTGTTGTTTTTTTTTTGTGTAATTTTTTATTATCATAATTGTTTTGCTGGTTTATAATTTTGTAAAATATGCAACGTAAAGAATGGAAAGAGATTCGAGTTTTCCGCAACTCCTTGGTTTTTCGGGCGTTTATTCAGCGAACAACATTGTTTGTTTAATTAGAAAATCCGGAATATAATTTGAACTTGTCGTCTGCTTAGTTAAGTAATGCAAGCTGGCTACTATGTCCAGTGACGTCCAAATCTTCGTGGCTTTTACGTTATATTTAAGGGACCATTTTCAATGGATTAGTACTTCTCTATATTTTCGTGAAGGCAAAAGTAGAGAGGATCAAAAAGTCGGTAAAATAAATAAAAAAAATACAACCTACAATCGATGCAAATTTACAATTTAATGTCCTGTAATATATAAACGAAGCCGCCGTAGTTTAGTAGGCACTGTGTTAGCTTAGTAGACGTGAAGCCGTAGTTTAAATCCTAGTTCAATTATCATATACGATTATTTCAGAGCATCCAGATTTTCTTTTGCTCACATCACTCGATAAATTATTTAAAATTCAACATATTTTGTAGGATTTGGAAATTTCATAAAAGTTTCCTACAGAATATTGCAAAACACTTTAATTTAGTCGCCAGTCTCCAGTAAAACTAAACTGCAACTAAATCTAGGCATGAATTGTTTAGGATGGTAAATAAAATTTACAACATTTAATTGTGATTACAAATCTTGTTAAGAGTTTGATATTGTTGTTGTTGTTATTTTTGTTGTTGCCGTTTCTATTGTTGCAAGTTTATGTTTTGCGTTTTAGTTTCAGTAACAATTTCGCCAAAAAACCAATTTCACACTTTCTGCCTCGAAATAAAGTTCCTCTAATAAAAATCTGCCAACGACAGACAAAAAACCGCCAAAAAAAGAAGAAGAAGCAGATATTTTATTTAGTTTGTCAGCGTTATTGTCTATTCACACACACAGGAAATTTATTAGAAAAACGCCAACTGAACTAAAAGAAAACTACGAAACAACTTGTTAAAGTTCAGTTAAAGTGGAATATTTGTTTAAAATCAAGTTAAATTATAAACAGTTTTGTTTAAAAGATTAAAAAACCAAAAACAAGAAACAAGAAACAAAAGTCCTGAAAAGAATTCTTTTGTTGCCGTTTGTGACACCTGGACTCTGGAGATCACTTGTAAAATTAAGTTGTTTTCAAGTTGGGGCTGCCATTTTTTGCACTCTTTTCATCCATGCCTGCCTTTGCATAAAAACTTCTGGCACATTTGTCACAATTAACAGGAGTTGTGTGTGTGTGTATGGAAATGTATGTTTGGAACACAGGACAGTTGAATTTAACTTTTTTCTTTTGTTCTTGTTCAACTGTTTCTTGTAATTGTTGAACCTAAAGGTTGACTAAAAAATCTCCATGTTTTTCTCGTTGCAGTTTGAATGGTTTTTTCCCTCTTTTTTCATTATTGTGTGTGGTTTCATTGATATGATCTTTGTTAACCATTATTTGACAATTGTTTTGGTTTTGGAAAACCCACTCTTTCGAATGCTCCTTGGCTTCCCCAATCCACAAAGTGAAACTAAAAATCATTCACTCACTTAAACAGCCCTAAAAGTGTGCTTTAAATGCCATGAATTGTCGTTTATGGCTATACTCCGGCTGCAACGTTTTGTGGCTGTGATGATTTTGACGACGACATCGAACAATTGGGAGTTGAAATTTAACCCCAAGATTTGTTTCAACTTTTTTTTTTGGTTTTTTTTTCGGTCATACTGTCTCACCTGAGGAACATTTTTTGGTTTTGTTTTGGCTGAACTATTGTTGTGCTGTCTTTCTGTTTTCTTTCTCTTTTTTTGTGAAACTCTACTCAACTTCAGTTTTAAAAGTCAGTCTTATAAAATATTCAACAATCAGTTCAAACATAAAAAAAATAAAAAAAATCGAGTTTTTTCCTCTCCGCCTTTTTCTTTCTTTCGAAAAAAGGCAAGAGAAAATGAATTTAAATTATGTTGCATTGTATGCAATACTCTGAAATATAAACTCAACGAAAATATTTATCAAAGTCTTTAGACAAGCGGTTTTTGTTTTTCTTCCACGAAAAAGGAGCCCATTTTTCTTTCAATCTGTAAAAAAAATTCACTTGTTTTTAAATCAATAAAACTCATATCGATTCGATATTCTATAACAATTTGTCGGAAGTGATTAGAATAAGAGATAATTTATTCTAAAAATGCATATCAAACGAAAAAAAATTGACCACTAGTCTCGACAATATAACTACTACCAGAGCTTCTTAAAGTATAGTGTTGAGCCCCAAATTTTAGATTGATAATGGCAACCTCTCAGAGTGAAGAAATTGGAGCGGTATCACTTTGAAGTTGCCGTACTCAAATAGCTTTGTTGGCTTATTAGAAAAAAAAAATATTTCTTCGGCGACTTCCTCTCAGCAGATTTCTTGCAAAAACTCTGAGAGTAAATAAAATTGCCATTAAAAGTTTCTCAAAAATCTGTCATTCGGAGTCGACTTTAACCTGTAGGTCCCGCCACTCATGTATACAATTATTGAGAAGCTATATCGGCATCCTGACTGAAGCGTTGCAATGACCAACAATGTATGTATGTATCACTTAGTTACGCATATCCAACTACCAGAATATACATTTCCCAGTATTTAAAATGAATAGGGCGTGTGCCGATCTTGTGTAGATCAAGTTAATACTCTGCCTGTTATTCTGAAACAGATAGTCTTTTGGCGTATTACACTTTAACTGAAAGCTTTACGTATTATTGAGATCGATGTGATATACGGGGCACTGCAGTTCAAGCCAGGACCAGGACAGTAACTCAGCGGTTGATTTAAAACCGGCGATTGCGTGCTCCAAAGTTGCGTATACTTTGTACACTGAGTTTTAATACATTATGTGCGCGACATGTACTAGTACGTTTTCTGACGATTGCTACTTGAGAGCGAGATATGTACTAGTACGGGCAAGTGTAACGGAATGATTTCTTTGTATCGCTTTTAGAGAAAGATGAAGTAGACTGAAAAACACATTTTTGGCTATTCTTTGCACAATAAGAATTAGAACAGAACATGTCAAAACGTGATAGTGATAGTGAGTGAGTAGGCACAAAAATATCGATATACAGTCAAAGTACAAAGTCTATATACAGCGGTGTACGTGATTTTTATCAAATTGAAAAAAGGTGTTATAGCGTAGCTTAAAGCAGTTCCAATTAAGAACGTTTGAAGACAAAAACGAATATAAAAATATAACCTAGTAATTATTAGAAAAAAAACAAACAAATTAGCGGGAAATATATGTAGACTTTTTTCTGTGACTGTATAACGAAAACAAAGTCAGTTGTTTTTAGCATACTTCTGCTAACATCCAAACCACCACTACTGCATCTATTTCGCCTCGGAATGTATGCGCACACAATGTGTTAACATTGCTCTAATGCCTGTGACATGCAAGTGGAATTACCTATGAAAACAGCAAGCGCCTTAGCCTTACCATTGACCATTCTATGGGAGCTAGTTAGATTGCTAATTAATCTCCCCAAAACAAAGGTAATGCCTATCAATACCAATAATCCCCAAACAATTTCGATTCATCTTAGGACATATTTACATAATTGGTCATTACAATTCTTCATTAATGATTACGACTTAGCTTCTGACACCACTTTGTTGTGTGTGTTAATTTTATTACATGAATGGCATGACCTACAGTTTAAACTCGGCTCCGAACGATGGATTTTTGAGAAGCTTTTCATGGCAATTTTATTTACACTCAACGAGTTTTTGCCAGAAATCTGTTGAGAGGAAGTCGTCAAAGAAATATTTTTTTCATATTTCGTTTGGTTGGAGATGTTTGATTTGGGGTTTGAATTGAGGCTTCAAGACTAATAAGCCAACACACTATCTACTAGACTACGGCGACTTACGATTCGCTACTACATCTATTAAAATTGACTATTTGCGAGAGATAGCTAGTCATGGCTGAACATTGAATACCATTGTTTATACCATTAGGTAGGTAGGGATAGCTGTCCACCTAAAGACGTTGGACGGACACACTTAGGCCAAATAAAAGCTTCTTATGAAGCAACTCCGACTACCTACTAGACTACGTCGACTACTAACAACGACGTCTTTGCTAACAAATATTCTACCTTAACTAGCTAGTTAGAATGCCTATCAACTCCAACAACGCGCAATTACTGTGGTGACTCGCCATCTATCGTGGTAGTATTAAGACGCGCAAGCAAGAAAAATAAATGGCGCCTAGTTTTTAGATCAAACGGTAATGTCAGGAGATCGTCACTTAAAATTGTGAATATTTTTCAACATTTGGTGGGCCAATTAGCACTATTAATTACTAATTATTACTTACGCTATTGACAGGATTACGATTTAACTTCTCACACACCTCTATGATGGGTGTGTTAATTATATTTGTAAGTGGCGGCACCTACATCGACTCCGAACGACCGATTTGAGGAATTTTTCATGAGAATTTTATTTGCTCTTAGAGTTTTTGTTTGGGATTTCTGAGCTGAGATTTGAACCGCAGTCCCTTGTTTAATAAATATAATGTGTCATGTGCGAATATTGATCTGCAATACATTCTCTTACAGAAGTTTCTACCGACACCTACCTTTGCTTTAATATATTTTTGCTCCTTTAAAAACATAATGTTTGACATCCATTCAAATCCATTAAATGATAACATATTACTGGGATCTATTATGATGCCAGTCGTTGGTCAAAAGCCCATTAGAGTTGAACCAATTATTATTGAGGCTTTAAGTAAATAAACGAAACCAAAGAGCGGACAGACATAAATTAACTCTCCGATAGCATGAAATGTTTGAAAGACAAATAAACAAATCATTTGGCCAACAAATCAAAGTCCAAATAACAGTGTGTGTGAGCAAACAATGGCACACGTACATATATTCACTGGTAACAAGAGACAAAACACCTTCAAATCATTTGAATTTCAATACAGCCTGTATTGCATAACAAAAAAAGAGAATAGTTGAGGGGGCATTTACACCCAAAAGTCAATGTTGGTTTAATAGAATTATTTGTGCGTGTGTGTGTGCCTTTTAAAACACCTGAGCATATATCATACTTAACCACTACTATCTCTCTTCCTCACTTGCGTTTTCTCGTTTTGTTTGGGGTATAAAGGCCCACTCGAACTAAACTAAATCGAGCTGAGCTGAGCTGAGCAGAGCTGGAGCTGAGCCGAGTCGAGACGTTACAAAACAATAACAATTCCAAGCAATTAAATCACTTTGATGGTAATTTGGATTAATATTGTGTTGTCCATTTTGGCCATACGAACAATTAGTTTTGCATGGCTAAAAGCCCAATACAACAACAACTAAAACAACAATTTTATTAAAGGTTTGGTTGTTTTTTGTGTGTGTCTATTTTTGCCAAGAGTTCACTTACACTCGCATACTACAACAACAACTTGGTACTACTGTTTCAATTTCTACAACAATTTGTTTGTCGGCCATTAAATGAATCTTGTTTAGAAATTTGTTTGTTGTTATGTGCGTAGTACGAGTAGTACGAGTAGTATTCTAAACGTAACGGCATCTGTTATACATATTCTATCTCTATTTATCTATTTCTAATACAAATGATAGTCAATATGTATTTGTATATGTGTGCGAGTGTATGTGCGTATTCGATTTGTTGTGTTTTATTTGTCGTACAAAACACATACGATTAGGAAAATCTGAAAATAGATTTATTAGCCAGTTGCATTGTATACGACCTGTGATAATAATAGTCTTTCCATTTTCCATATAAAAATACGAAAATATATGACCAGGCCAACCAACCACCAGCTACCATACCATACCATAAAGGTAGCTACTGAAAGCAAGAGAGAGAGAAAGAGTGAGAGGGAAACAATACAAACAGTGTCACTATTTTGGTAATTAATTTACATTTGAAATCCTTTCAACCATGCGATTATTTCATTGAACTTTGAACTCCTGTTCGTTAAGATTAATTAGTTGCGATTATGTTTCGTTACGTTTTTCAATGTAAATCTTGAATTTAAGTTAAATGAGTGTAAAACCATTTTCTTTATAAAATAAATGTAAAAAAATCACATTAGATTAGAAGAATTGATTCCCCATTAGTTTCGTTATAATTTCAAAATTAATCCCACATCTCAGAAAGATGTTTTTAAAAGTACTTTTAGATGATCGGACATTTTTATGGGAAAATCTGAATTTCGTTAATATTTGCAAATTGTCCGTAGGTTGCAAAGTTTCGAACAGAGGGGTTCACGTCGTACATAAACATATCGTTACTATTCTGGAATCCCAATTAAGATGGTATCAAGTGTACGATATTTGTGTAGATCACAATATAGTTGTTGGGGAAATAGTGTTTGACTCACAAGAGAACCATTGTATGGTATGTTCAATTATAGTAGTCACTGGCATGCAATGGACAATGGCGGACCTATTGAAATATAAATTACAGTTCGTCAAAGGTTATGACCATTATTATTTAACGTAATACTTCATGTTGTTATGAGGCATTCTATGCTCTGACAAAATTGCTAGAGTCTTCGTAATCAGCTTGACCTTGATGTTTGTCTTCTCTCTAATCGTTACTTAGATATGTAGGTTATAATCCAAGATAAAATGTATGAAAATAAACCGAGCCTATACTACTTATGTGACAGCCAATAGACGTCGTTGAATGTTTTGACTATTTATGGAGTGTGATATCTAAAACTGCGGACAACAAGCACGTTTTTAAGAACAGACTATGAAGTCGCCGTAATCTAGTACGTAAGCCAGGGTTCAAACCCCAGGCCAGACATCAAAACAAAATACAAAAAGTATTTCTTCGGCGACTTCCTCTCAGCAGATTTCTGGCAAAAACTCTGAGAGTAAATAAAAATTGCCATGAAAAGTTTCTCAAAAATCTGTCGTTCGGAGTCGACTTTAAACTGTAGGTTCCGCCATTCATGTATAAAATTAACACACACAACATCTGTGGTGTGAGAAACTAGGTCGTAATCCTGACTGAAGGGTTGTAATGACCAATTATGTATGTATGTATGTATGTATGTAAGTAGTTGAAGAAATAGCATTCGCTCTGTCTGAAAAAATTTTATGATTTACAAAAGAACTACAATAAGAACGCGGGATGCACGATGGTGCAGCAAATGTATTCGTCACAGATTATAATTAAACGTAACACGCGATGTTGTTATGGATCATTCTATGAGCTGACAATATTGCATTACCTAGAGTAATAGTAGTCTGCTTAACCTTGACTATGCAGATGATGTTTGTCTTCTCTCTCTTCTCAGATATGTAGGTTATAATCCAACTGTTTGTTGAAGTTAAAGTTTATGAAAATAAACCGAGCCTATACTACTTATGTGACAGCCAATAGAGGTCGTTGAATGTTTTGACTATTTATGGAGTGTGATGTCTGAAACTACGGGCAACAAACACGATTTTAAGAACAGACTATGCAAGACTAAATAAGCGTATGATATGCTAAATAAGTTTTGGAAGACGAGAGGCAACTATGTCTACACACGAACTTCAGAGTCGAAGATTCAGCGTTTATTAAAAGTTGCCTCTGACAAATACTTGGAGCATCCTCGGCAGTGAATGAAACCTGTCATATACTTTTAGATATTAGCTGCAGAAAACACATAATGAGAGAAGCTATTGGTGATAGCACGGAACATTCGATCGAATCAGAATAGCCGATAGTGACCCAATAAAAATTTAAACGGGATGTCGTACTTACATCAGACGCAATGTCTACTGTGCTTGTTCTAATGTTTTTTTTTCTAGTTCGTTTATCATTTTCTTTATCTAGTTATACATATTTGACTGAATAGATAAGACTCCAAAGCAAAGCGTCTATTTTATAATATTGTTCATGTTTTATTTTATAATCAAGATAATTTTTTTTAACGATACTCATAATATTTTTTGAATTAAATGTCTCAATACACTGATGATTATCACACATGTATTTAAAATGGACACAACAATATCATCACTAGGGCGGTCGGGAATCTGACTTATATTTACCAGAATGCAACCTTGTAGAATTATTCTTGACAGTGATTTAACGGGTTTTAAATCAATTCCATATTCGTTCGATGTAAGAAAATCAATGAAAACTACGCAGAAAAGCATATTCATTGGAATTCTTAAAGTCCTTTGCATGAGTTTACTCCACTATTATAAGTAACTTTCTTGAAGTGCTGTTACACTTAATTGCTGCCTGGATTTCTTTTCATTTACTCATATATGTATACTCAACTACTGATTTTTCTTCATTCTCCTTTTTTTATTTTGGAAATGTTACTCGTCCTTGGACTTAAGTTCCACGTTGTTCTGCTTTTTAGGCAATTCACACAAGCCCTTGTATCGTTGTATAGCGTGTATTGTTGGACGAAAATACAACTGTGTATGCTTGTTGTTGATAATTTTCATATAAAAATCCGATACACTTATACACATTTTTGTCATATGTTTTTAAAAATTGTATTGGAATCGTGTTATCAGTTTATGTAAATGCCAGTAATCAAGAAGAAGAATAAAAATACAAAATGTTTTCTATGCAACTTGAGTCAACAATTAACATTTTAAAATTATAATTATTCGATAATTGTAATGATAATTAATGAATTTACTTTTTTCCGCAATATTTTTCATTTTTGATGCTTGAAAATCAAATTATTAATAATGTCATTCTTCTTCTTATCGTTTTTTGACGTTTGGAATACGATATACACAACACAACATAACATTGAGCGTTCACAAACAAAAAGTGTATTCAATACAACATACACGATACAAAGTCGTGTGAATTGCCCAATTATTTACGAAAATTAGAGTGAATTTTTCAGCACAAAAAATATTCATGACATGTGACATTACCCATAAAGCCGAGTAAATTATGCAACTTAAGCATAAACAGACTAACAAGCATACAAGGACCATGGAAAGTTTTTCAAGGTCCCATAACTCATGTATAAAATTAACACACACAACCTAAGTGGTGTTTGAAGCTAGGTCGTAATCCTGACTGATGTGTAGTAATGAACAATTTGTATTTATGGTCTAATGAATCATTTTGAGTTGGATTTCCAACTGCCATTTATGAGTACTTTCATCCTCTTCTTTAATCTTTAAAATAGCCTTGGAAAATAAAGTAAATATTAAGGACATCAGATGGCGTCAAGTATTCCTTGCACCGTCTTAAGATAGTTGACAAGATTGTGGTTAACCACACTTTCTATAACCTTGAAAAGCGTGCTATTGAGCGATTGTTTCAGGATTATTAGCCCGTTTCCTTTTTGAAATTGGTTTGACAATAGCAATCTTCCAGCAAGCCGGGAAAATGACCAGTACTGTAGTACCATCCGGTACAGTTAACTTGTCATTCCTTTAACTTTACAATTGTGAGCACAATGCGGCTGTTCAATCTAAAGCTAGGTATGGATTTACGTTGTACGAATGATTCACGAACACAGTTGTAATAATGACTGATATGGTCTGGGGTTATTTTAATTCCATTTCTATTTCATTTTGTTGCGAATTCGTTACACTGTGCTATTTAATTCATATGCTTTTGGTGATATTTGCATATTTTTGGCCTCTGGTCTAAAATATTTTTTTAATTTTTATTTTCAATGCATTTAGAAATTTAGAATGTACCGAGATGGGGTAGATATGGTCAATTGTGAGGGTGAACTAAAGTGTGTGTTTAGATGGATAACGATTTGTTAATAATATTTGTTTAAAAACTTATCGAATGGGTTTAGGATTATTTGCCATTGAGTGTTAGGTTTGCCAAAACAACAATGCTTGTTAGATGGCATGCTGTATGGATTGGTGGCGGGTGGAGGCTATTAAAAATGTTCATAGAATGCACATGTGCATGCATGCATGTACATCTGACATACTATTTTTTGGTATATTAATTTGTTCGATAAATATTAGTTTAAGTTTCAGATTAATGCGTTTCCGTTCTACAAACTTTTATTATCAATGTTTATAATAATGGATTTTTAAATTACTCCACATTTAAATAGAGATTTATCATCAACACATGACCACTACGATGTGTTTGAGTAGGGGTACGAGTACGAGTATAGCCGCCTAATAATAGAGTTGTAGTTGTTATGAAATTTAAGAAAATAAACCGGAAAAAAATCTCATTTAAATTAATTGAAAATTATCTTGAAAAAAAAAACATAGACATACGGCGTATAATTCTTGTAAATACAACAGAAAATTATACATTCATATGTAATAACCAGCCATTTAGCCGTTTCAAAGAACATCCTTTAGCTAAAGATGATGATAAATAACCACATTAAATGAAATTATACCTTTTCAAAAAGTTAATTTTTTCCCATTTTGATTTTTTTTCTTTCTATTTTTTCCACATTTTAGTAACTGACAGTATTTTTTCCGGCCATTTTTTCCTTGTTCTTTGGTAGTCGTTTAGCAGTATTTTCTTCTGTCTCCTGTTATTAAGTAAAATGAATGAATGAAAAAATGCAAATGCGAGAAGTATATTTTTATTTTATTTGAAAAAAAAAAAAAATCTTTTTGGCCAGAAAACAAATGTTGGTTACAACTGTAGACACAGAACACTACCTCTACCTCTCTAACCATATCACTCATAATACATATTTCTCTATAACCTGTTATGTTAATAAGTGTTTGTTTATTTGTTTAGATGTATGTGTGTGTGTGTGTGTAATTCCTTAAATGGAATTTACCCTGACCCTAAATCAGGCTTATATTTAAATAAACATATGGGTTATATGCCATAAAAATATAAAAAATGGCTTAAAGCAAATCCAAATCTGTCGTTCTGTCGTCTTCCCTTATGCCTTTAAATACTGTTGCATGTTTGAATCCGCTAAAAAGTAAACGAAGGAAAACGGAAAATATAAAAATCAAGACAACATTTGAAACAAAAAAAAAAAATTTAAATTTAAAATCAGGGAAAGAAAAAACGCTCGTAACCATAACTTTACGTACCGTATGTCATAATAGCCATTACTTTTGTAAATGTAGTCACTATTTTACTTTTGAAAGAGGCTTTTTTACAAACTACATATTCCTCGATTTTTAATTTTAAAAGATTTTTTAAATATAGAAAAGAAAAAGTAAAAATATTGTTTTTTAATGTAAAAATAAGAATATTAACAAAAATTGAAATTAAAAATAATAAAAAAATATTAATTTGAATTTCTTTTTATTTAACACGTTGACTGCCGACTACGAGATAACTCGTAGATTACGTTCCCTTCTAGGGAGCCAACTACGAGTTATCTCGTACTTGCTAAACCTGTCATATAAAATAAAATCGTATTATATCAGTGCTAGTATCGATAAATGGCTTCTGGGAAAAGAACAATAAGACAATGTTGGCTTGCGTGGCCAGTTTTCTGAAAATTGCCGCAGCAGTCAACGTGTTAATTGATCATAACTTTAGTCAGAATTACAACCTAGCTTCTCATCGCAATTAATCACCCAAAACGTTTAATGTTAAAATCAAGTAGTTTTCTTAACACTTATAAAGTTTACATTTAAAAATGCAATGCAAACAGAAATAGTTTGAAATTTTGCCAAATTTATTATTTTGTTGTAAAGTACGATTGTTCTAGTTAGAAATGGAATATTATTTGATTCATATGACTAACGTTGCTGGCCTCACAGTACTTCATTCGAACGGACCAATTTTCATGCACTTTTTCCAGTTTATGGGGTTGTATCTCGGCAATGGCATTACGAATATTTGCCTTCAAATGCTCAATTGTCTCTGGTTTGGTGGCATAACACATTTCTTTAACGGCGCCCCATAGAAAATAGTTCAATAGTGTCAAATCGCATCTTCTTGGCGGCCAGTTGACATCACCATTTCGGCTAATTAAACAGCCATCAACGTTTGATGCAATAAATCGATTGTGGCATGAAATGTGTAGCAAGTTGCATCATCCTGTTGGAACCAAACGTCGTTCACATCAATACCATGAAGAGCGGGTACAAAAAAATTCGGTTATCATGGTGCGATAGGTGTCTCCATTGACCGTAATGGTTGCGCCGTCCTCCTTTTCAAAGAAATATGGGTCAATGGTGTCTCCGTTCTACAAGCTACACCAAACAGTCACTCGTAATATGTGCATTGGCTTCTGTAAGACTATGTGTGGGTTTCCTGAGCCCCAAATATGACAATTTTACTTATTAACATGCTCACCAAGATTAAAGTGAGCTTCATCCGAAAAGATGATTTTCTCGTCGGCCCATCTTGCGAACCGAAAACGAAGCGGGTGGTCATGTGGCTTCAACTCTTCAGCCAATTGAACTTTGTAAGGCGTAATACTGAGATCTTTTCGCACTATTTGACTCAAAATAACGAGATGATGTTGATGGATACTCACACACACTCTCAGCCACAGCTTCGATATTTTCGGGTGTACGCACTACACGAGCACGCTCTCGGCTTGGCGCATGAGGAAATGAAACCAATTTCACGAACTTTAGCAATAAACTTGCATTTGCCGGGCACTGTTGGTCCTTCTCTGCGACAAAATTTTATACATTTTCGTGCAATTTCCGATCAATTGTATTTGTTTTGGAAATAAATTTCCAATAAAGCCCAACGTTTCTGAATCGTAAATCGATTCATTACATTCAGTGGAGATAATATGCTGAATTTTGTGATATAAGTATTGTCAGATAGGAAATAACTGAAGTTTCAAATTTAAACCGATAGATGGCCCACCCGATATCTCAGATGATTAAAGATTCAAAGAAGTATTTTTTATGATTTTAATTTATAAATTTTTTGTAGTTTTCTTCACATACGTTATCTTTCCTTCTAAAACGCTTCCCTTCCTGACTTTGTAATAGAATTTGCAATCGCATTTCTTCTTTGTCATTTTTCTGTTCTCAGACGTCTCGTCATCATCATTTCGCATGGATAAAATGTACGTTATTTTTATAAAATAACTGTAATACTATATCCGACCTTCTGCTTCCTTTTTTCCATTTCATTTTCTACTCTTTTTTAATTCATACGTACATATGTATGCTTTCGAAAAACAAAATCCATTAAAATAAATTTCATTTAATTTTTGTGAAATATTTTCACATTTTTTCCACATATTTTTTCTTCTTCTTTGTTTCTTTCCTTTCTCGTCATGGAGTTTTTTTTGTTTTTCTTTTTTGTTGTTGTTGTAAAACAAATGAAATGTTTCATTTCTTTTTATTTATACGTTCTATATTCTATGCAACATAGGCCAACAACAACAACAAATAATAATTGCATTTCCTTGAGACAATCATTAAATTTTATTTATAAAAATGGAAGAAAAAGAAGAAAGAAAAAAAAAAGAATCAAAAACTGAATATGAATATGCCTTTGACGTGAAAACGAGTACAACAGATGGACTCAGTACAGTAGAACCTTAACAATAACGGTAAACCTATAATAGCAACTGTTTAAGGTATAACAATAGAGCACGATAACCTCAACTATTATTTGTTTATTCTTCACTGAAACACCAGAGTCACTCTTGGCTTGGTATGTAAATTTTCCTTTTCTTCTATTATCGCTTCAATTCTTTGTCCTTTTATTTCACTCTGTCAGTTCTTCCTTCCATCATATTTTCCAACAGCAAAGGATGTATTGTTGAACAGAACGTTTGCTGTTGTGCCCAAAACTTCTTAAATTTTTGTTGCTACCAGTAAATCCTTGTACCCTACACCACACCAGGCAATGCTGCAACTGTTCGTCCTTGCGGTCATGCTGGATTTCATAAAAATTTCGTAAGATATCATTTTATCGTGTTAATGTAAAAATGTTTGTACTTTAAATCGCTTAAAACCTATAAAGCCATGAACCCTAGTTTCCAAACATTATAAAGGGTCTTTCATTAAACTTTTTCTTTATTTAAATTAAAATTAAAAAGTGGGTGTGACATATCATTGAAATCTACGGATGCTATTATGTGTGGAATGTAACTTCAATTGTCTACTAATTTGTTGTGTTGAGCACATTTGAAATGTCAAATTGTGCATGTTCTGATGCATGAATAAGGCTGAATTTGACCGTAGGCATGGGTTATGTTGGTTTTGAGAACCGCTGTGGTTTGTGGATTATATGCGTATAGCTGAGGTTTATGAAAAGAAATAATCCTCATTTGCTGATGATTATTTTTCGATGAAAAGTAGGGTTAGTTGCCAACAGGTCTAGAGCCGATTCAGCGAACACAAATCATTATCTAGAGTCATTCGAAGTGATTGGTCAAAACAGGCTTAACAAATGACAACTAATTTGGCAGATACAACTTCAACACGATGACCGTTACCAACCGTCAAACTCCAGAAGTCCCTATTAGAAAACCCTATATCAGATGCAGTAAGTAGAGCTTTTTTTCAAAATTTCAGCTATAGGGTGCATACTATTACGTCTTTCGCTCTTGCTATAACTGATTTTTTAATATTCTTTAGCAGAGTACAACCCATGAGTGTTGGTCCCATTTAAAAAACTTGTTAGGAACAAATGGCTAAAAAAATTTACCCCATAGGCAGAAAATTCTTATACATATCTTAGTTGAATTTTAACAAAATCGAACTAAAACGACTGGTTATTTCTGTTGAAAACCGCAGTTATGCGATATACCCATACCGTTGATAAGTAAACTAGTGAAAGAGAAACTAAGTATCTCTATGCATCAGGTGCACACAAGCCATGTGCGGCTTTTAGACAGGTTGCAGAGCTTCGTTTCTGCAGAGTATGCTCAATCGAATTTAATTTTTTCGTTTTTATCTCCATTTTTTGCTTTTATTTCATAGCTTCATGTTTGATTGCCATATTTTGTGGCTCAGGGTTTTGTTCACACGTATTTAGAATTTGTTAACATGTGTCGTCGTCCTCAAAAGGTTTCGCAACCCTACAACAATACTGTCTTAATGATGATGTCAATATCCTCCACAGCGGTAAGAAAGCGCCTTGGACTTTAGATATTGTGCATTAAATGTGGATAGTGGCAGCGCTAACTGCTGTCGTTGTACTAGAAAGGTTGTTGTTGTAGTTGAAAATTATAAATCTGCCATCGCTAGTTTGAAAATTGCAGCTAAGGTCGTGTTGAACTTTCTTTAATAGCTTTGTAAATCGGTATCAAGTCTTTTGTTTTTTCTATTCAGAGCAATCTTAACAAGCTCCTATGACTTAATTAGCAGGAACATGATACTTGATGTAGTTTTTACACAAAGTGTGGTCGCAACTAATCAGAATTGTGATCAATAATTGCAACCTAGCTTATCACACTTATCATGTCAGAGTTTTTGCCACAAGAATGCTTTAAGTGAAATCCACTGTTTTTCATATTTCGTTTTGTTCGTGATATCTGAGCAAGGATTTGAACAACGGACTCTCGTCTAATAAGCCAAAACACAACATACCAGATTATGGCGACTAGGCTTCCGGACTAAAGGGTTGTAATAACCACCCTGTGGTGAACAATTTTAGCATATCGACATTTCACATTCCAATAAATTATCGATTCAAATAAAGCCTCTAATTTTGTGTTAAAATAATGGATTTCTTTTTTATTACACTTTATGTTATATTGTAGGCCATCTTACAGTCGATATATATTTTCTGTAGATTTTTCAATCCTTTTTTTTTGATATTTTTGGGTAAATTATTATTTCCGTTTTGTTAATTATTGTTTTTAGTTGAGTTTGACATGCTGTTAATCAGTGTAAAATTATGATTTTAATTGTTGTATTTTATTTTCGTTCTTTTTCATTTTTCTTTTTTGGTTATTTTATAATATTTTTGTTTTTTTATTTGTAATTGTTTATGCTTTAATGTATTTTTCCTTCCATATTTTTTTTTACATCGCCACGAAAGTGTAACATTTTAAATGAATTTTCGTGTCAGTTTATTATTTATTTCAATAAAGTTTTATGGAAGTGTAAGTTGAAAAGGATTCACAGGAATATTAAAAGAATTCAATTTTTTTTCATCTGTTTTTTTTTTTTTTTTTTTTAAATAAGATAACCAAGCAAACATTTAAAAGCAAGTATCGTCGGAAATTGTTGTTGGAAATGGTATTTATCTGGCAGCATTGTTGTTTTACTTGACATATTATCTTAAAATTTTTGAATATAATTCTCTACGTTCTCTACGACATTCTCTATCAACTCGACGAACTGATTGCCGAATTTCTTGGTGGTAGTGTATGCTCACTGCTTCTTGCATAATGGATGCTTGCTATCCTTATCTCATGCCAGCATTAGTTGTAAAGGGTTTTGTTTTAAAGCCTGCAACGAGTGAATAAAGCAAAGATTTGCAATCAAGAGACTTTGCAGAAATACTTTACAATTTCTTGATCTGACTTAACCGTATATGTGCGGACTTAACCGTGTGGGTGTTTACTGTCAATGCACTGTAGTCTTGTGTTAATAATCCTGGACAGTAGACCTTAAATTGTATTCAAGAGTTATTGTCAATTATTATAATAAAATTTATTAATACGGATTGACGACATCGATTGTCATCTGCTTCCTTGATGTGAGAAATAATTATTTACGGATCCACTTGAAGTACTTGCGAAACTATGCAGTTTTCGTTTGGGGATTTATTTCTCTGTAACTTCAGTTTTGCTTACGTACCTAATTGGTCAACGCTTCAGTCTGGGTTACAACCTAGCTTCTTACAACACCCATGTTGTGTTTGATAATTTTAAATATCAGCGTCAGAACTTATAATTTAAAGTCGGCTCCGAAAGGCAATTTTATTTACTGTCACAGTTTTTGCCATAAGACTTATGAGAGTAAGTCGCCGAAGAATTAATTTGAACCATTGTCTCAAGTCGCCGTACTCTAGTAGGTAGTGTGTTGGCTTATTAGACGTAACTACAGGGTTTAAGCTCCTGGCCAGGCATCAAAACAAACTACAAAAATTATTCTTTGGCGACTTCCTCACAGCAGATTTCTGGCGAAAACTCTGAGGGTAAATAAAAGGTCGTAATACTAACTGAAGGGTTATAATGACCAATTATGTTTTTGTATGTACGCACTGCCACATGTGTAAAAAGTCAAGATACAACCTACTAGACTACGACGAATTTATCATTTACCACTCATATATTCAATTTGCAGTATTTTTATTTGTTATTGATTTTCTTTGAAATTGCACGCTTAATATCCTTTTTAATTGCATTAAGCAATGAAATACTGGAGAAAACATTTTCTGTCGTCTTTAGGCTGATAGAGGGAAAACTCAAAACGCATATTTAATCGATAAACATTTTAATGGACTTTAAAGAAAACTTTTTCCTTTTCTTTTCAGCACATTTTTTCGAAAGTTATTTTTATTTCTTTTAAAATAACCATTAAGAACTCGTAACTAATATTCGCATGATTAATATCTACACATTTATTTGCTCATTCATTAGCATTTAGATGACAATAACAGATGCAACAACAACAACGACAACCGTGATTGTCACTGGCAATACGTTTATTATTAACCTCTTGCCCGTTTCAAGTGTTTTGGTACGCTTTTTTTGTACTCTGTATCCTTTGAAAAGGACATGATAAATTAGTTGAGTAATAAAATTTAAAAGTAACTACATTTTATTACAAAAAGAACAACAACAATAACAAAACAAATAAAGAAAAAATATTTATAGAAATAAATTTACAACCACAACAATAACAAGAACTATAAAATATACGACTTCGAGCAGGATATTTAAACACTTGCTTACACAGTCACATTCGCATAAAAATTCTTTTTTTTCTTTTTTTTTTGTATAGAAATAGACTCGACAGTGAGAATTAAGTTGAATAAAATATAACAACAAAAACAAAATATTAATAAAAAAAAATTAAAAAAATGTCGTAATAAGCGTTTCATTCGAATATTTACAAGCCAAAAGTCATAAAACACGCGACAATTCCAACCATTTCATCCATGCATTTATCTATCCATCCGTTGTACAACGTGTTTGTTGTTCAAGTCAATTTCGTATTGTCGAAGGGACGTATAGCGTATGATAAGATCTACATATTGAACATCATTTCACAAATAACAGGAAAATTCAATTCAAACAAAAGATATGAAATTAAAATTCTATGTTCGATTATGAGGAATATTGGCCCTCCCTTGAATAATTTTATTGTCAGAACAAGTTATCAAAGAACTTATTGCTGTATACTGAGCATATTCAATTGTATGGTCGCCAACGAATGCATTAAAGTATGATAACATCGTTGTGAAGTCGCCTTAGTCTAGTTAGGTAGTGAATTGGCTTATGAGACGTGAGGCCATAGTTCAAACATCAAGTCGGACAGTGAAATTCGAAAAAATATTTCTTTCGGCGACTTTATCTCAGCAGATTTCTGGAAAAAACCTCTGAGGGTAAATAAAATTTTCATGAAAAATATCACAAAAATCTGTCGTTCGGAGTCCCGCTACTGATGTATAATTTTAACACACACAACATAAGTGGTGTGAGTTGCTTGGTCGTAAACTTAGCTGAAGGGTTGTAACGGCCAAATATGTATGTACATATTATATAACATATTTCGAAGATTGTGTGTACTCAAGTTAGAATAAACGCTATCAAATTGAAGTGGAATTGAACTCACAACCCATTTACTGACGCTTTTAATTGTGGATTTATGTGGACAAAATCGTCACCTCGGTATTCTTACATAAACTCTTATAAATAATGAATACGCATTCAGTTTACTTATATATTCTTGTTTTCTGGAAAACAATCAATCGCCAAGCATACTCGAAAGCATACACGTTTGGTATATTTTACATTTCCCTGCACTGTATTTTGTTCTAACAGATTTCAGCATAAAGAACTCTTTTAAGTGTTCTTGACAAAGTGCTCTCTAACGCTCGATAGTCCTTTATCTGCCTTTATCAATACAGTGTTCGGTGCAAAGTCGATGGAATACGGCTAATTACCTATTTTTAGATAAAGAAAGTTTGAAATGTTTTATTGGAATCCCCAACAATTTAAAGAAATATTTCTAACGAATTATGGTGTGGCGTTGAGAGCACTTATGAAGTAATTTCCAACAGTGACTTCCTAACTTTAACAGTTGATATTGGCTGTCTTGTGGAAGCATTATCTGTCAAAATGGTGTTGCTCTGGACTAGTTGGTTGGCAAGTGACTCGAATTTTTATTGAAAAATCATAAGCGACGAAACCCATTTTTGTATCAATGGATAAGTGAACAAACAAAATTGTCGAATTTTGGGACGATACCAATCCATATGAGATCCAAGATTGTTCAATGCATCTGGAAAAGTTGTTTGGTGTAAATTTTGGGCTTGGCGTCATTATCGGCCTATATTTCTTTGAGAATGATCTTAGCCATGCCGTCGCTGCCACTAAATGTGGATGATTACCAATTTTGGATGGTCGGAATACGAACGACATGTGGTTTTAACAGCATGTGGTTTTAACAGGACATTTGGTACGAGCTATTTGTGGGCACGATAACGTGAACTACCCACCGAGATCGTGTGATTTGATCTGTTAGACTTTTTTGTCGCAAATGTATGCAAACAAGCGATTCTTAAAGCTATATAACCCATGACATGGAAAATTAGACATGTCGGATGTGGTCCACCTAGAGAAAAAAAGATCTTATATTTCGTCCACCTTAAATCTGATATTTTTTCTCCATGGCCCACTGCCTTTTCTTTTAAAATAAAGCTTGTCTTCTATAAAATAATCAAAAAAAAAACCCTTTGTAGACAGTTTGTGTTTATTAACGTGAGTAGTAGAAAGTGGCAATTAGCAGCAAAAACTAGACAAAAGTCACTTAAAACAGGATATGACCACAACGAATAGATTCACAGTCAAGCTTTAAGGATCATAAACTACACGTTGGCAATGATTTCATACACAATTTTTCTTGTTGTTATTGTATTGACTTTGGTAATATTTTTATTCACATTTGTTTTTTATTTTTTATTTCGCAACAAACATTAGCTCATGTATTTACAAAAAATAAAATAAAAATTCTTGTCAATTGTTTAAACCCTTTTTTTACCGTAGATGTGATGTGTGAATGAATGTTTGGATGATAATTAGTATGAGTATGACATAAAACGGCCAGAGAGTAATATTTCCTCACTTTTAATTCATTCCCTTTTTTTCGGCTTCATTTCATTCATAAATTTTTGGTTTGGCAAACATTATGCTTGGCTACGATTATGAATGAATTAAATATGTGAAGACGACATTAAAATTGGTTTTTAACGTTTTTGCTGCACCCTATAAACACGTTAAATGTTAATTACATGCACATTTGACATACTGAGACTACTTCAATGAAAAAAAATAATACTTTTTAATGTTTTTGATCCTGAATCGACGGGTCATTATAACCCTTTAGTCAGGATTACAACCTAGCTTCTAGACCACTCACGTTGTGTGTGTTAATTTCATCTATACTTAGAGGGACCATTAGTTTAAATTCGACTCCGAACAAAAGATTTTTGAGAAATTTTTCATAGCTATTTTATTTACACTCGGACATTTTGCTAGAACCTTCTCAGCAGTCTTCTCGTCATCCCCGAAATATATGGTTTTCATATTTCGTTTTGTTAGCGATGTCTGAGCTGTGGTTTAATACCTACTACGGCAACTTCAAGAACATGTATTATTGCCTGGTCATCGACAATGAAGTCGCCGTAGTCTAGTAGGTAGTGTGTTGGCTTATTAGATGTGACGCCTCGGTTCAAATCCCAGGTCAGACATCAAAACGAAAATATGAAGAAATACTTCTTCGGTACTTCCTCTCAGCAAATATGAGGCGATCACTCTGAGGTAAATAAAATTGCCACGAAAAGTTTCTCAAAAATCTGTCGTTTGGAAACGACTGTTAACTTTAGGTCCCACCATTCATGTATAAAATTAACACACACAACATAATGGGTGTAAGAAGTTAGGTTGTATATTGACTGAAGGGTTGTAATGACATATGTACATCATGATATTCTCAACTCTGACCTTTATGTCTTCCTCTTGAGCTCTTTCTTTTGCGAAAAACTTCTTGAAAAACACTGGAATATTGTGGAAATTTTATCTTCCACTATAGAGCTATCTGTGCAAAAGTTGAAAACAAATACTGGTAGGGTGTCTCGAGACCCATCCTATTCAAGTAGTTCTCTGTACTCTCTGAAGTCTCACTTTTGACTCAATATTCGTAACATAGAATCCGTCTCGCTAAGACAATATATGTCTAAAATGTGAGGTCCGATTATGTCCCACACGTTTGCATTCATACGAACACATAGCATTCAATAAACACTCTTCAATTTCTCTTACTGTTCTTCAGAACAACGAGTGAATTAGTAATACTCTTAGGGCCATTTTTTGAATGCGAGTTTAAACTCGAGATTAAGTTAATCTCCAGTTAAACTCCGTTTTCAGTTTTTGAATTCACTTAATCTTGAGTTTAACCTTACGGTTAAGCAGTTAATCTCGAGTTTAAACCACCAACGTTGGTAGTTGACAAATTTTATTTAAAAAAAAGCTTTTAAGTGAGGGGGAACCCGAATAAGACAAATATTTAAGTGACTATGAATTATATAAAACACAAATTGACAATAGACAGTCTTAATTTATTTATTATTTTAAGAAAATAATTTTTTTACATAAAGATCAACAGTTTGTTTGTTTGTTTGTTTTTGTTATATACAAAATCAAAATGTTGTGAGACACTTTGCAAAAGTAGTAAACACAACAAAATAAACGAAAAAAATGTTGCCATTTTTGCTTATAAGTACGCAGCTCTACAAGGTTAATTTCCAGTTAAATTCCCATTCAAAAAATGAAAACTCAGTTAACTGAAGATTAACTTTAACTGGAGATTAACTTAATCTCGAGTTTAAACTTGCATTCAAAAAATGGCCCTTACAAGTCAATGGCATATCTTTGAATTGGTGTGCGACTTCATACTAGAACATACGGTAATTTCTCTCAGTGCGCTATGTTATTTAGTAAAAGTGACAAAAATAACATAAAATACTGTTATAGTGGCAAACCGTTAGTTCCAATAGGCAATCAGAAATTCGCTTAATTTCTTTTATTTGGTACCATATTTGTAATACGACACAGATCGAATCATAAACACTTTCAATGACTGGCCAAACTATTTGCTCGATGAGGTAACAAGTTACTACCACCACAGAGTATAGCAATAAAATTGTTTTGTTGTTAATATTGTTGTATAACAATAAATACTAGAAAACAAAATCATATATTGACAGATTTATTTCACTTATAAATAAACCAGTCAACCATTCAATATTTTTTTTTGTATTAATAATGCACTCTTAGCCAATATCATAGCTTGAGCCCGCCTTATCCTTTCGTTGGCCTTTAGGAAACATGATTTTCTTTTTTTTTTCAATAGTAAATTACAGTTTTGAAAAGTTTTTTTTTGTAATTTTTTTTTATTTTGCAAGACATAAAATTTATTCCCTCAATAAGATAGTTTTTATGGCCTTTCATTTGTATTTTTTTCCTTATTTGTATTTTTGGTTTGAGGTTTGTGGCTAAGGAATGTGTTTTATAGAGATCCACTGAGTTTTAAGTGCAATTTGTAATTATTCAAAATCGTTGTCGTTTACAGAGAGAGAGAGAAAAATGAAACTCCCGAAGACTCTTAAATATCTTTAAAAGCACGAATGCGTTACGTACATGATGATGTACGAGTACACATGCCATGGAATATAATATTTTAATGATTAAAATAAAAAAAATTCCTTTCTTTCTTTAACTGTTTTCAGTTCAAACTGAAAATTGATGACATTTTGTTCAACTTTTTTTCTCTCTTCGTCTAATTCTCCAAACGAAACACATTCAAATTCCTTTTGCATTTATAGTCATACGTTCGCTCACATACTCATTCTCTGTTGTCCTTACACCATTCCGTAGCACATTTTCCTTCCATTTATCCATCCACTCATGTGTGTTCTGTGTGCGAACAATCCGTAACGTATCATTTGAAAGGACTGTAAATCACAGAGGGTTTTAAATAAATAAATATTTGACTAAAAGGTTGAGACAGGCAATTGTAAATTTTGTAGATTTTATTCATTCGATGTTATAAATTTTAAATACGTACGTATGTGCCTGGATTTGGTTTGGTTTGGTTTGGAAACGAAAGCTTTCAAATCGTCATCCTTATGCTTATCATCATCAAATTAAATTGTTGATTTTAATTTTTGGCCAAAAACAATTTCAGACCGCTTTACACCTGTTGTACAAACTATTTGAGATTTTAATTGATTAGAATTTGTTTAAATGAATTTTGGGTCAACCGCAAAACTGCAATTTAAGTCCCTTTAATGCTACACTTTGAAGAATGTTAGAGCATATAAGTGTTGTGAACAGTAAATTTGTTCAGTAATTTTTATGTCTTAATTGGTTGTTCTTTTTCCTTTTTATTTGTGTAAGGAACATAGATAAAACTGCCATAAAGCATCTCCTCCGTCTTGTCGGTGTCATTAAACAACTTTTCCAAGCTAAGCTGGTGAATAGTAACAGTTCCTGAAGCCGCCGTAGTCTATTAGGTAGTACATACATGCATACATACATAATTGGTCATTACAATCCTTCAATCAGGATTACGACCTATACTTCTCACACCACTTATGTTGTGTGTGTTAATTTTTATACATGAGTGGTGGGACCTACAGTTTAAAGTCGACTCCGAACGACAGATTTTTGAGAAACTTTTTCATGGCAATTTTATTTACACTCAGAGTTTTTGCCAGTAATCTACTGAGAGGAAGTCGCCAAGGAAATACCAGAACAGTTCAAACCTCGGTCAGACAACAAATACTAAAAAATATTTCTTCGCCGACTTTCTCAGCAGATTTCTGGCAAAAAACTTTAAAACTTATAAAATTACAAATGAAAAGTTTCTCAAAAATCTAACGTTCGGCAACGACTTTAAAGTGTAGGTTTTATAGTCACAATGTCAGTCGTGTGAGAAGCTACTTTGTAGTCCTGACTAAAGGGTTGCAATGACCAATTATGTTATGTAACAGTTCCTAGGATAATAGGCTTACAGTTTTACAATGGTTGTTGTTTGTAATACACTCATAAAGTTTATTTCGACTTGTAGGGAGTAGTAGATCAGTCCTTAAGCTATTCACCTCGAAAGCATTTAACGATAGTTTGAGAAGTGTATACGTATTGTAGTCGCCGTAAACTAGTAGGTAGTGTGTTGGCTGACTAGATGTAAGGCCACGGTTCAAACCCCAGGTCAGGCATCCCCAACTGAACGAAATATGAAAATATATTTCTTCGGCGACTTCCTCTCAGCAGATTTCTGGCAAAAACTCTGTGAGTAAATAAAATTGCCATGAAAAGTTTCTCAAAAATCTATCGTACGGAGTCGACTTTAAACGGTAGGTCCCGCCACTCATGTATAAAATTAACGCACTCAACATAAGTGGTGTGAGAAGCTAAGTAGTAATTCTGATTGAAGGGTTGTAATGACCAATTATGTATGTATGTATGTACTAACAAATATAAAATGTTTCCTTCATTTTTCATTTCTATTGTATATCGTTTTATTATCATTTTTACCATATCGAAACACTGTGCATTGAAATCTGTTGTACAAAACACAACTCTTTTTATATTTAATATCCTGGAAAGGATACACACTGTTATACAATAAATCATTTTCTCTTTTGAATTTCTACTGTCACTCATACCCCCTAACAGTCAAGTGCCAACAACATTCATGTTAATATTCAAGTGTCTCTATCTCTCTCTCAATGTACGTATGTATGGTATGGTATGGTATGATATTTGTGCCACACTTGCCACACAAGAAATGTCAGAAGAGTCAATTATCATAAATTTGAATATTTTTGTTTAAATATTGAATTTGAGATGACACTCTCTCTCTCTCTTAAGTATCGGGTTGATTATGTAAAATGTCATCGTTACGAGTGTGAACTTAATTTAGAAATTATGATAAATGAACTGCTAAACAAGGATAGAGGAAATGATAATATGATTAATAGATAGTCATATTAAGGATGGAAAATGGTTATTTAATTATGGCCTAAAACAGTTGTTATACGATAATATGGACTTTTTTCTTTTAATATTCTTAAGTAACTTATAATTTTCTAGTTGCTGAGTGTCCTTCATTATTAAAATCTATATGGGACACTACGATACATTTATTAAACAGAAATGTAAAACTGAAAGAAATATTTCAATTCGAAACAACAGGTAAATTTACGATTCAGATTGATTTTTAAATTATGCGATCAAAAAGAGGCTAATAAAGTAAGGACCAACGAAACAAGTAAACAATGACAAAAGCCCACAAATCGTACCATGCCTAGAGCTGTGCAAACCCCATGAAAATGTACGAGATCTTTTTTTTTGCATAGGGTATACCATGCTCTCTAACCTATAAACCCAACCGGCAACTATAAGACTACATGGAGTATAAGTTGCCCTTTTCAATATCTACATGAACCAAAACGATTCGGATAGCACGGCATAGGTACAGCTGGCAGAATCTAGTACTTGAAGCGAGAGAATAGCGGAGGAGCGGAATTATATGAGCGCCGATTTTATTCGAGAAGTTTCCAGCTTAAATACCTTTGTTTTCGAGAATTTTGACTGTGCAGAGAACCGGTGGTCCCGCACTATATTTGAAAAATATTTATCCAAATTAATTCCTTTTTTATATATACATACATACATTAATACATAATTGGTCATTACAAACCTTTAGTCAGTATTACGACCTAGCTTCTCATACCACTTATATTGTGAGTGTTAATTGTATACATGAATGGCGGAATCTACAGCTTAAAGTCGACTGCGAACGACAGATTTTTAAGAAACTTTTCATGGCAATTTTATTGCCAGAGTTTTTGTCAGAAGTCTGGCAAGAAGAAGCCGCCGAAGATATATTCAGATTTCGTTTTGTTGGGGATGGCTGATCTAGGTTTTTAGCAACAGGCTCACGTCTAATAAGCCACAAACTACCTGCTAAATTACGGCGACTTCAATTTAATTCTTTTTATACAATAAAGGACACTCGAAAGGTTAAAAAAACTGCTGACATAATCACGCAAAAGGAAGGTGATAAGCTCCAACACTTTAAAGAATACCAAACTTATAATGCTGGGTGTAGACTAACTTTTTTTTAGTTCTAGGCCCTCGCAATAATGTAGCCTCACGTAATTCCTTGGGCAAACAAGTCTTTCAGTGTCATGCATGGAAATGATCTGCTATCCCTATCACTAATGTCAGCATATTCACCTCTTGATAGAAGCAATGTTTTTGAGCAGATCTTGAAATACTACATCACATAACATAATAAATGTCCTTCAAGTAAACGTTAGCCGTTGCTTATGAATGTTTGTCAGAATATTTTTGGTGAGGCATCATATCCAATGTCGCCGTAGTCTAGCAGGTAGTGTGTTGGATTATTAAACGCGAATCCTTGGTTCAAACGAAATATGAAAAAATATTCCATCGGCGACTTCCTCCCAGGAGATTGCTGGCAAGAGAGTAAATAAAATTGACATGAAAAGTTTCGCCTTAAATTATAGGTATGTATAAAGTTAACACACACAACATAAATTGTGTGAGAAGTTAGGTCCTAATCCTGATTAAAGGGTTGCCATCACCCAATTTTGTTATGTGTGGCATATCAAATAGACGACTTTGGCTTTAAGCAAATCAAAGACCAATTCATATCAAAGTACTTAACCACACATGGCACTGGATTAGCTATGCACTGTATAGACTTTCGGATAAAACGGTCAAAGTGTCTATTGAATTTGATTCACTGTGAACTTCATTATTATTAAAGTTAAACAGCGATTACATGGTGCGTCGTAAGTTATTTTTAGAACGGAAAGCCATCATCGTTCAATATTTTTTATTTGGTTTCAGGATATAAAAATTTAATTCGTGTATACTTTTTGGAACACATTTTAAATATCAGTAATCCTGCCTATTTGTTGTATTTAATTTAAAAATTAAAAATTTAAAAGGAATCCTCGAATAATTTTGGTAATTAAACGAAAAATGTTTTTTATTTTTTTCTTTCAAATAATTTTTTAAAATTCCAAAATACTCTTCAGTACCTGTTGTTGTATGCAAATGTGTGAAATGAAATTTCGAACAAATTAATGCCTAAAAATGATCGTATATTTTAATTTCACTTTTTCTTCTTGTAAAAATTCTTTCATTTTTTCTTGTTGGTTTCAGAGTTTGCCTTCCTTACTTGTCTTATTGTTTTGCATTTTGCAACAAATAAAATTGATTTTTAAATATTCCAAGTTCCAAGTTTGTTTGTGAACTTAAACGCGTACGACTGCTTTCGAAAACAAATTGATTTGTTGTTGTTGATTGTTTATAATGGTGGGTGATGTGGTGTGGTGGATCGGAATGTCCTTTAGCGAAAGCATTTGAATATGGAAATACGAGATACACACACACACACACACACAATAATTTATTGTATTCTATTGTTTAAACGATTTTGTATTCTTATTTATGATTCTTTTATTTGATTTCGTTTCTGTTTTTTTTTTTGAACTTTTATTTTCAGATGGCGATCCCATCAAACTACCAGACAATTTGGAAAGTTTGCCAAGAGCTGACAGTTTTCCGTCACAACGTCATCGTTGGAATACAAATGAGGTCAGTTTTCTTTAACATTTTTTCTTACATTTTTAAAATTCAAGTACATGTTTAACATAACATGAGCGCCATTTCAAAAACCCCCATCAAAAAAGTAACTAAAAATGTTGCATGTTTTCTGTTTAAGTATTCAAAGGCAAATCATTGTCATTGTTGTTAGTGTTTGTTGGTGTTTAAATGTAATCCAGTAAACAGATGTTTGGTTGGTTGCATTTACGTACGTACATCCATCATCTAACTGTGCAAGTTTATTTGATTCTTTATTTCTCGATTTTATTTTTTATTTTCTATTTAAATTTAAATGTCTTCTTCTTATTCTTCTTATTGTATTTGTTTGTCTGTTTATTTGTGTATTTATTTGAAGTTAAAGTGACTCTTTTTTTATTCTGTTTACCGTCACTGTCAACGCGAATGACGATGATGACATTGATGTCGCGCGTTTTTAAAATAAATTGCAAAGTGATGTGCAGCAGCAGCAGCAGCCATCCTACCTACCATCGTATCCAAACATTAAAAAGTGGTTCCCATCATCGAAAGTCAAGAATGTGTTGACATTAACGACCATTTACTTGAATAAAGTTTAAAGGATTCAAATGTTTTTGGAATGAAGCAACAGAAACATTAACAATCTTATGACATCTCCAGATGCCACAGTAAAGAGTTGCTTACTTATTTTTATTGTTTTTTGTTCGTTTGAAAATAACAAACCAAGTTTTGTTGCAATTACACTTAAGTTGCAAGTACACATTTATTGAGAAAGTGTTTCTTCTAGAAAACAGTGCCTTAAAGAACAGAGAGTATTAAAATAGATTTTTATTTCTCTAAAAATAATCTACAAACTTCGTTTCGTATGAAAAAAACAGTGCCTTAAAGAACAGAGAATATTAAAATGGGTTTTTATGATTCTCTAAAAATAATCTACAAACTACGCTTCGTATGTTTATTCTTCGGACGTGGATATTGAAGACATAAGTGCCAGAGTTACACGTCACCTGGCCACCATTATAGGCTTTTTCAGCGATGGTAAACTACGGCTATTCGCCAGTATTCGACGGCATCACTTTTTACAATCTGTACAAAAGAAGTAAAGAGAGAACCGGACATCTCTGTCGAAAACAATCTAACTCTCAAGGTTAGAAACCCCAAGATTTTTGTGGAAACATTAAATAGCCTCCTTCATTTCTCCTTATACGCAACCTACATCAATTAAAAAGTGAAGATGACAAACAGGGTGCTTAAAGATCTTGTGGGTACACCTTGAGGTATGAACAAGGAGATATTAATTACAACGTACATGGCAACAGTGGACTCTTTCCTCGATTTTGCTGCTCAGATATGCACCACCTTCCTCAACAATACTCAGCGACGTGAGTTGCAGACAACGCAGAACAGTTCACTCTTATTTTTGATGGGGTTTGTGAAGATAACAAATGTGGACAAACGAACTATGTCTAGTTGCATGCCATCTCCCTTCATATTCCAACCACCGTATCATTACATTCGTCGCATTCGACAAGACCCAATAGTGATTCTCACGGGCCACTGTTCAAGCCGAAAAGCTTAACATTTCGTCAAATGACTCCTGCCTGTCTATGGCTCTGAAGAGGAGACTGTGTTTTATCTCATGTGTCAGTGTTCTGCTTTTTTCATAAACAGACGACCATTTTCGTTGGTTATGGGTCTGAGCAGGAGACTGTATTTCATAGCATGTGTTGGTGCCCTGCTCTTTTCATAAAAATATTGAGTTTGTTAAACTCTCGTTTTCTGATATCCTTGACCGAGCTTTCTAATATAAAGATTGCTTCAAAGCACGATTTATTTTGGAATACGATTGATTTCCTCTAGAGAACGTTTAATCCCCGGGTTGAATATTGATTGTGGTATTACAATGGGCAGAGGGCTGGAGTCGTCGTATTCTAGTAAGTAATGTTTAGACTTGAGTGCACGGTTCAAACCCTAGGTCAAACATCTCCAAAATTAATTTTGAATATTTCTGCGGCGACTTCTTCTCAGCAAAACTTTTTTCTGGCTAAAATTCTGAGAATAAATAAAATTTCCATGAAATAGTTTCTCAAAAATCTATCGTTCGGAGTCGACGTTAAACTGTAGGTCCCACCACTCATGTATAAAAATTAACGCATACGACATAAGTGGTGTGAAAAACTAGGACGTAATCTTGAATGAAGGGTTGTAATGACCAATTATGTGTTATGTATGTGCAATGAGACAACGTTGACATCAAACTCATAACATTCGAAATATGTTTGATTCATACGCCTACTCATTCGGATAATATAAATTTAGAAAAATACTCATAATACTCCTAGTACTGTACAGTCTTAGTTGTTGTTGCATTTACAAAACAAAAAAAAAAAAAAAAAAAAAAAAAAAAAAAAAAAAAAAAACAAAGACAGCAAGCAAAGCAAACACACAACATTCTAGTGAGTATTGTAGTGTTCATAAGCGAATCATACTTATTTTGTGATTCTTGTAAATGTTGAGTAAAGGAGAGTCGAAATCAATAACATCATGCGTATTGATACGTACGATGAGTTCTATGAGTATGATATTAAAATAAGTATGAATGCGTATAAGTATCAGAAATTATGAGTATGATTCGAATTTACTCATCTTTTTGAATACTCATTGCTGATCTCTGGTATGTATTACAATGGGTTAAAATGCTGCTGTAAGTGGGATCTTCTCAAGGTGGGTTCGCTACCTTGCCTCATCTAACCTAAGCTTTTGCATCAATGCAAATGCAAAACGTTGTCCTTACTTTAGTATAGATGCCGCATTATATTGCTTCTGAAACTAACGCCTAAATCATGATAATTTATAGTAAATGGTGACTTTGAGTTATCAGCTTTTGAGCAAACGAAAGCTTTGTTTTATTTTGTATTCCGAAATTGGTTGAGCAAGTTTTATTTCGTTCAGCAATTGTTAGGTTTTAAAAGAATTCTGCTCTTGAGAAGAAAAAGAAAATTCTGTGATTTTGTAATTCTTTTTCTGGAATACAAAGATTTTTGAATGATGTCAAGCACTTTTCATTATCGAAATCTGCAGCAATTATTTTTCCTTTGCAAAAAGGTGAACTTCCTTAATATATATAGAGAGAGAAAGAGAAAAAGGGAGAACGTGCCCCAAAAACAGCGTAAAATTTGTTTTGATTTTAATTATTAATTTAAACTTTTACGAAAATAAGCACAAAATAGAAACAAATTCACAAATATTTGTTCCTATTTGTGTTTGGTTTGACGCAAAAAAAACTGAACGCAAAGAAAAAGTCCAAAATAATTTAAAATAACTTTTAATATTTAACCTGGACTTGCTTGTTTTTTATTTTTTGTTTTTTAACATTAACTCTCTGACTTTTTGTCCTTTGCTGCTTTATGATGGAAATTTAAAACCTACGATATTAGTGAAGAAAGGAAGGGGGTCCATATAAAGCACAAGGATGTGAGAGATATTGTGTTTATCTAGTGTGTTTAAATTCGGTAAAAATTAAAACAATGTGGTTACCCGCACTCCACTCTACTCACATTTTTCTCCTTTTTTGATCATATTTTTTGTGTTAAACCAATTGCCGGTAAAAATGCAGCTCCCTTTTCGCTTTGTAACGACGTTTGTGTGGTATTCAGCAGTGGACATTGGATTGGATGGCATCATACAGGACTACATTTGTAGTTCCGAGTTTTTGTTTTTTTTTTGTTGCTGTTCTTGGTGTATTAACTGCTTGTTGGTTGGTTGTTACACGACCAAAATAAGCGTGCGTAATTTTATTTATTGTTCGTATTTTGGAAAAAAAACAAAACATTTACGTACGAGTATTCGTTCATTTATTCATTCATACATTCGGTGTCCAAGCTGAACCCAGCAATATATTTCAAGGTGAATTATTATTTCATAATTAATAACATGAGAAGTCATTTCATGAAGTCTTGCAGGTAGTGTGTTCGCTTATTAGACGAAAGGCCACGGTTCAAATCCCAGGTCATACACCTCCAACAAAACGAAATATGAAAAAATATTTCTTCGGCAATTTCCTCTCGGCAGATTTCTGGCAACCAGTCTGAGAGTAAATAAAATTGCCATGAAAAGTTTCTTAAAAGTCTGTCGGTCGGAGTCGACTTCGAACTGTAGGTCCCGCCATTGATGTATAAAACTAACTCACACAACATAAGAAGAAGAAGCTAGGTCGTAATCCTGCCTGAAGGTTTGTAATGACCAATTATATATGTATGTATGTCATTTTATTGACCACATATACTATTGCTGTATTTGGTATAGTGGAGGGGCTACCTGCCTTCATATAGTGCTGATTGCTGATGTGGGATCAGGCTCAGGCGGCGAATTATTTGAAGCCCACACTTTTTAAAATTCGAATTGTCTTTTCTCAGATTAAAATCTTAATTGATAGGGCTTTCACGACTAGTCCACCCTACTTTTTCTATTGTTTAGCTATGTCTGCAGATGAAATTTTGACTAATGAAAGTACAGACTCTGTCCAAAAAGTCTTCAGATCAGGTTCCTAAAAACTGGATTATAAGTCCAAGGTAGTCCTCTTCTCTAAATAAGTCTATCCAGTTATGACTTCTCTGACGCTTCTAAGATGGATTTCGTTTCAACTTTATAGCCACTAGGCGTTTCAGATTTGCCTAGTCTTTCTATAAGTGAGTTCATTTTGCTATCGTTCCATTGAAAATAAGTAAAGTTTGTGTAGGATTATGTGCTTGTATTCGTTCATATTATCTTTTATACCAGCCTTTGCAAGTGAGTCAGCTTTATAGTTGACTTTAGTGTCCTTGTGTCCAGGAGCTTACATTAGGCTACTCTAGAGAAACCCAGCATTCTTCGATGTGGTGTATACTCTATAGCGTTTTCCTCGATAAATTCTAATACTTGATTCGCATAGTAGCGGTCTTTATAGTCAATATTTAAGCCTGAACATTACTACAGTAATCGGGTACTTCAAAAGGCAATCAATTTACAACTGTTCCGAAAAGATTTCACATCTGACTTTGTCACGTGATCTCGATCCGTCAGTGAGTATTTGAATGTTGTTCTCTGGGAGTTGTAAACCCTTAGCTTCTACTTCAGTAATTTCCTTATAAAACTAGGATCGAACGCGGGTTTAGGTATGTATAGTCAATATGAATACACAGACCACATATCTATAATTTTGGCCTGTTCATAGCTTTTACATTAAGACACTCTTGTAGCACGCAGTTTCATTGCAGTGTTCGCAGCCACATGTATTGCCAACATGTCGGATGGTAGCCAGTTCAGTGTAGTAAAACAATGTCTTACGTGAAGTAGTTCTACTACAAGAGCACCTGTTAAAAGTTTTGATAATTTTTTTCAAAGGTAGCCATCAAACTGGAATTCGTCGTACTCCAGTAGCTAGTGTGTTGGCTTATTAGACGTAAGGCCCGGGTTCAAACCCCAGGTCAGACATCAAAATGAAAATATAAAATAAAATTTCATTTCATATCTTATTTCCTCTCAGCAGATTTCTGGCAAAAACTCTGAAACTATGCCAAGTATGAAACTGCGGCCGCGGAATAGAGTTGTTTTGATTACAAAGTCGTACAGAGAACTTAGCATATGTATTTCGGGTAATGGTTTCATTGCAGCGCTAAAGAAAAGTAGCCGCCTTATGGGGTTCTCAGTTGTGTCACACATGCCATATATTACAGTTCCAAACTTGAACTTATTATAAAAAATAATCACCAAATAAATTTACAGTTTAACGCCTATGGGTAGCGAAGAAAAAGAAAAAAATGATTTCTTGAACTGAGAAAATTTTGCTGGGTATTACGCCATACCACTAACGAGACAAATATAACATTCAACTTACCGGCAAGCCAACCAACCGGCCATTTAACCAACCGAATTCTATGAGTTTAACAAACGTACAGGCCAGGTTGACTTTAACTTTAGCAATGTTTGGAATGTTGCACTCGCTGGCTTGCTCTGGTGGTATGGTCTATTCATATCGTTTCGTTCCGCGTATTTCTTTTTTTTTATGATTTTGTGTAAAATTATTTTAATACAGAATTTTACGTGTTTGTTTTTTAACTTCTTTTTTTTTTTGTTGTTTTTTTGGTATTTTAATAAACTTTTATTTTTAATTTAGTCAACTTGTTTTATACACTTCGATGGTTGGCAATCGCTTGTGTTTGCATGAGTGTGTAAGCGTTTTCAAGCAACGTTATTAAATGCTTGGGTATTAAGTGTTTGTCCATCCAATATTATGGTTTCACGACCACCACCACATCATTCTCTTACTCCATATCAATAGCCCAATGTATACTATTCATTGGTATACATTGTATGTATGTATTTACATGTATTGTGTAATATGGTGTATGTATATATTGTATTAAAATATGTTGTAGTATCTCTTCGGAAACCCATCATAATCTTCATCATTCGTAGCAAATATCTACAAAGGATTGCCAGATTGTAAGGCAAAATTCTGATGTTAAAAACTTTTTCATGGTATTCTAAAATGTAAAACTTAGTTTTTGCCCGCCCTTCCTTTCGACTGTCCTGTGGATTGTATTGGTGGTATTGGATTAAAATCCGGCAATTTTCGTTGGCTATAGGCCTTAGAAGGAAAATGTGTTTCATCTCATGTGTCAGTGCCCTGCTCTTTTCATAAAAAGACGGAGTTTGTTGAACTCTCGTTTTCTGATATGTTTGACCGAGCTTTCTAATATAAAGATTGCTCCAGTAGCAAGATTTATTTTGGAATGCGGGTGGTTTCCTCTAGAGAACGTTTGATCCCCGGGATGAATATTGATTGTGGCATTACAATTGGCTTAAATGCTGTGGTATTGAACCAAAATTCGGGCATATTCGTTGGCGACAAATGCTTTATCACGATCGAGTTTTTGAAAGATCATTACACATATCGCAAGCTACGACTTTTTACCATCTTTTTGGCACTTTATGGAGCATGAATCGAGTCCAGGATGAATCGAATAAATTTTTAAATCTGAAGGGAATTGTCTTCCAGTGGGAATGTTCGGCATCGATTGAAACAAATGGTTGTCAAAACGGACAAGTCTGTCTCTCGTGATAATCTGGCCTGGTTTAAACGCCTCATAATGAATCACAACCTTGTGATCCTACCAAATAAACTGCGCAGTGGATATCGAGCTGGGCAATAGGTTTTGCTCGTTGCCGGTGATAATGCTAAGCGAAAATGATTTCTTTTTAAGCGATCAAATAGCATTTCACATTTCACAAAATCATTTTTAAACATGTCTCGGCTTCAGGTCATGTGACATCCAATTTCCATGTTTTGAATAAATCCTGGAGCTTTTAAATGCTTTGAAATGGGTGCTTGAGTCATGCCTTTCCGGATTCTCTTTTTCTTTGATGTCAAAGTCACCATTTCAGAACGCGCATATCAAGCGATATGCGTGTGGTTTTGATAGAGCGTGCTTACCGTATACTTCAGTAAGCAAACGATGACTCGCAGGTACAGTTATCTTCGCAGAAAAGTGACTCAAGGATACTTCCCGCAAATGCTAGTTTTTAGTTAGTTTGAAAGGCTTTCCATCGTGGAAAAAATTAAGATGGACACAACCAAACCAAACAATCTTGACAGCTCAAAAATTGCTCTTTCAAATGCCGTATACGTCAGCGATGTAAAACAGCACATAAACAAGCGATACCATTGACGTTTACATAATTTTTATAGTTGCAGCTGTTTCCGTATTCTATATTCCATTTGGTCAGATTTCACAAAGTTATCCTTGAATGTGGCATCACTGTGCTTGGCATAATGAAATTTTCTACACCTTATTATTTCACTAGAACTTGTTGGAGAGAGAGAGAGGTCATCTTATACGCCGTTGAACTTTACATCTGACAAATGAATATTTGCGGTTGCTCTTAATTCACAAGTAAAATAGCGAAAATGAAAAAAACTAAAAACGAGCAGAACAAAACAAAACAAAACAAATGAAAACAAAAGAAAAGTTTTTTCATTGTGCAAATAGTTGACTTTTGGAATTACGTGAGCCTCAGGTTATAATTTTATTTTATTTCATATACAAATACCCGATGGTTATACAACAACAACAGCAACAACTAAATATTCATTCTTAAAGCCTCCGTATTTTTTGGTCACCTTCTATATGGACAAGATAACCATTTCAACTGCATGCTAGATATACCAAAGGAATGGTGCCACAATGACACTGAAACAAAATTAAACGGAACGTTTTGTTTTAAGCTGAAAGAAAAGTGGGATGACTGACACATACCGTACAGGGGTGTGAGAGAAATGAGGTGCTGTAAGGATTGTTAGTAATTTAAATCCAGTAGTCATTTGAGAGTTTAAATAAATATTTGAAATTAATTTATCCACCTTTTGTAGTAGTAGTAGTGCCTACCTACTGGAGAGTCACCATAGACTAATAAATTAATTATTAAAAATTCTTAATTTCTGAGAAACATAACAACGTCTGAAAAAGTTAAACAAATTTTTTTTTTATAAAAAATATTTGGTTTTTAAACAGGAAAACTATAAACTAAAGAAAATCAGGGAAATAAAAGAAAACTGTATCAAATAAAATCCGTTGATAAGTAAACTCAATTTCTAAAGACCGATACCCAAGTTTAATTACTACGATCGTTTTGAATCAAATGCATGGATTATTAAAATACGGTTTCATTTTTATACCTGCGTAAGCTGGTGAGCTGTAGTGTTTAAAGTACATACATAACATAAACCCGAGCAAATCAAGTTCTAATTCAGCAGAAGGAGCAATAAATGTATATCTATGTATGTATATAAATGTATATAAATGTATATCTATAAATGACACTTCACCTCGGTCATTGTAACCCTTTAGTCAAGATTACAACCTATCTTCTTACATCACCTATGTTGTGTGTGATAATATCATGCATAAGCAGCGGGCCCTATTTGAGATAGTTTTCATAGCAATTTTATTTACTCCCAACATTTTTACTAGAAGACAACAGAGGAAGGCTTTCAAAGAAATGTTTTTCCAACAGCGCCTAAGGACCTGCTTTAACAGATCAATTACTTGTTTAGTTGGAAAGCAAGAACGAAAAAGTAAATTTAATAAATTTTATATACAATTACATTTTCGGAGAACGCCTGGCCTATTATTTATTTAATTTCGGTTTTGTAAATTTTTTGCCCAAAAGTGCTTCACACTCCCAGAGTGGAAATTTTATAGGAAAATTTAATTCAATAATAACAATTATCGAGTACGACCAACAGTCATGTAAGTACTGAAAGTAAAATTATTATAAAAAAATTCCCTTTGGAACCACAATTTGATTAATTTATAATGTATTATGGGTTCCATAGGAGTCGAATTTCTTTCCATTTATAAAGCGGTTAGAGATTAGTTATGATTGCCGAATAACTCTTATGGTGGCCAAAGTATTTTTTTTTTCGCTCAGAAAGGATAGCAGGTAATCTCTTATTAGAAGCATCTTCCTTACGATCAAACTCATACTATAACAAGTGGAATTATATATGTATTGTATGTATGTATTGTATGTTATTTTTCACAAGTTTAATGTGTCGATTATGGACCACAATTGAGTTTTTTGTACGTGAAATATTTAAATGTTGGTTGACAGCTCCCGTTTATAATAACTTTTTTTTGGCAACTGGCAACGCAACTGAGGTTGAGTTGCTAACCATAATCAAGTCATTAATAGCAGTTGTAAAAATTTATTGTACCATGGTGAAATTACTTACAGAATTACATAAAAAGACCATCATTCTACCGTATTTATGCTCAATGATAAGTTAAACACAATGGATTCCTTGATATATAAACGGTTAATTAATATTCACAGCATTCTCTGAGATATTGAGCGAAGCGTGCGGTACGCCCTTTTTTGATGAAACAATTTTATTATTTGCACGTATTGTTGAATTCCATATCCGACCAGGGTGATTTGGCAAAACAGATTGAATAAATGGCAACTAAATTGACAGATGTAGGCTGAACAAGATGACCGTTATCAACTGTCAAAGTTCGGAAATCCCTGCTAGAGGACACGATATATTTAAAATTAGCTTCTAAGACAACCGATTATTAAAGCTGTTATCTCAGTTTCTTTGTCATTTTCATAGCGGGCTACCTTTTTCATCAGAGTTTGTAGATTGGAAAAGTTTTTCTATGGGGAATATTTTTGCTGCGACACCAAGTGCTTAACTCTACAAACATTTTGGAAGATATTCCTGTCTCTCCCGACATTGTTTCATTATCCTTTAGCTTTTTCTAAGTATTACTGTTCGCAACCGTAAGAAAATATCTTCTAACATCAGGAAACACTCTGCACAACCAATACAGAGTTTGACGTGTTTTAAAAACGAGTCAATGGCTTTCGAACACAATTTTTTCTTTTTTGTTAATATTTTCGTATTTTATAAATTTTTATTTACCCGAAATGGTCTCTTGTACAAATGGCTTGATCTAGTTGCTTTTCACTAGGTTTTCAATTTGGGTAATTCCTTTCTATTTTAGTAGCAAATTTTTTATTTGTCTTTTTAGCACTGATAAAGGCAAGAATGTAGTTTCTTGTCTGTATTTCATTGCGTTAGAAATACTTAGAAATATAATTGATATTAAACATATTGTCCTTGCAATAGTTTTAAAAATATGATAATCCAGCGTATATAGCAGATAAAAGAATCTGTAACAGCGGAGGTGTGATCTGTCAAACGTGCCATGTCGTCCAGTCGTTGTTACCTTACCCGACATACATTGCTCTCAATGCTAGTATTGAATACGAACCCAAACCTTAAATATTTTTGCTTTATCATTCAAAATTATCCACGAACTAATCACTAGACGAGATTCCATGTTCTAACCTGGAAAACGGAGTGTAGAAAAAAATATTTCTTCGACGAGATTTCTCACAGCATCTTTAAGAATAATTAATTGCCGTAAAAAAACTTGTCATATCTGTCGTTCGAAGTCGACGTTAAAATGTTGGTTTGGCCCCTCTTGGATAACATATTAATGTTTAATGTACATATGTACATACATATATCCGTTATAGTATAAATTATTGGTCCCTACAACCCTGTCAGGATTACGGTCTAATGTGTTAATACACATTACTTGAGAGATATGAAGAGGTAGACCGTAATCCTGACAGGGTTGTAGGGACCAATAATTTATGCTATAACGGATGCTATATGTATGTACATAAGTATATAACCAAGTACTATCAAAATTTATAAAATCCTCTAAAAATATAAAGGAAAACACATAACATACAACTCTTTACCAGTAAACCTCATGATTGAAAATCCTGACTGTCTTTAATGTGAATGTGAACGAATGCTAGAAAACTTATTAAATTCATAACAAATTTGGCGAATTCTGACTGTCGTTGTAATGTTAAACAAAAGTAGAGGTTTTTGAAGTTGTTTCATATTTTTTTCATTACATTCTCTTACATACGTAGTATCGTAGGTCTAAAATCCCTTGAATTATTAGCTTTAAGTCTTTCTTGAATACATATGTCCACTGCATCTCTCACGTGAAGGACCTGTTATCATTAGAATTCTAAACATAAGGCTGTCGTTGATTCAATTTACTAACAATAATTTTTAACTCCGAGTGGTGGTCATGAGGAATTCTGAATTTATTTTTTAACTTTTTTTAATTTAAAAATAGAATCGTTAATAAAATTATTTTTATATTGGCCTGCTTGCAAAACGAGTCAAAATTTAAACTCTTTTGCAATAAAAAAATGTTCTTTTTTGTAATTTTTTGTCCGTTTTTTTTCTCAGTGTACATTTCATTCATTTTGTCATCTTAAAAATTTGACCATTACCCAGTAATAGCTGAAGCAATAAAATCGCCAAAAGAAATAGAAGGAAAGGGAAAAAAAAGAAAACACGAAGGGAGACAGAGAGAGAGAGAGATTGCTTGCATGTTAAAGTGCACATGCCAAGCAACTTGCTGCCACATAACATGCGGAAGGAAGTGGTTTTTCGCACCTTGTTTGTAATAAAAAGTATTTCATTGCTGCTGGAAGTACTAGTACATGCTGCTGGACATCTCCTTTTTTTAATTACATATACACATACACTTACGCTATAGTATTGTCCAACGTTAAATAATAATTTAAACTCCTTCTCTTAGGATATGCAATGAACTCTTGTTTGCAAGTGTATATGCGCGTGTAGGAACAATTTTATGCCCTAATGAAAATTTGTTTGTTCTATCTGATCCAAGTAAATATTTTTACAATTTCTTCTACTCTCATATCACCAAAAAACACACACTCACACATGTATGGTAAAATAAGAACAACAAGATGCCTCATATAGAAGTGAAAATATGCTGGGGCCAGGAAATGATTTAAAAATTTTTATTTCACCACAAGAGACAGAATAAAAGAAAAAAAACAAAACCGAAGTAACTAAAGGCATGTGTAAATGCTGTTCTCCTTGACATATATACATACAAACACATGCAAATACTAGAATAGAGTATACACACATGTGTACATGTAAGGTCGGCCTTACACTACCTTCCATTGGCTTTAAATTTTTTGTGGTTGGCGTGTACGTGCAGGACACACTCACACTCTGAACAACGAGTCATAAACCACAATCCTTTAATTTACAGGTGTCATATACGAAGTCCTTTGGTGTCGTATTTTTTGGTTTTTCACTCTCTTCTCTGTGGTTGTTGTTTTCTACTATTTTTTTTCTGTTTTTATACTCGCGAGTTATTTTTATTGTCTTTTGGGAATTATTTATGCAAAATGTTTAACTTGAAAGGTTGTCCGTTTCATTTTCATTTTTCTGCACTCGGAACGCTGTCCTGCTGTGTGGTGGTGGTGGTGGAGCACCCTATGAAAATTAATCAATTAATACCAAATAAATGTCCGAAAAATGGCAGTGTGGGGAGGGGGTAGACATACATATTTTGTTTCAAGTACAAATTTCATAATAAATCACACCAAAAATAAAAAAATAAAAATAAAAAAACAACAAAAATAAAATCGAAAACGATCACAGTGAAAAGTAAATAAATTGTTATTTTATTATTTATAAAAATTAACCCATAACAGGAGGTATTAAAAAAAGTTAAAATAAAAACCAGAAAAAAAGAGGAGTAACAAAAATTCCATGAAACTGTTGGGATTAAGTGCGGAGTTAAAAAATCCATTTGTACTTATCAATTTGAATAAATGATGCCTGATTCTGTTCATCTCGTTTGTGCTTCATTTTTTTTTTTTTTTTTTTTTGAGGAAATCTTTCTTTCACTTGATATTGGTTGGGCACACAAGTGGAGTCATGCCATTTTATGAATAATTTAACCGGAAAATTTTTGTATTTTTTTCTTGCCATATACGAACGAGTATGTGATTTACTTGTTCATTTGGTACCAGAAAAAAAGGACATGTACATGCCTTTTTTGTGGTATATTTTATTCCGTTTTTTTTTCTTCTCGTAAGCATCTGTGTGAGTTGTCCATTATGTAAGCCACTTTAGAGTGACATATTGTCGCGAATTTCAAATGTACTCATACATCAGCTTTTTCTTATTTTTATGAATTGTGTTACAACCAACAGACAGTGCATAAAATAAGTTTAAGCGCAATTTTTCCCCAATATTGAAAACAAGTTTTTCAAATTTTATTGTTATTATCACTTAAAAATCAGCAATTGTTTGTTGGAACAAAGTCTTTAAATTTTTTGAAATTCAGTTTAGTTAGCGACTTGCCTCGAAGGCCTTATGGCCCATTGTAATATGCTATTACCTTCTTACACCATTGAAGTTTTGTGAGTTAATTTTATTCATGAGTTAATTAATGGACATCTCAGCCAAACGATCATATCAATTAGTTGCTCTCTCCCTCTATTTCTCTCTGTTTTGTTTGTTTTTTCTGAAGAGTATTAAAAGACTTTTTTTCTTTAATATGTCAGAACTGCTATTTGAGGTTAGACTACTGACACCACTAAAACAGGAGGATTATAACCTTTCAGGTGATTGTTATTATTTGTTTTATCCAAATATATGTAGCTATATGCTTTTGTTCAAAACTCTGATAAATTTATAATTTTGCCAAAAATGTAAAATCAGCATATTAATGAAGATTCTTGCAAACGCTTTTGTTTTTAACATACCACAAGACATAAGTGATAAAATGAAGGATATTTTCTATGTTGAAGTCGAGAGCGTACCTCATAACTGAATGCCGTAAGACCATATTGAATTTAAAATCGAGTTATTTATTAGAAGCTTGCAATCTACGCTCAGTCTTGAATGTCTTTCAATTCAATCGATTATATTGATTGTATTTTTTTAAATTGAATTTGAATTGCAGCAACCTTCCGTCGGTGTAAATTTTTCATGTTAAACGACGGCCAAGACATATACCGAGATTTTTAACTTCAATGCGAGCTATTCAACGAATTTGAATATAAATTTAGATCGGGGTCCATGTTTCCTTACACAGCGTATAAGTAATGTGCACGCATTTTCAATAATTTTTCCAATAACGAAAACTCTTAAGAATTTTCGGGAACGCTCATATCTATTGTATCACCAGCAAGCGTTTGTGATATATACATATGTACATACATATATAATTGGTCATTACAATCCTTTAGTCAGGATTACGACCTAACTTCTCGCACCACTTATGTTGTGTGCGTTAATTTTATCCATAAGCTACGGAATCTACAGTTTAATGTCGACTCCGAACGACAGACTTTTGAGAAACCTTTCATGGCAATTTTATATACTCTCAGAGTTTTTGCCAGAAATCTGCTGATAGGAAGTCACCCAGGAAATATTTTTCATATTTCATTTTCATCGAGAAATCTATCTACCTACCCACTACGACGACTTATATTGACATATAAGAGTATAAAGTAGGTCTGTTGGTAATAAATTTACGTTCGGATAAATAGTTTTTAGAAATATATATATATATGAAGGAATATATTTTGAAACCCCTCATTCTCGAACAATCCTCGATGTGGTGTACACAATCTCTATTGGCTTTGCTATTAGTAGTTATATGTACATTCTTGCTTAGTATACATATTGGTACTGAATTTTTTCTGCAGCTGTCTTTATAGTCATTATTTCAGCTTGAATAAACTAAACGGTAATCTAAGAGTCAACTGCTATGATTCCACATCCGATATTGTTGTCTGATTTTCATTTTCCAGTAAATACGTCGATGATGTCCTCTGTAGGTGTAGGCCTTATCATAACAGAATTTGTCTTTTTAGACTTTTAACCTTGAGAGGCGGGACCTACAGTTTAACATCGACCTCGAACGGCAAATTTGATAGCCTTTTCATGGTAATTTTATTTACATACATACATAATTGGTCATTACAACACTGCAGTCAGGATTATGGTCCTAGTTTCTCACGCCACTTATGTTGTGTGTGTTTATTTTATACATGAGTGGCGGGACCTGCATTTTAAAGTCGACTCCGAACGACAGATTTTTGGAGAAGCTATTCATGGGAATTTTATTTGCTCTCAGAGTTCTTGCCAGAAATCTACTGAGAAGAAAGAAATATTTTTTTATATTTTCATTTTGATGTCTGACCTAAGCCAATACACTAACTACTGGACTACGGCGACTTCAATTTTATTTACTCCGAATTTTGGCAAGAAGACTGCTGCGACATAATCATTTACTTCATTTTGTTGGAGATGTCTGAGCTGGGATTCGAAACACGGGCTATCATCTAATAAGCCAACACGTTATTTGTGGTTATAGCAGGCCATTTGATTATCATTCTGTCCTGAATAAACGATTGAATTCTGTTCCTTCACTTCATCTGCTTTTAATTATTTCGTCTGCACTTTAATGTATTGAGATATCCTACATGCGAATTTATTAAACATACAATGTTTACACAATTACATACACAACAGTACACCCAAACATGTGTTGTATTTAACATGACATGTCATAAAAAAACAAAAATCAAGAACTGAGTGCGTTTATTTCAAATACTTCGAATGGTAGGCCAACAAAATAAAAATAAAAAATGAACAAAAACGTAAAGGAATCAATAAATAAATGGAAGAAATAAAAACAAAATCATAGAATATCAAATCGTATATCAAAATGGTGGGGACAAAACAACAGAAAAGGAAATCCAGTTGAAAATCTATTTCCGTGTTACAAGCGATGCAGTGCGATGATGTTTGACTCGTGTGACTAAAACTTCATATTCAATCAGCATTTCAAATATTCAAAAAGGATAAAAAAGGAAGGATTACGAAACATATTTTATTTTTTTATTACATTTTAACGATACAATATCTTGCTTTCATTTTTTTTTTCGTTTTTTGTTTTTGCATGTCTCTTTGAGTAGCTGTGTTATGTATGCTTGAGATTTTTAGAAATATTTATGACGTTACCTCGTATTCGTTTCGTATTCTGGTCCATATTAAGTACAGATGTTTAGCCATGTTTACGCACGTTTTTTTTTTCTTTCCCTCTTTCCTTTTTTTGTTTAAAATCATATAAAAAATTTATAAAATTCAGCAAATTTTATTCGTATTTGTATTTCAAACAAACACAACAACTGAGCGAAACAGAAAATATAAAAAAAAATTAAAATTTCAATGAAAGACAAGGTCGACCGATGCCAGCGGAATCATGCAAACGTGCAAAAGTATTTTAATTTTCCATACCAGGCTGTAGGGCCTGGCTATATTATGGTACAACCGGTAGTAGCATTGGAAGAAGCAGTTTTTCATTAAACGCTTTCTACGCATAACATAATTATTTTAACGACGTCATTAATTTAATAAACTCTGTATGCCTCTGTGTAGTTGGTATCTTTAGTATCTTTATCTTGGCGTCATAAATTTCAATAAATTTTTATCTTTTAAAAGCGACTTTGTTTTTTTTTTAAATCTACAGGGACTTGTTTGTCTTTCTTTTTTGTTTTTATAATTTCAGGAAATCGCTGCGATTCTTATCAGTTTTGATAAACACAGTGAGTGGCAGTCCAAAGAAGTTAAGACAAGGTGAGTGTGTAATGTGATTCATTCAATTCAATTTAATTTTAGCCTATGCTGACAGATCAAGATAATGAGAGTAATCAACTGTCTTAACTGTCTGTAGTGAATTTATCCAAAATTAAAATATTTTTCTTGTTTTGTAATTGATCGTAAATATTTATGAAATTCCACAGTTAATATTAAAAATATTTGTACGGAAATTATACGTTTTTTTTTTGAAATAAAATATTTGAAATGAAATTCATTTTAACCCCCTAGTTTTTAAAGTACTTATTAGCCAATTACTCAGACATTTTAATTAAATTAAACAGTATATGTAGATCGCGTTAAGCGTATTCTATATTTGAAGAAGTGTATGTAGGTTAGGTTAGGGGGTAGCTTGCCGTTAATAGGCAAGTTCACTAGGTCGCCATATGGCTTATTGTGTTACCCAATGTGAGATAAGTCCCCTGTCATGATTTGTTATATGTAGGTGGGATAGAACTACCGCGAGCTCCGGATAAAGCCAGCCAGTTTCTTTAGATTGTCTGTCATGATGTCTGTCTGTCCTGAAATGCAGGGAACACGCATAAAAGGTGTCCAACCGATTTCGTTTCCTCCACATCATTTTGCAGTACTCCTGGTGGGGTAGACCGACTTTGTAAGCTAAACTGCCAATAGCGCAGTGTTCTGTTAGAATGCAAACCGTTTTTATGTCAAACCCAAGTAGTTTCCTCGTTCTCTCTCTGTCCAGTGCTGGACAGAACAGTGTGGACCACTGCTGGACTGAGCAGTTTTGAAATTCGGCAATCAGCTATGTCGAAACCACCCACTGTTGTTTGAATTCCGTGTTGCTTTTTCCAATTTGGAAAAGAAGATATGTCCGACCAGCAACGATTTGTTGAATTCCATATTGCTTTTTACAATTTGGAAAAGTATACCTGTAGAGGCGCGTATATCCCCTCTATCGTTTCCTCCTCAGGCATTTCCCATCCCTTCTGTGCCAGTTGGTCCGCCTTTGAGTATATTTGATATCGACGAATTTTTTTTATTTGTTTGAAAGATCTGCGGATGCAATTGTGTGCGGAACATAACATCATTCTAATGTCTGCGACAGCTTCTCTATGTGGAGTGCATCCGAAATGTCCAATTTTCCATAACACTGGCATGTAAAACAGGATAAGTTTGACCAATGACATGTTGAATTTGAGGACCGCTGTGTTTCGTTGCTTATTCGCATACACTTGCAATTTAAGAAAACTCCACACATATAGCCTAAGAGAGTCAAATCGTATGATCTCAAGGGCCAGTTCACATTACCTCCACGTGAAATAACCATGCCCTCAAATCACGTGTAGAAAATATCCAGTATGACATGAGCTCTGTGGCACTTAGCGCATAACGAATTGACTTCCTTGGATTTTTCAGTGACAGTAAGTCACGGACATCGGCGATATTTTCGGCAGACCTTGCGTTTCTTTGACGTGAGGGTATTGGCCGATCATTTATTGACCCAGTAGACTCGAACATGTGCACTACATTGTGAACAATCCTTTCGTTGGGTTAATTATGGCGTTCGTAAAACAAGCGATGCATGAGATAGTTTGGCTAAACAAAACATCTATTTTGATGAAACAATTTTTATTATTTCTACGTGTTGTTGAATGATAAGTCCGTCCATTGATATTTGAAAAAACAGACATAATCAATGACAACTAATTTGACAGATTTATCTTCCATAAAGTATGTAACTTTATGCCATCGTAAGATTTAATTAATTCAACTTCGGCAGAGAATACAAGGTATGAAACACGGGCTAACAACCACTCATTCATATTAGGGGTCTGCCTATCATCTGCAGGGTCTCAAGTCGAGTGAATATTCACTGCAATACGCAGGCAGATGGGCTTGCGGTGAGTGCAGTTAGGCCTAAATTGGGACGCTACAAAACTGCCCAAAATATACCATAATTTTGACTTAAAAAAAAGTTAAATTGCTCCACAATGACTAATTTATCAAATTCGTATTTAGATTAGTTTCATAGTCCACTTTATAGCGTATAATTTTTAATTTCTAATTTAGTTTTAAGAAATTTAAATTATTTTAGGCTGCAAATAATGTTTTGATTAATTTTTATTTTTAGACCGAAGAGCGGTTCACTTTTATTGTATTCCCGAAAAAAGGTACGTTATCGACGTGATGGCTATTGTTGGAAGAAACGAAAAGATGGCAAAACTACCAGAGAAGATCATATGAAACTTAAAGTACAAGGCACTGAGGTAAGTTCACATATTAATTGCGAAGATCAGTAGTTTTTTTTTAATAATTTTTATGAAATAATTTCAAATAATTTAACCTTTTTAATACCAAAAATAAGTTAAGCAAGGAATTAAAGTAAAGACTGCTCTTAGAGTTTTCCTTATTTTTGTTTATTTTCCCTGTGGCTTAATTCCGTAAATACGGCTAAAAATGACCAACCGTATGACCATTACAGTTGGCTTAGCAGTTCATACTACCACTCATACTCACTTGCTCGCCTTTTGCTTCATTTCCTTTGTAAGTGTTTTTAAGTACTGGCAAATTAGCGTCGTTTATTAGGATTTTCTTTTAGTATTAATTTATGACTTAATAAAAAATGCAATTAGAAAAAACTAAAAGATATACGAAAAACAAAACAAAAAACAAAAATTGTTAAAGGAAAAGATTAAACAAGACGACGAAAAAAAAAAATGGTTGTTTCTTCCATTGTTGTTATCGTATCCTTTTGTGTTTTCTTGCAAATAAACATGACTTTGTTTCTGTTTGTTTATCTTCTTAAATCGAGTGTTTTTGCTTTAGCTTTGGTTTTTTAGTTTCATTTTCAGATATTTTTTTCTCTTTCCTTTATTTTTTTTTGCCAGCCTTTTTTAATTTTAGGGAAATGCCATGAATTATCATTTCCGAACGGAAACATACTGAGTAACTGGATGGGAACAAAAACATCAAATCGAGAAAAAAAAAGAATAAAAATTTACACACTTGCGAATGAGATTGTTTTCTTCGAAGTTTATTTAAGGGTTAAATGTTTGATTTCCTAATTTTAATTTTTTTTATTAGAGATAATAATGCCGAAGTTCAGGATGGAACTCTGAATTCAAACCGAATAGATAAAGTTTTCAAAAATAAGAAGAATTTATTTCATATCACAAATACAATTGGAATTCGGTTGTTTTTGATCAATCAGTATAACGATTAATATTTATAGATTACATAGAATCTAATCTAAGAACATAAATAGGTTACTTACGGGAAAACCGTCTAAAAATATAACGAAACACGTTATAGCCTATCCTGCAGGTAATAGCACTACATTCAAAGTGTTTGCCTTAGAAGAGCATTGAATGTGCGTAATGTGTGGCAACAGCCAGCACGATTTTGCCAAATTCCTCTTCTAGTAGTCTATCTGTCAACAGGTATCATTATTTTAAGCTGCCTTAATAGTTCCATTAAATTTTCATCTTGGGTTTTTTGTTCTACAGTCGTTTTTTCTCTTTGTAATTTCGATGCGGATTGATGCTGTGCAAACTCTTTGTCCGAAGTCTCTACAAATTAAATTCACAAACAACAATTTGCAGAATTTTCCGAAGTCGCCGTGGTCTAGTAGGTAGTGTGTAGGCTTATTCGACATGAGGCCAGGATTCAAACCACAGGTCATATTTCCAACAAAACGAATCATGAAAAAATATTTCTTGGACGACTTCTTCTTAGCAGATTTCCAGTAGAAACTCTTCGTAAATAAAATTGCACATTAAAAGTTTCTTTTAAGTCTGTCTTTCGGAGTCGACTTTAAACTGTAGGTTCCGCCACACATGTATACCAATTAACACACGCAACAAGAGTGGTGTGAGAAGTGTTTACCATGCTAAAACGCCCATGTTGTGTGTGGTATTTGACCTAATTTGTGAAATATATCGCACTAAGCGTTCTATGGAAATATGTACCATAATATATAGACGGTTTATGTCTCTTAACGCAAACGAGGTTTTGTCTGCCGCAGAACTGTTTATATTGTAGTTTCGAAATACTTTGAGACATCGCTTCTTGATTACAGTTACTTCAATTTTAAAAACATTACACAACATACATGATTACATACATAATTGGTCATTACAACTCTTCAGTCAGGATTACGACCTAGGTTCTCACACCTCTTATGTTGTGTGTGTTAATTTTATACATGAGTGGCGTGGCCTACAGTTTAAAGTTGATTCCAAACGATAGATTTTTGAGAAACTTTTCATTGCAATTTTATTCACTCTCAGAGTTTTTGCCAGAAATCTGCTGAGAGGAAGTCGCCGAAGAAATACTTTTTGTATTTTTATTTTGATGACTGGCCTGGGGCTCGAACCCTGGCTTTACGTCTAATAAGCCAACACACTATATACTAGACTACGGCGACTTCCAAATTAAACAATGTAATACAAAATCCATATTGCATATTGCCGGACGAATCACTTACCTGATCATATCTGTTTCTTTACTGAAATATGATTTGCAATTCAGTCCATTTCACTACTCCTGTAGTTTTTGGCAGCTTGGTCTGCTGGAATCGTTATGCCATCTACTAAAACGCTTTTGCTTCACTGCAGAGCACTCAACTGAAGTAGTCATTTTTAGTATTTAGATTAGTGTGGGAGGTCGCGCACCTAATTACAACATAAACTTCGTGACTGAGTTATTTATCGATGCTTACCAAATATATGTGAATACAATTGATTGAGAAATTCTATGTAGTTGGTGGCCTCAAATACTTGGTTTTTTGGTGATTTTACTTTTCTAGTCTGGCAGACATTTAGTAACGCAGAGTAGAAGTATTATTCGTTTCATTATGTGTTTCTCTAGGTTTCTATCTACGGTTCGATCTAGATTCTCAAGTAATATGGTTCATAATTGCTTATCTGTTGCTACGATCATTAGCTTGTTCCTCGTTGAGTTACATTTTTCCGCTTCCATGCCAAAAGTGATTCCGCCACCTTTTTTCTGAGGCTAGCTTAAGGATTCCAGAGGGATTTTGCAGAGTTCTAAACACTTGTCCCATAAATAATCGTTTAAGACGGTTTTTTAGTAAGAAAATATAAAGTGTACCATAGAGAGCGGTTACATTTCATAACTTGCAACCGTAAAGCGCAACTGATTTAGCACAGTTGTTGCATATATTGATTTCGTATGTTTGGCGATATGATGGATTTGCACACTTCTTCATGTCATGCTTGTCTTGATTATGCGGTTCTCTGTATTCTTTCAAGCTCCAACTTGTTGCTGCTGTGGAAAGATTAAAGATTTTCGATTTTTTGTTCTTATTCTATGGCTTGATTCAATTGGTTATCGTTTTCAGGACGCTTACTCTCAGAAACGTGTACTGTTTTAACTTCAATGTTGTTAAGTTTTAAATGGATGCCGGCAAAGCTATAAAAAAGCGGAAAGACTTCGTCAGTTTATTTGGGTAGCATTCATATAACTTCGAATCTTCAAATGATTTTACATTTTGGGGACACAAAATATCAATTTCGAATGAATTTTCCAATTCGTTCTAAATTATACGCCCAGCATTTTTTATGAAATAAAACTCCTGAAAAAGTTTAAAAGTTTCTCAAACATCTGTCGTTCGGAGTCGACATTAAACTTTAGGTCCCACCAGTCATGTATAAAATTAACACACACAACATAAGTGGCGTGAGAAACTAGGACGTTGTACAATGGGTCAATTCGACCTCCGGGTACTGGATTTGTCGTAATTGACAAGTACACGTCCTCTAACCTAACCTAACCTAAAACTCCTGAAATGGCATAGCTTCTAGCACACTGCTAGCATTTTGAATAAAACTGCCGAATAAACGAATGAACAATTGAATTGTAATGCCATTATTCGGGTGTGCATAAATTGTTATTCTTTTTTCACGGACTTTTCTAAAACAGTTATCGTGTAAGAAAAAAAATCGCAGTAATTTCACGCCAATTTTTTTTCTTCTTCTTCTTTGTTTTTTGCTTTAAGTTTTAATTTTTATGAATTTATATTTGCCAACCCATTTTTATTTCTTTTTTTTGTAGGATTTTTTTTTTTGTTTTGCCCCAAAACTCTTTTAATTCTAAAGTGTGTTTAAAAGTAGATGTAAATGGTACGTTTTTTTTTTTGTGATTCTTTGTTGATTCCCTAATTTCTTATTTTATTTTTGTTTCAGCCTTTGTAAAAAGGCCAAAACGTATTTGAGAGAGTGTAACGAAACAGAAAAACAGAAAAAAAAGGCAAAATATCTTTAAGATTTATGTGTTGTTTGAAGACGGAAATGCTAAGACAACAACGCGTCTGTCTAATGTCTGGAAATATTTTTACGCGATAAACTAATATTCATATGAAATGGAGGCAGAAAAACAAAAAAACGTTAAAAATTCCAGAAAAGCAAAAATCACAAGAGAAATTAAAACTTAAGGAGGTGGTTAGGTTGGTTGTTGTATGATTGTTTGGCTGGCTGGTGGCTTGTTCAATTGCAATGAATTTGATTACGACACAGCGGCATATCAGAAATATAAAAATTTATCATCATTTTGTTTGTAAGCATGTATGTACGTATTTTAGTTTTCATTTCCATTCTGATGTTGATTCCTCTTTCATTTTTTTCTTTGCTCTTGGAGCACATCTTGTTGTTGATGATGATGTTGTCAAGGAAGACATAAAAAAAAAAACGAAAATAATTTAGAAAAAGGGTTGGTTTATTGGCACTAGTTTCGATGGGAGGTTGTCCTTTTCTCTTTCAATATTTTATTTTTTTTATTGCCGAATGTCAAGAACTACAGAATGAAAAAACAAAAATGAAAAATATTAGGAAAAACTAATTTAATTTTGGTAACAATAACAATAAAAACGAACCAAAAATATTTTTGTTTTTCTCAATGTTTTGCCGTGCTTATACCATACATACCTTACATATGGTATTTGTACAAGTGTACGAGTGTACAGCATATTTCACTAACTAAAAAATTATTTTATTTTTATTGAATTGAGTTTGATTTTTTACAACATTTTTATGGTATTATTTTTCTTCTTGTATTTTTTTCACTTGCAGTGCATCTATGGTTGTTATGTCCATTCTGCTATATTGCCCACATTTCATCGCAGATGTTATTGGTTGTTACAGGTACCAATTATTTACACACATTTCTATTGCAATATATCCTACATACATACACAAGTACTTCTCTATGATTTGGTATTTTCATTAAAATAATCGTTTCATTTTGATTTTTTAATTAGAATCCCGATATCGTTTTGGTACATTATCTAAATGTACCGTATCCGGATGATAATAAAATGGCTGTCATTGCACCCAGCATTAGTTTGTGGGGCGATAAAAAGGAATGGACTAAAGAGGAATTAGTCAGTCAACTTAAGCCAATGCGTAAGTAAAATTTAATTGACTGGAAATTTTTGTTAATTTTTGTTTTGCTTTCTTTTTCTTTTGAATTTGAAAACTTGTGATTCCACCATGAAATATATAAGAATTAAAAAACCGTTTTGAAATTCCCAATTCAAAAGAAATGAAATTGACAATTAGATTCAATTAAAATTTAAATTACAAAGGGTGCCTTAGTAGGAGTGCACTTTTTGAATTTAGTATTGCAATTATTGGAGCATTTTACGAAAGGACAATGGGTTATAATCGAAAAAATTTTATGATAAAAATTTGGAAAATTATGCTGAGAGAACTCTCAAACTTCGAAGATTTACGCGTTAAAAAACTGCACGTTTTAGTGTGTGAATAAAAAATTAAAACTGGGTCATTAGATGACAGAAGACTCAGTCTTTTGGAAACATTGTTGTTGTGAACGGGAACTTCAAATTTCACGAAGCATTGCACGTCGAATTTTGACAAATTTTTACAAGAGCTCAAATTAGCTTACCATGAAAAGTGTCAACAATTCCAAGTCATTCTTAAAACGACATCTTCTCCGAAGAATCGTATTTCCGTTTGAATGCCTTATTGAACGCACAAAATTGTCCAAGTGATTGGTGCTCACTTTTGTGCAATCGAGGCTGAAATTGCAGTGACTGTGAACGCCATTCGTTACATGATTACACAATTCTTGTTGTCTCAACAGAACGGTAAGAATTTGAACGACATGTGAATTCGTCACTTGTGTCAAACCCCTCGTACAAAAATCGATTTATTACCGCAACGATTTCTCAAGAAAACCTGGTGTCAACTGTACCCAACAATTTTTTTCTTTGGCATTTTGTGAAGTCTTGGGTATATTCGAATAAACCAGAAAAAATTCCTCTGGTCAAATCCGAGATCCAATTCGGCATCGGTCAGATATTTTGATTTTAAAATGAAAATCTGAATTCTTACTGTAATACCCTTTGTTAAGTTTAATTAATTTGAATGCAGTCATGTCTTAGGGAGAAGTCTATTATAGTGCAGAACCTTGGATACAACATAGAACATTGTCTGTAGGATGGAAAAGGAATATAATGTTAATGAATATTATACCGTATTTAAATATATTTACATTGTAAAGTCTGTCCCTCTACAGATCAATATAGGCTAATAAAATATTTAGATTAACTCTGCCGAGAAAATGCTTTGCTTCCTAATAAATAAGCCACTGTAATAAGTCAAATATGGATTCATGCATTATTGTATTTCATATTTGGTTGATTACACACGTCTTCAAGAAGTGAAAACTACTAAGTTAATATTAAGTTCCCAACTTAATATTACGGCCAACATAAATACTACACCAAATTGAATTCGGATGTCCAGAAAATCTGAAGTTTATGCCATACATATGGAGGTTATTTCAAATACAGATCAGGGAGGCTTAACTTTAAGTAGATTAAATTGGTCATAAATTTAAAAAGCAATTATCATATAGCTTAGGTGTTTCTAAATCAATTTTTAAAGTTAAAGAGGAGTGTAAAAGTCTATACATTTGTTCATTAAGAGCTTTGAAAAAAGAAGAGCTATTGTCGTCTGATAATGGTATTCTATTATCAAAAATGCAATTTGTTGAGTTAATGTTGATGACAAATACGAGATTTCAACACATGGTTTTTTCAACTAAACAGTCGTATATGTAAATATGAAACGGCACCTTCGTTCCCAATGAAAACAGGATGTGCTAACTTTTTCCAGCTGACACACTTATTTGTATCCAAAACTTAGTAAATTCTTCGATATTTTAAGATTTTTGTAATGGCGTGTAAGTGTGCTAAATCATTACAACTCCTATAGAAGGCCACCATACCCCTTATATAAGCCCCTGTCTTTTTTAGCACAATATTCATGGTATTTCCTGATAAAGTAAGATATTCTGAGCATGACGCCCATGAAAGTCTTCACGTTCGCCTGGCCATTCGTATAAATTTGAATATTTACACTGTACTTGGATTCATGAACATTGAGTTTTATTAACTAAGAAAAAAAAAACTGTAAACGCTTTTAATTATTTTAATATTCTGTTGTTTTTGAAATTAAAAAAAGCTGATACGCCAATTTCTAAGTGATCTGCAAAATCCGGGAAAATAATTCAAATAAAATGATTTAATTTGCCTTTTGTCATACCTAAAGAAATTTTGTTTTTAATACAACTGTTGTAATAATGGTATCTTTTCTAAATATATTCCCAGTATCAACTGTGACATCAGACGATGAATCAGACTCCGGCAATGATATTGAAATATCGGTAAGTACACATACATATGTAATACAAATGATCTTATCCTCTTAATTATTACTCATTTACTGGAACTGTTCTCTATTTTTTGCTTTTACAGACTGCCGAAACTGTTGAATCCATAGTCTGCCAATTAATGGAAAAACAACGTCTTTCACGACAAGCAGCTTTAGTTAAACAATTGGATTGTGGCTGTGGTGATACCTCCTGTGCAGATGGTAAAACGTGTACGCATCCCGTAATGCGGCGACCGAGTTTAATAAAAGCCTCAAATGAAAAACGTTTACCGCCCACAAATGCTGTGGAACCGTATAACACTAACAATACGCCAAATGTTGTTGTAGGACCAAAGGTAAGTTAAAATGTCTTGAGAGAAATATTTGCTTAGATTTACATTTGAAATTCGGCTTCTAAAGTTGTATTCAAGATGGGCGGATAAACGAGCTGCTATACGTGAATCGGCAAATAGTATGGATACGAATGGCTATCAGCATCATGCACAACATCATGGTCATGGGCATCATGGTCAGACACAACAGCTGGCACAGGAGTCGGCTATTAAATTTCAAATTATACCGCCACACAATGAACAACAGCAGCAACAGCAACATTATCGTCACCATTACAGTGCCAATGGTAGTAATTCGTCTTCAACAACTGCTAATCATCAGCAGCAGTTGATAGCAACGAGAAATAATTTAATAATGCAACAGCATCAACAACAGCAGCAACAAATGCATACGAATCAATCAAATTTCAATCAAGTGCATAATCAAACCAACAATAACAACAATAACAGTAATATTATCAACCACAATACTAATTCAAATAACAACAATAATAACAGTAATATACAACGTTATGCAAATACAACCAATACCAGTATGCAGTCACAGCAACAACAACAACAACAGCAGCAGCAGCAATTACATCGTTTCCAAATAGCAAAAACAACAATTACTGCAATGGATAATAACACAAATAATCAACATAATAATTTGACTTCCGTTTCCACAGCAATTGCGAATAACACCAATAATGTAGGTGGAGAAAATGTTGTCGATATGTTGAATCTACCCCTACAGCAACAACAACAGCTGCAACAGCAGCATCATCATCATCATCATCAACATGGAATGACTACAACGAATTCTAATGCAAATAATAAAATTAACCACAATACAAATATCAATACACAGACCGCAAACCAAAATTCACATACAAATCCAATAACAAATTCTATAACACCATCACCATCTTCGTCATCTTCTTCTTCTTCTTGTTTATCATCATCATCACCATCAACGAATTCGAATAGTGTGACAACGACAGTTGCACCACAATTGATGTCAACACCTCAAAATGATTTAAATGCCATAAATAATAATGGCAACATCAATAATAGCAACAATAACAACAACAATAGTATGGATATAAGTTGCAATAGCAACAATAGCAACAACAATAATACTAATTGCAATACTAATAATAACACAACAGTAGCAGCAACAACCACAACACCAGCAACAACAACAATATTTAATAATTACAATCAACAGCAATTAAATACTTCCAATAACAGCAATAACAATAATTCAAATCAACAACAGCAACAGCAAAAATCGAATATACCACAAGAACAATATTATAAATTGCAACATCATAAACTACAGCAACAGCAACAACAACAGCAACAGCAATCAACCCTTACTTCTTCAACTGGTGCTGCTGCTGTTGCTGCCTCTTCAACTGTGGAGCCCATGTGCATGTCACCCGAACATCAACCCTCATCTTTATCTAACTCCTCCTCCAGTTGTATGTCACCACAAATTTTGCTTAAACAACAACAACAGCAACAACAACAACAGCAAAAGCAAACACATTTAATAATCTCATCTTCGGATTCAATGTCCGAAGCATCATCTACGCTGTCAACGACTTCGTTGTCCTCATCATCGCAAACATTTATGGATTTGAATCAAAAATCTTCTACCTTAGACAACAACAAAAACAACAATAATAACAACAACAACAATAACGACAGTAACCATAACACGAATAATAATATCGAAAATGCACAGGTAAATACAATTCAATTCACTGAAGGTGTAATAAATTTCGAGAAAGAAAAAAACTTCATGGTTTTCTCAATTAAACCAAGAAATTAAATTAAAGGAAACACAAAAAAGTTTAGAATTGAAAATTTTAATAAAAATTGTTTAGATATGTTGTAATTACAAAATTATTTGTGTAACATGCATTGCATGAAGATGATATTTACAAAAAAAAGTATTTTTATACTCTGAACCACAAATTTCTAAAATCCATTTATTGCACATTTTAACAAATAATGTCGTATCGTAAATTATTTTAATTCGAACTCAATAATTCTTAACTGATTAATGATTTTTTAAATAATAATGAAAGCAAACTAAAGTTATCTAGTTTTATACGAGTATATCGAAGGATTTATTCTACCATCCCCATGCTTTATTGTGGCTTTTGAGTACCAAGAATGTAGCCGCTTTCCTTTTGGTCTTCTCACGTGGCAAACTCCATCTGAATTTAGTAAGTCCTCCATTTGGATATAGTCCAATCCATATGTGCTCTAGCAAAATCCAACCTAAAACAAACAAAGAGTTGAGAAAATCAGAGACTACGTTGCAATCAATCAGACAAACTTCTTTTTTAAATGCTTCTTAGTCAGCATAGGCTTCTTAGATGGCATGAAGCTTCCAAAAGGAAAGCATGGAGGTGGCAATGTGATGGTTTGGACTTGTTTTTCGGCCAGTCCTTTTGTAGAAATTCAAACAAAAATGGACCGTTTCGTTTACAGAGATATTTTAACCACTCACACGCTGAACTATGCTGAGTGGGAAATGCCACATCGATGGGTGTTTCAACATGACAATGACCCAAAACACTCATCGAAGTTGGTCAAGGATTGGTTATCAGCTAATGGGGTTCAAGTCTTGGATTGGCCACCTCAATCGCCAGACTTGAATCCCATAGCGAACCTCTTCGGCATTATAAACAGGAGTTGATGAACTGTTTAAGATCAGAGTGGGAAACTATACCAACATCTATTCTATCAAATCTTATCGAATCTATGCCCAAAAGATGCGCTGAGGTCGTAAGAAACAAAGGATATCATACCAAATATTAAAAGTTGCTTAGGTTTTGAACAGCGAATTTTTAAGTTAATTTTGTTTTTATTTTATTATAACTTCCAAAGAAATGGAATTTAATTTTTGTTGTTATTTTTAGGTTATAGCCACATTGTGTAATAGTAAATAAAATAAATAATTTCTATAAATTTATTTAGAGAAAAGATATGAGTCTATTATTACTTAGTGGGAAAAAGTTGCTTAGGTTTCGAACAATACTGTACATCGATATATTCATCAATACATCCATACATAAGTTCATTGTGTAATAACATACACGCAACACAATAAACCAACTCTTTTTTATTTTCCCAGTGTACAATTCTCAAAAATTAAGTTGAATTTTGTTCTCCGCTGCTTTACCAACACAACCAAAACTATGACAGTATGTGTTTGAGCACCACTGATATAAAGCCATGCTAGCAGGGAATTTCATGTTTATTACTGTAGTATCTATGTATGCCAATTCTTTTAATAATAATTGTGGATCTAATTCGACTAATTCTAATTCTTAATATGAATGTAATTTATCACTCAGATTGTCGCTTAGGAAATAGGCCAAGTGATTAGGTTAGGTTCATTTGGCAGATGCCTCAACAATAATAGCTTACTTGTGTCTATAAGGTCCGGTTTTAAAACCGATATTATCTATTCCATCAACTGTTAATAAATTCTGGGAGTCCAAAAATTAATTTTGTTAGGTTCGAAAGCGCCTGACAATAAGAGAAAAGATTTTCTGTGGCCTAAACAATTAAAATCTGGCAATCTTGTAAATGGTTTCAGAATTTTATTTGTTGTCCTCATATAAAACGATATTGAAAAAAGGGAAAAAAAGGAAAAGAAGAGATGGACAAAGATCTCTTTACATATTAGAAATGATCATCCAATGGACTAATTTCAATGCTTTCCAACGTTAAATTGCATTTCCTCTCCTAGTGTAACCCGTTAAAACGTCAGAAATATGCAGAACTTTTGCAAAATGTGTGTTTTACGCATTTCCTGTTTTGTAGTAGATGTTAATACAGTCGTTTATACATAACCCTTCAGTCAGGATTACGACCTAGCTTCTCACACCACTTATGTTGCGTTAATTTTTATACATGAGTGGCGAGACCTACAGTTTAAAGTCGGCTCCGAACAACAGATTTTTGAGAAACTTTTCATGGAAATTTTATTTACTATCAGAAATCTGCTGAGAGGAAGTCGTCGAAGAAATAATTTTTTATATTTCGTTCAATTGGAGATGCCTGGTTTGAACCCAGGCCTCACTTCTAATAAGCCAACACACTACCTACTACACCACGGTGACAACCAATGAGCACCAATAACTTGTGTGTCACCCTTAAAAAAACTGTGTATAATAAGAAATAATAATTGTGATGATATGAGCATCAAATTTGGGTCCGCACATGTCTCAATCTTTTTTAGTTTCGTTTAGGAGGGTATCGCACTGAAATTAACATTTGGACTAATTTAGACAACTGAACAGATTTAGTTCAGTTATTACAGAAACGATAGGAATTTATGTATAAAATAAAAAAACGGAAAGCGGTTTTATTACATTATACCTTAAAATCCATTCGGTTTTCAGTTAGAATGCAGAAAATACTACGTGTTCATTTTACTAGATGCTGCTCGAACATTGGACAATTTTTGTTTTTTAATACGTTGCTCTACATTCATAAGGCATTATTATTTTTAGTACATAAGTGGCGAACGACAGATTTTTAAGAAAATTTTCAATAAAATTTTATTTACTCTGAGAGTTTTTGCCTGAAATCTGCTGAGAGGAAGTCGCCGAAGAAATAATTTTTTTTATTTTGTTTGACCTGAGGTTTGAACCGTAGCCATACGTTTAGTAAGCCAATACAATACCTACTAGACTACAGCGACTTGTATGAAGATGCATTGAATAAAAAAAATATCTAACGAAGTTAGAAGAAAGCAGTTCACACTGATTAAAGAATTTAAGATTCTATCTGAAACATTTTTGTTTACCGACATTTGCTTGCTATGTGATCCTGTTGTCCTGGTATTTGACAAAAAAATGTCGACAAGAAATTCGAATTGAAAAACTGTTTCTGTGTGTGTGTGAGTGATGAAGACCACGTTTATACTTTCAAAGTTAAACTTTCTTGACTTGGACCTGCTCGTTTTAATTTTGGCACTATCTGAAAGTATGAGCCCCGTCCTTTCCAATGGGACCACTTTCAGTTTAATAGGTCCGATGGATCCAAAGTTATTAGCGTTTAAAAATTTCGATTTATCTCTGGACTTTCTGGACTTGGCCTTGAACTTGCTCTTATTTATTTTGGCACTATCTGAAAGTATGAGCTCTGGCCTTTCCAGTGGGACCACTTTCCTTTTAATTGGTCCTATGGATCCGGAGTTATAAGCGTTTAAACATTTTTGTTTACCGACATTTGCTTGCTATGTGATCCTGTTAGCCTGGTATTTGACAAAAAAATGTCGACAAGAAATTCGAATTGAAAAACTGTTTCTGTGTGTGTGTGAGTGATGAAGACCACGTTTATACTTTCAAAGTTAAACTTTCTCGACTTGGACTTGGACCTGCCCGTTTTAATTTTGGCACTATCTGAAAGTATGAGCTCCGTCCTTTCCAATGGGACCACTTTCAGCTTAATAGGTTCGATGGATCCAAAGTTATTAGCGTTTAAAAATTTCTATTTAACTCTGGACTTTCTGGACTTGGCCTTGGACTTGCTCTTATTTATTTTGGCACTATCTGAAAGTATGAGCTCTGGCCTTTCCAGTGGGACCACTTTCCTTTTAATTGGTCTTATGGATCCGGAGTTATAAGCGTTTAAACATTTTTGTTTACCGACATTTGCTTGCTATGTGATCCTGTTGGCCTGGTATTTGACAAAAAAAAATGTCGACAAGAAATTTGAATGGAAAAACTGTTTCTGTGTGTGTGTGAGTGATGAAGACCTCGTTTATACTTTCAAAGTTAAACTTTCTTGACTTGGACTTGGACCTGCTCGTTTTAATTTTGGCACTATCTGAAAGTATGAGATCCGTCCTTTCCAATGGGACCACTTTCAGTTTAATAGGTCCGATGGATCCAAAGTTATTAGCGTTTAAAAATTTCTATTTACCTCTGAACTTTCTGGACTTGGCCTTGGACTTGCTCTTATTTATTTTGGCACTATCTGAAAGTATGAGCTCTGGCCTTTCCAGTGAGACCACTTTCCTTTTAATAGGTCCTATGGATCCGGAGTTATAAGCATTTAAACATTTTTGTTTACCGACATTTGCTTGCTATGTGATCCTGTTGTCCTGGTATTTGACAAAAAAAAATGTCGACAAGAAATTCGAATTGAAAAACTGTTTCTGTGTGTGTGTGAGTGATGAAGACCACGTTTATACTTTCAAAGTTAAACTTTCTCGACTTGGACTTGGACCTGCTCGTTTTAATTTTGGCACTATCTGAAAGTATGAGCTCCGTCCTTTCCAATGGGATCACTTTCAGCTTAATAGGTTCGATGGATCCAAAGTTATTAGCGTTTAAAAATTTCTATTTACCTCTGAACTTTCTGGACTTGGCCTTGGACTTGCTCATATTTATTTTGGCACTATCTGAAAGTATGAGCTCTGGCCTTTCCAGTGGGACCACTTTCAGTTTAATAGGTCTTATGGATCCGGAGTTATAAGCGTTTAAACATTTTTGTTTACCGACATTTGCTTGCTATGTGATCCTGTTGGCCTGGTATTTGACAAAAAAATGTCGACAAGAAATTTGAAGGGAAAAACTGTTTCTGTGTTTGTGTGAGTGATGAAGAAGACCACGTTTATACTTTCAAAGTTAAAATTTCTCGACTTGGACTTGGACTTGCTCGTTTTAATTTTGGCACCATCTGAAAGTATGAGCTCCGTCCTTTCCAATGGGACCACTTTCAGTTTAATAGGTCCGATGGATCCAAAGTTATTAGCGTTTAAAAATTTCTATTTACCTCTGGACTTTCTGGACTTGGCCTTGGACTTGCTCATATTTATTTTGGCACTATCTGAAAGTATGAGCTCTGGCCTTTCCAGTGGGACCACTTTCAGTTTAATAGGTCTTATGGATCCGGAGTTATAAGCATTTAAACATTTTTGTTTACCGACATTTGCTTGCTATGTGATCCTGTTGGCCTGGTATTTGACAAAAAAAAATGTCGACAAGAAATTCGAATTGAAAAACTGTTTCTGTGTGTGTGTGAGTGATGAAGACCACGTTTATACTTTCAAAGTTAAACTTTCTCGACTTGGACTTGGACTTGCTCGTTTTAATTTTGGCACCATCTGAAAGTATGAGCTCCGTCCTTTCCAATGGGACCACTTTCAGTTTAATAGGTCCGATGGATCCAAAGTTATTGGCGTTTAAAAATTTCTATTTACCTCTGGACTTTCTGGACTTGGCCTTGAACTTGCTCTTATTTATTTTGGCACTATCTGAAAGTATGAGCTCTGGCCTTTCCAATAGGACCACTTTCAGTTTAATAGGTCCGATATATCCGAAGTTATTAGCGTTTAAACATTTTTGTTTACCGACATTTGCTTGCTATGTGATTATTTCTGGACTTGGGCTTGGACTTGCTCTTACTTATTTTGGCACTATCTGAAAGTATGAGCTCTGGCCTTTCCAATGGGACCACTTTCCTTTTAATTGGTCCTATGGATCCGGAGTTATAAGCGTTTAAAAATTTCTATTTACCTCTGGACTTTCTGGACTTGGCCTTGGACGTGCTCTTATTTATTTTGGCACTATCTGAAAGTATGAGCTCCGTCCTTTCCAATGGGACCACTTTCAGTTTAAAAGGTCCAATGGATCCGGAGTTATAAGCGTTTAAACATTTTTGTTTACCGACATTTGCTTGCTATGTGATCCTTTATCGACTTAGCCTTGGACTTACTCTTATTTATTTTGGCACTATCTGAAAGTATGTATATTCTCTTTAATTTTTAACTCAATGTTGCCTAATTTCAGATGTCTTCTAATAACAACGATTTAAGCATGAACACTTCCAATATCACTAATAATGATAGCAACAACAGAAACAATCAATTAGACGAGTACAACAATTGCAACGTTAATAATAATAATAATAAAATTACTACTGGTTGTGCAACATCATCCTCAGATGCTTCCAATTGCAATAATAATAACAACAACAACAACAGCAACAATACTAATAATACAATTACAAACTCCCAGCAACAACCCTTGAATACAAATTGTCCGTCTAGTAATGGCATGGGCAGCGACAATTTACAACATAATCAACACGTAACCCCAGCAAGTGGTACTTCCTCCACCATTTGTTTTGATAACTTGGAACAAACGCGACAGCAGCGACAACAACAGCAACAACAAATATCTTCAGAATTACATGATACTTTGGGTTTCTTTAATGAAACTTTAGATTTATCACACGAAGATATTCAGCGAACCCTAATAGCGAATATGCCTGGAGAAAGTAATCTTTTGACTTCATTGGACTTTATGAACTCGCAGGTAATGGCTACAGATGTGGGCGGTAGTAACGTTGTATCGAGTGCGGAATGTGATGCCGATCCAGAGCTGTCGGGTGGTGCAGAGGCAGATGATGAAGATACAGATGATGTTTTCGCTAACTTAGATGCTTTCGATATGCTGGTTGAATTTCCCGAATTGGATTTGGACGATAAACAGGCCTTAACCAATACTGCTTTGGAGCAGGCTGTCACGGGAGTGCACACAAATGAGGCTTTAAGCGTTAACTCCTCCTGTCAGAATTTACATCAACTTTCTCAATATGATAGTAGCTCCAGTTCAACTCTGAATTGCGATAAAAAGATGATGAAAATCTGTGATTTTAGTCCAGACTGGTCTTACCCAGAAGGTGGTGTTAAGGTCTTAGTAGCTGGCCCTTGGACATTGAATGCCCACTACACTGTGTTATTTGATTCACAGCCAGTGCCGACAGTTCTGATACAAGAGGGAGTCCTGCGCTGCTATTGTCCTTCTCATGAGGTGGGCTATGCCACTTTACAAGTTTCCTGTGATGGTTTTGTCATTTCGGACTCGGTTATGTTTGAATATAAAATGATGACCTGTCAAGAGGCACCCTTCGATGCCAATACAAACGATTGTTTTTATAAGTTTTCTCTGTGCAATCGGCTAACAACTATTGAAGAAACAATGCAAGCCAAAGGAGAAACAGTTACCACTGTAACGTCCTCCCATCAGATATTTTCGCTACAAGGCAATCTGGAAGAGAAACTGGTTGCTTATTGTCATCAGTTGACGAAAATGTCTTGGCAAAATATTGCCTCCAGTGGAAATAATTGGAGTGCTGGCTATAAAGGCATGACCCTTTTACATTTGGCTGCCGCTTTAGGCTATAATAAGCTTGTTTGTGCTCTTCTAACTTGGCGCACTGAAAATCCCCACATCATTTTGGAGACAGAAATAGATGCCTTTAGTCAGGATACTCATGGCTATACGCCCTTGGTAAATAGTTCTGTTTACTGCTTGAAGAGATACGAGTAATTAAACTCTTTATTTTTCAATTTTAGACTTGGGCATGCTCACGTGGTCATTTGGATACCGCCATTTTGCTTTATAAATGGAATCAAAATGCTTTAAAAATTAAAAATCATGCACAACAGACACCGCTAGATGTGGCCCATAACAAAGGGTAGGTTATCTCAAATAAATGCTAAAGTTAACGGTAATCACATCCACTTAAAAATGATTTTTCCTTTTAGCCATAAAAATATTGTTGCGGAAATTTATCGTTTGGAACAGGATCGCCAACGTAAACAAAGTAGAGGTTCTTTAACCAGTTTATCGATCAATCTAAACAAATATTCGGTAAGTTATGAAGAAATCTAATTTAAAATGTATATTGCGTTTTATATCAACAATATTGTTTAATTAGTTGTTATTTAATTGCCAGCTAAGTAATGATGACACTGATGATCATCCATCGTTTGCCATATTTGATTCTACTGATTCGCAACGCAGTCATGATGGTGTATTCCTAAGGCCCGTTGCTGTGCCCAGGTAAGCTTGGATTATTTGAAATATCTTCTAAGATATGTACATCATATCTAATGTTGGTTCTGAAAGTTTTGTTTAAACGATTTGGTTAAATTGTTTGAAGCATAGTTCCTGAGTCCCACTTAGTCAGTAGTCTAGTCAGTACCTTAGCTAGGTCGTCCCCCCGAAAGTTCTGGATATATATACCGAAGCTCTAAACTCGATAATGGGGTTGGAAGCGGTGTCTACTCTGGGAAACTGGACCTAAATATTTCTCTCCGTCTGCCGGACTACTGCAGAGTGTTTCAGGCGGAGGTGATGGCAATTTAACGGGCCGCTCAATGGATCCTCGTCAACGATGCTCCTTTCACCCACGTCTCGATCTTTTCTGATAGTCAGGCCGCGATAAGATCTCTATCGGGTTTCGTGATTAACTCTAGGATCGTTAGGGAGTGTCACCGCTGTCTCGACCTTCTCTCGGGGGCTTCACCAGTGTCTCTCTGGGCCGCTCAATGGATCCTCGTCAACGATGCTCCTTTCACCCGTGTCTCGATCTTTTCTGATAGTCAGGCCGCGATAAGATCTCTATCGGGTTTCGTGATTAACTCTAGGATCGTTAGGGAATGTCGCCGCTGTCTCGACCTTCTCTCGGGGCGCTTCACCAGTATCTCTGGTGTGGGTCCCCGGGCACAGTGGAATTCCGGGAAACTGTAGGGCCGACGAGCTCGCCAGAGCTGGTGCGCTCCTTCCGGAATCCTCTTCTGTTGAATTGGGTATGCCACTTGCCTCGGTCAAGTTGACCATTGCGCGGAGGTTCCTTCGGGACGCCAACCTATCCTGGGTCAATGAGGAGTCCTGCTCCTCCGCTACCAACCGATTACTTGGTCTTGGTCGTGATGTCATCTCGACTACAGTGTGCGTGCTTACAGGTCATTGCGTCATGGGTAGACAAAGGAAAGAATGAGGCTTCCTTTCAACGACTTCTGCCGTAGATGCAGATCCACTGAGGAAGAGGAGACTGTTGTTCACTTTCTTTGCCAGTGCCCGTCTCTTGCTAGGTGTAGATATAGGTTATTTGGCTCCCAATTCCTTGTTAACTTAACGGAGCTATCATCTATTGACATCATCTGGCTGGTTTTCCAGTGCGGGGTAGTCGTGCTTTTGTTGTGCACCCTTACGCTGACCAGCTTCTTCCTTTTCCCTGATTTTGGTGGAACTTGGTTAGCACAGGGACTGCGTTCACCCGTGGCATCACAACGGGCCGCTATGTGTGCTCAAGTGAGCTTTGTGATATCAGAGCTACCACTCCGACCTAACCTAACCTAACCTTAGGTAGCTTCTAACCTGTCTTTAAACCCCTTTTTCCCCACTTTATTTATTGAATCTTTACAATTATAAACTTCTTAACATGTTCAAATATGAAATCTATTTTTTCCAATTATTTTGTATGATGTACAAAAACAAGTGTTGGGAAATGTGTTGAACCTACTACTACTAAACAACACCAAATGTGATACTTGGTTTTCTTTTAAATTTCATATTTGACAGAGTTTTCTAATGCTTTTACAACGCCGTAGTCTAGTAGATAGTGTGTTGGCTTATTAGACGTAAGGCCACGGTTCAACCCCAGGTCAGAAATATTTCTTCGGCAACTTCCTCTCAGCAGATTTCTGGCAAGAACTCTGAGTGTAAATAAAATTGTCAAGAAAAGTTTCTCAAAAATCTGTCGTTCGCAGTCTTATTTAAACTGTAGGTCACGCCACTCGTGGATGAAATTAACACACACAACGTGGGTGAAGTGAGAAGCTATGTTGTAATCGTGGCTGAAGAGTTGCATTATGTCTGTATGTATTACGTGGATTTTAAATATACCTTTATTACTTTAATGCATAGCTCTCATTTCCTCTCAATTACTTTTTAATTTGAATTTGCGAACCTCAGCCTCATTTTTTTTGTAACAAATCTGAAGACTAAATCTTCATATTTGGAAAAGGGAGCATGTCAGTCTGTTCTTAAGAATAAATTTACTCCTAAACGGTGTGCAAATGACTGTAGCGTGTTTCAGGCAGAGATTTTTACTATCTTAAATGCTATTGAAGTTGTAGCTAGTAGGCCCACTTCAGATTCGGAATCTTATATGATCTTCGTTGGCAGTCAGGTTGCCCTAAGGGTCATTGCGTCGGTCTGGTATGAATCACGGCTTGTTCGTGAGTGCAGAGTCCTTAAAAATCTTTGGACTAGATCGAAGCCGTCTAGGCTCGATTCTGAGACATAGCGGCATATACTTGGTAATGATACGGCGGATGCTCTCGCTCAATTAGGTTCACTTTCTAAGGGCGATTTGATAGTTGGTCCTGATCTCCCAATCTGCTACCTTTACCGCTTCATCACTTGATAAGTCAGGGGGTAAGAGCAGAGGCGATATGGTGTCTATGGCCTGCTATAGACAGTGCTAGAACAGGTTTGCTGCTGGAATTAGATAAGGCCAGTCTGAGGCTAGTTATTGATTTCATTACAGGGCACTGCGAGATTAGACCGCTGACAGGAATCTGGAACAAATACCCAGGGTATGTTGCGACGAGGAGGAGTTGGAAACTGTCGAATACCTTCCCTGCAACTGCAAGTACCCTGGGCAGGGGCTTCTTCAATGGTTTGAACTCTTTGTCGAGATCCGACAATAAGGCTCTCCATAGATTCATAAATAGGTTGAGCTGGTTGAGAAATGCTAGGGCTGCAAAGTTGTAGCCGCGCTTCTCTGTGTGATTTTGTTCTTTTTTTTCTTCCGTCTCCTTATCCTCCCTTTTTTACCTCTTCTCCTTCTGAAATTTCCCTATCTCATTTAGTATCCTCCCTCTCTCCTTTAGGACATATTACAATGGGTATTGTACTTGTTCCAATCAGAAGTACACGTCCTCAAACCTAACCTAACCAAATGGTGCCCAGTCGAATATAGAACACGAACATTCGATATTCGGCAATGGACATTTTCGATTATAATGAAATGGATAAAAAAAAATTTTTAATGATAAAGAAAAATTTAATTTGAGTATGGTACGATCCAGAATGGATCATATAAATAAGGCAGTTGGCTACTTTTTCTCATAAAATTTTTCCTGTCAAAAAAAAAGAACATTATAGTGAGTGCAGTGTCTATTGAAAAGTCAGATTGTTTCTACCGATTAGCTTAATTATTTATAGATTTTTCCTAAAGTCCATTTCGGTTAAATCTTGCAGTTTTTATATTCGATATCTGTAATTACAAATTTTCTTGACTTTAGAACATACATACATTTAACTTTAACTTTTTCTCTTATTATTTGTTTAGCAATCAGAGTCCACCAAACAGCAGTCGTTTTTCAAAACGTTCTTCTATAGATAGTGGCATCAGCATGGACATACGAACGAAACCCATGAAAACTTTTAAAGATATATCCCGTTTACACAGGTAATGAAATATATTTTTCCTTAATTACAACAAATTACTTCAAATAATTGAAATAAAACCCTTCTGCAGCCTGGATGCTCATGACAATTTTAATAATTCCATTGAGTCTCCATTGGATACCATAGGCTCTACAACAAATACAACGAATTCGCTTTTATCACCGTTGCGGAAGATGGATTTTGCTTTGTGTAAGTTTAAGGCAAATGGAAAATGCCCCAAATACATATTATTTTTCAATATTTCTTACTTTTTTTTTTGAATCCCTTTAACCATTTTTCAATCACTGCATTTTTACACTCCTGAATTTTTGTTTCATTTTTTTTAAATTAATTTCTCGAAATTTTCCAAAGAAGAAATATTCTTTAATTTGTTTTATGTTTTTGTTTTGTTTTTTTATTATAATTTTTAATTAAATTTTGTTTAATTTCTTTCTAAAACATATACTGTATGTTTCAAAATTATTAACAAAATTAGGCGAAGTGTCAACTGGTGATTCAAGTCCTTTGCCAGACAAAAATAACGATGATGATACATCGACCATTGATAATGATGATTGTAATGATGATGTTACAATACCAAATAAAATAATTGATGCTGTTGTAGGTCAGTTAAATAATAAAAAAAATCAAAATGACATCATAATCTCCTACTACTACTACTACTAATACTGTCACTTCTACTACCACTACTAATAACTACTATTTAATGGGAAAAAAAGAACCAAGCATCCTTGTATAATTTTGTATACTCTTGACATACGCATACACATAAAAACACATACACTTATACTACATATCCTTATACACTATCACAGTCACAGTCGTGTGTAAAACAATTGATGTTCATTTATTTGTTTGTTTGTTTAGTTTGATTTTTCTTTTTATAGTAACTGTAAAATTGTGTGCTTAATTTTTGAAATTACTAACACCAACTCATTTACCTAAGAATACAATACATAGAACACAATAATCACACGCCTTTGGAGACATTCATATCATAACATTAACATTTACATACACATATACCACACATATACGTACGATGTAATTGATGTTAATATTGTTATGTAATTCACATGTTTATACGTGTACATATATATGTATTTTTGTTTTGCTAGAACAAATCCTCAAAGCACATTGATTTTTGGGAAAAGAATCTCAAATAATACGATATTATACTGTAGTATATACTACATGACCGTCTTGAATTGTATTTTTTGCAAAGGAACTAAAGGTGCGCCCAAACAGTCTATTGTACAGTTCGCAGCCTATTTAGGGATTTCTATAATATTTCTGCAACACATTGTACTCTGAGAAGCTTTACTATATTGTCCGGTGTCAGTAAACATAACTCCCGGGCTAGTACGTAAGAAGCCTCTACGTGTTTCTTTTAAAATATATTCGTTCTCCTCATTCTCATCATAGAATCTTCACTTTTGTACAAATTTTCTATGACTCCACAATGTAATCTAGTAAAGTGTGACTATATTTCCTGATTCATGTGACCATATTAGCCATATTAGCGATACTAATATCGTATTAACGTTGGAGTTAAGTACTTTCATGTTGGCCTGACTGACAAATAGTATTGCTATGTCCCATCTTTTTGTTCAAGTTGAATTTCGATGGCATAAAATTTCGTTTAGGTTGCCATTGGTTCCAAATAATCCATTCTGGACCCGCTTCTACTATATGGTTACTAGTCCTTGACCTATGTATCTGTATACCATAGAATGGTCTCTCTTTTAGGAGATTATTATATAACTGCCTAACTATCCCATTCACTTTTATTACACAGCCTCGCCCCAAAGCATTTACTAGAGCCTACCAGTTCTGACCAGAGTATATTTAAAGAAGAAGCTGGCAACCGCTTCATTTGTCAGTTAACTATGTACTCTGATGAATCTCGGGAGATAGGTGGCTCATTATCCTCCGGATAGTTTCCATTGATCTATTCTTCGGTATTAGATTCAGTATCCTTAACGGCAACTGATCCATAGGACTGGTTCTCATTTCCCCTGTTATGTCGATTAATATTAGCAAAGCATTTAAAAAAATCGTAGAGCCTACTAGTTCTGACCAGTAGGTCGAATTGCCTACCAATATACTAACGATAGTTTCCAATGATCTATTCTTCACTATCAGATGAAATATTCTTAATTTCAGCTGATCCATAGGACAATTTCTCATTTCCTCGGCTATGCCAATGCATATCTTAATCTTAATTAACTCTGTCTGAAGTGTTTTCAATCTGGTCCTTTCTGTCTGTTGAGAATTTTCTGCATATCATTACGGCATCTTTATTTGTCTTTGAAATGCTATAAATATGAACCGTTCACTTCAGTTTAATAGCCTTTGCCTTCATTTTCCGCGACGTCACATACATATCTCAGAAGACAAATATTAATAAACTTTACATACATAATTGGTCACTACAACCCTTCAGTCAGGACTACGACCTAGTTTCTCACGACACTACAGTTTAATGTCGACTCCGAACGACAGCTTTTTGAGCAGCTTTTCATGAAAATTTTATTTGCTCTCAGAGTTTTTGCCAGAAATCTGCCGAAAGGAAGTCGTCCAAGAAATAATTCTACATATTTCGTTTTGATGTCTGACTTGGGGTTTGAACCCTGGCCTTACCTCTAATAAGCCAACACTTTATCTACTAGACTACGGCGACTTCTTCTAACTCGTTTGAATGGCTTTACAATTTCATTAAGAGTTCCAGACTTCACGATAATAAAGAAATCATCTCAATACAGATAGAAAACGTTAAGTATTTTTAAGGAACTTTTTAAATATTCTCTTTCCATAAATCAATGTGTAACACTTTTTTGAATAGCAGTCGTTGAAAACAGGGAAAGAGACAAAAGACAATTAATTGACTTGTGTTTGTGACAAAATCCCAAATGGTTTCCATTTTTAACATGATTAAATAATTAAATAACATAATAAATATTGTAATTATTATATATGTTTGTATAAGTTGTACGGTATGATTAAATTAAATATTTGTTGTTGTGTTTTTTCGTTGTTAAATTTCTTGTTTTGTTTATAAATCAATCACAAGTTCATTATTAACTAAGTCAACGAACGAGTGGTTGTTGTTAAAGATGTTCAGTAAATTCATTTCATTACAACAACATATTTTCAAACTCATTTTGACGTGTAAATATATCTAACAAATACAGCTAAACTTTCTTTTGTTATTGTTTTTCTTTAATCCAATGTCTAACTAATCGATACATAATATTCATATGTTTTGTTCTATCATAACTGTTGTGTTTTAATTAAATGTTTGAAATTAAAGTTTCATTTGAATCTTAGAAAATATTTTTTTTGTTTTTGTTAAAATCATTTATTTTAATTACATTCCATAAGCTGATAATAAATAATACGTTTTAAAGGAGCATATAAACAGCTTGACGTTTATGTAATATATCATACATACATCCTTACATTTTAGTCTTATAAATATCGTTTTACAAAAAGAAATTATGTGCCAAAAATAATCATAAGACTGTAAAATATTTAAAAAGAAAATGTATCGTAGTTTCCTGTTACTAATTCTGTGTATTTTTGTTGTTTATTATTGTGTAATCGTTGTTTATTACCCCCCACCATTGTGTATCGTAAATAATTAAATATTTTTAAAAAAAATTTTAAACTAAATTTTAGGGGATTCTGATGCAAAAGTCTTAACATTAGCTGAACATATCATAGCCGCTATGCCAGAGCGTATAAAGGTAAATAAATCTTAGCTTTTCAAAATATTCGAATTCTGAACGCTTTCTTCTTTTCAGAATGAGGCTGATGAGATGATGGTTTTGGGTAGTCCCATGACAGAAACTTTAAACACAGAATCTGCCGGCTTAAATGATAGTTTTATGGATCCTCTATTAGACTCTTTGCCTAATGCTCACTTTGATAATGAATTCAATTTTGATTTCAATGATCATAATTATCGTTATCATGAAGTCAGTACACCTTGTTCCAGTTTAAGTCCAGCTAGTTCCGGACCATTGCAATCGCCAGCTAGTTATTCGATACTGGGTCATGACCCATCTGTTTCTTCACCCAGTCCTCCTCCCTCAACAAAGCAATTGACAGAATTTCTACATGCCTCCAGCAACTCTCAATATCCGTTTGAAGCAGACTTTTCAAAATTGACTTTAACTGGTTAGTATAATGCCGTAAGTTATCACTGTCATACATATCCTTTAACGTAAATATTCTCTTTTCCTAGATACCGAGCAACGAGAACTGTACGAGGCTGCCAAGTGCATACAAAAAGCCTATCGCTCGTACAAGGGCCGACAAAAGCTCGAAGAGCAAAATAAAGAACGCACAGCTGCTATTGTCATACAAAACTATTACAGACGCTATAAACAATTCGCCTACTATCGTCAAATGACAAACGCTGCTCTAGTCATACAACACGGTTATCGTTCGTATTGCCGTAATAAACGTTTTAAGAAATCTCAAACTTCCAATAATTTAACTGGTTCTGGCAGTTCATCTGGCCTACATAATACCGACAGTCAGGATAGCACCAATTCTCAATGTTTATCGAGTTTTTTCGATAACTTCAACAAGCAAGAGAAACAATCGGATAGTTCACCGCAATCATGTGCCACGCCAAAAGAAACTAGTCCATCGGGACCTTTAAAGTAATAATTATTATTTGAAAAAGTATTAATTAAAAATGATTTGATTTGAATTTTTTTTTATTCTATTTTAATGCAGACGTACTTATTCACAATCAACACAAAATCAAGCTGCCAGAAAAATTCAACAGTTTATGCGGCAATCACGTATTAAGTAAGTAATACTTCTATAGTGTTTAATCCAGTAATGCTATTTCAGTATATTTAGACGTTTAAGAAACGAAATTGGCAATTTACATAATCACAATGCCCATTATTTCTGTATTCAAATTTATTTGTCTCGCGAAGACTAGAGGAAATAGTAGTCGGACCTCCTGTCAGTCTATTCGATGATGATGATGATGTCAAGTAAAGAAATAAAGAATTTGTTATTTATTGACAATAAAATATTAGGGCATCGGAAAAAGACTCTTTTAAGACCTTAACTAGACAAATTGAATTTGCTACAAATGTCCATAACTTTAAAAGCCAAGACTTTTTTCTGACTAAATTAAGTCATTGCCTGAGATATGGGAAAATGTATCGTTGCTGTTATTGTAAACGCTGCGATTACAAATATTTGGAATCGAATGGTACTATTAGTAAAAATTGTTGCACCAAAACCCCTAAAGTAAACCAACGAACTTTCGAGTGAGTTCTCTAAACAGTGAATTCCATTGAGAACCTACAAGCACAGAATTGATAATTTTGTTCTGGGTGGTTTGAAGAGAGTCCAGATAGTCCTATATAAAGGGAAAGACTGTTCAAACTTCAAAGGAATACGCTTAGTGTAGTGGTCGGAGACACATTAGCTTTGCTTATATGTCAAACCCAAAAAAAAAAGAAGAGAAAGAAAGAAATGTGATAATAACAATTAGTTTTTATGGCGCCCATAGGTATATAATTCTTCTAAAAATATCCTCCTAGCTAGTTCATCTCGTTTATGGCCCATATTGGATTCCCAAGTTTGCGGTCTTTCAGATCTACTAATTTCTTAACAAATCGACTACCTAACCCTCTCAGAGTACGCGTCTACAGACAATGATAGTGTCATATAAAATATCCATTATTTTCTATGTCTAAAGAAGCTATGCCCCATTAGTACACCTGTAAAAACTGTCATCTCCCGCCTATTCATGCTTTGGATTAGCTTTGTTCCTATAGGAATGAGTTTCAACCTTAAAACTTTTTGCTAGCCTGCAGTCCGTGCTACATTCCTATTCACGGCTTACGAGTGAATTGAACTTTTTCTCAATAGAAAAAGCCTTTTGGTGACCCCAACGACTTTTTTGTAATTATAGCTTCCAAAGTTGAACCTCCACTTCAATAACTTCGTTGCCAATAACGCCGCAATGACCAATTACACAACATAATGTAATTAGTCGATTAGCACCCTTTTTCACTCCCTGGTCTTCTATGTACTATACAGATAATCTCACTGATCCCTCAACGATAGATATTGGAAGCCTAAAAGGCTTTAGCATTTAGCGATAAACACAAGTTCGTGATTCAAATCCCAGCTCAGACATTTCAAACAAAACGAAATATGAAAAAATATTTCTTCGACATTTTCCACTTTGCAGTTTTCTGGCAAAATCGCTTAGAGTAAATAAATTTGCCATTAAAAGCTTTTCAAAAATCTGTCATTCGGAATTGTTTTTTATAAATTGTAGGACCCTACACTCATGGGCAAAATTAGCACACGCGACTTGGGTGGCATGAGAAGTTAGGTTGTAATCCTGTCTAAATGTTTGTAATGATCAACTAATTCAATAAATAAATAGGCTTAACAAAAGATACGAATGGTTCTATCGTTAGTAGAAATTGAAAATTGTGCCGGCACGTGGACAAAGTATATTTATCCACTTGGTTTGACAGATATTTCTAGACAGTCAGGCTGCCTTCCAAAATGTTAGTTGCTTTGTGTTTGAACAAAGTATCGTGTTTCATAATGCCGCTGTACAAAATATATATACAATGTATTCTATTTCAAAATGTCGTCAATGTGTATTTTTAACGCAGTCAAAAAGCAATCAAGCATCGGATTTATAGTTGATGCATTGTTTGGTTACTTTGCATATCTATATAGTTTATATACAGTAGTAGAACTGCATACAAACTATACATTTTAGAAGGCAGCCTCAATCAGCTTATTTTGCATTTCGTTTAGATTTGTTGTTTTATGGCATATGTTTATAAATGAATTCAGAGAACTGATATAAATTATCGTGGACATTTTATAGCATTTTAAAGTGAACTTTTCTTTTTTATTAAAAAATATACCAATTGACTGTTTAAATATACATGTATTTAATCTAATATATAACAATAATTCCATGCTAGCATATGGGATGGAAATTTAACAACTTTGGTAAGAGAAGAGTGTTGCAAAACCGTTTCATGTTTTAAATTTTAATAATTTGAAAATTTTTAATATAATTTTATTAAAAAATTTATTTTTTATTATTTTTTTTAATTTGATACAGACTACAGAAAGAACGAGCCGAAAAAGAGAAGCTGGTGCACCAACGCAGGGCGGAATACCTTCAAAACTTGCAGTATCAAGGACAACTGCAAACTGTTTGCCCAATCGAAAAGAGGTAAAGTTTTCAAATTAATAATTTTTTCATTTAATGGTAATAATATTTATTTCTTTCTTTTTTTTAATATTTTATATTAAAGTGATACAACAAACCTTAAGGACTCTAATGAGCTTGTCAACTGTGACATTGAGACGAACAACAATCATGATTAAAAACAAAAAAAAACTATAAAAAAATAAAACTTAATTTTTGTACATTAAAGTTGTATAAAAAAACAATTTATTAAGAAGAAAGTAAAGAAAGAAAAACCTTGAATTTATTCCTAGCCACAAACAAAACAAAACACATCCTCTTCCTAATTTTACTATTATTAACTAATTGTTATTAATTACTACTATTATTGCAACTAATCTATATACATACTTATATATATTATACCTATAAATACTATAACTATTACTATAACTTAGCTAATTCTTATTCAGATTCGGTTTTTATACTGAAATCATTCTACGTTTTAATTTATTTTTATTTTTATTAAATTCAAATGAAAGCTTTACTTCAATGAGTGAAACTACGTATAAAACAAAACAAAACAAATTAAAATAAAAAAAACTATTGAAATCTTAAAGAATTAAAAAAAATGAAAACAATATTAACAATTATTAATAAAATTAATTACTATTAAATGAAAAAATTGTTACCATTATAATTAATAACTCTTATAAATACTATTATTAACGTAATTACAAATACAAGTATTATTACATAACGTAATACTATATATTAAAACTAAACCGAAAATTTTTTATTTTAATACTTTCGTTTTTATTTTACATTTCAAAAACGAGAAATAAGACCTTTTTCAAAGCTACAGTATATGAAGAAACCAAACAAAAAACAAAATTCACTTAAGAAATAATTACAATTATAAATTAGTCTTTTAGATAGATTTTTTTCCCTTATTCTCTATTTACATTGAACTTAAAAAAACAAAACGATTATATGGCATGTAAAAAAAATCAACAATTTATGTAATATGTGCACTTTTTACTACAATTTATTAACTTATATCGTATATTTAAGAAGAAAATAATTAAACACTATTAATTATTTATTTAAAATGTTAAAAATTTTAAGCAAAATTTATAAAAAAAAAAATTTATTATTTTGCAAATGATATGAAATTAACTTATTAACACAGTTTAAGTATAAAAAGCAAAAGCAGTATGAAAATCATTTTAAATTCATTCAAATTGTTTAGAAAATGCAAAATGAATGTAAAAAAACCAAAATTGAAACAAATATAAACAAGCAAACTAAGCAAAAACAAATATTAAAAGATTTTAATAACAGTAAACTTGAAGCCTTCATATATCCATAAAAAAATATTTAAAGAAATATTTCTATAAGAATTTAAGAAAAAACGAAAAATAAAATTCAAAACTTGTTGTATATATTTAAGAAAATAATTAAAAAACTAAAAAATTATTGCTAATACCGAATTTTAAAGCCTTCTTTTTTTATTTTATTTAAATGTAATAATTCAAAATCCTCTTAATTAAATAAAATTAATCAAACAAAGAAATTAATAAAAAAAGTAAATAAATAAATAAATAAATTTTATATTATAATCATATAATTTTTATATACACCTTCTTATATACATACATACTTATATACTAATTATTATACTTATTATTAATAACGTATATAATATATGAAAGAAAAAGAAGAACAAACAAAACAAAAAACAAAATAATGTTTAAAAAACATTTTACTATTTATGCTTTTAACTCTTTACTCTTAAAAGAAAACTTAACAAAAGAAAAATTAGTCAATAATTAAAAAAAAGTAAATAAATTTAAATATATTAATTTTTTTAAACTTTTCATTCTTAGACTCTATAAATTTAGATAAAAAATAAATACCATTTAAAAACATTAAACTGAGCATAAAAACAAAAATTTCTTTTAAAACTGTTTAAAATACTTTACTTTTCAATTCTTCGTTATGAAAGTTAACCGGTTACGAATTCATGTAAGGAAAAGCTTGGGTATTGTCTTTTAACCATTTTGTTGTCCCCGAAGTTAGCCTAAGCTTTTTGTGCTTATTTAACACACTGAAGACGACCTAAAGGTGTTTCTGTTATCGAAATTAGTTGTTCGAAAAATAAATTTTTTTTTTGTCAAAGGAATAATGGTTCGAACAGTTGCTAGGCATGTGTCGTATAAGAAAAAAAGGCTTTCAATTAATATTTGATAAAATTAATATTCATAGTCTCTTTAATACATAAAATAATTTGTAATTATATTTTTTTATGTAATCATTAAATATCACTTGTATATTAGTCTCCAATGTATTAGATATTTTTTTTAATTAAGTTTGTGTTGTGGATATCTAAATGCAATTCCAATCATATTTATATTTTTATACGACTAATACCCGATTTAAACGATGACTTTTGCAACTTCGTTTTTTCTTAATTCTCCTTTGATGCAACTTCCAACTTCCGTTTATACGATGATTTTTTTTGTTACATGACATAAATATTCAATAAATTTATATGTACACACACACACTCGAAAGAAATATAATATGAAGAAACGAAATTAGTTTAAAAACTAATTTGAAAACAAGTCATGGAAGTCTTCCTGTTCTATACTCCACGCCCCCATACAAAATAAAACGTCGCAAGTGCAATGTCGCAAAAGTCATCTTGAAAATCGGTTGTAACCCAATGACTTAAGGTTCTAAATGCTAACTTCCCTTTAATACGAGGACAGAGAATGGCTATTTAATATTTAAAGATACATAGATAAGGTAGAGGATATAATCCATTGTTATCGGTATTGTTAATAAATTTCTTTTTTAAAAATTGTCTTCAAAGATTTATTTTTAAATTTTTTCCTTTATATGCCTTTATGTAATTAAGTAAATCAAAGAAAAAAAATTAAAAATAAAATCTAAATACTTATGTATGTAGTTGTAAAGGAAAACAAAAAAAAATATATAAAATATAAAAAAAATATGAAAAATATAAAATTAAAAAGCAGAAGAAAAAAGTATAAAAGAAAAAATCATAATTATTTTTGTCCGTCCACATTGTTAGCTTTCATAAATGCAAAAACAAAAACGTAAACGTAATACCATTAAAAATAAATTCAAATTTTTTAAATTAAAATCGAAAAACAAACACGTATACACATCCAAACATCAAACACACACATGCAGAGAACAGAACTACTATGCGTATATAAAAAGGCACACTTACAAGCAAACATACATATATATATACAATATACTATATACACGTATATATGTATATACGTATATATATGTATATAAATAAATACATTTAAAGAGCATGTTTTTAAAATTTTATAAATAAAAAGAAGTCAACTTTTAATTGTAATGTAATTTTAAATAAAACATGCTTTATTGTAGTTTGTTAAAAATAAAATAAAAATAAATGAAATAAAAAATAAAAACACTCTTAGAATGGAATAAAACGTATGCTAAAGGCTGTGAATTCCCTATTAAAACAAAAAGACAAATTAATAAAGAAATTAGACAAAAGCTAAATATGCCGTATAATAAAAACAAAACAAAAAAGAATATGTATTTAAAATATTACAACAAAAGCATGTTACTTAAGCAACTAAAGGAATTATTAATTATACAGTAAAATATATATATAAACAGATATATATGTATGTATTCACATGACAAACAAATAATTTTTTTCTTAAAAACAAAATCCAGACAAATAACAGATATTTTAATTCCTTCAACTAATTTTGATTTAAATTAGATTTTTTAATTAACCCTTCATTGCATCGTGATGGAAATTTCCATCATAACGTTTTTTCAAGAAAAAAAAAAAGAATGGAAACAGTGTGGTAAAAATTGCTTGATGTCGGCAACATCTCACATTAGTAGTTCACTCACTGAATTGTATTGTTAAGTAAAAAAAGGGAATTCTCCACAAATACGTTGGTTTTGTTTTATTCCACTGCTATTTGGTAAAGTGTGCAAAAACTTAAGTACTTTTGGTGTTTTTTAAAGAAGGTCGAACGAAATTTTTTAAAATAAAAATCGAAAATGAGTGGAAAAAAGGTTAGTTCTAAATGTTTTAGTAAAATTTTTTACAATTTTTTTTAAATATCAATTATTATTTCAAAAAACTGTATGATGGAAATTTACATCATTATGCACTAGCTGTATTTATAATGTATTGCAAAAACTTATTTGTTATAAACTACAAAATAATGTTTTTTAGAAATATTTAAATGAAAAAGATATTGAAACGTTTCTGGCTCAGGTTGAAGACGGTTTGCTATCAAAAGATGGTCTTGATGTTGAAAATTCTGATGAAGAGCACCAAGACGCTGTTGAAATTGCAAAAGTGTTGCAAGAGGAAAACATCTAGGATAATGTAGAGGACGAAGTCGAAGAAGACGATGCTATAGATGATCAGGAATCCTCTCGAACAGCTGAAGCATTACCTTTATCTCAAGCTACTGGATTTGATAAAACCAAAAAAGAAAAAATTAGCATAACCTGTCCATTTGTTGTCCAAGAATACAGTAAACACATGGAAGGCGTAGACCTTATGGACAGCTTTCTGGGAAAAAACCACATTACATTAAGGTCAAAAAAGTGGTACTTGCGAATTTTTTTTCATTTATTTGATCTTGCAGTTATAAATTCTTGGGTAATTTAAAAAAAAAATGATGGGGAAAGAAATTTGCCTCAAAAGGATATACTAACTTTGAGTCAATTTAGAAATGAGTTGGCCTGTGTTTTACGCAATAAAGGGACGAATTCCAAGCGCGGGCGTCCAAGCAGTTCAACTGAGCAAGAACTGTGTTCAAAGAGAAAAAGAGGTTGTACAACTCCTGCACCCCCAAAAGATATTAGAAAATATGGTTTTGAACATTGGCCAAAAGTACGAGGATCACTCAGATGTAAATATCCAAATTGAAAAGGCTATTCGACAATATTTTGTAGCAAATGTGGAGTAAATTTATGCCTCAATAAGAACAATAATTGTTTTTCAATTATCATGTGGAATAAAAATAATATAAAAAGCTATATTTTATTTTGTGTCTTTTTTGTACTGAGCTAAACATGTAAATTTGCATGTTGATGGAAATTTCCTTCATATGAGTTTTTACTAATTTTCTGCTAATTACTTGAACTAAATATTTTTTTAATACTTTTTCCTTAATATAGAGCCTGAATTATAGCAGTATAATTTATTTCACGAAAAAATAAAAAATCATGCAATGAAGGGTTAAATATTCTATAGTTTTTATTCATAAAAACTAACTCTTTCCATAGCGTAATGTATTTAAAAGTTGACGCAATAATTGCGTTTTAAGGAATTCAAAGGGCATCGCTTAATTAGGCATTACTTTTCAGCACAAAAATTGTTTAAAATATGAGGCGATGCGTTTGAATTTTCCTATTCTCTCTATCACAAGAAGACGCATTCAAGTAGCTTAACTAGAGGCAATTGAATTTAATTGAAAATTGCTTACATTATTAGAAGCTGTAATATGCCTGTGGCGTCGTGGTTTAGTAGGTTGTAGACACTAGGAATGCCAAACGGGATCGATTTTTAAAAATCCCGGAAACAATTCGGGATCGAAAAATTCCGAAATATCCCGGGATTTCCCGAAATATTCCTCGATTTCGGGATTTTCTCTTAATAAAAAGAGCTACAAAAAAAAGTATTATTAAAATTTTTATTAATTTTTGATTTTTATCACAATACACATGTTATAAAATAGAAAAACATCTATGTCTCCATACATACATATGTACATATATGTATAGACACATTAGTGAAGAAACAAATACCTACCCTTTTAAGAACACTATTTAGTGTCCAAAATATATATATATTAATTATATTCATTGTTTTAAGTAATTTTTTAAAAAGATCAAAGACTAATATTTCTTGTTTTAATTTTGATGAAAACAAAAACATCTTTCGCTAAAAACATTTTTCGCAATCTACACTTGTGGGCAAAATCGTTTCAAGATAGCTATATGCAGAATATAACTATTCACCTCTAACACCTCGTGATTCTCTTTCTTGAGAAAGTTGATTGTCTAAACCATCAGCTGTATTAACAGATTTTATTGGGGCAACGTTTAACTTTTTAACAATGGAAGTCGGGTTCTTATCCAGTTCGATGTCGAGCGTAATTAATTTAATGTAATATTAAATAAAAAACAATGCCGTAGACTCGATTTTTTTCTTACTTTATAAAGTTTATATGTATGAATTTACAATCCCGAAAATTCCCGGGACAAGTTTTAAAAAATCACGGGATTCGGGATGTGGGAATCCGGAAAATCCCGGGATTTTGTGATTCGGGTTTTCCCGATTGGCATCCCTAGTAGACACGTAGCTTATCAGACGCAAGGCCACGGCATATATGAAACAACACAACAAAATATGAAAAAAATAATAAAACTGAGAGTAAATGAAAGTGCCATGAATCATAATCCTAACAAAAGGGTTGTAATGACCAATGATATACAGTGGTGGTCATATAATTAAAACATTATTTTGATTTCTCATTTGTTCTATTTTTTTTATCATCTCTTAATTTTTTAGCGGGACTTTTGAAATGATAAGTTTGATCTCTTTTGCAATTGATTACTTCTTTATTTTCCTATTCTATTCTATTTCCAAAATAAAACGAATAATTTACTATGTACGAATGTTTTAATTATATAACCACCACTGTATGTATGTTCTGAAGTTTTTCAAAATATTTAGGCACGGTTTCTTTCCTTGAGGCATGAACACAATATAATTTTCAGCAGAGGATTTTAAGATCTCAAAAAAAGGAAATCAATAACAGTGTCTGTGCATAGTACATACATACATAAATAATTGATCATTACAACCCTTCAGTCAGTATTAAGATTTAGCTTCTCACACCACTTATGTTGTGTGTGTTAATTTTATACATGAGTGGTGGGACCTACAGTTTAAAGTCGAACCTGAACGAGAGATTTTTGAAAAAATTTTCATGGCAATTTTTGTTTATTTTCAGAGTTTTTGTCAGAAATTTGCTGAGAGGTTTCGATTTAATCAAGATGTCTGACCTAGGGATTGAACCGTGGCCTCAAATCTAATATGCCAACACTCTACCTACCAGACTACAGCGACTTCTGAGCATAGTATACGGTATAATATTGTTGTATACTCATATATTTTTTATGCTTATCTGGCTACTATCTACATAGTGTGAGAATAGTGAGAATAGTGCAAATCATTATAAAGTTGACTTCTCTCAAGCGGCTTACCCTTTTTCAATAGTTTCATGCTAATTTCCAGTTTGGTTTTAGGGATGTAATTAGCTCCGGGGCATATGATTTCTAGGGATGCTATGTGTGTTTAAACGAGCTTTGATTTTAATCAAGTTGCCACGGAGTTCTATGCTGTTCTATTATATACAATCCTAAAGAATACAACTACAGATCTGAAAAATATTAAAAATTTGAAGACTTTCTTTATTTCAGATACTACAGAACTTTTCACATATTTTCTTATCAAGTCTGATAATTATGTATGTGAAGTGTGATGAAAATTTCCAATTGCATTACTCGGTTTGTTAATTAAAAATAAGATTATGGAATATTCCAAAATTTAATTAATTATACGAAGGATGTTATTATATTCCTTATGTTTCTAAGCAATTGAGATAGGGTTAGGTTGACAATTAGCGTTGACTTATTAGAGATATTAATGGAATTATTCAAAAATTATTAATTAATTGCGAAAGTTAAAGTATTAATATTCAACTAACAAAATTAAGAACTCTGCGTCACTTTGAAGATTAATAGTCCTCACTTGAGATACATTTTTGTGGAGTTTTTTTCTTACGACAAAATTAGTTGCAAGGAATTGATGTCAATTGTTTTTCTGAATTTTGTTTAATTAAAGAAAATAATGCATGTAATGATTAATTCTATTATAAACTTATAATACCAAAAAATATGTTCACTTTCTTCCTGTAAAAAAAAAGAAAAAAAATCGTAGTCTCTAGGATAGTTTATTTTATTCCCTCCAATCGAAATTTATAACATTTTTTGTAACTAAAAATTATGAAACTTTTAATTCTTTTTCTTTTTAATGAATGAATAGAATGAAAAAACAAAACAAAATAATGCACTAAAAACTTACTTATTATATATACACACAAACAAATGATTTTATATAACTCTATTCCCTCTTTCTCTCTCTCTCTATATATATTTCACTTTCTGTCTTATAAGAATATATACAAAACTAATGGAACTTAGTTAGAATCTCTTTTCATACAGACTCACACAGTTTTCTGTTTTAAAACACTTTGAAGAATATCAACAAACTGCCTTTTATTTAAGGCATTCAGTATATGAAAATGAAATTGAAATTTTAAAATATTTATGAAACATTGTATTGAATTATTAAATAATATTAAAAAAAAATAATATTAAAAATAAAAACAAAATAAAGTAAATAAAACAAAAACTAAATAATATTATTAAAATACTACTTAAGTACCTTTAGCCAATTGGCATTAAAAATATATTTTTCTTCTTCTTGATTTTTAATTTTACTAGAATTTTCTTCAAAACTTGACATTTTTTTTAATTTAAATTAAATAAAACAAAAAAAAAAGATTTAAAAAATATACTAAAAAAATTAAAAATTAAATAATAATATTATGTTATTAAAAATAATATTTAAAATTAAAAAAAAGTAACTCACGTTATATCTAACGAAACTCTATCTTAAACACCAATTAATTTAAATTTTAAGCTAAACAATGAATGAAAAAATTAAAAAAAAAAATTGAAAAAAAGAACGGAGTATATTAGTCAAGAAATTTAAGAAAAATGAAAATCTATGAAAAAATAAATGAAAGAAATAAAAATTTTGTAAATTTCGTTAAGAGAAACAACTAAAACCCTTAAAAATTCTATTATTAATAAATTTAAAACAAATAAATTGTAATTATTTAATCAGATAAACAAACTTTTGACAAAAAAAAACACTCTTAGACACTTTTAAACAAAATGATAACAAACAGAACTTAAAACCTCTTTTTAAATTTATTTTTTATTTGTTTGATTTTCACTTGTAATTTTAAGCCGTAACGAATCAAGTCTCAACATTATACAACGATTTTCAATTGAAATTGCTTGTGATTCCCTACACTCCATGTATCTATCGATCTAAATACTCGGAAGTATTTTATTTTAAAATTTAATTTTAATTTAAAATTGAAATTAAAATAAAAAAAAAACATTTCAATTGAAAATTGTTTTGATGTTAAATTAATTAATTAAAAGAAAAAGAGGAAATTAGTATTAAAATTAAATTAAAACAAAATTTCGAACTATTTATCTCTTAATAAATTAAAGAAAAATTTAAATAAAAAACAAAAATATATACATACATACTATATATATATATGTACCATATATATGTATTAAAAAAAAGTAAATAAAAAATACAGGTAGTTTCAATGCTTTTGTATGCTTAAGTTTACCATTAGAAGTCCACCATTGAATTGCAATTGAAAACGAGACCTAAACTATTCCATCGTCTTGTTTTGCTCTCACCAATGGGAGACGCAAATCAAGTAAATTTATAGGAAATCTTTGTCGTTAACGTATTTCTTCAATTTCCCCTTAGTAACATTCATTTGGACCCCATCTGTACAAAAGCCAGTTCTTCCTTAGTTTATTTCTTAATTCTGTAAAGTTGTTTCATAGCGCCCTAACAAAATTAACGAAAAAAAGTAATAAAATTGGGAGAACTAAAATAAAAAAAGAAAGAGAAAACGACGACGAGCAAAGCCACCATTTACAGCGTCAATCCATAATGAACATAATAAAGTTATACCTCTCTCCTTCTACAAAGAGACGGATAGCCACAGAGTTGATGCTCTAGCTCCTCCTTATCCAATGCCCCGCAAAAGCCTCAGCAATCAGTCAGTTCTTCCATCGTCGACAGAGGGTCAAAGACTCCTAGCTACGTAAGATTATTATTTATGCTCCCAGCGTTTTACTTTTTTCCCAAGCCCGCAGTGATAGCTGATCGGAAGATAAGGCTCGACAGTCATATCGTTAATTGAACGGAAACACAATCCAGCAAGGACATCAACCTTTTCGTTTCTAGGAATATCACTGTGACCCGGAACCAGCAACTTACGTATTAGGAAAATGATGTGGGCTAAGATAGACAAAATCTCTGCCTAAACGATTAAGCTCCAGTTCGTAATCTTAACAAACGGCTCCTGCATCATTGATCCATCTGTATATATGACTTACATATTAGGCAGATCGTTTGCCCCTTCGTTTCCGTCTACTGCCTGGTAATTAGCTACCCAAATAATACTCACCATACCGCACCTGCATAAATCACTACTCGCCGTATTATAGTTGCACAGACCCAGGTTTTGTGTCTCCGGATACAACTGACCTTATTGCATTCGAACCAAATTCGTTTAGAGCCGTCTGTGTAGCATCTAGTCCTCATGAGAAGGTCATATTGCACCTGCTCCTCGATTAGAACACGAACAGATAGGATCATTTCAAAAGTATTTGGTATCTGTCCGCTTATTCCCAAACAGTACATGCTTTGAACACTTTGTTGTTAATTGGCCATTAACAATACATTTAACGAAATTCGTTAAATTCCTTTAACACATTCCATGCGCTTCTGCTGGTTACACCAATTAATGGCAGGGCTTCTGTGATCTGGTGCTTCTAATGCAGACAAAGTCCTCGTCTATGCTGACTTTCGGTAATCCTCGCTTCAAATGTCCCTCCCACCGGAGTATACTCTTCTATCCGAACGATAGTGCACAACGCCCATGTCGTTGAGAAGCTCACACAGCTTACTGTTAGATCGGATGTGGTAATCATTGCCAAATTGCTTTGGACCGAAGATCTTACGAAGAACGTTTTGCTCGAATACTCTTAAAGCTGTTGCGAATTGTAGAGGATTAGTTTCGTCGTACAAGAGATGTCTTTGCTACTCAATCGTCTAGTAGCATCTGTTCGCAAGTGGTGTTTGAGAGTAATTTGAGATCCAGTACGCTGTATATCTCCTTACATCTTGCTTTGCCCTAGTGTGTTGTTTTGTTAGACGTGAGGCCACGATTCAAACACCAGGTCGGGCATCTCTAACAAAACCAAAATAAGAAAAAATATTTCTTCGACAACTTCCTATCAGCAGATTTCTTGCAAAAACTCTGAGAGTAAATAAAATTGCCATGAGAAGTTTCTCAAAAATCTGTTTTCGGAGTCGACATTAAACTGTAGGTTCCGGCACTTGTGAAGCTACGTCACAATCCTGAATGAAGGCTAATTAGATATGTATGAATGTGTGTAATGCCATTGCAATGTACTCCCACCTTGCGCAGACCACTTGATAAAGATCAATTTTTTCGGAGCGGATCATTCCCACCTTAACGGAGCTGCAAGAGTTGCTCAACGTCATTTTGCATAACCTTATCAGTTTGCAGGGGCCGATCTCAGACATTGTGACAAAAACACGACTCCTTATAGAGCTACCAAAGGCAAAAAGATGGTGTGCGTCGACTTGTTTCTCGTGGGTCTTCTCTATGATGTCTTTTCTATGGGTGGTGGGGCCATGCATTTAAAAATCGGTAACAACACACTACCCGCTTGTAATATTTGTATCTCCTGAAAACATTAGTTCTTCTAATAGGCTAAGAACCCTTATGATTTTGTCATAACAGTCAACGATATCGGTTTTCTTAATTAAAACGAAAAAACAATTTAAATTAAACGTATTCTTGATAATAATACGCGCGTGATGTTTTATATGAAAATTTATGCTGGCAATTCTGTTAGATAAGTCGTCTGTTAAATTCAGAACTTCTGTTAAACCAATAGCATTTAATGTTCTAACGGACTTGTTGATTATCGCTGCAAACATGATTGGTTTGAATCAAACTAGTTGGAGGTAAGTAATGTTACGTTTGAGATTACTTCAACAGGCTTTTGATGAGTTTTTGGTATGTTTTTACAATGAAAAAGTAGAAATAAAGACAAACGAATTGCACAATAATCAAGAATAGGAGGCGCTTTATATCTCTTCCGTTTGTTTAAAAATTTTCTAGAGTTCTAGTAATTCCTTTAATTTGTAAAAAGTAATTTGAAACTTTTGTCTTAACAAAAAGAACAGTTCAGTTTAGTTTTTTTTTTAAATAAACAACAAACGGTAGTAAAAATAAACGAAATGTGATCGTTTTGTTTGTATTTCGGGGAGACAATATAAAAGCAAACAAAAGAAAGAAAAACATTTTCAAAATTGCATTTTTTTCCTTTTTGTGTTGCAAGGTGTTAAGATCGTTTCCTTTTTGGCCTGCCAAATAGGAAACTCAGTACCAGTACCCAATACCTTTTAGTCATTTTTATTTTTGGGACTTTAAAGTAAAATGATCAGGATATGCTTAATCGACTGCTACACTTAGAGGTTGGTCTTCTAATCAGTGGATGTCCAAAACCTTTTAACAGCTGCTAACAAAATGTGCACTTGCAACAGGTAAGGAAAGGAGAAAGAAAAGATGACGTTAGTGAGGATTTTCTTAACTTTAAACTGAATTTGGTTTTGTTTGTTTTACCACTTTTCCGATAAAAACGTGTTCAATTTCAATTTAAATTCTTTCTATCATTTCCACTTTATTTCTGTTTTAATCTTTGGCGCCAATTTTTTTTCTTTAATTTTCTTTTAAATTTCACTAATTGGTTGGTATTTTCCAAACAAAGTGGTTCCTTTTTCCCTTTTTTCCATTTTTCTTTTCTTTTGATAAACATTTCTACAAACAAAAGTATTCAAAGGGAAAAAAAGAAGGGAAACTATTGATAAAAATGTTAAATTACCCTTCAACTATGCAACGCCCTTAATGCAACAATATTTTATTTCATCCATTGATTCATCATTAATTAGTTAAAAACGAAGGAGTTTTTTGTTTTTTTCTTATTGTAATAATTTCGTTCATTCATTCATACGAAATTGTTTCTTATTTTTTTTAATAAATAATTAAAAAAAAAGATAATTTTTCCAGTTTGCGGTAGGTAGGTAAGCATTCTAACTCTAGAGTGTGTGAAGTATTCACATGCTGTGTACACTCTCCGTATGACACAATAAAGTTTTTTACTTTATGGTCCCATATGTTCTTGAAAAAAACGTTTAGAAAATATGGCTTAATGCACTTTAGAACTAATCGATAATGCTCATAGAATTTATAATTTACAATTCGTGTAAAATTTAATTCGTATTTAAAATTAAATTGAAGATTAAAAAATAAATTCTTTATAAAAATTCTTATGCTTTTACAAAATGAATTTGTTCCCATTACCCAACATAATGGTGAACTGATACTCGTAAATTATGACTTAAATACATGAATTCATTAAAAATATTTTTTAAGTGTTAGGTAGGTCTTTTCGATGGAGTCATGAGCGGCCACACTTAGGCCGCACACAGGGCCCATTGTGATACCACAGTTCCTCATTTCCCCTATTCCAGGAACCATTCGGAGCTTCCGATGAAGCGACTCAGGCTGTCAACATCCATGCACAATAGGTGAAAAATAGTCTCATCTTCCTCTTCATCTCCACAGCATCTGCAAAAATCATTTGCAAGGTGTCCAAGACCAATACGCCCCGCATGCGCTCCTATAATGCAATGCCCCGTAATTACCCCAATAACAGTGCTGAGCCTACTTCTTTGGAGCTTAAGCAGAGTCGCCGTGCGCCTCCTATCCAGCATCGGCCAGATCTTTTGCACCGCTCTGCCCTTATCCGAAGTTGCCCACATTCTGTTGACGAGATCTACGGTTGCATTGTCAATTCTAAGTTTGCAGGTCCCCAAAGAGATCCCCAACGTAGAGATTTACGGTTGCATTGTCAATTATAAGTTTGCAGGTCCCCAAAGAGATCCCCAACGTAGAGATTTCATCTGAGAGTTCGATGGTCGTGCCCCTTCTGGCCAGTTCATCCGCTCTGCAGTTGCCAGGAATATCATTATGTCCCGGTACCCATGTGATACAAACATCATATCGGTTCGCCACCTCATTGAGATATCTGCGACAGTTGTACACCGTCTTGGAGTTTATTACGCTGGAATCCCATCCCTTGATAGCCGCTTGGCTATTGGAAAGTATGATGATTTTCCGTCCGTGAACATTTTTGTCCACAATAATTTTCACCGCAGCCTGAATTGCTGACACCTCCGCCTGCAATGAACTGGTAGTCTTATAGACTTGAAAATTCCGATTGATTCCGAATAGATACCAATTCCAATGGCTCCTTCCAGTTTGGAGCCATCGGTGTAAACTTGTGCGGAATCCCTTGGAAGGTTCACTGAACCACTCCTCCAGTCCTGCCTTTTCGGGATGTCCGAAAGTTCATTGAGAAGTCATATCGCGGTGTCATGTAATCATTGCTTCCGACAATATCAATTTCTCCCAGTATCTTTGTACGGCTAATGCCCGATGCATGCCATTGTCCAGAAGCCCAGAGACGCCTGCTAACCTTTACCGCCTCGCTCCTACAGTAGAGGTCAAGCGGCAGAAAGGATAAGATTATCTCCAGAGTAGTGCGCAGAGCACCACTGATAATTATACAAGCAGATCCTTGTAACTTGCGTACAAGGCTCAAGTTCTTTAAGTGTTAGAAATATTAAAATTAAATTTCAAATTTTTCTTGATTCAAAAACACAGCATTTTTTTACACTGTTTTTGTGTATAAAATTAACACACGGTTAAAATATTATTTAAGTAACTTATATCTTCTAAGGAAGAGGTTAAGAGTAAGTAATATGACGATACATTAGGTGACTGTAACACAATACAACTTAAAGCACGAGACCCTATTGGGCATCTCATGATTTTCAATGGAATCGGGAACATGCTCAACAGACGAGCGGCAACTTACGGTGTACCGGTATGAAATAAGCATTTATTTTTGTTGAAAGTCAAACAGTAATTCTTAATGAGAAAATAAAAAAACATTTTATTCAATTTGTAGATTCCAATTGTGGATTCCACAACAAAACTGTTCGTCTTTTAAAGCAAAGCAATTATTTACCCAATTTTCCACATTTTCGTAGGAATCCAAGTGCTGCTCAGGAAATGCGTTTCCCATCAATGAAAACAAAGTAGAAAGGAGTCAAGTATGCTCAATATGGCGGATGAGGTAGCAGCTACCAGCCTAATATTTTGATTGTATCCTGAACCGGTTGTGCTTTATGTGTAGGTGCACTGTAGTGCTGCAAAATTACATTGCCGTGACTTGTGATACATTCTGTTATTGTCAGTAGTGATACCAGATTTTAGGAGCTCATTGTACACCACATCTTTATGGTCCTACCAGCATTGTTTTCCTGCCGAATCGATCTGGTTTTGCATCCGAAGTTGATAATTGTCCCGGATTAACCCTTGATTTTCTCCGTTTAGGATTTTGAAAATAAATCTATTTTTCATCGCCAACAACAATTCGATGCAACTCTAATTTTCTATGGTGTTGTTGAAGTGGAAGTCGACGTAGTCTAGAAGGTACTGTGTCGGCTTATTAGACGTAAGGCCACGGTTTAAATCCCAGGTCATTCATTTCGATTATAACGAAAAATTAAAAAATATTTCATCGGCGACTTCCTCTCAGCAGATTTCTGCCACAAACTCTGAGAGCAAATAAAATTGCCATCAAAAGTTTCTCAAAAGAATCTGTCGTTCGGAGTCAACTTTAAACTGTAGGTCTCGCCACTCATGTATAAAATTAGCACACACAACATAAGTGGCGTGAGAAGCTAGGTCGTAATCCTGACTTAAGGGTTGTAATGACCAGTTATGTATGTACGTGTACCGACTTCTGGATCTTTCCCATAGCTTTTAAACGTTCAGCAATTAGCACATCTTCCACGTTCTTCATTTTTAACATCAAAATTGTTATCGCTGAACCATTGAAACCATATTCTGCATGTTGGTTCTGATGGAGCATGATCGCCCTATGCCCCGACAAGCTTTCAAAGCGACTTTGCAGCACTTTTCTTCAAATGAAAACAAAAAATTAATGTTTTTCCTAAACCATCTTTTTCTGCAACAAAATTCGCATGATGAATTTGCTTGCTGATTAGATGTACTCTCATTCTCAACAAATATTCCCAGTGGAGACATTTGTATTTTGGTGCCTACTTTCTACCGGTACACCTTTAGTACTTAAAGGCAAGAATTTCAACAAGGAAAGAGTCTAATAGGATGGAAATAAAATGACTACACGAAGGAAATTCTAGTCAAAAAGGGACTTATTGGAATAAGAATGAAAATACCATGGGATACTGAATCTATACTGAAGGCTCTTGGCAGCCACACATTTAGGTCCAGGGTATTACTGAAGGGTCACCATGCCCGCTAAAAGTGGGCCACTAAGAATTAAATTACTTGGATACACCATAGGTGTTAAAACACAAGTCACGAAGGAAATGAGATGGCGGACTTTCATGGCACTGGTTCCACTCCATATTTCGATTTTAACAGTAGACTTCTGAATGGAGATATGAAGAAATGGTTAAAATTCTTCGTGAAGGAATATTGGAATGGTATCGACCATTTCAAAACTTTGTTCTGAGTCTGTACAGAAAAATCTTAAGAACAATTTATACTGCACTTACCGGCGGATTCTGCAATGAGAAATTATTACCTATTATTTAGAACTGCGGCATAGATGATACAGGTTGCTACACGTATACATGATGAGTGAACAATACTTGCTAGCATTAGTGGTTCGGTTCCTTAACGTAGTCAGTTTGTGATTGGCAACTTCTGTGAGATATTCTGAAAGTAAAAAATAATTATTGTTCTCGGTTAAAATTTTCATTAAAAAATGTTTCTTAAATTAAAAATTACAAAAAAATTTAATTTTTCGATCGGGTCTAAACGAGGAATAAATTTAGTTTTCGTTTTTAATTGCATTATTGTCAGAATTTTTTTCTATACGTGAAGCAGATGCAATTCCATAAATTCGTATACCATAACCACATATAGACTTTAGAAATGAATTGTACAATAAGACTTTACAGTTAAATGTCAAACCAGGGATTAGCAATATACTTCAAAGAGTTTCAACTTTATTTGTGCTAATTTTATATGAAAATTTCCACTTGTATCAAAATAAAAATTCAAAAAGCAATTAATTGTTGTAATTGATAAAGAATTAATGAATTGTTTACGTTTTAGCGTGAGTTGCCCCAGGCGGCAACACCAAAATGCTGTCCCGTAAGAGGCCTATCGAATGTGTTCACAGCAGAAGACGTCTATTAAAGGTGCTGTGTGGTGGTAAATTAATCGAACGGAAAAGTACGATTCCTTGTTTAATATGTTCGTTACGTGAACTTGTTGTTCTTCTTAAGCTGAAAAATATTCGTGTAAGTACCCAGACGATTCGTAGAGGCTTTCATGCGTGCTGAGAAAAGTAGAAGTAGTAGTGGAAACTTGAGTATGAATGCGTAATGTAATACACTATCCTGTGGAACACCGGCTGAGACGCGATTACAAAATCGTCTCCTTTAAATACAAACTTGCGGGCAACAGCGTAGCTTTCCAATAACTTTTCCGTATTAATAGGAAAATTTTGTATCAAATTTGGTATGTCCTTTGTATTCTGTCGATTGCTTGGGAAACGTTGATAAAATGAGCGGAGAAGTATTTCTTTTCGCGGTAGTTTAGTAGGAAGTGTGTTGGCTTATTAGACGCGAGACCGTGGTTCAACCTCTGGCTTAAACATCTCGAACAAAACGAAATATGAAACAAATATTTATCCACGAAAAAAACTGGCAGTAAATAACATCGAAATGAAAAGTTTCTCAATAATTTGTATTTCAGCGTCGAAGTTAAACTGTAAGTCCCGTCACTCATAGATAAAATTAACACACACAGCATGGGTGGTGTTAGAACCTAGGTTTGTAATCCTGAATAATGGGTTATAATGTCCAATTAAGTAAGTATTTCTTTTCTTTGAATGCCTTTTAAAAGACAGTGTTTACTCCCCACACCAAATTGATGATGCGGACTTCACCAGCTCAAACTTTAAATTGGAATATAAATAGAAATTGTTGGTAATAAAGTTAGTGGTCTGTATGACTCCACTTTAGTATGATCTTTGCCAAGTTTAGGTACTATAATTTTTGAGCGTATTACTCACGTTGAAATTAAAAATCTGAACTCTTACGGCTATTATAGGAAACTCTAGTAGCATCTTGCATTCGTTTTTATCATTTCCAGCAGATATATGTAGTTTGGAGACAACATAGAAATTACTTTACACTTTTTTCAAGCCCAACTGCCTGGGATGTTTCGTAAAAACATTAAAAAAAATATATATATAATGTTACATACGTTTAAACTAATATTAAAGATAAAATTAATACTTTATAAATAAACCTCCCAAATAAATACAATAAATTGTGGGTTCCCACCAGAGACTCTAGTCCTTTACACTACACCGAGCGCAGTGTTGCAAAACTGAAATTTTGAAATGGTACTGAATTATAACTGAAACAGTAATTTTTTGCATCAAATAGTACTTTTGTGAAAGATACATACATACATACACAATTGATATTTATAACCCTTCAATCAGGATTACGACCAAGCTTCTCACACCATTTATGTTGTGTGTGTTAATTTTATACATGAGTGGCGGGGCCTACAGTTAAAGCCGATTCCGAACGACAGATTTTTAAGAAACTTTTCATGGCAGTTTCATTTACTCTCAGAGTTTTTGCCAGAAGGAAGTCGCCGGAAAAATATTTTTTCATATGGAGATGTCTGCCACTGGGTTTAAATCGTGGGCTCATTTCTGGTGAGCCAGCACATACCTACTAGACTATTTATATTTAATATTGTACATACAGGACAAAAACAACTGATTCGGAACGTAACAAAACATAAAGCCTCGTTTAGTCACACACAATTGATATTTATAACCCTTCAATCAGGATTACGACCAAGCTTCTCACACCATTTATGTCGTGTGTGTTAATTTTATACATGAGTGGCGGGGCCTCCAGTTAAAGCCAATTCCGAACGGCAGGTTTTTAAGAATCTTTTCATGGCAGTTTCATTATCTCTCAGAGTGTTTGCCAGAAGGAAGTCGCAGGAAAAATATTTTTTCATATGGAGATGTCAGCCATTGGGTTTGAATCGTGGGCTCATTTCTGGTGAGCCAGCACATACCTACTAGACTATTTATTTATATTTAATATTGTACATTTAATATTGTATATTTAATATTGTACATACGTAATTAATTGTAACATATGTACGTTCATTTGAAGAGCAATGATAATGCTTACCGAAATTATATTACGGCTCGAAAAGCGTTTTCATTGCTTTTCGTATTCTAAAAACGAATGGACGTTTGGCTAACCGGGGCTAAAGCCTAATTATGCTTTAGCATTGCGTTGAACACGTTGCTAATGCATTAATAGCTGAAAAGCGCAAGACATAAAATATGTAATAATAAAAAAGTACTGAACGTGTAGCGGGGGTACAGCGGTATTTTTTAAATGAAAAAGTACAAAAGTACTGAAATTTTTCAACACTGACCGAGCATAAAGTTTATGATACTCAGCTCGTAAATAATTAAATATAATTCGTAATTATGTTGTAATTAATAAATAAATAAATTAAATAAAAAAAATGATTAATGTAGAATATTTATGTCAATAAAAATGAAATGATAATTTCAGAATTATGGATAAAAAATTTGATTATTTTTGGTAATTTTTTGCTGGAATTCTATTTCAATTTTAATTTTTTTTTTGTATGTATATGATAGCTGTGTTAATTAATTTCCAAATACAGTTTCTTTAAACTTTTAAATATCGTCTTATAATGGTTATAATTTAAATTATTCTTGGCACAAGCAAGAGTTTATAATGATGAATGGTACACAATAGATCCGGAAATCAGTATCAGAGTAAATAATAATTTTTATTAAATTAAATAGAATTACGACTGCTACAACTGTCAAATAAACATGAATAATTGAGGAACTAAAATTTACCGTGTCACAAATTCACTGAATAATTAACCTTTAAAAATTAGATTTATAAACGATCACAAAACAATATAATACTCGTACAATGCAGTATAATACACCTTAAAATAAGATTAATGACAGAAATGGATAATTGCTAATGGCTAATGAAATTTATGACAGACATTGGGATTTTGTAATTGCAATTGTGCCATAATTTGTTACGAATGCCAAATAAATCAATCGAATCAATTTCTAAATTTATATAACACGGTAAACAAAATATCAATATTCGATTACTTTTTCTCTTGCACCCCCTTTTTTTCTTTGTCGCATTCAATAATCTGTAATTAAAATAATGAAATAAAATATCAAAATTTATTAATTTCTGACAATTTTGTTGAGTTACAATTAAAACAGAAAAAAAACAGAAATAGAAATAGAAAAGAAATATTCATATTCACATAGTTTAGAGACAAACAATTAACAATAAATAACACGAATTACAATAAATCACTCCATTACTCGGGTAGGTATTTTACAAACAAATAACAAACAACAACAAAAAATCAAATCCACGAGTTAATACAGAGTGTGTGTGTGTACATAATGGAAGAATAACAATGAAATGAAAATCAATAAAAATTAATAAATTAACACAAAAACATAAAAAAAATCGAAAAAAATCGAAAAAACAAAAGACTTAAGAAATAAACACGATTAGAACAACAATACCAGCGTTTCGAAAGGCATTGAAAACACTCCATCTTGGCGTTTCATTCGATACGAATTGTGCATCGTTTCAAATGAGTGGGCGTGTCTTGTTTGATTTCCTCATTAAATTCAAATCTAATTAAATAAATCGATAATAAATTACACGATATTTAAATATCAATTACGGTATGCGAGAAAAATAAATCTTGATTTGAGATGACTTTTAACTCGCATACACCACGTCGTATCCGTCCGTCATTCGCCGTCTATTTTCTATTTCACTCGTACCCGTACTGCAAAAAAAAATACTTCACTTCACTTGTATATTTTTGTGGCTTGAGTCTGGTTACCTGTTCTTAATTTCATTTCATTCGTATTGAATTTATTTATTTATAAAATGTATACACAATTATTTATTTTATTAAATTTTTTATTTTATTTTATTTCAATTTTTGTTTTTTTTTCTATTTTTTATTTGCAACACCTAATGATTTATTGATTTTTTATTTAAAATAATTTGAACACATCTATACATACATACATATGTACATGAGCTCATATTACATTCATGAAAATCGATAGATGGATGGCTAAATAGATGGATAGATAGATAGATGGATTGTATACAGGCAGTCAGGTAAACAACAAATGGACAAACAGACATACGGACAACAAAAGTAGACTTTGGCAGTGTGTTATATGGCAGTGTATTTATAACATTTAACCAATTTTTATAAAAATAAATTTACAGCTTAATTGAAATGCTATTTTGATTTATTTGCCACATTTAACCATAAAGTTGACTGGGGCAAAATACTTACTTACGAAGTACACTCGTACACTCGCACACTCACTCGTACACTCGCACACTCTTGTACTCTTACACTCTATGCAAAACCATTGCAAAGCGAAAAGCGAAATCAAATGGCACAAGTGAAATTATTTGATATTTTTTTCTTTCTTTTTTTTTTGGTTAAACACTTAAAGGCGGATTTGTAGGAAAACGGGCAGTAAGTCAGTTAGAGACAGGCTGTATTGGTTGATTCATTAGATCATTTTAACCATGAATTTACGGTACGTTGTGGTTCCCATGTTAACAAATCTTTTAGTTTGGGATTAGATAGATTAAACGCAATGGATAAATAATAGCTTCAGCCCCTAAGCTAGCGATTGGGCTAGGGGCACAACTGTATTCAAATCGTTGAATACAAACGCTAGAACATAAGATTATTCAAATCATTTACAGTGAAACACGGAATGGAATACCAACAGTGTTCGTTTAGTCTTATTTTTATCTGGAAAATATTTAATTTTTATCTTATCTATAGTATTCTTCTATAAAAAATATTATTTTTAAATATATAGGCCTCCACTAAAAATTTCGCTTATCAGCTAATTTAAGAAGCTAAAGAAGTTATTGTAGTTATTCACCCTTGTTGTCGTCGTCGTCGTCGTCGTCGTTTTTGCGTCGATATCGTTTTCTATCGTCGTCGACATCACGTCGACACTGTTTTGGTATTCTGTAACAGTACTATGTCGACGTCGACTGTTTATCGAAAATTGTAATAACACAAAACACACATCTCTAATATTTAAGTCAGCCGATTCATTTTATGGTTTATTTAGAAAAAAAAGTTTTTATCATCAGGCCTGTCAAAATCAGCGATGTATTGATCCATGTCCAGGAATATGTGGCCGTTTTGCACTTTGCATTGTTGTAAACCACAGTCCGTTCCGTACTATACAGGAAATCCATTTGTTCAGTGCCAAAGAATGAGTAAGTCTGAGAGGATTACAATTGCTGCGAAAACTTAGCTATTAATACGAAGTTTAACCTCAAAAGGATGTTGTTGCTTCGAATCCTTGTCAGCCTTCACCGTATGGTCCAAATAGCATCTGTAAGGATATAGTAGAAATGCACTTGCTTACCAGAGTATACAGGACAACCACCTAATTGCCGCCCTGAATGCGTTAAAAACTCCGAATGCCCCGGCAACAAACTTGTATTAATCAGAAATGTAAGGATCCCTTTTCAGAACTTTGTGGCCAAAGTGCAGTTTGTCGTGTTAATAGCCACACTCCAATGTGTTATTGTGAGTCTGGCTATACTGGTAATCCATTTGTGCTATGCTCTCCCATACAACAAAATCCACCTGAAGTTGTCGACCCTTGCAATCCATCGCCTTGTGGACCCTATGCTCAATGCCGCCAACAAAATGGCGTTGCATCTTGTCAATGTTTACCTGATTAATTTGGCAATCCTTATGAAGGTTGTCGACCGGAATGTTTGATTCCGACTTCCCGTCGAATAGGACATGTGTTAATGAGAAATGTAAAAACCCATGTCCTGGTACCTGTGGGCAGAATGCAGAATGTTTTGTTAGAAATCATTTGGCGACGTGTAACTGTATCAAGGCGAACCATATCGTTATTGTGCTAAGGAAGAAAAACGTAAGACAATAAAAATTCACCACAAGAGTTAATTTTTTAATGCTTGTCGTTACCAAAAATGACGTCGACAAAATCAGAGTCGACACAACACAATATCGACTCAGTATTGACTTACAGAATACCAAATGTGTGTCGACAGTCATCGATAACTGTCAATAACGACAAACAGAATACCAATTTTAAATCGTCGACGCAAGTCGACGTCGTCTTGCGTCGGCGACGACAACCAGAATAAGGGTGATTATTTTTAAAGTCCAAACGTTTTGTTAATTTCAAAATTTAATTTTTGAGTTAGTAGACTTAGAGAAAATAAATTGATTGAATTAAGAACAACTAAATTCCTTACTACTTAACTTAATTGATCATTACAACCCTATGGTCCGCATTACAACTTAATTTCTTGCACCACCCATGTTGTGCGAGTTAATATAATATTTGAGTGGCGGGACATACAGTGAAACTTTTTGCCAGAAGACCGCTGAGAAAATAGTTCGATTTTGTTTGATATGTATGAGCTCTCTCCACAGCTTCTCGTCTAATAAACCAGCACACTATGCATTCTAAAGGAATGAACAGTTTAGCAATTTATTAAAATCTTAAAAGTTGAAGAGAATACAATTTAATAAGACCTTCTGGAATTGTAAGAATTGAATCTATGGCCCAATTTTTAAATGTGCTCTTCATTTTCGTCTTTTTATTACATCTGTCCAATAAATTCTCCTCAATCGGTTGAGATATCTAGTGTTTGAAATATTACGCCCTTGTGCATTTGAATGTAACACGAGATTCTTTAGGTTGGATTTAGAAATTTCTGCTTTTGTCAAGGGAATAGTAAATGCGTTGTTATTTCCCTTTTTAATTCCATATATTGGGGTATCATCTGGATGTGTCTTTCAACTGAGAGATGTGATTATCAAAGCATTACTAAAGATATATGCTCTTGTAAAGATCGTTATATTTTTTGTGAAAAGAGTTTATGTGTAGTTTCTACTATTTGTTGGTATCTTTAAACCAGGCCCTAATGTTCCTTTGATATATGTCGGCTTTAACACTGAATTTCCCTTCTTTCACTCTGATTTTCAGTGAGTTAGTAAGCATTATAATAGATTCTGTGTGTTTATTCAAAGTTTTTGATGTATTTTGTGTAGTAATTTTCCTTATTATACTATTATAGAAAGTCTAAGAGACCTTGTTCAAAAATCCTTAGCTACACTGGTTTTTTTATGTTGACAACACTTTAAGTGTGTTCAATAGTACTGGGCTTCCGGCGGTTTATTAAGATAGTTTTATAAAAGAAGATGTCATTCTAAGTATTGTCCCTCCAGAAACTACGATTTTCCTCACGTTTTTTTTAAAGCAAATTAATTGATTCCGTGCCAAAAAAATACCTCTCATATGAGACCAACAATGAATCGAACCAATAAACTCCTCTGAAGTTTAGCGATCACTGTATGTGTGAAGTGAGAACGATCGGTGCCTATCGAAACAACTCGTAATCTAGGCTACACGACGTGTGAGGTAAACTTTCTCAGTGTCAGCAATATACTGTCACGATGGGAAATTATGGCCTCGTGTCTGGTTGCATATTTAAACAGTTTTTCAGCCCAACCTCCTTTTAAACCAACTAATTGTTGTTTGTACAAGTCTGTCGTGATAGGCTAATTCGGTTTTAGTAGCTTATAATGATCCCATCAAATACAGTGCATTACCTTGGCGCAATAGATATGATTTTCTTTTAAAACGATCAAACAGCATTTCAACATATCTCGGCTTTAGTACATGTGTCAACCTATTTCCTTACTTTTGAAAGATATCTGCAACTTTTAAATGCTTTAAATATGCTGCTTGAGTCACGTCTAATGATTGTGAAGGCCCTTCTTGCCCTGAACCGAATTTTAATCAAGCAATGTTTCCACAATTTATGGTCTTAAAAATTTTGTTTAGCTATCCCAGATGTTCTTTGTCTTTGATATCAAAATGCGAAAACCATTCGATACACTATAACTGAGCGTGCATACCGTATAATTTCTTCACAAAGACGTGGCTCAACAAAACTTTCCACAAATGCTGTTCTTTCGGCAGCTTGAAAAATGAAAGTCGTATAAAAAATTATGATGTACACAGCTAAACCAAACAATGTTGAGTGTTATCGATAGCTTAAGAAATTATCTTTCAAATAACGCTCTAACAATTAAAGACAATTGTCGGCTTTTGTATTGTAAATATTTAGAAATCCATTCTAATTCCGCCTTGTATTGTTCCTCACGTTGGAATGACTCCTCCTCTCCTTACTAGGACTGTGAATTTGGACCTGCAAATGCAATCCAATTAAAAAGAAGAGGCTTTACCTTCATTAGGTTGTATTTACTTCATAATGTTTACAAAGTATCCTGTTATTGTTTTCACTGTAAGTTAAGTTTTCTATTTATTGTGTTGTGTTGCTCACCCACTGTATGGAAAGACAAGCCAAGACATGTTTTCAAGATGTTCAAAACTAATCAGAAATTCATGATTTATGTTCGAAATAAGCAAACAGTGTGCTTATCTTACCAATTTTGGTTCTTTTTTAACTCAAATCTTTAGATTTTGGATTTATTTGTTTATATTTAAAACCTTAGTAACAGTAAATTAATAACTTGTGTTCCTCTTGTATTTGTTCTTGAAACCCCATACATCGAGCATGATTCTATAAATCGTTTGGAATACATATTTACATGGTGTTATTCCATTCCAATAACAACAATTTATATTAACAATGAAACAAAAAAAAAAACAGAAACCAAAGTATGTCCAAACTACGTATGAATGAATGGGTGAGCGAGTGAATGAATGAATAAATGATTTAAACAAATGGGAGTCAAAGGTTTTGCCTTAAGTTGGTTTTAGTTTTCTATGAATTCCGACAGACAGACAGACAGGTATGTAATTCTAATGTTATATTCTCAAATTCAAATGCAATTTTGATTTGATTTTATTCGTATTGTATTAGGGATTTGTGTTAACAAGACTGAAAACAACTTGAAAAATTACAAACAAAACATGTAACAGGCTGGCGAGCTGGCTGGCTAGCTGGATAGGTAGACAGGCAACAGGCACCGACCAACATGTAGTATTACAAGCGATAATATTACTCGGACAACAATGTGTCTCTTAAACAAATTGTTAAACGTTACACAAAAAAATAAAAAAACCTCAAGAAACTGATAAACTTGATATGCAAACAACTGATTTAATTGATTTGATTGGTTTCATTCGGATTGGTTTGATTCGGTTCAGCTGTAGCTGGGCTTGTAATTATAAATCAAAAGACAACAACGAGTATTCGTGTAGACATATAGACAAACAACTTAAATGTTTACATTAAGATAGAAATCTCGAGACGGTAACAATCATTTGTGACATGAAAACCCCTAAAGGCACAACGTTTTTACAGAACGAATACGTTTTGCAAATAAAAACTTCTCACCTAAGTTCTTGCGGATTTTTCGAAAATAAATAAACGATACAAGGACTTGTCATTGGTGAATAATTGCCGCGAATGTGAATACTGAAATTGGTCTATCAGAGATTCGCCTTTACCAATGTATTTGGAAGATTTTCTTCATTCGTACAAATATGTATGTACATATGTATATCGTATGTAAGTTCTTTGAGAATTCAATAATCTAGGCACACAATATATGAAATAATCAGCCAATGTTAAGTCTACCATTAGCAATGCGATAGGATACATGAGTTTTTAGAAATTTATGAATTCATAGATAGAATATAAGAACATTTTTAAAACCGAAGTTAAAGATTATTTTCAAATATTCTGGAATCTTAGCTTAAATTGCTATCGAGATTACTATATTTGGGAGTTAACCCAATTAAGTGGTTACGCCAGAACTACTTCTAGTGTATATAGAACAGAAAATCATATTGGATAGCAAATAAGACTGAAACTTGAATACATAATCTAGAACTATTAAGGCGGCAATTAGCCTATATTGTTGTAAGAGAGCAATAGCATGGCTAAACTAAAATATATATTTGCTCTTCGGCTTTTTAACTTTATTCTTTGTTTGTGGGTTGGCTTTATAGAAAAGGAATTAGAAAGGAATACTTTACTATCCTTAACTAACTAACACCAGGTATGTTGGCGAAGCAAGTTGCTGCGAAGGTGGCAATGGGACTTGGTGCCGCAATAGCATGAAAGTATAGTCATGCTAAAATCTTGGATATACCATTGACTTCGCGATACATAAATCTGCTTTCGATCCTATTTTTACAAGAACAATACCGGATGGATCCTATTAAGACGACGATTTACACAAGCAACGTTAACGCTTTAAAAAATCAATCGACCTTAATGAGCAAATACACGAAAGAAAAGTTTTAAAGAATATTCATTCATACAAGAATATTAATGTTATAAATATAGGTTCTTTCAACAAGGTCTTCCAAACTTTGACAGTTGATAACGGTTATATTGTTACAACCGTAAGAATAGTTTATTCACTCTGTTTTGACAAATTTCCAAGGACGGATATTGCATTTAAAAACGTGTAAATAATACAATTATTTTATCAACATGGTTATTCTTTTCGGACAAAACACAGAAAAATCATTTTCAGCGATAAGACTCAATTTGGGATGAATGGGTACGAGAACAAATAAAATTGTGCGAATTCGAGGCGATTTTGGCGATCCTCAAAGCCAACATAATCCATGTCATCGTACAAATTCAGTCTGATTTATGCGTCAGAGTGATGGAAAATCTACTCAGCAGCCTACATATAATGGCATCAACAGGTCTGTCAAATGAATACAGAATTTAAATGATAGTACACCTACATACATACATTCATACATAATTGGTCATTACAACCCTTCAGTCAGGATTACGACCTAGTTTCCTAGTCGATAGTACACACACACACATTGTTGTAATTAAATTCAAATATAAATAAATGCGAAGATGCAAATGAAAGATTGAAGGCCAAGATATTTAATACTCGGTTCTTTTGATGCTTGAAGTATATGGCGGTTTCATGTTTGCTTATTCGAAAATATTACTGAGAATACTTGTTATTGAGAAGAGCGACCAAAGACTCCAAAAGCAATATGTTTTGCGAAACCTGTTTAGTTTCCCTAAATCGATTTATGGTTTAATTCCGCCCTTCAGATGACTAATAGAACGAGTTTTTTTTACGCCGAAGAGGGGTAAATGTACCTAACCGCACCATAGAGAAAGTCGTCACATCCTCCGTGTGTGGGGCCCTCACTAAATCCCTCCTTGTCTCCTGTGGACTCGTTCGTGCCTACTCCAGAACTACGGTGGTATTACTTCGGCTCTTACTTCCTTTTGGCTCTTTGGCCCCTCCATGTCTATAACTAAGCGTCTCCACTATTCCTTTCGTCTAAATCATCGTTTCGGTTCCGCTTGCCACGTGTGACAGTATCACCTATGCCGACATGCTTACTTGTCCTGCAGCCTCAAGATCTCTCTTTTTCCGTCTCAGAATGCGCTCTACATAATTCACCACCGAGGACCAATTTCCACTACTCGCAATAATGACCCCGACAATGTTAGCGGCTGTGATCATTCCAACAGTTGACGTCAGTACAGAGCGATAGCTCTGTCAGGGTACACACTCTAAAACAGTGTGCTCTTGCGTCATCAATTACCACCCCTTCCTCGTAAAGACAGTAAGGGGAGGCGGTCTTGCCCATTCTGTGCAGATATTTCCTAAAATATCCGTGATCCGATAGCATCTGTGTAACGTAGTAATTCACCTCACCAAATTTCCGACCAATCCATGGCCTTATGTCCGGAATAAGTCTCGCCGTCCATCTTCCTCGTTCCATCGTTGTTGCCATTTTGAAATGGTGTTTTCCCTGAAGTAACCGGTTATGTGATTTCCAGCCGATTTCGCCTTATAAATCTCCATCCGCTCCGCTGCCCGCTATCACCAGTACGGCTGGAGCGAACACTGTACGATTTGCCGATATGCAATGCAGCCGTTCTCTGTACCGATACAAATGAGTTTGTCCGCTTCTTAACAGCTAGTGTTTCGGCCTATAGAACGAGCCTTTAGAAATCGTTTGTCTGTCACAGAGAAGAGTGTTTGCTTTCAGATATTTTCATAAGGTGGTGAAAGACCACTATTCTTCTCATCAGGGAGGTCTCATTAGAAACCTTCCAACATGCAGAAATAAGGCTATGAGGGATTGATTAATAGGCGAGCAGGAGTCGAAATTCATGCTTCAAGTATATAAACCGTTGTTTCAGGTGTACCATATGGAGCAAACTACCACTTGTAAATGTGTCAACCATAAGCTGCGCGATAATGGTATATTGAATACGCGATCATTATTTAGTCTTACTCTCATAGAAAAAGAAAGAACTGTAGCAGGAAAACGATGCCCTATCAGAGCTTCTTTAGTATTGTGACACCCAAAATTCTCGAATGTTTGAGAAGCGAACCAATGTCTGAGCAACAATTGTACTGGCGGGTTGCTTGATCTCTATTTTCGATTAAATTGATGTCTTTTCGAAATAATACCCCCTCCAGTTTTAATTTTATTTATTTGGATCACAAATAGTCAAATGGTGGAATGAAATAAGACATTCCCCGGTGAAAAGTTATTAAAAATCATTGAATTGTTTTCTTTTCCTCACTCGTTAAATCATAATAATTCAAAATTTTAATTCCATTTCGCTTTAAATAAATAGAATTTTTTCTATAAATTATTCAGAATGAAATTTTTTGAGTGTTCAAAATAGAAGATTTATTAAAGCAATTAACGCTGACCACCTTTGCAACCTTTAAGAGACTGTGTAGGGTATTGAAAAATTAGCACAGTTTTAGAAGACAAAAACATTTTTATGGTATCGCAGATTGACAACAACAATTATCTGGCTAATCAAAATTGATTGATTTATGTCTGTGATAAATTCAAAATACAAACAGAAACAGAAAAAAAAGAATCAATTGAAATGCTAAAAAAACAAACGAACAGAAAAAAAATTGTATTTTGATGCAAATGTACACACTCGCTCGTACACTGTCAACTCAGTTTGAATATCAAACTGTGATTTTATTACATTTCCATTTCAATTTGAGCCAGTAAGTAGACCAATAACACGGGGTATCCCACACTCATTTCCAGCACACTTTTTCTATTCAAATGCCTGTCTGTCTGTCTTTCTCAATCTGTTTGATGGTTTGTTTCTACGTTCTACGTATGTATGTTCGTTTGTTTGTTGCGTCAAGTAGTAGCAATAGTAGCAGCAGTTGAATGGGTTACTTTTGTTTTCAGGTTTTTTTGTTGTATTTTTTTTTTCTTTGCATGTACAGTTACAAAATTACAAATATTTTGGAAATATTTCCGAATAGACTTATGGACTCCCCACTGTGTGGCAGATTATGAGAATGTGCTACTCGTACGTACATGCTGGCTATAGAAGAAGGTTATACGACCAACAAATATATCTTATGACACTTAAATGTATAAACAAATTACATAAACACTCACACTCACACACATAATGTCCGTAGTATTATACAAAAGTTAACAATAAAACAATCAAGGACACATTTTAACGTTTTAAGGTGAGATTTAGGACACATTAAATAGATCGTTAAAGTGTAGCTCTCTCTATCGTAAGGTATCTTAATGATATCAATTATTGCAGATCGGGCTCCCACTAAATTGTATTCAAGACAAATGATTCATTTGGGTTTATCAAGTTCTCGATTTCAAAAGTGAGGTTAAATAAAACTCACATAAACATGAGCGAAATTCAATGATATTTAACTGACCGCTGGATTGATTGCAGCCGTGTGAGTTACATAGTTTTCGATAATTTTTTTTGTACATTTCAGGAGGTATATCGGTGATAACGTAACGTGTTCTGTGTGCCGTGACACCGTCTTGTTTAAACCACAATTTCTAACCTTCCACTAGAGATAAAATTTGCTCAAGATTCGATTTAAAAACCACAACCCAATAACACCCCTAAACCATAATGCGTAACTTTTTCGGATACAATGATTTTTTCACGATCTTTTTTAAGTCCTTCGAACATCATGTTGGGACAATTTTGATTTATTCTGTGAAGAAATTTTTGTTTGCAAAATTTTCGTTGAAAGCCTGTTTTTATAGTTCCCAATTAACATATCCAATAAATATTCAGCCATCTTTAATTATTACGTGAATTGGGCTTAATATGGTTTGGTGGTGTAAATTCAAATATAAAATTCGCCATAAATCGTAGTAAGATACGCTAATTTACGCTGTAAATCGACAAATTCGAATTCTTTAACATAATCGATAATATCGACAGTGCGTACCATTGCGATAATGTATAAGCTTTACCGCTTCTAGTCTCTACAAATTTGTTTGTTGATGACCATTGTCACCCCACAATGCTTGAGAATTGGCAACATTTTCACATTTTGTAATAAGTTTAAACTATTATTCTACTAGAGTTAAAGGGAAACTTACCTTATCTTCCTATTCAATATACTAAGTATCCAGGAGTCGTCATTTATCGCCTCTTTGTTCTTGACTTTTGTTTGTCGAGGGAGGGCTTTGTTTCTAAAAATCTGGCTTAACTCGAAGTAGCAGATGTTTTAACCACCAAGTCTCTCAAGGTACTCCTTCATACGATCAGTTTAGTCTTATCCTCTTCGACTACTAGGCCCACTTTAATCGAGTCTTAGAAAAAAGTTCTAGTGTACAGAATACCATGATATCAATACCGCTTGCATATGTGATTGGCATCTTTATTAACTTCAGCATAATGCAGAATATTTTCTTTCTATTGAAAGTTTCTGAAAAATGTTTCTCAATTTGAACTTATAATCTTTCACAGGTAAATGTTACCTGTGTTATCTTATACGCTGGACATAGCATGCTGATATATTAGTTATCAGGACTGAGTTTTTCTAGTTCAGTGGTATTAACATGGAAGTGCATTTGATTAACATCTCATCACCTACGAATTTAAAAAGGTCTGCTGGCAAACGAACTTGTTCTGTCATTAAAAATCGAGTTTTCCTCTTTGCAGGAGAGACAGCTCGTACTTAAACCTTTTGTTTAATGTCAAATTTTCTAAAATCCTTACTAGTCCTTTTACTATTCTTGCATATATTGTGTACATACACTTACGACTTTTCATTACTTTCTTCTGGATGCGCAAAAACCATTACAACGGGCTGTATTGTTGAAAAAATGTAGTGTTTATATATTCCGTAGCCTTGCGACAGTCCTGATCTTATCAGAATTTCTAAGAGGAGGCTTCTGAAAGACTAACACAGATCTTGCAGCATTCTTCATAGATCATCCTTACTATTTTACTCAGAATTTTTTGAAACTAAAGCAGCTCTCTTGTGGTATTTGGAAGTAATATTATTTTAACATACGACGCCCGGTTTTTTCTGGCAGTAGCTCTAGTCTCTTCTTGCCGAATTCAGACGGGTGAGAAACTTAACTGTCATTAACTTTGGCACTTCGGCCTACATGCCGCATCGCACGCCTTAGCTATACCTTTCGTTCGGAACCATGGGGGATATCCATATCATCTTGCCATTACAGTGATGTAGAAATCTGGTTTTACGCACTAAAGGATATCAGTACCAATCGTTATCGTTCTTTTCAATGTTGGTGCAGCAGTATAAATAGCATTTCTTCCAGAAGCTCTTAAAATAAATCTTTGACTTGTCATTTATAATCTCCAATGGGATCTGGTTACCAATTGTAATTTAAATAATTCATTTAGTAAGTTCCCAGATCCTTGTCTCTCAGAGAGTTTTACATCAGCAATGAACATTAAAAAAAAGTCAGGCAGGTTGTGATACTTGTGGAGAATGTATAGAAATTCATTCAGTGAGAACTCCATCAACTCTATACCGTACACTTGTTCACAGGAGATGTTGTTTCTAGGCAACGACAGATGGACCTGCTACCATCTTACGACCTGTTATAGTGGATTTATGTGCCCACTTGACATCAAAAGGTATTCGGTTTAGGAGGTACTCTTCCTCCGAATTTACTTAAATAGCCTTCAATCTGCAAATATTTAAAATAAGTTGTTGAATTAATTCAATACCCCATATATAAAGTTCTAAACTTATCAAACAATCCTCGCATAGTCTAATGTCTGCATAAATGATTACTCGCAAGTATTTACTTTTATCTTTTGAATAATAAAGTTTCCATAAATATTTGAAAATTAACTGCAGCAGCAAGCAACAGCAGCAAGAACAACATCAACAACAACGTGTGAATAATTAACAACGTATCAGGCAAGTTGAAGCCAACTACTGCAACATCTCTGATGAACGTGAACGCGAATGAAAAGAATGAATTTGTGAAGAAGTTGTACGAACGATTACAACGAGAAGAGGAGCCCCGTCTATCTGGTATATTATTATGGTTATCGCTCTCAGTATGGGATCGGGCAAGTCGGGTAAATGTGGGGTAATATTTAAATGCGTGTGTATGAGTGAGCGACTGAACGTATACACATATCGTTTGAGTGAGTGAGCGAATGTTGCTGGCAATGCAACATCATCGTCAGCAGCAGTCAAAACATTTATCTGCTACATTAACAGCTAATTGTGGTAAATGAGAAATGTTATGAACTTTTTTCACATTTTCTTTCTTCCTTTTTTGCAATAAAAATCAACAAATTTAGAAGAGAAGAAAAAAATGAATTAAAAAAAGAATCGCGAAAACAAAAAATGATGAGGACAAACGAATAACGAAAACCCAAAAACAGAAAACAAGAAAAAAAGGTAAAACAGCTCAATGTTAGAATAATCCCACATGCAATTAATGAAAAAAATATTAAACAAGAGGAGAGAGCGAGAGAGACAGAGAGGTAGCGGTGCAAAAACAAAAGAAGATTAGAAGTATGAATTTAGATGGATGGACCCAAGAAGAAAAAAAAGCAAAGAAGCTGCAACAATTGCTACCACTCGTGCCACTGATGTTGATGCTACTAACACATTTTCTCATGTTTTTTTATTGTTTTTGTTTTTATTTTTGGCCGCTGCTTTGGCTGCGTGCAACTAATGTTAAAGACGAAGACACCGGCAATGATGATGATGATGATGATGATGACGTTGATAATGATGACGATAATGATATTTCAAGTTGGTTTAATTAACATTTTTGTTGGATGATTGTAGCCAACATACATACATTTGTGACCCAAAAAGTATTTTTTCATGTTCACATATGAAAATGAATTTTTTTTTTCATTTTCATCGGCTAAATACATTCTTATGTTTCTCGTTCTGTTCTGGTCTGTTGTATAAACGAGTAGCACAATTCATTGCGTTCACAGTACGAGGTGGATGTGGTGAGTTTTTCAAATTAAAATTTCTTAAAAATATTGTAAAATAATCAATTATTTCATGGGGCGTATAGGCTTTAAGTATTCCGACTCTTGAAATTTTTTTTTAAACATGGAAGTAGTTTTTACGATTAAAACCATGCGGAAGCGTTATCTATCATTTAAAAACTATAAATTACTGATGTATAGGTATAGAGGGATTTTGAACAACATCCTACAGAATGCCGATAAACATTGGCAATAATTAAGAATAAAATTGGAAAATATTTTAGCATTTAATAATGATACATAGGAGGATTGTACTCATTTTTATGGGAAATGAATAAAAAGAGAACCGTGGTTCATTAGAAAAATTAGAAAAACCTGAGCTTGGAATCGTTCTATTATTATGAAGATAGGAAATGTTTTGATTTATACTTCGATATGTAAAATTCTTTATACCGACAAATGGTAAATGTCGGTATATGCAATATATGCGATGAGATTAATTTGAACGTCTTTAGTAGTTTAATACAGACAGTTTTTCAAATTATATACAAATATGGAGTCACTAATTTTCCCGAAATTTACGGTTAATATTTCACATTTCTAGTGCGCAAAATTAATATTTATTTATTTATTATTTATTTATTAATTACAATACAATTACAAATTATATTTTAATTATATACGAGCTGATTAACTTTGACCATATACTCGGTGTAGTGTCACAGACCAGAGTCTCTGGTGGGAATCGAACCCACGACCCTCATGCTAATAGTCTAGCGCACTATCCACTAGACTACCAGGGCACCCACAAAGTTAATATAAATAACACTAAGTGTTTACGAGAGTACGAGGAAAGAATACTAAATTATCTGTGAATAGTCACGATACTTATGCCCACAAATCATTGAAACAGTGAGAGTGGCACCTTCGATTATGAGTGGTCATTTATAATTGCATATGTTATCGTAAATGTAATAATTAATATCTGTCTACTAAATGGAAGTAATTATGTAATGTGTAAATACACTCAGTATCCCAAATATAAAGATGGAAATCCAGATAACTACGATGCTTTACAATTCTGCATCAAATGAACGCTTAGATCTATATTCCACTGTTGCAAGCAACTGAAAGAATTTTCATTATTTTCAATAAACATTTTTAATATCGTTGTTTATATGTTTATATGTATACCCATATGGAATAATTGTATAGTACAGAGCGAAAACACAAGTTTTATCAATAATAGATTTAATTTTCATTAAAATAAATATGTTGCGGTAAGTATATAACTAATAAATGGAAGTTAAAAATATATTTATATTTATTTATAAATTATAACACAATTATAAATTATGTTCAATTATTACGAGCTAAGTAATTTAAACCTTTTGCTCGGTGTAATGTAATAGACCAGAACTTCTGGTGGAAATTGAACCCACGACCCTCACATTAATAGTTTAACGCGCTACCCTTTATATATTTTACACTTCGAATGAACTGTAAAATGAATCTTTAAGTGATAAATGACACGTGGTATACAATTAACAATAGAAAAATGCGCTAAAAAAGATATGTATGGTATCATGAATATGAACTTTGACTAAGAAAAATTGCGATCAGATCAAGAGATTCATGATAAAAATATTTTAAAATCCATTATATGGATCTAAAAAAGGTCTGGAGGACGATGTATAGCATCAGAATGTAATAGACAATCGATAAAACTCCTTGCTGTAACAAATAACTTTAATTGTAAGCAAATGTAATCAAATGTAGATTCATTGTTAAAAAGCAAAACAGCTAAGCTTACAATACAATATAAAAAAGCAAGATTAATTCTAACAGTTTTCAACTGCATTGGAGAGCCAAGGATTAAAAGTAGCAAATTAGATATGCCAGAAATTTTAAAGGTGTTTCCTGACGACGAAAATTGCGTTCGGCGGATAACTACATGGAATTGCTACACAATGTTTTAATTTTGCATATTTTTTTTAGCAAGGTAATGCATTTGGTAATTTATTCATGGTGAAAACGCAAACCTAACTGATTGCTTTTGGTATTGGCACATATCATGCATATTTTTTATGCTAAAAAATGTACACTAAAAACTAAATATGAACAAATCACCCGTTATATGGCTAAGAACTAAGACTAAATTTAAAAATCTTAACTATTAATACACTTCGTAACATGGGCTAGTTATTGTTTGTTTTGTAGTCGACGTAGTCTAGTAGATAGTGTGTTGGTTTATTAGACGTTAGGCTGTGGTTCCAACTTTACGACAATCATCTACAACAAAACGAAATTTGAGCGACCTCCTCTTAGTAGATTTCTGTAAAAAATTCTGAGGATAAGTAAAATTGTCATGAAAAGTTTCTCAAAAATTTTTCGTACAGAGTCGCCTTTAAATTGTAGATCCCGCCACTTATGGATAAAATTAACACACACAACATGGATGGGTGTAAGAAGCTATCTCTTAATAAGGAGTTAAGACTTGTAAGTAAGTAGGTACTAAATTTTTCTAAATGTCAGGCAATATATAATATAATATATTCACTTTGGGTGATTAAAGGCCCTTAAAATTCTTGGTTTATGAATTTGTTTATTAAATATTAATTTATCTCTGTCACAGTAAATTGAAATTATATTTATTTTGTTTACGATGAAGTGTAAATCTTATTAAAGCTCTGTAATTTACTATATATTACTGCACTTTTTCAATTGTAGCTGCAAACGCGTTTGACGCTTTGACGTATAGAAAACATAGTTCTTAACTAAATTCTACCAAAAATAATTTCATAATTCATACTCGTACATAAATACAAGCCCTTTATTGTTATTGAAATTATGAAGACAAACTCCAACATAATTAATCAAAATTACTTATAAAAAGGTCGACCTTTAAATACAATCTTCAAGTTCAACTCATAATTATTGCTGCAAAGAATCCCCACGTTCTTTGTATTTCTTTTTTTTTTTTTTGATTAATAACAATAAGTTTTCTTTTTATTTTTGCTTTTGTTCAAATCAATAATTTCAAACGCATTAATATTAAATGATATTCTTTGAATCCAACACATCCAATTATAAACTATTCATTAAATTTCATTTGAATACATCTCACATACATACATACAAACGTATATATTAATGGCCCATTTACACCTGGCTTGGTTATTTGCATTGATAGTCATACCAATAGATTCGAATAAGCGTATGTTCTGAGCGTATGTTTCTGATATGATTGATGATGCTGCCGGTTGCTGATAGTAGTCCCAAGAATTCTACACACCGTTGAGTCAATGTAAGAAGTTTTTAATGGTAAATACAAGACAAAAATTAAATTTTTATGACTCAATTTATGCTTTCAATAAAGCATTAACTGTGTAAGAGAGAGAGAGAGAGAGAGAGCTACAGAGGGAGAGAGAGAAGATATTCATAAAAAAAATCCATTAAAAGTCTATAAAAATTTCAAAGGAATTTTTAATGTCATACCCCTACATACTGTATAGAAAAGCAATCACCATCCACCATTAAGCAGACCACGAGATAGCCTGTTTAGAGTGTAAAGCCAGAAGCCAATTAAACTGGAGTTTTATGTTCTATGTTCTGTGAAAGTTATTGAGAATTTAGTTTCAACGAGTAGTCCAGTTTTATTAGGCATTTATCTCAAATGAGTTTTCTTTCTTTTTTTTTTCTTTTAATCCAATCCGCCGGAGTTATTTAATATGGTTTCTACAGTTTCATGACGGTGAATATCTGCAACACGATCTGCTATTGTAAACTGAAATTAATTTTCAATTTTATAGCCCGATTTAGGATTTATGATAAGCCATTAGCACACTGAATGGAAAACCTATGATTGTGTTGACTTTCACACTTACCATCGCTTTTCAGTTATCGGTAAAAGGGACATCTCTACCTAACGGCTTGGCTTTGTACAAACGTATTACACTCCAAAAGTGTGTCATTATTTATGACGAAACAGGGTTTCCATTGATTTTATTAGCCTTACAACTGTGTTTATATCGTCATTAAATTGATAATCTCGACAATCATCGGCATCGGTATGAGTTCCTCAGAATTAACATAAAAAACAAGCCTGAAAGTTCAGTAAATTCAATCCAATAAATAACTCGGTTGCATGGAAACCTAACGGATGCAAGAGATACATACGAATATTCCCATTTAGGGATTTATATTTGATAGGTGTTCATCGATTGCATAATTAAGCAATGTGATCTTTATGATAAGGAACTAGTGGCCGCGAGAGCTGATCGATTAAGGTTGTAATTGTAAGATTCGTTTAAATAAAATTTTTTACTCTGTCTTAATTCGGCATAATGATTAATACATATCACTTCAGCCTGAAACACTCTCCTGTAGTGTGAAGCTCTTCAGAGAAGGCGTCTTCCTCAGCGGATCAAATTCTTGAGTGTAGAACAGTACGTGTAGAATTCTATTGAATGCCAGGAAATGACCGTATGAGAGAATCAGTTTTCTTGGCTTGGACTTCTAGATCTGCTATTAAGGACATATTGGGTAAAGCGCTCCTGCATATATTAACTGATTATTCTTCATTTTATCAAGGAATTTCGCATTGCAATTTCTATTGAGGGCAGACGACAAGATGATATGGACGATTAGGTACAATAACAACTAAGCAGATACAGGGAACCACAGCAGGACGAAGTAACCATCGAGAACCTGCAGCAATAAGTGGTAGAAACTGCTTTACGAGCTCTCTTAGCTAGGCTCCCATTCGAGCTTGGCTTAGAGTATGAAACTTTGACGCTGGAGCAAAGTGTAATGCCATTTTTTCTTGGAAATATAAAATGTTCTATTGACGCTGCAACAACCGCACAAAACACAATGTCCAGGATAGTGACTGGGAACAGAAATCAAACGCTGCAATTGCTGTGTCGTTAACATAACACTTGACATTATTGTCTGAGAAGTCAAACTAAATAAGAAGATTGTTGACCGCAAGATTCCCAAGGAGTGGAGATTGATTTCCATCCTGCAGTGTGCCACTACTGATCGCTATCTGACACTGGGTACCACCAAAGAAGTACAAAACAAAGAAAATACCGATAGTGAGCCTCGATTAGGTGATTAGAACATGTCAACAATCAATAAAAATGTCGGAGATATGGGTAAAACAAAAAGAAGAGTGAACCTATGTAGCCGCTAGAGATTATCGTGGTGTCTGTTTATACCACGACAGATGTTTCCTGGGTTTTCATCATAAGATATGTATCATTGAAGTATGCCTTAAAAATACATCGTCTTAATGTAAGAGTTCACAAGAGCGAAGACAAACTAACAAGTTCCACAAACTGTCATAAACATAAAAACACTTACTGTCTTTTTCGATTACCAAAGATGTAGATGTCCGCATGGAATTTTTCCTTGAAGTTATTTTTGCAAAGCATAGGAAGAAATATACATACGTGGAAAGATGTGAATTTGTAACACGCATGCTTACTTAAGGTCTAAGTTTTTTTTTTGCCAAAATCAACCCCTGAACTCCTGGAGGAGAACCACTAGATCACAGAAAGATTTGAAGATTACATTATTTTAAGTTGCATACTTTAAGTGGCGCAAAATATTTACGTTAATGACATACATACATAATTAGTCGTTACAATCCTTCTCACACCACTAATGTTGTGTGTTAATTTTATGAGTGGCGGGACCTACAGCTTAAAGTCGACTCCGTACGACAGATTTTTGAGGTTTTTTTTCATTGCAATTTTATTTACTCTCAGGATTTTTGCCAGAAATCTGCTGAGAGGAAGTCGCCGTAGAAATATTTTTCATAATTCGTTTTAATGTCTGACCTGGGATTTGAACTGTGGCCTCACATCTAATAAGACAACACACTATACTAGACTACAGCGACTAATCACCTGATTTAATTAATTCGAAAGTACTCTAAGGCATGTTAGCGTTGAATTTATTTGATGTGATATTGTGGAACCTATCAAAAGTAGGGTGTCTAGTATAACAACATAAATTTTAGAAATAGTTGGTTGCCGATGTCAAATGTAATTGCAATTAAACGAATATTAAATTCAAGTATTTTATAAAATTTTATATTTTGTTTCTGTTTAATTTGTCAATATTAGACAGACAGTCTAAAACAGCAGCAACTATATGGATATAAATACATATGCTCATCGTTAAGATTCAGTAATATTGACGATCATAATTACAATCTGATGCTGAAAATACCAACCAGTCACAGTGGCATGGAGGCAGGCATAGCATGCAGCGCATGTGCTAAATCACTTGCACTTCATCAAAATTTGTTAACCGACACATTCTGTTTGTCTTAAAAGCTGTAATAAAAATAATTTGTATGATGAGCAGTGGTTAGTTGACTATAAAAACAGAAATTATACGCGGATAAAAATAACTTTAAAAATAAACAAAAAAATAAATAAAAAAAAGAATTTTCAAATTAATTTTAAAAAAATTATTGACATAACACAATAACAAAACATTAAAAATGCATTTACATTCAACATCTTATGTACATATGTATGTGTGTATCATATGTTTGTATATAGAGAGATTGTTAAATTCAAGCAATTAAATATTTATGGAAATCTTACAAGAAATTATTTAAATAATTTTTAATTAAAAAAAAAAGAAGAAAAAAAATTTGGGTTAATGTTGCAGGTTACAATGTCTCTCGCCATAGTAGGGAATTAAAAATTTCAATTTTCTTCTTCGAATATAAAACGAATGTTCATGTTCACTGTCAGCCAAAATAACTTTCTTCTTCAAAATCCAATCCGAAACCCATAAAAAATATTTCGAATCGTTAATAAAACTGGAATAAAGAACCAGAAATAGAAATAGAAATGGTAATAGAAATAGAAAAATAAAAGAAAAAGAAAAAAAAAAAGAAAACAAAAAATAAAATAACGAAGATGCAAGCAATTAGTGAAAAGAATTTATAACGTATGAATGAATACGTTATTGATTACACTTGGAAAAATTAATGAATCGATTTAGAAGAGTATCAAATGGAATACGGTTACTAATCGATAGCCATGTCTCATTACCATACATACATACATAATTGGCCATTACAACCCTTCAATCAGGATTACGATCTAGCTTCTCACACCACTTGTGTTCTGTGCGTTAATTTTATACATGAGTGGCGGGACCTACAGTTTAAAGTCGACTGCGAACGACAGATTTTTGAGAAATATTTCATGGCAATTTTATTTTACACTCAGAGTTTTTGCCAGAAATCAGCTGAGAGGAAGTCGCCGAAGAAAAGTTTTTTCATATTTTCGTTTTGATGTCTGACCTGGGGTTTGACTCGGGCCTTACGTCTAATAAGCCAACACACTACCTACTAGACTACGGCGACTTCATTACCATACAAAATCGATATTGTTTTAGAAAATTTTTAACTTAAAAATTATTTTTTTATATACAATTTAATTTAGAAAAAATGTTTAAGATCTATATACATACCTTTGCCTAGGATTAACTTCGTGGTGGAGTTGTAATATTAAAAAAGAAGAAAACCCAACACGTAGTCCTATTCATAGCGATATTTTAAAATTCTTCTGGAGAAACAAACTAACTTTCTGTATCCGAATAACGAAACTTAAAAACTTGAAAAAAAAGCGAACACCAAGTGTAATAAGAAATTTGAATTGCAATTCTGGACTTGACTATCTAACTAATGAATCCCTAGATGATGGTAACGGCCTTTGATTTAATATTTATAAGAGCAGCTAAAGTAAAGTAAGGATATCAATTCTTTTCTGAAAATTTTATGATTTTCATACCCAATTACATATAAGCTGCTGCAGTAGTCTGTTTCAGCCCTGAACATATTATTTCAAAACCAGGTTAGGTTAGGTCGAAGTGCTTTGATTACCAAAGCTCACGTGAGCACGCATAGCGGCCCGTTGTGACGCTACAGGTAGGAAAGAAGTTGATCAGGGAAAGTGCTACACGTTAAAAGCACGACTACCCTACGCTGGAAAACCAGCCTGAAAGCTCAACGAACCTAAATTCTTGACATCAATAAATGATCACTCCGTTAAGCTGACAAGGAATGGAGAACCAAATAACCCATATCTGCACCTCGCAAGAGATGGGCATTGACAAAGAAGTGGATAACAGTTTCCTCTTTTTCAGCAGATCTAAGCCCACGGCAGAAGTTATTAGATGGGAGCTGCAGTCTTTCTGCTTATCTTTCCATGATGCAATGCCTTGTGCCATACTTACATACACTGTGATGGAGATAATATTACGATCAAGTCCGAGTAGCTGGTTGGTTCGCCTTCTATTCATCGAGGCCCATGTGAGTCTGGCAGTGGAGTAAGATTCTTCATTGACACATGATAGATTGGCGTCCCGCCCAATGTCCAATTTAACCGAGTTAAGTGGCATAAAGACACCAAGTATCAAAAATCTTTTGGATTTAGTCTATAGTTTGGCATGTTTATGTTGTAAACACTGTAACTACATTACTTGTATAGCATAGAAACGAGTTGCTATACACCTTAGATGGTAAAGATGGGGCAACTTGTGTATTACTGGAGATGGAGCTAACAACTGCTCTTTTAAATACTGTTGATATTCGGATGGATAAAAGAAGTTGTATACTCACGATCTTCAAAAAAACGCAGAAAAAAATTATAGATTTTAGTACAACTAGAGGTTACCCATAAAGGGGTTTTTTCATCATTAATATGGAGTCTGATTTTTGACAAACTCTTAAAAAATTGTCTAAGGCTGCCATCGATTACCAGATCTAACAGCAGAAGTATCATATAAACAAGTCTTGAGCATGATTAACTTCCTCATGAGGCGTTCTCACAGAAAACTGAGGCTAAATATCTAGAACTAGTACTGCATTGTAAACTGACGTGAAGTGCTAATATAAAGAACATTTCAAAGAGAGACACGCATGCTATGATAATATGTAAAAGGCTTTCAAGAAAATGTTAGGATTTTAATCAAGAATGATGCATTGGATGTATACCTGGATGTCCAAACCAATTATGATCTATGGGGCCATTGTGTATGCAATGAATGAAAACGAATATGAAAGTAGCTCTGGGAGAGTTTGATGAGACACAAACCGCGGTATCATTAGAAGATCTATTTCTAATAAGTTCGTGTAGTGAGAGACGGATCTAACACTAGATTCATCAGTGAGCATTGTGACCTAAAATATCGACAATAAATAAAATTTCCATTGAGAAGTTGCTCAAGAAACTGTCTTTCGAAGTCACCTTTGAACTGTAGGTCCCGCAACTCATGTATAAAATTAACACACACAACATAAGTGGTGTGATAAACTAGGTCGTAATCCTGACTGAAGGGTTGTAATGACCAATTATGTATGTATGTGTGTATGTCATAGTTCCGCATTTTAGAAAATTCGTTGCATATATTGTTAGCAGCGGATAACGAAAATATTTAATCGTTTAGTGATGACATTTAAGTCAATTGTTGATGACGTATATGATTTGATAACGTATTTGAATTATTTTTTAATGGAACTAACTTAAATACAAAGTTCATTTAAGTAAACCAAATACATTTGAAGCCTGAGGAAGACGAAATTCATTACTTTGTAAAGTTGATTCGACGACATGTGCCACTCTTACTACTTGTCATCCATAAATTATATAACATTTGGCACCTACGTTGATAAATTTATTTAAAATCTGTATTTAAATTGCATTCGGAAGGTAAATGCGTACTTATGATAATTCACGTGCTAATTTATTTTGATGAGAAATGATTTGAATATATTTTTTTGGTATCACAGCTTTATTTCAAATCATATTAAAAATGCTTTCAAAATATACAAAGACAAGATCCGAAGCCAGAAGATGTAACCCAATGGAAACACAACAACAAAATTAATCCATAAATGAATTCGTTTCAGATAAAATGTTTAAAACGATTTCATTTTATATTCGTGGGTTGAAAAAAGTTTTTAATTTTTCGTTTTTTCGTTTACATTTCGATAACGTTAGTGAAGATATCGTTCGTTCAAATCCAACCAAAACGAAACAAAGAAATTTTAAAATTTTATTCTTTTTTATTGTTTTATTTAAAATTATTTAAAACGTTTAATTATGCTACCGGTTTAAATACATAGTTAGTTTTAAATTCACTTCAAATTTTCTTAATGATATAATTTTTTCAACACAAGCATTACTTAAGAAAAAGATTTAAATGAAGTTCAAGACCAATAATCGTTAAAAAGCTAAAGAACTTTCCGATACAAAAATAAAAAACTATCATTTATTGATTCGATAAGGATAATAAAACCCTCTTATGTTTTAATTTCAATTTGAATTGCATTGTGGCATAAGGATTAATACCAATTTGTTATGGGTGGTGGTTATAAAAACGAGCCTAAGATCGAGCATTAAAATCAAACAATAAAATAAATTGTGATAAAAAAAAAATATTATATTACGATGGCATATGATAACTGCACTGTGGTTTATTTTCCATTACACTTTTGGATAGAACACAACAGCACACTAGAGTTATAAGGCAGATGCTTGAGGTGGTACTCATGGTACTCCCCATACTGTTCTCTTTTGTGAGCCACCAGAAATATCAAAACATCGGCCATAAGTAAGCCGTCAGTCAAAATTTTGTAGAGTTTGAGCCTTTATTTGAGCTGAAATCGGAAATTTATACTCCTAAATCGAAGTCACCTTATAACAAATTAGGAACGACACAAGTTGCAATATCAACTATTTAAGTTTCTTTAAACACGAATGAAATCACAGATGCTGTTGCCTACCTTAACGTTATACAAGCATCTGGAATTGGTAAATTAAGCCATAAAAGTATTTTATAGCCACCACGTACAGTGGTTAGAATAATTTTATTTATATTTTGCACTATCAGGATATGTGAAAATTAGCCATAGGACACGATCGTAATAATTTGCAAGTTACCCAAATATTGCTTCTCTTTAGAAGACAAAAAGAGGACTTTTAGTCTTCTGGTTTAGTGTCATTGAGCAGGCACACAGAATTGTTTTAATTAAAATTGGATTAAAAGTTCACTTTCCTTTAAATTGGTAAAGGTGTTTAAAAATTGCATAACTAATCGCTCGCTTATCGTTAAGGAATTTTATAATTTCAGCCTTCCCACAGGGAAGTAATACAAACTCACATTATAAAGCTCGAACTGTGGTTAAAGATATGGAGGATAGAAATAAATGTGTACAAAGCATTCATGTAACTTTTACTTATGTCCTCCTATTCGTTATAATAATCAAGATATGTATGACCCAATATTCGGATGTGAAATATTTTCGTATTTACCAGCTTCTGCTTTACTAATTAATATGCAAGGAAATTTGGCACTTTCATTTAAGATGTAGTGTAAATTCGTCATTGTCTAGTGGGTAGTGTGTTGGTTTATTAGACGTGGGACCTCGGTTCAAAACCCGGATCAGACATCTCCAACAAAACGAAATTTGAATATTCCTTCGGCGACTTTCTCTCAGCAGATTTCTGCCATAAACTCTGAGAGTAAATAGAATTACAATGAAAAGTTCTCTAAAACCTATCGTTCGGAATCGACTTTAAACTGTAGGTCCCGCCACTCATGTATAAAATTAACGCACACAACATGAGTGGTGTGAAAAGATAGTCCGTAATCCTGACTGAAGGGTTGTAATTTATTCAATTTCTGTAGCGGCTGCAAGACGTTGGAAAATGTATCTTAAGATTCGGAGCTGTATAATGGTGCAAAGGGCACGATTGAAGAAAAAATATGAATTTTTGTTTGTAGATGGGTTTGTGAAGGTTTTCATACCATTTATAATACTCCTGTCTTTAAATTTTTAATTTTAATTATACTTTTTTTGACCGATGGGGTGGGTTGTATTGGCTTTGAGGATATTAGTAGTTTGTAGCTAATTTGCACACATCTGCGATTTAAGAAAACCCCACTAGAAAAAAATTTAATGGGGCCAAATCGTACAATATCGGTGGCCAGTTCACATTACCGCCACGCTCGGTTGGAATATCGCACGTGGCATTAGTTGTGTGCCATGTCGCGCCGTTCTTTTCAAACCACAATATAGTGTTGTCCAGATCATCCAATTCAGGAAAAAAAAAATTGGTAATCATCGACCTATAGTGCTCGCCGTTGACAGTGACAATCTAATCAATGTCGTTTCCAATGGAATATGAGCCGATGAAGCAGCCAGCCCGAAGTACACACCAAATAGTGGATTTTTCGGTATGTCCAATGCATCAATCGCTCTTGGATCTCAAGTGGATTGCTATCGTCTAAAATACGACAATTTCTTTTACAATTTTAATCATTTCATGTTGAGTTTCTTACGGTGTACAATAAAGATTGTGCACATTAAGTATTCATCGAATATATTTATTGTAATACTTTGAAATTATTGACAGCAACATAGTAATTAACTCAGTTAAAGAATACATTACGGCATTAAAGTTTCAGCATAAATTCAAATGTTAAATTAACTGGGAAACCAGTCAACCAAACAACCAACGAACCAATTAGACGTAAAGTGAAGAGAGGCGTCGAATTGTGTTTTCCATTGAACGACAATAATAAACCGAATATTTTTCTTTTTTCTGTTTTCTATGGAACTAGGATCATTGCGGTATAAATAATTTGAATACACAACAGTTGGTTGGTTAAACAGAGAATCTAATATTTAATCATTGTTGCAGTAAGTATGGCATCAAGAATGCCATACATTAGCTATAGATGCACTAGTCCTCTGCCGAACTCTTCTGATTGTTTGTCACTGTAAATAATTTATTACTTTCGAGGTCTAATAATAATAATGCCATCCGATGCTTTCATGCGAGTGAGTGGTTATAGACTGGAATCCTAATTTTTATTGGACTTAAGTAGACATAAAATATTTAAGCCTATTAAAATGAGCGAGCAAATACTTTGAAATTTGATTCGTCTTCGATTTTAGACAACTTTAAACTGGTTAGTTAGTCAGTCAGTTAGTTAGTTAGTCATTTGCTATTTGGTAAGATGAGTTGAGTATTTTTTTTCATTTTGTTTTTGGTTTTTGTCATAAAATATACTCATTTAGTTTTAATGGTATTACGATTTTATTATTATTCATTTTATTTTTTTTATTGTATTTCATTCATTTGCTACTCTATTCATTATTAATTTTGGTAATTGATCATCAAATTTGCTTTAATAATACATTCGTACAATGAAATCTCTAATGCCTCTATCTAACCATAAAAGTATCGTATTAATTTCGTTTTTATGCAAATTAGAAATAAATTTAGATTTTAACATGAATAATGATCGTAAAGAAGATTTTCTAAAGCGACTAATAAAAATTTATTTCAAAATTTGTTTAAATTTTCGTTGGGTTTTTTATTTTCTTGAAATATCAAATAAAATAAAAAATTTTAAAACATGTATTAAGTTACAGTGTCTAACTATGTATGTGGTCGTATTTATTAAGAACAAATTTTCGATTCGTTGAAAATATCCGATAAGCGCTGAATAAATAGTAGGAAATGTGTTATGAAATGTCGGTAATTAAAAAAAACAACAAATGATATGCGAAAAATGGTACTAATTGTGTAACAGAAGAAGAAACTTAAAGAGCATAAACATACTGAAAAGGTGCAACATATTAAGCGATTTCTGAAGTGATGTTTATAAAGATGTGTATGGTTTTCAATAAGCACAGCGCAAAAGTTAAAAATATCAATAAAACCATACATAACATAATTGGTCATTAAACCCCTTCAGCCAGGATTAAGACCTAGTTCCTCACACCACTTATGTTGTGTGTACTAATTTTATACATGAGTGGCGGGACCTACAGGTGACAGTCGATTCCGAACGACAAATTGTTGAGAAACTTTTCATGGCAATTTTATTTATTCTCAGAACTTTTGTCAGAAATCTGTTGAGAGGAAGTCGCCGATGAAATATTCAAATTTCGTTCTGTTGGAGATATCTGACCTGGGGTTGAACCGTGGCCTCACGTCTAATAAGCCAACCTACAGTACCTAATAAACAATAAGCACATTACCAGCTGAAAATGTCAATAAAACCATTTGACTTTAATGTTGCCAATATTGCAGACGAAATATATGGAACCTTGTAATCCCTACCTTCTAGAGTTAGCTGCTAAACATAATTCACAAATCAAAACGATTATGAACTGCAGTTTGTTATATCTTCTATCGAGCTTTTTGATAAAAAATTTGCAAATAATTTTAATGTTCTCATACCCTCAGTTAAAAATTTACCTACAACAACTACAATTTTTTTCCTGGATCTATGCACTAGTATGGTAGTACATTTTAATTGGTTTTATGCGGATCTCGACATTTTTCTTTATTTATTTACTTTATTAGCTTTTCTAACCCGCTAGCTGCTTATCATATTGTATCGTCGACTGTGAACGAGAGATTTAAGAAGCTTTTCATGCCAAATTTATTTATGGTGCTATTTTAAGACGACTTCGGGAGAATAAAATATTTCTTTTTTTCAATACGTCAGAACTGAAATTCGTGCAGTCCGACTTTAGCTACAGCAGTGTATTAAATTGAATATGTATTTGAGTATTTGTAATTAACCTCAAGACATAATTTCATGAAATATTAACACTGATTTCTTATAGTGAACATCAGTAAAAAGGTACTAATCAAAGTTGTAGGCTGTGAACAAAGTCATTCGTTAGAACTAGATCAGCATTGCAGCTTTAATAAAGATCCGCGGCACTTAAATTAATGCATTTAGGAAAAGCTTTCCAAACCCGTGCACCTCTACAGTTTGGGAAGTTTTTAAATAGCAACACAATAGTATATCGTAAAGTATCTTACGTATATAGTTTCGAATGCATCTATTTGCGTACTTAATAGCCGACTCTAAATTTTTTTAATAAATTGATGACGTGTTCGTACTAAATATAAGTACTCTGAGAATGTCCAGTGTATTCAATTGTTGAATGATCCATAAAACTTGTGCCACTCCCATCCAGACTAGCACTAATGCAGTCGATTTTCCTACAATAACACTTAGCCATAATAGCTATTGATTGATATTGCAACCAACTGTCAGGCAGATATCATATGCTGACGCTGTTCTAACAAAAAAAAATCTTTACCGACAAATTTATCAGCAATTTACAATTTTAGTTGCCTTGAAGCTACAATGGAAAAAATTATACAATCAATGAATAACTTTATGACTGATATGGCCAGTTTAATGCAGGATGTAGTACGTATTGCTGTAAGCAATAATAATAATCTACTTCTAGAGTAAAAATTGAATTCAACTTATTCTTTAAAGTATTTCGAGTGTTCTTTTCACGAGATCCAGCTATTTTTCATTCGAAGAGAAAATCCAAAATAAGACTGATTTTGTATTCCAATAATTCAACAAAAAATAAAAAAACGGTAAAAGATAACGGAGCATAGATAACATACAGAAAAAATTCACACAAAGGGAATGATGCAATAATTAACGCGTCGCTAGTAAATATAGTAACAGTAGTAGAAGAAAAAATAATAAAATGGTGTTTGGTGCCATATATACGCCGTTGAACGCAGTAAGCAAATATATTTTGTCGCGTATATGGCGCCAAGGAATCGGTAAGGGTTAAAAATGAAATCGAGTACTTCCCAGCAAAAAAAAAAAAAGATATGTTAGTATCTAAGGCTTGCTTGAGGTGCGCTTACACGTTTTATGATTGTAAGGATTCTCGGGATAATAAAGTCAAGAATTAAATGTCATTCAACAAAACCATTGAAAAATTAAGGAAATCATTCGAGGAAGAAAAATATTGTTTTTCCCTAGTCATCGACAGTTTTGAGCGTTCGACAAGGTTTGGCATGTAAAGCCTAATACAAAAATTTAATCTAAATTTAATCAATAAATATTGTAAAGTTAATTAATACTTACATAATCAACCAAATGTTTGTTATTTAGAAAGGTGAAGGAGTGTTCTACAGCTGTTTGCAGACTGTGTGCTCCAGGATAATTTTTTGGGTTCCGTTTTATACATGCTTTATACTTTGGAAGTGCCAATAAGAAGACATTTTCGCACTTTTTTGCTGGGTTATCGGTATACTTGAAAAAAATAAAAGAAAATAAAAATAAAATAAATTTTAGAAATCGGATATAAAATATCTTGGTGTACACATTGATACGTTTGGAATTTCTACATTGTAATAAAACCATAAACGAAGCTAACATTATTAGGAATATATTGAGACACGCCTAAGGCTGGACTATAAATAAAGATCTTAACGTGTCAACTGTGATCGAAAGAGATACCTGAACAAAGTCGAGGTGTATTAAAGTAGGAGCATGTCAAACTTCGGCGACCACAAAAGTTAAAGGAAAGAGGCTACTGCAATTGTCTTGCATTATAAAATATATCAACTCTTTAAAGTGTAATCAAAAACGAAAACTTAAACTTCGGCGACTTCCTCTCAGCAGATTTCTAGCAAAAAATCTGAGTAAATAAAATAGCCATGAAAAGGTTCTCAAAAATCAGTCGTTCGGAGTCGACTTAAAACTGTAGGTCCCGCCACTCATGTATAAAATTAACACACACAACATAAGTGGTGTGAGTAGCTACGTCGTAATCCTGACCCTGCATTGATCGGGTCTAAATAATTTTATAATTTTAAAGCTGGATTCACCCATTGCTTGTTCCGGAACAAATTCAGTTTTTTGAGAGTTTGTTCCGAAACGATTCACCCACTTCGAACAATTGTTCTGTAAAAACCAGGTTACCATATGAAATATATTTGTAAACGATGCGTGTTAGTTTTACAATTAGGCAGCACAGTAGCAGATGATTGCAGTTCGTTTGTTTTCTTGGCTTGAGTGTGATCATATTTTTTATTGTGTTACAAAGAAATTGTAAATTAAAACAATCTGAAATTGTTGAAATGAAAAAAATGGATATTATACATACATAAATAGATACATACAAATGTACATATAATATGATGTGGCAGCTCAGTTCAACTTTACTTAAAAAATTAAAGTAGCTGGCAGCACAGTTCAATTGTTTCGGAACAAAAATTAAACTTAAACCCAAGGCATATTTATAAGAGGTAAGAGCAACTCAACAGCTGACGAGTTTTTGAATGTCAAAAAAAATGTTTGTTTTTTGTGTATTTTGTTTCGATATTCAATTTCGTACTTATATTAGTCATAAACCCTCATATGTACCGCATGTTTCCTTAACGATACGCACTCTAGAAATTCTTTAGGATTACTATTTTAAAGCCAATTATATTAAAATTTTTGCAAGATGATTAACAATATTTAAGCCTTTAACACTAAATACATATATCTTTATAACTACAACCTAGATTTACTATATTTATAGATATTTAGATGAAAGTGATGAATTACCAGAAAAAAAGAAAAATTCCATGTTTCCAACTAGGTGCCTAAACTATGACTGAAATAACTTGTGTGATATTTTTAAAACAAATTCTCTTTCAGAAGGTTGGGATATAGGAATTAAAACAGATTGGGCCAATCTTCTGTTGAAAATATGTTTTTATATAATTCAAGAGAAAATAGTTTAAATAAGTATTCAATTTCAAAATTCAGTCATAAAATACATATAAATTAGGTACAAATTTTAATTGGTACAATAATAAATAAGAAATAACGTTTGCAGCTGATATTTTTTTTTAATTTACAGGTGCTGCTCTATTGTGTAATTTAGCTTAACATAAAAATCATAAGAATTTTCACTGTATAAAATTTATTTAGTTTTTTTTAATTGCTTTAACTAATTTCCTATGGAGGTTTGAGAGTTAATTTTTTTGACATACTGAGTGCTCTTTAACAAAAACAAAATGCCTGTTGTTTTTGCCTTGTTGTACTTGTTGTAATGTTGCGGCTACCTCTTATGAATATGCCTTGCTTAAACCAATTCGAGCTGAAAATGTTCCGAAGCAAATGTTCGCACTCTCTCAAAAAGAGAAACGTCAAACTACATATAAAAAAAATTATTTCGGAACAAAATTTTTGTTCCGGTGAATCCAATTTAAGTTTGTAAGATTCGCAAACTCATTATCAGAGTTGCTTAAAAAATTCTAGAGATTTCCGAGGTGAATAGCAGAATAGTTCGCTTATTTTTCAATCTTAAATTCAAATCGTTTAAATACCATTCTAGTAAAATATAATTTTTACAACCATATTTGCTCCACACTGTCAAAGTGGTTAAAATTACTCACCTCATTTTGTTATAAACTTAACCAATTAATTATCTAAAACTGTTAAACCGTTACAAAAAAAAATGAGAGAAAAAAACAAGCGCTTTATAATTAATTGCTACACAAAAAACCAGAAACTAAATACACCGTTACCCTTAGTCAAGATTAAGTGACCACAGGTCGCCCAACACTCGAAAATTTCGTAAATGTTTGCAATGCTCTGATGTCAACATATAAAACAAACACAAAACAAAAAAAAAGCAAAAACTAACAAACAAAAAGAAAAAAATATTCCATCGGAAGAAGACGATTTAACTGACATGGTCTGTCGATTTTCAAAAAACAAATTTAAACAAAAAATTAAAGTTTTTATAATTTTTCGTGACTGAGTTTGTGTTCTTCTTTTTTAGTTTAAATAAAATACAATATTTTAAAGGGAAATAATTAAAAGAAACGGAAATTGTTACACTCTACAGCCATATATTCTCTCACATTTATTTGTATTTACTAAAACATGGAGATTTACGAACACACATTACATCTATAGTGCACATGAATTGTATGTGTATTTAATGATAAGGTCTCGATTAACAGACAACTCGCTAGAAACAGTGATGGAATTTTCAAAATATCATTTCTTACCCATCATTGCTTAAATTGCGTCCAATATTAGGAATATTGTTGGTATGATATCTGCCAGAATATCTTAATTTTAATGTTTATAACACATAAACGTAATTGGTCATTACAACCCTTCAGTTAGTATTACGACTTAGCTTCTCCCGTCACTTATGTTATGTGTATTAATTTGCCCACATGAGTGGCGGAACCTACAGTTTAAAGTCAACTCCGAACGAAAGATTTTTGAGAAACTTTTCATGGCAATTATTATTTGCTCTCAGAGTTTTTGTCGGAAATCTGCTGAAAGGGAACTGAACAGTGGCCTCACGTTCAATAAGCCAGAACATTGCCCAGAAGTCGCCGTAGTCTAGGACTTCCAATGAACGTTTATAACACGTGAATCAAAAAATTCTATTGATGAATATGAATTTAAAAGTACTTTACATTCTTAATTATTTTCATTTTTTACATTTTTGTTAATAACAACTCTGTCATTTAAAATCCTTGTCTCAATACAATTTTTCTATTGAAAAAATAAACAAACAAAAATTACGTTCTGCCTTATCCGACAATTCCTACAATAGCCATAATATGGGTGACATCCAACAATATAGTGTACAGTAACTATGTCCATTAAAAGCTTAATCGAAATTCTAACAAAGGTCAAGAGAGTTTATATTTTTTATTTTTTTAAATTGTTTCGACCTTCTATAGGTAGTGATTTTATTCCATCTGAGTTCTCTAAACCCAGAAATTTAATGAAATAGACTTTGATCCCCTAATGACGCGCTTTTCAGTAATTTTATTCTTTCGAATGTCCAAATGACTTTGGTACCACATTGGTTCGACATACCTTCACCCAAATAAAAGCTGTTAGCGATTGGTACTGAGGTAGCTGAAATTTCGACATTTAATTTCTAATTTTCGCTTTTCTACCTACGTTTCAATATATGAATGGAAAGCAATACAGTCATATGGCAATCTGAGAGAACCAGAGAGAACAACACCACTGTACTCATTTCACTCTTCGAGCCGCTAACAAAGATCTTTTCTGGTGGGTGTTCCATTCCTTAGGGTTCTCAATCAAGTTTTACATTAACCTTATATTATTTTTAATTTTAAATAAAACAGAGTGTGCATGAAATGAAATGAAAGTTTTGGTTCGTTTGAAAGATCTATCGGAGCCATTTTCATAAGAAATCCGAAAAGTCCAATTTGCCATTACTTTGGTGTATAAATTGAGCTGAATTTGATCAATGACATGTGGTTTGTGACTTATTCGCATACACCTGCGACTTAAAATAACACAGCAAGATAATTATCCAACATTAACATCATGCAACTATTATCAACTTATACTGCTAGCCGATGATAGTGATAGCTTGGCCAACAGAGAAGCTAACATACAGTGTTGGAAAAAAATAATAGAAACGGTTACTAGTTCATCATTAAAATGTTGTATACTTTTTCGTTATAAACTTTTATAGTTGGAAATTACTGTCAAATTCTTGCTAATGTAACGGGATTTTATTATTTGCTTTCTTTATTGCTTTCTTCTCTTTTAATTTATTCGTTTTCAGGAAAAAGTAAGAAAATACGTAACTTAGCTGGAAAAATTAATAGAAACGTTTTTCTAAAACCGTGTTTAAATTTAAAATAAATAAACTTTTTACATGAAATATTTAGTAGTGGTAAAAATTAAGTTAAAATATCTGTTTTTTTGACCATTTGTAAAATTTTCGGGTTGAGTGTGTGTTCAAAAAATGGGTCGAGGTATTCATACCACTGATGCTGAAAGAAATGTTATCCTTAAGTTAAAATCTGATGGCTTATCACTTGGAAAAATAGCTCACATAATGAAGTGTTCTAAACATAAAGTATTTAAGTGATTCACTATACAAAAAATATCGAAACTAGAGGAAGAAAGAGGAAAATGTCCACGCGGTTTGATCAAATTTTAGTACGTCATTCCAAAAAAAAAATTTTTGAGTCATCTAATGGACTTAAAAATATACTAGATACTCCAGTAACAAGCAGTACTATGAGAAATAGGCTCGAAGTCCATGGTCAGTACCTATTTTAAGTAAAACAAAAATATACAAAAAAGGTTACAATTTGCCAGATAACACCAAAGTCGGAAAAATTGGAACAAAGTGCTCCATCAGACGGAAAATGTTTTGTACGTCGCCCTGCCAATAAAGAGTTTGATCCAAAATGCACAAAAAAGACAGTCAAACAGGGTTGCGGGTCCCTAATGATATGGGGATGTTTTCAAAGTTTTTTGATGCGTTTCTATTATTTTTTCCAACACTGTATATTCTCACAAAACCTTTAATGATTAGTAAAGAAAAGGTGGGCGTAATGCACTCATTTGTATCGACACCAGACAAACCAACTCCAAATTTTCCAAAGCAAATAGTGATTTTTTCAGAATGTATTAGAAATTGGATTGGTATCGTAACAAATTTGACAATTTCTTTACGTAACCATTCATTTAGAAACGGGTTTCATCGCTAAAGAAGATTTTTGGATACAAAACACTTGGTAGGTTACCAGAACAGAATACTAATTTGGATGTAACAATTGTATTATTTGCACGTGTTGTTGAATGCTAATCCATCCATGGTGATTGAGCAAAACAGACTGTAAAAATGACAACTAATTTGGCAGATGTGACTTTAACAAGATGGCCGTTATCAACTGTCTGGATAGTTCCTGTTGGAGGGCTTGATATATCCATAACATATTCTGGCGACAGCAGAATACATCAATCCAACGATGTTTCTCTCTATTATACATGCTGTAGTCTACAATTCCTTCAAGAAATAATGATAAAAATAGGAGAAAAATCAGTAGTACCTATGGAGTCCAATAAAAGGCTGTCGACGTTAAATTATAGATCCAGCCAATCATGGTTTTAAAACATGTAATCGTGGCTAAATGTTGTAATGACCAATAACGTAAGTATTTCTGTTGTACAATGCAATATAAACTTCAGAATAAAATCGAATGAAAATCAGTGTTTTACGTTTAAGTAGAACTCATTAGATCTTATTGGCAGATCGTTTTTAGACTTCGAATTGAGCCAAAAATCCTTAATTTTGTTCACTGCATATTGAGATCCACCTGTATATATAATTATTTTCAACGTATGTATGTGTATGGGTAGATGAATAGGTGTATTAAATGAATGAATGAGGAGAGTTTAAGTAGCCTCTTCAAACAAAAGTAAAACCAAACCAAACTAAACCAAACAACAACAAATAAACAAATAAATAAACAAACAAACAAATAAACAATGGAACTCATCTAAATAGTGAAGTGAAATGAATGGAAATTTGAAACCGAAACGTTGACGCGTCAAAAAAGAAAACAATCGACAAAAACAAAAAAAAAAAAAAAACAACGACAGACCCATTGTTTTGCACACAGATTTCAATTAAATTTTTATTTTTTTTTTTCGTGTTAAAATTTAGTTGTTTTCCTGTGTGTATGGTGCTGTAAACAAATACTCTTCTGTGTATTATTACTTAATAGAGTTGTAGAGTTGAGTTGAATTCTCTATTATAAAGAACAATTAACAGAGACTGAATTAATTGAGGCGAATGTCGAACACCAGTTACGCTATTTAACTTTGACAATTAACATCGAATGGAATCATAGTATACCACAGTATGGTAAGTGACTTCATATGTCTGCAAACTGCAAAAGCTCCTGTTGAATGTATTGTATTAAATAACACAATATGTCACTTACTATAATACAACCTCACTTAGAATTTGTTAAACATTTTAATTTATGTAATTTAGAATAGAAAACATTAACTTTTTTTAATATTTCTGTTACGTTTATTTCATTAATTTCATTATTTCACTTAGCGCCGTAGTAGTAGTGGAAGTTCTGAGAATAAATAAAATTGCCATGAAAAGTTTCTCTAAAAATCTGTCGTTCGGTATCGACTTGAAACTGTAGGTCCCGCCACTCATTTATAAAATCTACATTTAGCGACATTTATGCTGGCTCATCTAGACTTAGGGGGAACTCTTCAGGAGTCCTTGAATATGTACATTTTTGACACAGAGGGCGCATTTTGTAACATTCCTCAGAGAACTCAAAGCGTATTTGTATATCTTCCTCACATTCAGATAGCCAGCCATTCATACAAAAACTTGAATACAATAAGAAATGAAACCATTATCGTATAGATTTCAAGTTCAAAGTAGGTTTAGTAGAACGCCTCAATGAAAAATAATTTCAATAGTATTATCGGAGTATATAATTATTATTCATATTAAACCAAATACCAAAACAACAATGTATAGATTAAGATGATGTCACCACACATTGTATTATTACGTTTTATTCAGAGTGAAAAGCTCGAATGGACATTATTAGGACAAGTCGTCCGTTAGATTAGACTCTTTTATATATCGGCTCTTTAACAGTTTCGCCAATGAAGTCAAGAAAGACATTCTCATACGACAGTGACACATTAAGTGACAGACGATCTCTTGCTCCTCCTCTTTTTTGGTATTTGTACACACATCCCCAGTTGTTAATCCAGTAAGGACAGAGTCATAGTAAGTTTCCATTTGAGATAGACATCAGTTGTTTTGTTCACCCTGACCAGCTCAACTTAGTGGTGGAGGATTCTTACCTATGGTGCAAAATTTATCTCCAGTCGATCCGTTATTAAGAGCTCCATTCACGAATCGGATAAGGGGTTATACAGACTGGTACACTTTCTGTGCAAATATTCTGCTATAAAGCTTCCCAGTGCCCAAGAACCAAATAAATGGAGGACCACTATTTTCGGAGAAAAGCGCAAAATTTCATGGACAAACTTGGACATCGATACGACGTTCGAATGGGACAACTCTGGCTGTTCGCAGCCATTTAATCAATGTAAGGATAGCCATGATCTCTACATAGAGAATACTGTAATAATCCGAGAGTTTGTATGGTTGTGTCTTTTACAAGTTTTAATATCACAGCCCTTTTTCTTTCTATATTCGAGCCCTCTGGAATATATACCAGTTGTCGCTATTTGAGATAATGGTGTCTTAGCGACTCTTCAAATAGGTATAGAAGCCAATATTATCATTCGATAGTGGAGAATAAGAGGCCTGACATATCCACAAGAGGCTTCGGCCAGCAGTTCGCCGAGTTCAGCTTTAGTAAAAAACAAAATCAACATGGCGTAAAGTGCCTCGATGGCGGTCATCTTTAGGACACGAGTGTTAAGGAAAACAGATTTATTTATTATTCAATTTAGGCAGGCAAAACAAGTTCACCCCTTGCTCGGTCCCAGGTTATGTGCAAGCAGTGGGACCGAACATTTGGAAATGTATGTTCAACGAAAGGGAAGATAAAGAAAGACAAAGATTTTTCACAAGCCGAATGGGTTTGAGGCAATCAAAACTTTTGTTGAGAAATTACAATAAGAAATCTGAGTCTACCTCGAAATAACCTGAGAATAAGCACTTACTTAGAATGGGGTTTCTTGCGGTTACCACATGTAGGTTCTGTAAGCATAAGAATGAATTATCGGAGCACATTCGTTGAACATTGAGGCATTAACGTATCCCTGAAGAAAACACCTGGGTGCATACCATATGTTGCACAGAAAACTGAATTTGTTTACACGGAGCAGTATTCTGAATTTTATCAATGCAAAGGTCTTGGCGGAGAGATACCTTATAAATTATGAAGTGAGTACAACAGATCGTTTTGTAGCAGTGCCGAGGCACTATTCATTTTAATGATAATAACATAACAAGATTAGGTTTTTAGTGACCTAGATGTTGCTGTAAGTTTTCTCTCCTACCATATCAATGTAGCTCTGTAAAGCTCAGACTAACTTTCAATTATACAAAAACTTTAATTATTTTGACATATAAGGCTTTATTTCACTTACCAAATTTTGCGATTTCATAGTCCTCTTGTGATCCTGTTTAGACCAAAAAGAGAAAATTCGTATAGCAAAGAGGATGCTGGTAGCCATTCGTTTACTTACTTTCGAGCTATCCAAAAAGTCGGGTACATAACTGTGTGCATTATTTTCGAAGACAAGCCACTTTTGCAAGCCAGATGAACATTGAATGAGATTTTTGAAGACCATAGATCGCGAGTACGTCAAATTCCATTTCACTTTTCAATTGGGATCCGGATCCAGATCGATTTTACAATAGCCATTGTTATTAGTTTGCATGCAATTTCTGAAAGATTGTGAAATATCCACGTGTGAGTTTTCTTGAATTTTTCTTTATTTTTTCCCCCTTAAATGACTCAATTTGCAAGCATTTTAATGCTTATCTAATTTACTGTGCCAATACTAATTAATAAAATATGAATTAAATACAACAATTAAAATATTTGTTTTTAACTTAAACAAATTGAGTCATCAAAAGCTAGTAAGTATATGGTATGTGGCATGTGTAGGGCAACAATGTAATGGAAAATAATGACGGCTTCTAGTTTTTATTTTTTTCTCTATAATTCTACAAAATCTATACATCTGTCTTCGTTGTTGTTGTTGTCGTTTACGTTTTTAAAAAGAAAATAAACAAAAACTCCAACAACAATAATAGAAAACAAAACGACAAAAACTAATCAGATAATTGAGATTTTATTAACAGGAATTTTGGTTTATAATTACCAGCCAACAAACAAACAAACTAACAAACACGAATACGTTTTATTCTGCGAAAAAGACAAATAAAAACAAAAACAATAAAGGAAAAAAAATGAAAAACAAATAGCAACTGCAACAACAAATGCAAAAATAGAAAAAAAAAATCATTCCCATATCGAAATACATGAAACAATAAAATCGGGGTAAAATAGCAGAACAACAAACTTTCCAATACTAAACGGATGCAACGTTTCCCCTTCAATGTAGGTGTTCGTTAGCGTTTCACTTTGAAAATAAAAATATTTTATAACTCTGTCTACAATTGATATTCGGATTTTATATTGAGTTCGTGCTATGGAACTTGTTGAGATCGGAGTACTCCAAAGTATTTTATTTAGAGAATTGATCGAATTGCTATCTTTTGGGAAGTATTTGTCACACTTTGTATGCCTAATTTCGAAGAAGCTTCATAAGCACAGTATGAAAGTATTTTTTACACACATTTTGATCCGAATAAGTATGTAATTTGATTTGATTTTGATTTCATTAACACACTTACATACATATATACAACCATAATTGGCCATTACAACCCTTCAGTCAGTGGATTACGGCATAGCTTCTCATATGTTGTATGTGTGAATTTTATACATGAGTGGCGGGACCTACAGTTTAAAGTCGACTCCGAACGAAGAATTTTTAAAAGACTTTTCATGGCAATTTTATTTACTCTCAGAATTTTTGCAAGAAATCTGCACTGTGGTCCAAAAACTCAATCTAGCCGGACAAGTCATTTCTTAAAATATTTAAAAAGTAAATTTTTTGTATGGTAATATGTTGGCAAGTGTCTAAAGTACATAACGGCATATTTTTTTTCTTTAAACAGCTACACTAGCATTGATATATTGCTTCAAATACAAGAAATTGCTTCTTTGCTAAAAAATTAATATCTCAAGTGACATTTAACAATGTGAGTGAAATTGTCGTTAAAAAATAATAACAATTAAAAAAAATTTGTTCGTGTAATTAATATAACAAAGGAGGTATGAGTAAAAAAATACTGTTTAAATTTTTCATAAAATATGTTTTGTTTATAAATAAAATGCAATTATGTACATGTGTGTTTTAAATGTGAAATTTTTGTTTAATGTCCGAATTCAATTAGAATTTCAAATGGTAATTTATCGTACTTAAGCTTTAATTTTTATGTTGTCGTCATCTGTATATATGTAGCTTTTTAATGTTTAAAAAATTAGCTGCCGGATTTTGCTCAAACGATTTTTATTTCATTTAGTGTTTAACATGTTCATTAGAAGAAAAGAGCTGTATAATACTTGGCGTGATAAAAAAAACAACTAACTAAGAAAACTGATGCTGTTGTTAAACACGTTGTTGTTAAGATTAGTATTAAGAATGATGAAACGGATAGCTATTACAGAAGAGTAAGGCAATCTGCTCTCAAGTGTACATATGCCATGCCATCAAGTAAACATAAAATTCTTATCCATGGTGCCGATATTATTCAGTGTGCAGCACTTCCTATTGGAATGTTATCGGAAGAAGCTCTTGAATCTATAAATAAAGATTTCAGAAATAAAGGGTGTTTTTTATAGAGGTATAGAACTTTAAGTTGCAATAAAACAACGATGGATTATTCGATTGACATGAATTTTATTTATCTGAAAGATAATCTTGTGGCATTACATTTTAAATATGATTTCTGGCATATGACCGCCACGGCTGGCGCGGATGTAGTCCAATCTGGACGCCCAATTTTCGATGACTTTTTCCAACATTTGTGGCCGTATATCGGCAATAATACGGCGAATGTTGTCTTCCAAATGGTCAAGCGTTTGTGGCTTTACCGCATAGACCAATGACTTTACATAGCCCCACAGAAAGTAGTCCAGCGGTGTTAAATCACAAGATCTTGGAGGCCAATTCACAGGTCCAAAACGTGAAATTAGGCGGTCACCAAACGTGTCTTTCAATAAATCTATTGTGGCACGAGCTGTGTGACATGTTGCGCCGTCTTGTTGAAACCACATCTCCTGGACATCATGGTTATTCAATTCAGGAATGAAAAAGTTAGTAATCATGGCTCTATACCGATCACCATTGACTGTAACGTTCTGGCCACCATCGTTTTTGAAAAAGTACGGACCAATGATTCCACCAGCCCATAAAGCGCACCAAACAGTCAATTTTTCTGGATGTAACGGTGTTTCCACATACACTTGAGGATTACCTTCACTCCAAATGCGCCAGTTTTGTTTGTTGACGTAGCCATTCAACCAGAAGTGCGTTTCATCGCTAAGTGGACGTAGTGCGCGGTACGTTTTCCGCAATGAACCATTATTTTCGAAATAAAATTGCACTATTTGCAAGCGTTGTCCAAGCGTGAGTCTATTCATGATGAATTGCCAAACCAAACTGAGAATAAATCACTTGACAGCTGTTAAATCGGTCGCCATCTTGAAAAGTAATGCCAACTTAAAGTTCTATACCTCTATAAAAACACCCTTTATAAGAGAACATCACACAAGAAAAATGTCTCGCGAAAAAACAATGTATGATCTTTTTCATTATCTTCTGTTATCTTCAGTTCCTATTATATCCTCTTTTTCTAAAAAGCCTTCTATTCATTCCCGCAGTACAGAACCCCTTGATGAAGAAGTTCTTGCCTTGCTATCAGATGCGTCAATGCCAGAGTGGCATTTAGATTCTGAAAGTGATCCAGATATAGATTGAAATAAACATAATGTATTTTTTGTTTTTTTTTTTTTGATAATTTTATTAAATATATTAAAATATTTTGAAATAATTCTTTCTAAAGATTCTTCTTTCAATTTAAGTTATAATAATTATATATAGAGACTAGCTATACCCAGCGAGCTTTGCTACTCTCCTTACAATATAAATAAAATTAGGTGTTCCCAGATATTCAAGGTTTAGTATTCATGTGATATGGAAGGTATACGCCTACTATTGCTAGTCCGCCTATTGTTAACCAAAATATTAATATCGACACTAAATTTCATCATACATGATTTGGGGATTTTGACTGTTATTGTTTTTCCAGATATACGAATTTTAGTATTTTATTTATATGGGAGGTAACACGCCCACTGTCGCTAGTTCAACAATTTTTTCCACAAATGTTTATGTGGATATCAAAGTTGTCCATGCTGAATTCGAAGATTCTAGCTGTTGCTGTTTCCATGATATAAGAGTTTAATACTTAATTCTTAAGGTAGGCGTGGCACCCATTTAAACTTTTGAATAAAAATTAGCCTATAATTCCACCCACACATACAGAAATACGGTGTGAAAATTTTAGAAAAATCGGTTCAGTCGTTTTGTCGTCTTTAGGCTTCAAACAGACCCCCAAAAAAACAAATTTACATTCATACACACTCTCATACACACACATATACATTTGATTTTTTCTCTCTAATTGTTTATATTGATGAAATCTATAAACGTACCAAGTTTCATGTCGGTACGGCTTTGCAAAAGCGAGTTATAGCTTTTGTCCGGCTAGATTGACCATTTGGACCACTGTGCGGCAGAGAAACTTTTCATGGCGATTTTATTTACTCTCAGAGTTTTTGCCAGAGATCTGCTGAGAGGAAGTCGCCGAAGAAATATTTTTTCATATTTCGTTTTGATGTCTGACCTGGGGTTTGAACCTCGGCCTTTCGTCTAATAAGCCAACACACTACCTACTAGACTACGGCGATAGTACACACTTACTTAACTTAATTGGTCATTACAACCTTTTATTCGGGATTATTACCTCTCGCTTTCACACGCCACCTGTATTGTGTGTGTTAATTTTATCCATGAGTGGTGGAATCTACAGTTTAAACTCGACTCCGAAGGACAGGATTTTTGAGAAAGTTTTCATTTCTCACGTCAAATAAGCCAACACACTACCTACAGCGTCTACGTATCGGTAACATACAATCATAAAATATTTGGTATTATAACTCGGTATCACTCTCATTCTTCCTATTGAGACTTCTGGATTGACTTATTGACTAACATTTAATCAAACTTAAATCGACCACGGTTGAGTATTTTGCAGCATGCTTACTCAATAGACTTAGAAAGTGCTCTTCATGATGCTAAAGGATTTGTTGAGACCAATTTGGCATACACCCCTTTTTGAATATAGAGGGAGCCTTTCCTTATCTTAATCTTATGTAAACGTGCCGGATTTTTTAATTCGTTTCATTATTCGTATGTTCAATTACCTGCCAGGCGCCAAATATCTCAGAGGCAAGCTACCAGGAGTACTCACCAGACGTGAATCTTTTCTCGTCACCTTTGTCTCCTGGCTACATAACTATTGTTAGTCATGCACTCCAACTCACTCTGGGTCACAGAGGTAGTCGCAGTATACTTAAGTCCCCACATCGCAACAAGATTGTTACCCAGATGGGAGAAGTAGGTAACAATTACCACGTCTATGACTACCTAAGACACAATAACACGGTCATATGCCTCTGATAAAATTTGTAACCTTGGGATCATTAATGAGGCAAACTGGATTGCCTATTTTGATATCGCAGGAGTTAAAATCATCTGAACTTTAGTTGTCCTTGCCATTAGTCTTTGTTTAACACCAATTAATATATGTATGTATGTATATCTGAAGTACAGCTTTTTTGAATATCATTTCTTTTTTGGTAAGGAAATAACCACTGGTTAAATAAATCTTAGTTTGAGAATTCTCATTTCGTTTAGGACCTCCAGAGTTAAAGAGGAGCTTTCAAATCGGCTTGGTTTACACATTTTTTAGAGATAGGGTTAAACATGAATGAATGCCCTAAAGCTGAGAACTTTCGTGACAATTTCAAGTTAGACTTTCATTACAGACTGGATGACAAGTGTACTGTTTTTGCGGCAGATAACTTTGCTGTGTGGAAGGCACTGTCCGTAATGGAACTCACTCCTTGTTCTTGAGTGATTTTCATTGATAGTCCAGTGGCTTTGAAAGTGGGAGACGGTTCGTCATAGCAAGAGCTGTATAAAAAACTTAATTTGTATCAAATTTTCAAGAAGCTTTCAGAATAATTAATAGACGAACCCAATGGGCTCCATGTCCACAATAGATATATACGAGTATGTCCTCTAATCAACTACATATTCATACATTTTTGGAAAGTAGTAGATAGGATAATATGAATTCAAAAATTGTATGAACTCTGCAATGCTTAATTTGATTATTATTAAAAAAAATCGACAGGGCCTAGTTAATTCCTATGTAGGCAGACAGATTAGATCAAGTTAAGTTTGTGTAAGATTTCATCCCCATATTATGACTTAGTATGTGACTATTTGTTGAAATTTACTGGGTTGAGTTCAAAAATCTTATGCATCGAAGCCGCTGTAGTCCAGTAGCTAATGTATTGGCTTATTAAACGAGAGCTAGTGATTCAAAACCTCGAACCTAACGAAATATGAAAAAATATTTCGTTGGGCAACAGTCCTCAGGCAAAAACTCTGAAGAGGAAATAATATTGCTATGAAAAGTTATTCAAAAATCTGTTGTTCGAAGTCGACTTCAAACTGTAGGTCACGGATAAAATTAGCACACACAACATGGGTGGTGTGAGAAACTTTGTCATAATCCTGGCTTAAGACTTTAATAGCCAATTTTATAATGTAAATAATTTATGCATTTTTAATATCCTTATGAAATCTAATTGGTTTGCAATTATCCACACAATAAAACGTATGAACCGAAAGACTGAAAATGCAGACGTAGGGTATCAGATAGTTGGCTTTACGCTAAAATAAAATTTTAATTTGTATATTTTAAGCAATTCTTATTTGTTTTTTAGAAAAAACTAATCATTTTTCCTGAGTAATATTCATGATTTATATCGTAATTATTAAATAATAACGTGTAATAAAATGTTATGAAACCACAGACGATAAATAGACGGACTATCATTCGATTACAATAATATTTTTATCACTTTGGAAAAGTATCTTAAACCAGCGGGGTATTTCATACTTTAAGAAACAAATTAAAAAAAAATATCATTGCTCCTCTTAGCCATATTACGTCATCAATAGTCATGTTAACACTTTATTAGTGGCACATAGCGTATTTTTTGAGAAGTTTTAGAACATAATAAAAATGATTTATTGATCATATAATACATACATACATATACGATACGATATAGTTGGTGGTACTACCATAGGCAGTGTTTTGAAACAAGTTTCAAACTTTTATAATAAAAAAACAAAAAATAATTAAGAAACTATGAATATGAGATACACTGGAACAATAAATTTTTAACGACGACAACTGAACTTCACCCTTTAATATAATTTTTAATTTATTTGTAAATCTATTATCCAACGTATCTCGTCAATATTAAATTTATACTTGCAACGTTTCACAATTTTCTCACACTTTCACGACACCATGAAAGTTTCAATGCGGCCAATAGCTCGTAAAGTTTAACAGGAGCAAAGGAATACGCCGCAAACCATTAACAGTTAAATGACTGTTAATTAAAAGAACCAGTGAGGAATATCAAATCTTCAAAACTACAATAAAAGCTTTTTATATTAAAACAGGGTTTGCAGGAATCATAACAAAAGTTTCCTTTCAAAAAAAGTATTCGTAGCTTGACTGGAGTACCTTATAGTTAATTTTTATCAACAGATTAGGTTCTAGATCAGCTTTTCATTATGAAGCCAAAATTAATGACGGTAGGGTATACAATTCTATTGGTTTATTGGAACATCTTCGCAATGTGGCTTGTGTTGAACTGTTTTATCGCTACTACTATGGATTTTTCTCGAGCGAAATAAGGAGACTTGTTCCCGAGAATAATGTATTCCTACATAACACTCGTCTTTCTTTGCGAGATCATCCGTTTCTGATCGATTGGCTAGTGGAACGCACACTGTATTACAGACAAAATTTCTTCTCTAGCCGGACTTTACGTATGTGGATCTCCCTTCTTGCAGAGATCTTTCCTGTCATTTATAATATAAAGACTATTTTCCTAGTTCCAACATAATGTACTGCATGAGTAGGGGCCATCCCCTGTTTGTTGGTGTTGGTCTTAAATGAAAAAGAAAAAAATATTTGGTATTGTGACTCAAAAACCGGTCATTTACGTTAAATGGCAGCAGTTGCTTATGCGATGTTTTATATTAACGCTCGGCCACATATTGTGGCATCGTTTAGCATTTATTTGCTATACAGTGGGCAGGAAGTTTGACTTTATCTGCCGTATACCTTAGACCCTGCCCCTTGTGACCACCATTTGTTTCGATCAATGCAAGGCGCTCTTTCTGTAGTACACTTCACTTTCGAGCAAAAATAGGCTTCGATTCATTTTTAAGATTTGAATAGTTGTGTTCAATTCAAACCAAATTTCATGAACCAAAAAAAGTTCAATATTCTAGACTGTCATACCATATAGCAGTTGCCGATATTGAAGGTTCTAATGCAGCTAACAAAACACCCGATATTTATACTATTTATTGCATTGACGATTGTATTGATTGTAACTTGTGAAAATATTTTAAAATTTTAAACGTTCTAATTGAAATGAAACAAATTTCCTGTAAAGACGAGAGTGGAAGATCCGCAGGGGATAGTGAGGTTATAGAGGAAACACTTCTCTACTCTTTTACGTGGCTATGACGACACCAATAGCGCCTTTAGAGATGATATACCGATTCCGATCGATGCTGACGGAGTGGGGATTCCACCGCCTGGCCATGGAGAGCTCGCTGAAGGTACTGATGGCCTGCGCGCTAAATTGTTTAGGACGGAAAGTAATCAGTTGGCAGGTCGCATGCACCAGCTTATTTACAAAATATGGCTAGAAGAAAGTATGCTCAACGATTGGAACCTCAGTGTCTTGTGTTGAAGAAGGGATACCCTATGACATGTGCCAACTATAGAGGTACAAGCCTTCTCCCTATCGCATATAAGGTTGTTGCGGTTTTATTGTGTGAACGACTGAAGCCACTCGTCAAAATACTGATTGAACCTTATCAGTGCGGCTTCAGAACATTTTGATACCGTACGAGGTTTTAGAAATGGCGATCGCCTTCGTCATGGAGAGCGTTCTGCGCAATGACACTATTTTCTAAAAAAGCGTCTACGACATTGACATCATAGGGCGCACCAAGCGAGATATTACTGCTGCCTTTAGTGCTATTGAACGGGTGTCTATTAAGATGGGTCTGGTGGTAAATGAGGGCAACACGAGATGTATATTGTCGACAAGTAGGGACATTCAGCGTATTGGAAACCAGATTACGGCCGATAACTATACTTTCGATATAGTCAAGGAAATTATTTATCTTAGTTCAAGCGTAGGATAACTCTTTCCAACAGGTGCTACTATGGCCTCAATAGACAATTGAGTAGTAGAGACCTTTCTCGTACGACAAAAATAATACTATTTAAGACGCTCAGCCTTCCCGTGCTTCTTTATGACGCAGAAATATGCATCCTATTAAGCACTGATGTAGTAGCCTTGAGAGTATTCGAGAGAAAAGTCCTACGTAAGATTTTTGGTAGAGTGAGAGTTGGCGATGATTTTCGCATCCGAAATAACAATAATCAACGATATTGGCGGCTGCGCTAACCCGGCCATGTCGTTCGAATGGTTGAGGATTCTCCGGCGAGACGGGTATTTGATGCGGGGATTTCCGGAAATCGGCTTTGTTTGCGTTGGTTGAACCAAATCGAGCAAATCCTGTGATCGATTGGTGTGACCAAATGGCGAAGGCACGCAAGAATCAGAGGCGTCTGAAAGGATGTGTTAAGGCAGGCCGAAATCAGTTAATCGGGTAGTTAATGGCCATTTAAGTAAGTAAGTAAGGTTTTTCTTATGGATTTATTTGTTTTCTTTCCTTGAATTATTGTATTTATAGTTGCAGTATCAACACTTGACGCTCAATACTGCATGTACACAACCAAGTAGGTTGCTTCATATCATATTCGAAACTAAAGTTGAAAAATGTCTTCAACATGTTGACAAAAAAAAACATTAACAATCTTTAAATGTGTATTAGAATAGCTTAAGAATTTTAAATAAAGAGACACGATTAACATTTCGAAATGCAAGTAAGTAAACTTACTCGCATTAACAATTTGATATTTCTATGCTAATTTGATGCGATTAATGGAGACTATCTAACCATTTAGATCACATTCACTTTAAGTCTTTAATTTAAGCTGGCATTGCGACGTATTACATTTGAAGAAAAGTCATTAGAGTCGTTCATTTGATTGGCTTAAGATATTGGAGCAGGAGCGTTATGAGGAGGTGAAAATCAAAATGCAATTGATCATAAAATTAATGACAAATGATGGTAGATTAGGTAGTGATATTTCTATTCTTTCTATTTTTATACAAAACAGACAAAGACTATTAAAATATAATTTATTAAACAATTAAATGAACTTGTAATGCAACAAAACAACAATACAACGTTGACAACGATGATTGAATGTTTGATTAATGCCTTACGATCGCAATTATTTATAATGTCACTGCGATTAATAAATAAAAAATAAATAAATATTTTACATTTCAATACTATTTTCATTTAATATTATTAATAATGGTAATAATTATTAATATTGTTGTTGTTTTTCAAATTTTTTTTTTTAACTTTTTTTTGAATTTTTTTTTACTTTTTTTAAAGTGTGATCGCGAAATAAAAATTATTTTAAATCCAGTAAACATTCTTAACAAAATAACAAAAATTATAAATAATTAAAAAAAATTTGAACAATTATTATCACCAAATAGAATGTAAATTATAATCGAATCAATTCAATGGCGTAGTGCACTCTCTAGTGTAACCATTAGCAGGGCTTTTGAATATCTAAGGATTTCAGTCAAAATCCTGTTAGACAATATTGCCATTATTCTTGCGGAGAGTGTGGCCAATTTAAAGTCGCCTTTGAAGTGTGTTGGTTTATTAGACGTAAAGCCGAAGTTCGAACCCAAGGTCAGACATCTCCAACAAAACGAAATTTGAATATGCTTGGTTCAAGACAATTGGAAGCAATGTAGAAAACGGACAGATAATCTTGATCAAATCAAAATATGAAAAAATATTTCGTCGGCGACTTCCTCTCAGCAGTTTCAGAGCAAAAACTCTAAGAGTAAATGGAATTGCCATGAAAAGTTTCTCAAAAATCTGTCGTCACATGCATAAAAATTAACACACAACATAAGGGGTGTGAGAAGCTAGGTCGTAATCCTGACTAAAGGGTTGTAATGGCCAAAATTATGTATGTGTGGCCAATTTACTTCCATTTCTAAGCTTGATCATTTCCTATTCGATACTGAGTTGGGCCAGAATATTTTTTAGTGCATGTAAGATTAGCAGTTTCATAACAATAAAAAAATATTCATTCCCCGTTGAAGCCAAACATGTTCATTCATAACAAAACAATTCTATCATCTCGATTGGAATTTGTGCAGAAGAGGTGTAATGTCATCGTTTTGGTGGTGTTAACTTTTCATTCTGCAACTGAAACATTATCGACGACCTTGTTAAGTTTGTCACATTCGCATGTGTGTGAGCCAGCGCTGTCTTCTGCATTACTGCATGAAGTAAGAAATTAGAAACAAGTGGTGATAATACATATCAGTGAGGTACAGCTCTAAATTTACATATGTATTTACAAGTAAAATCAATCTACCGGGGATTCCCTTTACATATCAATACCCCATTGATAACCAAATCTATCGTTCAATCTATTGCCATGGTTAACATTTGACCTTCTCCGGTGAAAGGCTGTTTGGTTTTCCTTAAACGGGATCAAATAATCTCATCTTTTTATGACATTGAGCATATTTTTAATTAACATGTTTAACAGCGTAATGACCCTCTAATTGCTGTTTTTTTATCATGACATTTTCAACTAGCAGATTAAGAACTGATCGTTTGATAGATCAGCTCCTAGTTCCGGGAGAATTTTGTCTAATTCAGCGGACTACTACAATTTGCTTGCAACGCCAGTTTAAGGAATTCTGCTCTTTTATTTTGATTCACTTCATTCGATTCTCATTTACGTAATGATCTTCTAGAAGGGATTAGAGATTCAGAAATTATAGTATTGTAGACGATTGCGTCTTTTCGGCAATATTTCCAGTCCATCTTCTTTTCTCGATTAACACACTTTTTAATAGCTTCTTCTAGCACTTCATAGTTTGACTGCTGTGTGGTGTGTAGTGTATTGCGATCTACATATTCACGTGTAGTTCAACTGTTGAACTATGTCAATCACTTTTGCTATTGTATTTTTGATCGATAAAAGATCGTGCATAAGGAAACCACTGAACCGTGTGAGATCCTCTTCACTATCTCTAATATCTCAATTGTTTCGGGTGAGCTCACTAAAGTATCTAAAACCAGCGGCATCTTCTGTACTCGTTCGACCCCGACCTACTTCAATAAAGCATGAATTTCATCATTGAAATGACTTGAGTGTAAGCATATTCCAATAAATACTGTTATTGTTTATCGGTTTAACACTCTGACTAAACATTACTTGCAACACACAAACAACTTAACTTTTTGCTCATGTTTTGCACAGGACCGCATATGTATGTATGTTGTAATAACGTCCGCAGATTTGTAAAATTTCATCAATTTCAACATCCTTAAATTTAAAATTTGTATTCAATGTACGTACGGAAGAATATTTGAAAAAATTTTGAATAAAAAAAAAAGAAAATTTTAATTAATTTTTAATGTACGATTGAGTGATTGACTGACTGACTGCCTGATTACATTTCATAGCCAAAAACGAACTAAACGGAGTAAACGATGATGATTGAACGAATGAATGAACAGCATGAATGAAAGAATTGAATAATGAGATGAGAGGAGTTGTGCACACACAGTGTTCGAATGTCAAGATGCTAACGAACCGCAGCCAGTGGACATGTTTGAAACCGATGCGTGAGACGATTAACATGTTTACTGTTGAGATCAATTTATCAATTGGCAATAAATAAAGGCCGTGTATGCAACACAGCTGTTAGCTGTTAAAGGCCAATGATAAGAATATAAAAAGAAAACAAATAAAAACAAAAATAAACCGTTACTATTGGTTAAATGTGATTTTAACAACGATTGTTGCTGTTGTTGTTGTTGTAGTTATTATTGTCGCTATTGTTGTTTTCTCGAGTTGTTTAATTGACATACAATACAACCCCAATAGTCAGTCTGTAGTCTGGCTGTAAGTATGGGTTGCAGTTGGTTGGCTGGTCGGTTGGTTGGTTGCAAGCGAACATGGCTTTAATTCGTTTGGGTTTAAAAGCGAGTGTTTTTTCTTATTTTTGGGTGACTCTAAAAATCAATGGCTCTAAACGTTCGGCACAAGACCAAGTTTAGTTCTTATTTGACATCGGTTGATTCGAGACATTGTCGTTTTACGTTTTACGTCGTCGTCGTTAATGTTAACGTTGTTGTTTGCTTGGTTAGAAGTTTTAAACGTTATCTTTAACTGTTAATTTTTTTATTTTTGTTTAATTCAATTTGGCTTATTAACGTTGATTTTTTGTAATGGATTTTAAGTAAGAGTGTGGTTTTCATATTTTTGCTAGGAAAACGAAAGCTGTTAGTCGTCGCCGTCATTATTAAATTCGAGACCGGTTGAAATGAAAAATCTTCTTTGATCGTACGAAACAAAAAAAAAAAAAAAAATTATACGATAACGCACGTAACACGGTGGAATGTTTTGGTAAATCGTTTTCTAACTCTTTTTTTTTGTCGATAGTCTTTCGTGTATTTTATGGACCATCTTAATTTTTTTTGTTGCTTTTGTTTTGTTTTATTTTTTGGTAGAGGCTATTTATTGTGATTATTATTTAACACCGATTTGTCGTGCTTGAATGGAAAACAGAATGCGTGTATAATGATGATGCCGATGCTATGCTGGAAGCGTTTCCATTCAAATGTAAATTAACTTGTGACTCTTAAGAAGTGTCTATTATTAGCCATGGTCGCGGTCAGCCTAAAAAGATTAATCTTTTTGTATCTCAATCGCAAGATTGTATAAAAAAAATAAAAATAAATTCCGAAAACAAAAGATTTTTTTGTTTTGTTATTAAAAATTATCATAATTTTTTGTTGAGCGTTTATAATACGCAATGTTTTGTGTCTTAATGGATTTCACCTGCTGGAACATTTGAAGCTTCAATAATCTGGCTTTTATTCAGCCATTCATCCATCCATGCATGCATGCAGTAAATCTTCTCAAGAGAATCAACAATTTGCCGCCCATCGAGAAAGAGCTTCTTTTTTTGACTGAAAAGTGGCTTATTTTGCATTAAGAGGGGCTCATCATTTGCATACGATATTATGAAACATTTACAAAAAGAAAAACGAAACTAAATGTATTGATAACGAGAAAAAAACAGAAAAAAACATCAACAAACACTTGATTGCAACACTCTTAAGAATTCCACAAGAAGAAGAAAAAAAAGTTAAAACAAAATACCGATTACGAGTATTTAACACTTGCATTTGCGCATGTGCAACAAACATTATTTTTTGTTGTTGTTTTGTTTTGTTGTTGTTCTCATACTTTTTATTTGAATAATGATGCCACAATCGCATTCAAACAGTCATGGTAATGGTAGTACATGTCGTATTGAAGAGTCTATGTATTGTGTTTAACAAACGGTCAGATACGTGTTGATGTGTTGAAGTGACTGAGTGAGTTAGTGAGCGAATGCGAATACGAATACGAGTGAATAAAAAATGAAGGTGTTATAGAGCCTTAAGGATGTTAAAAGCTGCTTTTCAACGCCAATCCATTCGTTTAGCTGATGAATAATGATCATGCAGGCAATGTTATAGATGCGGCAGACAAATGAATGATCACACAACAAGTAAGCAAGCAAAGTTCGTTCCTGGTGTTGATTATATTGGCGATGATGCTGTGTTGATATGCGCTGACGACGAAGATTTATGCAAATTCTCGATATATGCACACACAGTGTGTTCTTAAGAGGCTCTTAAAATCAAAGTGTTGTCAAGTGTCCCAGAGTTTGAGTTTCAAAGTCATTGTGTGTGAGTCGGGTGTTATAATTTCCATAACAACTTAATTCATTACCACCAACAAAAAAAAAAATAACCCATACTGAGAGGCTCTTAAACGAATAAATGAATGAATGAATGAATGTGTGAAAAGTTTTATTATTAAAAAAATATATAAAAATAACGTAACGAATATACAAAAAATCTTATAAAAACTTATAAAAAAAATAAAAGTGCGTGCTCAGCTAAAGCAACAAAAAAAAAATAACCCAGAAAAAATTACAAATTTATTGTGTGAATTAAAGTTTCTTAAAAGGCCTTAAGTTGTAAATCATACTTAAACGTTTAAACGAATTTCCAGTAAACGTTTGCAATATTAAAAAAAAATTAATACTAAAAAGCTGTTCTTAAAAAGAAAAAAAAGAAAAAGAAATCAAAGAAAAATAATTTTATTGAAATCAATTTAAATGAAATATAATCAAGTGTCAGAATCGAAATTATTATTAACGTCGATCAGCATAATATGAGAGAACGAGGCACGAGCATTAACAAGAAATGTGGTTTAAACGTAATAAGCTCTTGATATTTTTACTTTGGATCATGAAAATAAGGTGAATATTCATAATTTTTTTATTTATATTTATTAGCCATTGACACAAATGCCAATAGTTTCCTGGCGCTGTGAAATATTGTATAAAAAATGAAAAAAATAAATTGTAATTATTATCATTCCGTTACCGTGAATATTTATGATTATTAATTAAGCACAAAAGGAAAAAATGCTCCATATTTAATGCCATTAAAAGTAATGCAAGATGCCTAGAAAAAAAGAAAGAAATCCGTTAGAAAATGACAAGTATTTTCTGTCTGTCTTTCTTTCCTTCATTCAAGCATTTAAATTCTAAAAATTATTGTATATTTGATAAGATTAATATCTGACAAGCGAGAAAAGCTTATTTGCTAAAATCCTATTCAATATTATTCAGAATAAAAGAAAAAAAGAAAAAAACAACTTGAGCTTGACAGTGAAATCTATTTTTCAATGCATTTGTCGTACGTGTACACACGGCGAGAACCTTCATTTGTAATTTATTACAAATAAATATTAATAATCGTTATATTTTAATAATTATATTAATGACATTTTTAAATATCATAACGTTAGTGCAGCGTATGTCTAATTTTTTTTCTGTTCTCTGTTTTTTTTTTAAATATTTATCTAGAAAACGACAACAATAGTTTGTTTTGTTTAATGGAAATCTAGTCAATTAACACTTTTTTCTATTGAAGATTTTAATATTTATCGTGCATTTCAAAAGAAATGAAACTTATTAACATTTTTATACAGATAAAGTCGTTCATTATTCAAATAAAAAAATTACGAAAAAAATACTAAAGGAACACAAGGAAAATAATGCCATTAGAATTCGCTAACATTTGATCTAATCAATCAATTTTTAAATAAAACAAAATGACGTTCTACTATCTAACACTGGTATCATTAATTAATGCCACGCTAATGATAACTTCTGTTTTTGTGTAGGTTTTTAAAATATCCTTAACTACCAGGTTACTTTATTCCTCAATATAGTTGCAATAAAGCCAGTAATTGTTGTTATACAACAGGTATTTTATTTTATTTTATTGATTGATAAAAAACAAATTAATTATTTAAATTGCAATATTAAAATATTGTTTAAATTTTTAAAAGATAATCAAATATTTTGCATAAAAAGAGTAGAGTTGGGACATTAATTTTTTATTTCGCTTACTCTTGTTGGCAAAACTATTTTTTTAAGACCTGTAAGATTAGATGAAAATGTATTTATTTTTGGTCCATAGCATCAGATAGTCCATTTGGGAATATTTGTGTGAAGATAAATTCGAATATAACTAGCAAAGACAAAAACCAAACATTTTAACTGAGCTAATCTTACAGTTAACCAAGCTGTTTTAAGTAGTTAACGAAAATACAAAGAAAGGTCAAGGAAGAAATCACCCAAATATACGATAAGGGAGAATGTGGTCTCTATTATATTCCTTAAAAATTATGACCCACAAGTTCCTGAGTGGAACAGCTTTTCTGGTAATTAGGAAATTCTTCTTAAAATTGAAAAAAAATGTATTTGTTTCAGCAATGTCTGGGGAGGACGATCGATATTGTGGAGAAATGATAATGGGAAAAAATATACATTGGGTTTCATAAAAAGATCCGCATGATAACAATCGCCAATCAGGTAAATTGGTAAAAGAACACAAAAAATATGTCTTGGAAAAAATTTTAATTTAATTCGATTTAACACGACGACAATCAATCAAGGATTATAATTTTTTGCTTAAACATAAATCTGAATTTGAAAAATAAAAACGCTAATGAAAAGAATACTTCTCTCTTTTCCTGGGCAGTGTACTAATGTATTTCTGTGTGGGTTATCACTTCTATTCCAAAAGAGACACCGGTCTGTTCCACAATAACGAATATATGATCTGGTTAATAATTAGGATTTAATTTTTAATCGCCTTCCCTTCCGGTATTGAAAAAGAATGCGCTGCATTAAGGTAATCCACTGAGTGTTAGTCTCAGAGAAAAAATGGGAAAAACTAGTGTTAATTTAAAAACTGTATTTTAGAAAAAATTGAAGTTGCCGTGGTCTAGTAGGTAGTGTGTTGGCTCATTAAATGTGATTCTACGGTTAAAACACAAGGTCAGATATTCTCAACAAACCGAAAATTTAAAAAATATTTCTTCTTCACCGACTTATTTCTGGCAAAAACTCTGAGAGTAAATGAAATTGTCATGAAAATTAACTCAAAAAACTGTCGTTCGCCAGTCATGTATAAAATTAACACACACGACATAAGTGGTGTTAGAAGCTGACTGAAGGATTGTAATGACCAATTATGTATGTACATATGCATATAATTATAAAACAATTTTAATGAAATCCGAGCTTGAGGTTAAGATAGGAATTTTATTAAAAAAAACTTTTTCTAGTACAATTTGGAATAAAACATTTCGGTTTATATCGGGTCTTTCTTTCATTAAGCGCTTGTTATCTTTAAAATTCAAAAAACAAAGTGTGTGTGAGATGTCATTGACATTTTTTAATCGTTTGAAAGACTTACCGATGGCATTATAACATCATTTAAATATCCACTACGGTGGTTTTTGTATTATTCCCTTACAATTGTGGAAAACTGCACAAGAAAAAAATTGAAAGGATCGAATCGGCCGATTTCGGTAGCCAGTTCACATTATTATACCCGCTAATCTCTTGTGCAAATTATCCAATGCGACATGAGCTCTATGACATGTAGAGCCGCATTGTTAAAACCATATGGTCCATGTCATCCAATTCAGGTTAAAAGAAGTTGGTAATCGTCCACCTGTACTGATCGCCGGTGAAAGTGATGGTTTAGTCAATGTTGTTCTCAAAAAAAATATGCACCGATGACGTAGCCAGCCCACAATCTACACCAATCAGTTAGTTCTTTGGTATGCTTTGGATTCCTAGGACATCATGTGGTTTGGTATCATTCGAAATTCGATACTTTTGTTTGTTCCCGTATTCATCGTTGAAGATGATTTTTTAATGAAAATTAGAATCAGTTGTCAACTATTTCAGAGCCCATTTAGCGAATTTGTATGGGAACAGAACCAAGTCATTACGCAAAATTAACCAAGTTAGAATCTGTGAAAAGTCGCGTACATGAGTGAAGGAAAATCGGTGACCTCAGATTCTTCTGCATATTCTACCGGACAGCGATGATGTTTTAGGCAGTTAATGTGCTTCGTTAATATGCGGGTGTTGGTCTACCGTTTTTATTCATCCGTATTTATTCACCACATTGGAACTAGTCTCCTTGTTAAGACGACACGTTAACCCATATTGATAAATCGATATTATTATTTGCATTTATATTCAACCATGATGATTTAAAAAAAAAACTGAATACATGACAACTAATTAAACAGATGTAGCTTCAACAATATAAGTGTTATCAACTGTTAAATTTTGGAAGTGCCTGTTGGAGGACTTGAAAATTGAATATAAAGAATTAGTTTACCCAGGTAAAAAGAAAGTCAATTTTTGCTACAATAACAAAGCACTTCTTGAGCGTTTTTCCATCTTTCTATTTAGAATTTTTACAGCTTTATCACTATGAAACCCACTTAAGTTTGTTTTTTTTAGTTGAACTTTAATTTACTCTTGATTAGCTATTTTCCATACTTCGATGTTCGAAATTATAGTTGATCGGAATATGCATCATAATTATCATTAATCACAGCCATTTGTTAATAAAAATATTCAGTCTGCTGCCATCACGTGGTTTTCATATTCCATGCTTCTAATCTAGAAATGCGGTGCATTGTGTTAAAATATCGAAAAGGCAGTTAAAGGAGAAGAGAAAAAGGGGGTAGTGAGCCACAAGTTGAATTATTACCATCAATTTATTTTGATGGTCAGTGTAAAATTATTCGTCCTGTTTCTTTTCTAATATGAAGTTGGTTGGAGGTTGGACTATTTATTTTAAAATATATCAATTCAAATTTTTCATATTAGAAATTATCAGAGAATGTCAGACTAATTAAACAATAATGACAAATACCCATAGTCTATGACCCATAGTCTACTGAGGTTCCCAAAATGTTGGCTGAAAACCGGAATAATTTTAGGTGTGGAAAAATTTTTCTTATTCTATTAATCCGATGGGATATATTGTCGATGAATACCCTGTTTTGTTAAAAAGATAATTTCTAAATAGCTGAAAATGAGATTCTTCCTTCACTTTATAGACTTGGAGTACGAAGTCTTTCTCAATATTGCAGTTGTTTCGCAGTAATTTGATTTTGTTCCTACTTATTGTTAATCCTATACGGTAGTCAACACTGTCTGCTTATCGTAGAATGCGTGACTTAACAGACAAATAGCATCAGCGGTTTGGGGAACTATGTTGTAGTCAGATTGTAATGTCGATTAGTCGTCTGTTTGAGTACGAACGAAAGAAAAATTCTCTTGAAAGTGTTTAGTACAAAATGACAGCCACACAGGCTCTAAATCAAGTTAACAGTTTTATTAATGAGAAACAATTATATTCCTAAGGGTGTAAAACGATATAATAATTTAATTAAATAAAAATTCTTACATGGATTATTGTAACTGATCAAGTATTATAAACAATATAACACACACAATTAGTCAATTATATGTGAGTGAATGTTAATTGCCTTAAGAGATTATAATTTAAAGCAAATTAACCCATTGTGCTTACATAAATGTGTATATGTATACAATTAATTTTGTTTAAATGTTTACTACGATAAAAAGTTACAGATTTTCCTAACTCGAGAAGAATAGGTGAGTAAAATGGAATCACTTACAACCTTACAGCTAAACTCTAAATTCGCATGCCTATTGTCAATAATTGGACGATCTAAAGAAAGTTAGAGTTCGGAAGTTGCCAGCTCTGGCCTATTATAGAAGCATTGTGCATCATTAGGATGATGACAGACTATAAATAGCGACTTATATGAAGCTTTAGGAACTTGATGAATAAATTTTTTTCGCATCTACCATTTTTATTCAACCCTGGAACAAAATATTTATACAGCCTTTGGCGTATAGTTTTGTAGTTAAAACTCGCTCAAATAGTTCGATTGTTTATTTCTTTGCATATAAAATATACGCTCATAAAGCAATATAAGGATTGTCTTTAAAACTTCAACACAAGAGCCTTTATATTTTACTTCAAAGGAATCTTTCTAACTGTGCTCAATAAAGGCTTCAGATAAGACTATACTTTAAAAACTTGCCAAAGCTTTTGACAAAGTGCAAATGTCATCAAAACTTAATGCTTTTGCTGTTGATTATCGCTTCAGACGATTTATCAAGCTTCCTAAGGAATAGTTTTACGTGGGTTAATACAGATGGGATTCTTTGGGATAAGTTCAGGATAAATTCGGCGATACTGCAAGCTTCCGTTCAATTACGTATTCTGTTTCTTTTATTTCCTAATAATCTTTTCTATTCTGTGTTCGCTAGAACCAATATGTTTTTCATATTTCTAAAGAAGATTTCAAGTGTTTTTGGTTTGTATCACTCCATCTATTTACACCATTTATGGTATATCAGATCGCAAATGCATGATCTTAAGTATGATCCGATAATTCTTGGACCAATTTGATACTTATTATCACAAACAGAAGAGAGTGATTTTTTTGATCTATTAGTCAGATTAAAGCATTTCTGTGTCACATTAGGAAATACCCTCAAGGGAAATAAAGGGACTTGTTCCCGAAAATCGTCTGCCTGATGATAATGACAATCTTTTGGATTTAGCTATGGCCACCGATTCCAAAATAATACCGCCAACTACATTTCCATTTAATTTAAAGCAGCTCAAGAGCTGTCAATGCAGCCTGCAATATGCAATATTTTATCAAACTTCTAGGTCGGCCAAGTGCGATAAAAATCGTAACATTACTTACTTAATTTTTTCCCTAAAATGAAAGAATTGGAATTGGTTGACATAAGCTTTTAACAAGACGGTGTCACATGCTACAAGATGCAGGATCTCATGAATATATTCAGAAGCGATTCGAACTTGATGAGCAATTAATCTCACGTTATGAAACAGTTGGAGTCGCCTAAGTCTAGTAGGTAGTATGTTGGTTATTAGAGGTAAGGCAGAGGTTCAAACCCCAGGTCAGACATCAAAACGAAAATATGAAAAAATATTTTTTCGGCTAATTCCTCTCAGCAGATTTCTGACAAAAACTCTGAGGGTAAATAAAATTGCCATGAAAAGATTCTCAAAAATCTGTCGTTCGGAGTCGCCTTTTAAACAGTAGATCTCGCCACTCATGTATAAAATTAAGACCCACAACGTTAATGGTGTGAGAAGCTGGACCGTAATCCGGACTGAAGGGTTGTAATGGCCAATAATGTATGTGTACCCTCAAACTGAAAAAATTTAAATTGATTACATGTCACACGGTATAGGATTTCATGAACATATTAAGAAGCGATCCAAGTTTGATGACCAATTAATCTCACGTTATACACCATCAGTTGCTTTTGTATATGGCTACTTGAAGTCTCTCGTGTAAAGACACATGCCAGCCACAATTCCAGGTCAGGCAGACAGCATTACAATTGTTATTGGTAAGGTGCCAGCCTAAAAATGCTAAAAAAAGTACACTATAATTGAAGTTCCTGAATAAGTTAACTACGGCGTAATAACCTTTAAAAAAGTAAACGGCAAATTTGCATTTATTGTCTGAAATAAATACAATTTCTTTCACTTTTGCAAATTTTTTGCGGGTTCTTTTTTTTACAAACCCAAACAATTAAAAAATCTTTCATTGGCTATATCATACGTATGCCAGACATATTAGAAATCAGTGAATACAATATTTTAAAAACAATTTATTGTTTTACAACAATAGTATGTTAATTAAAGAAATTAAAAATAAATGCCTTTAGCTGGTACCATTCCCATATACAATACGTATGTATGCATACGTACTTTACGATGTATCGTGTATCGTGTTAACATCAGTCATTTTCTGCAATTTGATTAATACGTTCGTTCGTTCGTTTGTTCGTTCATTAAATTGTATTTATTTTATATGTTTTACTCCTATTTTTGCTTGTAATTTTGCTTTTATTTTAATACGTTATTTAGTAGCTGTTATTAAATTAAGTATAATTGTAAGTGTTTTTCAATTACAGCATTTGAAAACTTTAATAAATCTTTTAGTGTCTCCCTCCCAGTAAGTTAGACCGATCGACCACATGTGGCTGTTGTTATTGCTTCCATTTAAATTCAAATAATTTGTGTTTAACAAATTGTTGTTGCCGGTGTATTGAATATTTTAGTTCGTATTTATTTTTTTCTTCATTTATTTTTTGTTTAAATGGTCTAGATTTGGATTTGCAATTTAGAAAAAAATTCTACAAAATATACGACAAGATACGAGACGAGTGAATATGTTTTGTTTTTTACAAGAGAACTGTTATTAATAGGTTTTTAGATTTTGAGTGACAAGCGTTAAAACAGTTGTTTAAATGCAAATAAAAATTCATTTCATTTCATTTTATTTATTTTATATTAGTCAACATAAACGAGATCATTTTTCAATGAATTTATGAACTTAACCGCAAACGAAAACGATAAAGACTGAAATATTTTTGATTTTTTGAAACAACTCGTATATTTTCTAAAAATACATGCTAATAGACAAAGATGTTTAAAAATATTTCTGTATGAATCATAAACGTATCCAATACTTTATGATACATGGTCTTCTTTCCTTCTAATACTTCTTACATATTGTGTGGTAATGGATTGAAATAACCGATGATTCATTTCACAATATTCAGTATATTATCTCCACTGAACGTAAAGAATCGATTTACACTTGAACAACGTTGGGATTTATTGGATCAACGAGAAGCTGCACAATGATGGCGATTTTGCCAAAAAAAATCATCTTTACGAGTGAAGTTCGTTTTCAACTTGGTGGGTACTTTAATAATAAGCAAAATTGCCGCATTTGGGGCTCAGAAAACTCACACGTGGTCTTAAAGAAGCCAATGCACCCATTACGCCTGGCTGTTTAGTGCGGCTTGTGAAGGCTTGCGGAGGCATTTCATTGAAAATGAGGACGACACAACCATTACGTTTAACGGATACGTCTACTGCACCATGATAACCGATTTTTTGTACCCGCTCTTCATGGTATTGATGTGAACAATTTGGGGTTACAGCAGGATAGTGCAATTTCCCACACATATCATGCCACAATCGATTTATTAATAACATATCGTTTTATGGCCGTTTAATCAGCCAAAATGGTGACGTCAATTGGTCGCCAAGAAGCTGCGATTTGACACCGTAGGACTATTTTCTGTGAGACGCCGTTAAAATAATTGTCATGCCGACAAACCAGAGGCAATTGAGCATTTGAAGGCCATTATTCGTGATGCCATTGCCGAGATACGACCGCATACACTCGAAAAAGTGCATGAAAATTGTTTCGATCGAATACTGTGCCCAACCGCGGTAGTCATATGAATGAAATAATATTCCATTTCCTATTGGGACAGTTGTACTTCATAACAAAGAAATGAATTTGGCAAAATTTTTAACCGCAATTTTAAATTTAAACTTTTAAATGGCCCACCCTATATAATCGTAGTTAATGTATGATGATTTCAATTCGTTTAAGCAAGCCCCACAAGAGCAAATGTTTCAATTTACTTTCATACAGCATTGGAGTGAATATCTGGTGTTTAAGCTTCAAATAAGTCAATATGCTATACATACATACATACATATGTACATATATTGATATGTACATTTTAATATCTGTACTCTATTAATTTAAAACGATTATAAATAACGACGACTGAGAAATGTTTTAATAACTTTACAATGTTTTAAATTCCATGCCGCTGTTAAACAAGTAAATGTGGTAACAAATTAAAATTAAAATAAAATTATTTAAAAAAACGTTAAGATAAATGAAATGTTAAAATGTTTTTAACGTTTAATTCAATTTGTTTACAGCACATTAAATTTTGCTTGTTTTTATTGCAAATACTTTCCTTTAGTTACAGGCATTTTGTATAATAAATATCGTATCAAATTGTTTAAATTATATGGGTAGTGATAGATTTTTTTTTAAGAATAAAATATTAAATTAACTTTTCAATATAATTTAACTTACATATGTATCACCGCGAAGTTCGCCAAGTTACACAGTCTGTGGCCAATGCTTTTTAAGTCTGCCAAATCGAATAGTGAAAAATATTGGTGATCAGTCTGTTGGTACCGCTTTATTACAACTAATGATAGTTGTACCGGTCTGAAATGGGCGTGTTTAATGGTAAAGTAAAAATATTTCATTCAAAATATTGGCCATTGCTGGATACTTTTTTTCTATCTTTCAAGCAATTTGAGAAGTCCACGCCATTAAAGCTGTTCGTCCCAATTTTCGACTTCCTCATAGGAATCAAATTGCTGTTCAGCCAGTGCATGTCCCATAGTTGAAAATAAATAATAGTCGAAGGCGGCAAGTCTGGTGAATATGATGAGGTAGCTACCAGCCTAATGGTTTGATTGTATCCTGTAATGGGTTCGCCTTGTGTGCAGGTGCATTTTCATTTTGTCAAATTGTCTTGCAGTGCCTTGGGTCCATTCTGAATATTTTTCGATTAATGCATGATTCAAATTTAGCATTTGCTGTAGGTATGAATCTGTATTAGCCATCTGCATTCACCACGTTTTAGAAGTTTGTAGTACAAACATCTTTTTGGTTCCAGACACATACCATTTTGTCTTCCTTCTGAATTGATATGGTTTTGCAGCTGAAGTTGATGGTTGTCTCCGATTAATCAATGATTTTATTCCTTTAAGATTCTGTAAATAATTCCATTTTTAATCGTCATTAACAATTCAATGCAACACTGATTTTCAATGATGTTTTTAAGGCAAATTTCACAAGTGATTTTTCAATGGGCTCAAGCAAGTGCATATCCAGATAAATATCCCTTTTATATTCTTGGAACACAATATTTCCCCTGGAAGTCAAATCTATGAATGGTATGGTAAAGTTCCAATTAGGAATGGGTACTAAAAATACATCTCTAATAAAAGAGTTCCTGCCCGTCCTTCTTAATACGAAACAAAACCTTCCTGAACTTTAATTCTGAATTGGCCAACAATTATGCAGACTTTCCTCAACGCCATCGCACCTCTATTCATTCTTTAATCAACAATCCGCAGATGGAAATTAATTCGCGGCGGACTTCAACTTCAACTTCTTTTTGTAAATCGACTAAGTACTTTTATACACACTATTTTATCGTCATTTACGACTTCATGGCATAAGGTATATTTATTATAATTGGCTATTCCAGTATAAGCGCCAAAAACACTATTAAAGATTTGAATTAGAATCGTGAAAAGTGCTTAATCCATATTATCCTGGGACATCAGCCCATCCAAAACTACACCACTAGGATGATATAAATTGAAAATATTGTGCTTAAATATATTCTCATCGCTGACTTAAAGCCTCAACAATTTTTCTCCGTTCGGCTACATCCATCGCTGTATTCTTGACTTTCTCACGTACTTTGCATTTTCTTTTCATCTCGATTGGGGATTTGTCTTTGCCATGCATGAACTGGCCATCATACTATACGGTTTCCATTAAGAAATTGCTTTTGCATTTCTAACAGTATCTGGTGGTTCTTACGAATATTGGTTCTCAACTTAGGCGGTCCACCGCTATCTTTTACATAGCCTCACATAACCTACGAAAATTTCTCATGCAGCATAGTCAAAATCGTATTGGGGCTCTTTTGGCAGTCTTATTGAAACCGCATACCGCCCAGTTCACAATCTTCAATTGCAACTCAAAAAAGTGAGTTATCCGACGACTATAGAGCCATGAATTGATAACGACAGTTTTTTTAAGATAATTTTCGAAATTTCGTAAACATTAATGGGCTTTCTCTAGAACACAATGCTCACCAAACAGTCTGTTTTTCCGAATACAATGGCTTCTCTCTCCACCGCGCAGTAAGAAATGTGTAGACTTATTAAACAATAGGTCGTGGTTCAATTCCCAGTTAGGCATTCAGAACAAAAAGAAATATGAAAAAATATTTCTTCAACGACTTCCTCTTAGCAGTCTTATGGCAAAAACTCTGAGAGCAAATGAAAGTGTCATGTTTCTTTGCTAAAGAATTTTTTTTTATATCTGCACCCTATCAACATATCTACGATGTTGCTCAGCCTTTTATGATTGTTGGATGTGTTGCACTTTATATGAGACGTAAGCTAAGTCCTAATGTCATTGAATCGATAAATTCGAATTATGCGCCATTCTTTCTCTAACAGAAACGATAGTTCTGACAATGCGTACATGGGCCTGACGCTTACGCCCTCATAAGATTTCTTTATAATCTTGTCAATTCCTTGTAACGTAGGTTGAAGTCGCCGTGGCCTAGTAGGTAGTGTGTTGGCTTATTTGACTTGAGGTCTCGGTTCAAACCCTAGGTCAGGCATCTCAAACTAAACGAAATATGAAAAAATATTTCTTCGGCGACTTCCTTTCAGCAGATTTCTGGCAAAAACTCTCAGAGTAAATAAAATTGCAATGAAAAAATTTCTCAAAAATCTGTCGTGCGGAGTCGACTTTAAACTGTAGGTCTCGCCACTCATGTATAAAATTAACGCACACAACATAAGTGGTGTGATAAACTAGGTCATAATCCAGACTAAAGGGTTTTAATGACCAATTATGTATGTTATGTATCCTGCAATACTTGAAAAGTGAAAACGTGTTCTTGGTTTGTTAAACTATCCGCATTTGTAAATGCTCCTTCAAATGAATGAAATTTAACAATTGACAACCTTGCCAGATTGATGGTTTCAAGACTATTTAATGGATATTTTGAGAACAAATTCTCATCAGCTTCATGTTTCTTATATTCGTTTTTAGTCTAGATTCTCTTGATATTTCTTAATAATGACTCCACATAATTCCACAAATTCTATTATCACATGACACACGATAATATCAAGCATGATATTGAATAACAATGGAAACTAAGCACACCCTTGGCGTTTGATTGTACCAATTTCGGTCATTAGTGAGAATAAACCCCGTACGTGGTCTTCAGTTTCATTGATACGCTCTTTCATTAAAGAGCCTTGCAGATAAAGTTGCGAGCATGGGGGTTGAAAGCCTTTCCAAAAGCATTAAACGGTAGATATTGGATAGATAAGCCGACAGCACTTCCATAAATAGTTTTATTTTTATTTTATTTTCGAAAACTCATACCGATTGGCTTAATTTAGGCGTCTATTGTGTAACGAAGAAAACTTTATTCATGGAATTTAATTATAATTTTTATTTAAAATTTTTTAATGCGATATTGTAAATAGAAACGAACAAATTTTAAAGTCCCTGCTTTCTTTTCACATTTTTATTTGTTTTTATTTTTATTTTTAATTATTTACGACGTATTATTGCGCTGTAAACGTTATTGTAAAATAAATCATTCCATTAAGCCGATATTCAGTTCAAAGTAATAGACATTAAGTCTGGTTGCCTGACTGACTCGATGCCTGGTGGATGGCGGATAGTGCCTGGTTTAGCGTTTAGCTACCACAGTCTGTTCGTTTGTCGATCTGACCGTTAGCGATTACAATGCAAAGATTTAAATCAGTTCATGTACTTAAACTCAGATCAGCTAAGCTCAACTGAACGCAACTCAACTAAAACTCATTGACAACGTTAATAACAATAATTATAATAATTTACAACACAAAACAACGATTATTTTATAACAAAAAAAAACACACACAGCAAAAATACAGAAAAAATAAAATAAGAAATGTTAGTGCACAGTACCACACCACAATACAGTTCACGTTCAGTTGAGTTTAGTTGAGTTCAGGCATGCGCTGAACCACATTTATTTGTATTGATGAATGTGGCTGAAATGGCTTTTGTAACTTTGTTAGTTTGTTGGACGGTCGACAGCCGACAGTTGCTAGCTGACCGTTCCATTAAAGTTAACAGAAAGAAGCAGGAACAAAAGCTGATCTCAGCTCTTGTGCTCTTAAAAGAAAATAACTTGAAAGCTGAACTCAATCTGTTATGATGGCCATTATAACAAATCTATGGTGGTAGTATGAGTACAAAACAACAACAACAACAAAAAAATGAATTCCTTCCCATCATAAACTATTTTATTTTATGTTTTATTTTTCCTTTTTCTTCTGCGTTTTTTTTGGTTCCTGCACGTTTTTATTATTGTTGAGCAAAAAGAAATAAGAAAAATTGGTTGAATCTGTTGTTTTCTTTCTTGCTATTGAGCCAAACACCGAAGATTGATGTGCGTCTACAGTTGAGCTAAGCTGAGCTGAGTGGAGGGCAATAATCATGTCTATGTTTTGGCTTCATTTCGTTTTTCTCTTTTTTTCCGTTTTATATTGTGATAAAATAAAAAGGAAAAGAAGAAAAACAGAAAATAAAATATTTTTACCGATGATCCTGCTTGCCACAAATGACGTACATACATAGAGGATGGATTTTTGTGGGCTGGCAAATGCGGACACATAACTAGGTAGACATGCAATTCGAATTATTTCGTTTCCCAGTTGTATCAGCTATGAATAGTTCATCAAAATGGAAAAAATTTCAAAAAAAAAGGAAAACTATATAATGAGCGGTTAGTTAATCAGAGTAACTTACTGCCCTATGGGCTTAATTTATCCAATTTCATCACTTTATAGGAGATGCTTAAGGTATTAAATACGTATTTAGAACATTCCTTATGAATATTTAGTTGCTAGCTTTGTAAGCATAGCATATATGTATATTCGAGTTAGAGTTAATCGGATAACTTTTTTGGTCCGAGTACATTCTGAATTCCATGTTGTAGAATGAATGTCTGAATGATTGTTGTAGAAACAGCGGTAGGGTGCATGCCTGGAAGATTTTTTATTTCGAAAATAGTTTAATTGAAGGTTTTCTAAGCTGCAATTAAAAAAAAGGAATTCAGTTTCAATCTACTTGGTTGCACTCCAATATAGTAAACAATGATTCTAAGGGTGTCTTATCATTATTTCTTAAGCCGGGTTTAAAAAAATTCAAGTGCTACAAAAAGAATTAGTGGGTTATATAAATTATAACAGACAATTTCGTCGTCAGACAGATTCTGATTTGAAATAATCCTAGAATAAATCTAATACTTCATTGATTGCACCTTATTTGGTTGACTTTATTGTTTAATAACACTGTCAGTCCATACTGGAGAATTAATATTCACAACTGTAGATCACTGCATCGTGTTCAATGTAGTTTTTTACTGCCAAAAAAAAAAAAAATTCGTGACATTTTCCAAAAATCTTCAGTAAAGTTTGCCCTTTCACTATAAATAAACTAACAAACGGAGAGCGCCTGTAAATAATTGAACACTTAATTGGTCATTACAAACCTTTAGTCAGGATTAAAACCAAGCTCCTCGCAACACCTATGTTGTGTGTGTTAGTTTTACCCATAAGTGGCATTGCTTATAGTTTATTGTCGACTTCGAACAATTGATTTGAGAAACTTAAAACTCATACACGTACATACATACATACATTAGTCATTATAAACCGTCAGTCACGATTACGACCCAGCTTCTCAAATGCATTATAAAGCCAATATGGGCCTATGGTATTCAGCTTTGGAGCAGTGCTTGCGCGTCTAACGTTTTGAAATTATAACGAAGACAGTCCAAGCTTTTACGACAAATTGTCTGTGCTACATGGTATATTCGTAACGACAATATCCATAGAGATCTTAACATTCCTATAATTCAGGAAGAAATTAAAAAATTCGCCATAAAATACGTCGGTAAACTAACGATTCACCCCAACGCATTGGCAAGGGACCTGCTTCAATTCGACGGCCGTCACAGGTTAAAACGACGTGACACATTGAGCCTCGCTCGGCGGCTGCACTGACCCTAATTTCTGATGTGTTATTATTATAAGATTATAACACGCTGGTGCTAACTATTAACCTTCAAAACGAGCTTTAAGATTTGAAAACTATTGTAAATTTTATTAAGAAACATTCAATAATAATAAAAAAAAATATTTCGTTTTATTCGAGATGTCTGACCTGGCATTTGAAACGTGGCCTCACGTCTAATAAGCCAACACACTACCTACTTACAACTCATACTGGTCTTTATTTACCCGTGCTTCCATCTTAGTGGATGTTTTGTTTTTTGAGAAAACCATGTTATTAGGTTTCAGTTTCGGGGGCACCGAGGTAGATATGTAAACATATCTACAACCTCACAGCTAACCTTAGGTTCATACGTATTTGATGAATGCCAAGGCAGACTTTTCTTATTATGAAACCGAATATTTATTGGCATTTTAAACATTTTTCAAATCCCGTAGAAGGCCGGTAAATTATATTGAAGTACTACGATCCGAAATTTAAACTCGAGGAGTTTTGTTTTGTATTCTAAATGAAAAGCGGTCTCCCACAATGCCTTTAGAATTGAATAGAAATTAATTTCAATTTGGAATTAACTCTACATTTTTAATACAAAAAATAAAATGGATCAACCAACCTGTTATGACATAGTTTACCTAGCGTTCCCGTCAGACAGAATCAATTCGGATTGTGCCTACTTTCACTAATAACTACTCGAAAACATGTTTTTTGATTAATAGTATAATTTTATTTTCTTAAGGATAACCAAAAAAAAAATATATTCAAATTCCCAATTCAAATACTTGAGGTATTCACGAATATTGAAATATCACCCATTGGCTGTTCAAACTGGTGAAAGTCGATCAACTGGGCTACTTTGAACTCCCCTTTATATTTTGGTTCTATGTTAAGAATATAAGTTGGCATATTGTGGGCATAGATATTTAAATTTTTCATTTGCCAATAAAAAAAGTCAAAAGTCTTATTCAAGGTTATAATGAAAGTTTTTTTTTGCTTTAATTCGTATGTATTGTGTGCATTCGTATGTAATTGCAGAAGAACGGGTATCAAAGTTCATTCAATCGTATGGAATGATTTTTTATATATGTCTGTACATCACATCACATGTTATTATTACATGTTGTATGTACATACTCAAATTGACTGACTTCAGTCATTTAATGCCTTTTTTCTGGTTTTTCTGTTCATGTTGTATTATCAATTTTAATAGTTAACAATAATAGCAGCAATATAACATAAAAACATATTGTTGTTGGTGTAATGATTTTGTTACTGTTGTAAAGATTTTACTGGAATACTTTTGCATTGTTTCGCCAAAGAAAGAATTCAATTCAGTCCCTTCTCTCCTCCTTCGTCTTTACAATTCCGTTCGTTTATATGATGTTTTATTTTCATTTGATTTTGATCACATTTTTGTTGTCTGTTGTACTGACTTGACCACCATTTGGATGTTGTTCAAGCTGTATTTGTATTCGACATCGATTGCCCATTAAAGGCAAGTCAGAAAACCGGCCAACTAGCATAGCAATCCAAGACATTTAAGCCGAACTACTACTACTTTTACAAGAAAAGAAAAAAAAAACTAAAACACCACAACAACAACAACAATCATAGCAACCCGAAAAAGGTATTCAAACCATTTTCACTCCAAAATAACAGAAAACAAAACTTCAGAAGAAAAAAGCCATTTCAACTTCGACTGAACAACAACAATAAAAACAAAAACAAAGAGAAAAAGTTCCATCATCATCGCCATCACCATCATCATCAACATCTTCAGCTGACGATGGTGTGTTAAACGTCGAATGGTATTCGTTACATGCTCGTTTACAATCAAAATCGTTTTGTGCAGTAACCCCGATTTACCCAGTTTAGTGATGTTTTTTCCAGGCATTTATTATTGCATTTTATCTCAAGTCCATTGCTGTGTTGCATCCATTAAAGTCGTGTAAGCGCGTGTAAAAGGGCTTTTTTGTTATTTACCGATTGAAATCGTCATCATTGTAAACATCGTCATCAGCAATGAAGCGGCAACATGATGTAAAGGAATGTTGTAAAGCAGTGGAAATTCAAAATCTAATAAGGACGCAAGAATAGCATTTAAAAAAATCATAAAAATGTTCGTTTACTGAGTAGAGAAAATTAACGTTCCTTTCTTGAAAATATTTTAATATTTTGTGTATGCCAAGAACACGCCTATTTTAAGTCAGAATACGAAAGTTGTATTGTAATACAAAATAATCGCATGATTATGATATGAAATAATAAAGAAAGTGCACCTTCAGAAGAAGGTACACAGAAATTCCTCTGTCCTTGTCTTTACTTAAAATCCAACATCTTACATTAATTTGGTTTATTGTCTATCCACAAATGTTTTAAATAAAAAGTAACAAGGAGCTCTTAATATTTTGTTAGAGCGAATCTCATACGTTGATTGTAGGTACTCGTACATACATACTCGTACGTTGTTCAAAAATAATTAATAAGTGCATCGAATTTTAAAATGTAATCTTTTTCAACCGAATTCTTATTAAAAAATCTCGAGATAATTTTAAATGAAGGTACTTGCAGTAACCAGATAATATATTTCCTTTTACCAATAAATACATACATAACAAGTCATTACAATCCTTTAGTGAGGATTACGACCTAGTTTCTCACACCACTTATGTTGTGTGCGTTAATTTTTATACATGAGTGGTGGGACTTATTTGCTCTCAGAGTTTTTGCCAGAAATCTGCTGAGAGGAAGTCGCCGAAGAAATATTTTGTCATATTTCGTTTAGTTGGAGATGCCTGGCCTGGGGTCTGAACCGAGGCCTCACGTCTAATAAGCCAACATACTACCCACTAGACCACGGCGACTTTTAAACCCAATAAATAGTTAACCATATCAAGGATATTGCAATGAAATCGTGAAGGAACTATGTACACATATATCACTGTTCTAAAATACATTAAAAAAGTTTCCGCATAGTTTGTATTCATATCTCTCACCTCATATCATAATCTCCACCTTTCTTTTATCATAATCTCTACCTCCATTTATACTTTTTCCTTAACATGTTGCATTAAAACGATAGCAATTTTATTGCTATAAACACATTCTACGCTACTAACCACCAGCTACACATTTACATCAACAAATGTTGCTGAGCTCTCAGCTGCTTAATTACTTCAAAGACGGCAGCCACAAACTAAACACGATAGGAGTTCTAGCTAGCAAACATACGTAAAGTAAGAATACATACATACATACGTACGTAAAGGAAAAATATTACAGAATTTTATCCGTATTCTATGATGAATGAGAACAAAAAATATTTAAAAAAACAAAATAAAATTAAAACTCGTATTCCTGTGTATTTGTTTACATAAAAATTCATCCTCCATCTAATTATGTGTTGTGGTTACATTCTGGTCCACTATACTGCTATTTCTTATACAAATATTGACATGTCGTACAGCCTCAATCCATCTTTAAAAACATAATTCAATTACTTTTCTATCAGTGTTGTCATGAAATCTCTTTCGCGTTTTTAATATTTATATGTAATGAACGCATCTTATTGTGTTGGCGCTATCAAACCAACAAAAAAAAGTAGTCTAAGTTGGCCACCGTTACAACGGAGAATTGTGTATATGAATACACAAGCATTCTATTTTTGAAAGATTGTAGTCGGTAGCCTGTGGTCTCGAATGTGTTTATAGCATAACTGTAAGTCTTCATTTAGCTTTCCTTGGTTGTATTATTTACTCTTCGTAAATTCTGAATAAATTCTTTACTCTTCTTATTGCATTTCAGAACCTGGTAAACAAACAGTTGCTAACAAATTTCGTCTTTCTTTATCATTAATTTACACTGGCTTCTACCATGTCAGGGCAAAATAAATAGCCATAAAGAAATCTTACTATTACGATCTTTAGTGTGTCAAATCATTTCTGGCAATTGAATCGGTTTCCACTTACATTCTGCATGTTCTGGTCGGTGAGTCGTCCTCTCCTTCCACTTTCGTATGAGTTGTATCATCATTCATTGCTCTGAAACTGTGAAATTTTCCTTTTAGTAACTTCTATTCTATTCCGCTCTTTGCCACAGGCCTTTGTTTTCTTATAATATTCAGCTATGTCCTCTTCACTTTTAAATCATGAGTTGAGGTATCCCACAACTGTCAACTTTGTTGTTTTGGTGGATTAGAGACGATAACTTTCCGTAATTCTCCAAATGGTTAGAGGACGTGTACTTGTCAATTAAGACAAGGTTGAATTGACCCATTGTACAAATACTTGTTGAGTTATTCCAATGCGATTTTAAATGGTCTCAACGGAGTCACTTTAGCAGTATGTCCATATAAACAAAGGATTTGATATCTTCAAGCTCCTCGTTATTCCATTTACACTTGAAACGGTTACTTCTATTCCAGCTAAGAACTTTGGTCTTCTTAATATTGTTGTGTAGTTGCTTTATATATATTCTATTTAGGTAATATGATTTGAAAATGTAATTTGAGTGTTCGAAAATTTTTGCATCATAATTCGAATTAAATGTGGTCATCTACAACTTCTAGGTAGAACGTTCGCTACTTAGGTGAGAGGCCGAATTTCAAACCCCATCTCAGACATCGTGAACAAAAACGAAAAATGAAAAGAAAAATATTTTTTTCTTTTGGCATCATTCTTTCAGCAGTCTTTTGGCAAAAAGTCTGTGAATAAATATAATTCCCATGAAAATGCTACTATATCTGCTGATCACAGCTGACGTTAAACTGTAGGTCCACGATTCGTAAGTAGTACGAAAAGCTAGATCGCAATTCTGACTAAAGGGCTATAACGACCAATTAGGTAGGGGTCTTAAGCTTGAACAAAGACAGATAAAATATCTGGTAAAAGCGATTGAGAACACATTAACATTGACTAATAATTGCAGATGTTTGACGTTTTGTTAAGAGGGTATATTTAAATCGACCGCTTTAGGAACAATCTTAAAAAACTGATTACGTTTGCAGACGTGTAAATGGCTTGAAATTCACCTAATATCTCTGAATGATTATAGTCAAGGAAATAGAATTTATCGGAATAATCAAGGTCTTTAAGTCTCTCTTTCTAATCTTATGGCATCATGAAAAATTCCCGGCAACATAATATTGAAATAATTGTCTACTTCGTATTAGCACGACTATTGTAGTGACTTCAAACAATAAACGGAACTCAAATGCTACGATAGCTTACAAGCACATCATGCGAATGTAAAGGATCAAAAAATTTCATTTCATTTAATTTTTAATATTTTCATGCTTTAAATGAATGAAATTGTTCAAGACACTGATCTTGAGACGGTACCGTTTTCATTGTCTTCTTTTGTTGTTGTGCTTGTTTTTAGTATAGTTGATGAATGTATTTGTTGTTATTGCTGTGTTAATAGTTGGTAAATACAAACATTCAACATTTTTCAATATCGGCGATGTTGTAGCAGCAGCAGCAGTTTGTTTGTTGGTCGAGCATTCATTCGGTCGGTTGCTGGTTGCAAATGTTTGTTGCTTTGTTTTGTTTTTCGTTTGTTGCTGTTGTTATTGTTTTGTTGTAGACAACCAAGTTTGTCTTCTTAACACAATATTAGATTTGTTATTTTTATTGTTATTGTTTTTAGTATAGTTGTTGTTGTTGTTGGTGGTAAATGTATTTATTTTTGCTGAATGTTTAGCAGTTGGTACGGTACGGTATTACAGTTGCTTAGTTTTTTTTTCGTAGACTTTTTATTTACGACGATCAATCTCACGAAATTTTTTCAGAAATAAAAAGGAAAGAAGAAAAAGGTTAAAGTTGTTCAGAAAAATTGATTTAATTTTGTTTTGTTTTGCTTTCTTTTGTTGTTGTTATTGCTGTTGTTTGTTAAACATCCTCTTCCTAGATTCGAGAGAAGGGAACGCAGCCAATAACAATGTATTCGCTAAAGTGTCTGCCTAATAATGGGTTCCATCGATCTTTAGCGTTTCCTAAACATTGTTTTTGTTTTTTTTGCTGTTGTTGTTGTTGTATTTGTAGAAAATATTCAATAGCTTTTCTATCAATTCGTTTATTTATTTTGACTTTTTTAATTTATTTTCTGCATTTTTTTAATTTAATTGGACATTTTAATGAGTTTTTTTCCTCTTCACATTTCTGGCTTAAAAGCATGGCGTTTCTCTATCGTCGTATTTATTTCAGTGAATGTTGGCGATTGATTTCGAATCAAGAAAATTGAGAGAAAAAAAAAGAAGAAAAAAACGAAAAAAGTTGCTCGCATTGCATATCTTAAGCTAGGAGTTTAGGCGTTTTTCGATAACGATTTACATGATTTTTGATGTTGTTGAAAGGTTTGTTGTTTGTTGCTAGCTGTGGCTATGCAAAGCGACAATACCAATACCAACATTAGCAACAACAACAACAACAACATTAACAATAATAGTAACAACTTTACATAAAGAAAAAACAGATAAGAAACTAGAAAACAAACAAACAAAAAAAGACAGAAAAATTACACAGAAACAATAACAACAACAACAACAACAACAAATTATAGATTTCAATTTGAGATTATGACAAGTAAAATGCGTCTTACCACCACTCATGTGGTTGTTAATCAAATACTCTCTTAAAGGAAAAACTGACGAAAAAAATCATTTTCTAAGTGAATGAAATTGATGAAAAACATTAACGACGCAATCATATTAAATAATGAGGAAATTGGAAAATAACTCTTCCTTATCGATTTCGTTTATAGACGAAGATAGTCACTCATTATATGCCATTGATTTGACAGCGAAAACAATAAATTTTTTATAAAACAGTTGATGAGTAACATCCTGCCGCATGTTTCATCGTAAAATATAAAATATTTACTGTTTTGTTTTAAATTGTGTCATTAGATTAAACATCTCCACAGGGTAATTATAGATTTCATTCGGAGTGCCCTAAATTTAGACATTGTAGATCAAAAACACCTTTAATGCGATAGCGATGCTTGCATCGGTGCTGTAATTAATCATGCCAACAGTTTTAGCAGTAGCGAAAGGCATTCAGGTCAGATCCGGTAAAGTACGATTTGCACTGTTTTAAGATATAAGGTACTTGAATACTTCTTTTGAGCCTCTAACTCCTCAATATACTATATACTACAGTAGCACATCATTTAAGAGACATTGAGTTATACGCTGCGTTGTCGATATTCGTCTGATTTTAGCTTGAGTCGAATTTAGGGTACCTACCGTTTATAATAATTCGTATAGTCCTCGACAAAGGCCAGAGACGGAACGTGCAATACCTTTGAAAGGACTTACTTTCACGGGTATCTACCAAGCGGATGTTTATGCCATACTATTCATTTGGAATATGAGATAAAAAGACAGGATATAGCACTACCATCTGACAGTCAGGTTGCCATTCGAGCAAACCGATCTAATGAGGTTAAATCGAAGATACTATGGAACTGTTTGGAAAAGCAGAATTGTCGAAATAAAGTTACCATCTGTTCAGAACATGTATCACTTCGCGGCATTGTCCTTGCAGACGAACTTTCGAGGAGACTGATTCGGGACAGAAGCCTTATGTAAAGTGGAGGCGCGGTATACTAAACAAAAGGGAAGATAAAGAAATACAAAGGCTCTTCTCAAACCAAGTGGGCTTGATTTATTTAAAACTTTTGTTTGAAATTGAAATAAGAGGATATTTGAGTCAAACATCAGACTATCAAGAAGTAACCTGACGTTGAAAAACGGTTTTGTGTTGCAGTTAAAGAAGCGCTTTATAATGGAGAAGTATATTCACCTACTGATGTAATAACGAATGGAAATATAGCTTAGTGTACAGAAGCGCCTGAATTGGTTTTAGTTAGTAAGAATACGACAGATTTAATATAATCAGAATTGTCTGACTTAGGGCCATTATTACAACTTGCCGTTAACTAAAGGGAGGATTTTAACGGGCAGATAAATTGTTTATTCATTATTATAAGTGGACAATAAGGTAGAATTGAGCTTTAAGGTAAGGAGAGGATCATCCTACCTTTAACTTTTAAAGTTAAGTTTATGTTTGAACTTGCCAGATTATGTATATTATGTTCAAAATGTCGTTATGTCGTTGCCACTGCGGCTAAAAAAACTTGTTTAATTGAGCAGTGTTTTCGAAATTACTCCGGCACTGCCATATTTTTAAAAAAGTTAACTTTATTTTATCTGTAAGTTGTAATAACGAAAAGAAGTTAAAGGTGACATTAAAGTTCACTTTAGCTAAAGTTATCTTTAACTTAACCGAACTTTAACGGCAAGTTTAGCGTAAAGCTATGTCAGCTGGATGCAAAGTCTTTGGAAGATTGTATTCTTAATAAAAATTTTAATCAAGTATACTATGTACAATCGAAGATTGAAGAAAATAGCATATCATTTGAAATTAACAAAAAAGGGTACAATTATACTGAAATGCAATCGAAAAATTCACCAAACGAACACAATACGAAAAGATCTACGCGGGGATCACTTGCCAAAATAAAAACCATAACATCCATCCGTGCTATAAATTTCTACACATATCTGAGTATAATTTACATTAAAAAAAATCAAAAGAGATAGTACAAGACCTTGTACAATTGAAATATAATATGTATTGGAGTTTGAAAGATCATTAAGACCTAGTCTCTAGTTTCCTAGTTTCGTTTCAAAATTACAAATTTAATTCCAAATTTAATTTAATGAAATCCAAGTCATTTCTGTCACACGCAAATTGTAGGAGTGATCGACATTTTTATTTGATTTTTTTTTCAATCAAATTTTATTAGAATCTACAAATCAAACTTTAAACACATAATAACCATACATAATATATTTTATTATGTATTTTTATTTAATATTATTAAATTGCATTGCTTAACAAAAATTATAGGTTTGGGAATCCATTTCATTTTAAAAGCATTCGTGAATAGTAAACTCGAACACTTCCTTATAATTTTCTTTAAATTTATTTGACAGAAATTAGCGCCTTTTAACAATCCTTTCTTTCTCACACAATGTTAAGTCTTCAGAAATATTCCAACAATTTATTTCAAATTTTTTATTTACGCATTATTTTTAAGACATTCCCAGACCGCCTTTAAACAGAACAGAGCCGAACCGAACAGAATACATTACCGCCTATTATTAACACAGCATTATGTGTCAGACTAAGTATCTAGGAAATGCTAACATGGTTTAAACCACAAAATTTTCTTTTAAATACGTTTGTTGTTCGTATGATAAAAGAATAAAAATATGAAAGAAAATATGAAAAAGAAGATGTTCCCTCTATTATGCCGACAATAAGAATTCTTTTCTTCGCATCTATTTTTAATCTTCTGTAATTCCTACATTGGGCTGGCTCTTCCTTAAGAGAGTGAAATAAATTTTTTAACAATAAATACTGTTACGATGATAGTCAGACTGAAAGTAGTTCGTTGCTAAATTTTGTTACATTTAACTACGTTATGATAGAGGTTCCGCGTATTGCATTTTCTTTCTTTTTATTGAAATACGTATGCATTTATTACACTCACAATATTATGATAGTGTTGTTGAATAGAAATTATATCGGGCGTTTCATTAAGCGTTTCCAATCTTGAAATTTAAATAAAACAAAGTGTGTGTGGCATCGAATGTTATCGAAATTTTTTAATCGTTTAAGAGACCTATTGATGCCGTTATGTGTGGAATATAACATCATTAAATATCCACCACGGATTTTCTAGGTGGAGCACATAGGAAATATCTATTTTTCCATGACTTTGACTCAAAAATCTGGCTGAAATTGACCGATGCTATGAGCTATGTTAGATTATGAGACCTCTATTCTTTGTGACTTATTCGCATTCACCAACTATTTAAGACAGCCTACAAGAAAAAGTCTAACGCAAACAAATCGCATGATCTCGATCGCCACTTCATATCGCCTCCACGTGAGATGACCAAGCACTCAAATCCCTTGGTCAAAATATCCTATTGAAACCACATGTTGTTGGTGTCCAAACTGCCCAATTTAGACCAAATGAAGTTGGCAATCATTATCGTTGACAATGATGGCCAACGTCGTTCTATCGGGTGGGCCATCTATCGGTTTAAATTTGAACCATCGGTTATTTTAAATCTGGCAATACTTATGTCATTCTGTTTTGTCACAAAATTCAGTATATTATCTCGATTTACGCTTGAGCAGCGTTGGGATTTATTGGGCCAAGGAGAAACGGCACGATGGTGTCGATTTTAGCCAAAAATATCATCTTTTCGGATGAAGTTCATTTTCATCTTGGTGGGTACGTTAATAAGCAAAATTGCCGTATTTGGGGCTCAGAGAACCCACACGCGGTCTTCCAGAAGCCAATGCACACATTACGTGTGACTGTTTCACGCGGCTTGTGGAGCAGAGGCATCATTGGCCCACATTTCTTTAGAAATGAGGACGGTGCAACCATTACGGTCAATGAAGACACCTATAGCTCCATGATAACCGAATTTTTTGTACCCACTCTTCATGGTATTGATGTGAACGATGCTTGGTTTCAAGAGGATGGTGCAACTTGCCACACATCTAATGGCACAATCGATTTATTGCATCAAATATTCGATGGCCGTATAATTAGCCGAATTGGTGATATCAACTGACCGCCAATAAATTGCGATTTGACAATTGCTTCATATTGGACTATTTTTTGTGGGGCGCCGTTAAAGGAAAGTGTTATGCCGACAAACCAGAGACAATTGAACATTTCAAGGCCAACATTCGTGATGCCGTTGCCAAGATACGACACACTCGAAAAAGTCCACTAAAATTGGTTCGAACGAATGAGGTATTTTGAGGCCAGCCACGGCAGCCATATGAATGAAATAATATTCCATTTCTAACCGGAACAATTGTAGTTTACAGCAAAAGAACAAATTTTGAAAAATTTCAAACCGTTTTTGTTTTATTGCGTTATTAAATTTAAAAGTTTAATGGCCCACCCTATGAAAGAAATATGGACGATGACGCCATCAGCGCATAATCCCCAAAAAAGTGTATTTTTCGGGATGCATTGGACCTTCATTCATCCAGAAATGAGATTGTTGAAGACGATGTTTCGATGAAAATTAGAATCATTTGCCAGCTACTCGTAGTCGCCGTAGTCTAGTAGGCCACTTAACACACACAATTAAGTGGTGTGAGAAACTAGATCGTAGATCGTAATTCTGACTGAAGGGTTGTAAGGACCAACTATATATGTGTATGTCAATGGCTCCAGAGCCCATTGAGAGAACACATGTTGTATATGGTGATTTGGTGACTAAATAAATGACAAATAATTTGGCAGATATAACTTTAATAAGGTTGCCGTTGTCAACTTTTATAGTTCGAAAGTCCGTGGTGCAAATTCCGATATTAGAAACTAAATTAAATGAAATGTATTTTTATTTGGAGAATCCACTAAACAACAGGATTCGCAGGATGTCGTTTATGCCCTACAATGCTTTTAAAACTTTGTTAAATTTACAGCCCATAATTGTCATCAGGTTTTTGAGTGTGGAAACGAAATTATTTTCCAATTTCAATGGACCAACTAGTGTACTCGACTTCGTCATTCATTGGCAATTTACACCACAGCGGTGGGTAGACTATAAACAATAAAAACAACCTTTAATAGACTTTAAGAAAAACGTTACTTAAAAAAAAAAACAACGTTCTGTACTTACTCGCTCACAGGCTGTGTGACCATCTGACGAACTGACTCACGTTCCAGACGTGTGTACGATACAAAAGTCGTGTGGTTTTCTCGAGTTATTGGCACACGCTTATAATCAATAGACTTTTTTGTTTTTTTTCTTTGCTTTGTATTGCGAACGAGCATACCTTATAGACGAAAAAAATTTGTTTGTCTGTCTGTCTGTCTGTCTCTCATTTTTTTGTTCTTTCTTTTTTTATTTGTCGTATAGCATTTACTCATTATGTGTTATGGTATCATGACATGGTTAAATACTGTTGGTGGTGGTCACCACCAGATATTTCCAACAACAATAACAAAAACAATCTATTGTGTACGCCTGCGCTTAAATACTGAAAAAACGCACAAAAAACAAAAATTTCTTGTAAAGTCAAGTAAAATAAAATAAAAAATAAAAAAAAAACAAAAAAAAGTTAAGTATTCTTTTATAATTTTATGAGTTTTTAAGTGATTTTTGCATGGGCAATAAAATAAGGTTGGCATAGTTGTTGTTTTATATTCCAAAAAAAAAAGAAAAAATGAAAATGAAAATAAAGAATGAATATGTTAATCTCGTTTTTCTTTGTCGTTATGCTGGAGATATGTATGATAATCTTCTGATCTCTTTACACTCAATTATGCTACATGCGTGTGTGTGTGTCTGTGCCTGTTTACACATCATATATGCATTAACGATTGGGATTTTATGAAAAATTCATTTAATTTTTTAGTGTGGCCACTTTAAGGAATTTATTTTTACGACTACGGATTTTACATTACAATTGCTTCATATTAACTGGTAGACTGTGCGAAAAATTTGAATTCGTTGTGCTATTTTATTTTACATGCTTCGTATGGAACTGAATAAAGCGGCAAAAAGAAAAGAAATTAAACCACACAGTATATTTGCAAATTAAGCATGACAACTATTATATAAATAATTATAAATACAGGATCTTCTACTTTGGATTGTAATCCTTCCGTCAGGATTACGGCCTAGCTTCTTACACCGCTTATGTTGTGTGCATAGCTGCATGAGGTACCAAATCGTCAAATATTTGGGAGAAAATCGTCAAAAAATCGTTAGAAAAAATAAATAAATAAATTAAAAGTTTTTAAAAACCAAAATTATTTCTATTATAGTAAAACATATAAAGACAATGCATGTATATGTATATCTGAGTTCAAAAATAAAACATTTAAAAAAATTTGTTAGAAATTAAAAGCTAGCGCTCCTCATCTTCATTTATTAATTTTTTTCCAAAAATGGAGAAATTTTTATATCATCCCATTATATCCCAGTGTTGTTTATTGACACATAAGCGCAGCAATAATATTGCATCATCTTAATCTATGGGTGGTGTAAATATTAAAGTCAGAATCTCTTGACATTCTGAGCATGAAAATTCAGTGTAATGTTGGCTTCAACCGACACATTTTTCAGTTCCCTCTTAAGATCTTATGATCTTACTATTTACACCATTTGTAACCAACCGAGACTGGAATACAACTCTCATGTATGAGTCGGTGCCTCAGCGTCTGTTTTGAAGTTTCTCGATCGTGTACAGGAGAGGCCGTAGTAGCTCGTTAATGACGGTAGTGTATCCAACTCCACTGAATCATTGCAGCATCTTTGCAATGTGGTTTGTGTTTCACTGTTCTATCGCTTCGACAAAAGGATTTTGCTCAAACGAAGGGGACTTTTCTCGAAAATCATATATTCCTACGTAATGCTCGTCTTTGTCGGCCACCACTTCCGTATGTGGTCGATTAGCCAGTGGATCGCACACTGCATTACAGTAAAAATATGTCGGACTATTCGTATGTGAAACTCATTTCCTGCAAAGGCCTTTCCCGTTACTTATGGTATAAATATATACAAGCCTAGTGTCCATAAACACTGTTCTCTCTTACCTTCTTCACATAACATATTTTCATAGTTCCAAAGACAATGCCATCGATCCCCTGAGTGTTGGTCGTACGAAACAAAATAACGGCGCTTGCCTTTGTTCTTTCGACAATTTTTAAAATTGTCTGCAACGACAAGTGATAAATTATTCTCAACTACAAGGTTATTTAGAATTTGTAATTTTTTGGCTTTTAAGGGGTTAATAAGGAATAAAATACAGAAAAATCATCATATGTATTCGAAAGTAACTTAAAAACATAATATTTTACTCCTTGTTTTTACTAACACAAAATTTCCAATAATAACAATTGCAAAGGAAATACAAAGCTTAATGTGGCTTTTAATGCACTAAAGTAAAGAAATATGCTATTTGTTTATAGAGACCTAACGTCTAATAAGCCAACGCTGAACTTACTAGGCTACGGCGGCTACATCTAAAAAGCTATTCAAATATTTATAACCCCAGGCTTCAGAATGCCACAAAATAAATCATCAAAAATTAGTTTGATTCATCAAAAGGTTTTGGTAGGAACCTGGAAATTGCTTGAGGAAACAAAAAGTAGAATTATCAAACATACACAGAATTAGGGCCTGTTCGTAAATGAATTACTGCGCTGCATATTATGAGCATCATGTTCATAAATGCAAACCTTAGCAGCACTGCAGCTGTCAAATGTTCGTAAATGCAACATTAAATCATATTATGTGCAAATAAACACAAAACACTAATCATAAACATGGCTGATGCATTGAATGAGTGAGACAGAGAGACTGAGAGTTTTAACAATAAGTTTCTTTTTTTTTATTCCTTAAATGTCTTCTTTTTTGCACAAAGCACACTTTTTTCTACATTTAACAACATTTTGTCATTTGTTTTATCATCCAGTTCAAAAATCAAATTTATTAATAATTTTTCCATTTCTGCAGTGTTTGTTCGTTTGTAAATCAAAACAAATAAATTAGCAAAGAGAAGCACCAGCAACATGTGATTAGCAGTGTGAGCGCAAAATAATCATATTATGCAGCGCAGTGATGAATTTAAGAACAGGCCCTTACTGAGCCTCTATTCATACTCTGACTATTTGTGCAAACTTATGTCAGACAAACCAAATCAAAAAAATATATTGGCTTACAAACTTTATTGTTTTGTATTCGCTCAAAATCAAAAGACAAGACAATCAAAATGGTATACTTGGTTTTGTTCTCCGACATTTCCTTGCGGTTGCTTTTTTTTTTTTATCAAAAATTCAAAAATAACAGTTATTTTCGGTTCCTGATTAAAATGTTTCATAGCATTATAAATGTTTACTCTAGAGAGTGCGATTAGACCCCGTCAGGACTTTGCCTTGTTGGTTTTTTTTAGTGGCAGATGTATGCGAACATCTTCATTCTTTATCCGTCGAATTCAGCTTGATTTATGCGCCAGTGTGATGGAACATTTGACCCAGAGCAGTCGTGGCTGACATTAGAATGATATTATATTCCTCACATTATTACATAAATTGGTTTTAAAAATGCATAAAAAAATTTCACATACACTTTGTGTTATTAACATTCAAAGTTATGTATGGTGTATACCTACATACATAATTAGTCGTTACAATACTTCAGTCAGGGCTACGACCTAGCTTCACACCACTTATACTGTGGGTGTTAATTTTATGCTTAAGTGGCGGGACCTACAGTCGATTCCGAACGACGGATTTTTGAGAAACTTTTCAAGGCAATTTTATTAACTCTCAGAAAAAGTATTGTTGGAAATGTCTGACCTGAAGTTTGAATCTACGGCGACTTCAATACATGTTATAAATGTACATAGCAATTAAAATTGATTTTTCAATAGTTAAACGTAAAAAAAAAATACAACGAGTTTCACCTACTTCCTTCAAAAATAATCGAAATTAGAAATTTAATTTCTTAAAATTTCTTTCTCGTAAGAGAAAATCGTTTATAATTTGCAAAAAACCTTAATTACATTTAAATCCTCATTTTACTACAGCTTATTTATACAAAAATTATCGTATAACCGCTAAACGAAAACAGATGCAAAATCAAAATTTTAATAGGATTTCCGTAATTTACTGTCGATTGTCGCTAAAACTATAACAATAAACCATACAGCAAAGACAACAGCAATAAACATAATATTTTAATTAAAACGGAAGTCCCTAAAGCCGAACCCGAAAAAAAACAAAAGAAATGAAGTTAAAATCATTTCAAGATCGGAAAGATTTTGGTGTGAGTGTGCTTATTTGTGTGTGGCAGCTCATTGAATGAAATTTAACAATCGGTTAACACGTGTTTAACGCTATGTCTGACGCTGTGTCATTGTCTCAGTACAAACTGCATACGACCGTATACGACAAAAGGGGTAAAAATGTCACTCATTCATTCAGTCATTCATTCATATACATTCACACAGTTATACACTGTTTGTGATATTTTACCTTTACCTCTGGCATATACATACACACATACAATATTTTATTCAATAATCGTCCGCCCATTCATTATTCACAAAAAAAAAGAAAAAAAAAACTCGGGGAAATCATGGCCAAACAATGGCAGTCAGATAGACAAATTGTTTGTCAAACAATACACACAAAATAATCAAAACAAAAACAATTTTTTTATGGAACAAAAGCTAAATCTGACAACAAATTAAAGCACAACAAAAGCAACGGAAAAAAAATTTAAAACACAATACTATGGTTGGTTAAACTCGATAATTTAATGATGCTACAACGCCACTACCACCAACCACCATATCCCATTTAAATCATCATCATCATCATCATCATCAGCATAAAAATAATTTCATTTAATTAACATATATTTTAGAATATCAACCATATTTAAGAGAATGATAGATATATGGATAGGTAGATAGATTGATTATATACAGATGGATAGATGTATAGATTGGATAGTTAAATCATTCATTAGATATGGAAATTAATTATTATTGTCATTCATTTTTATTGACAGTTTATTATACGAGTTGTGGTTGAGGAGAGGAGTAGTAAGTATTTTAATTAACAAAATCGTTAAAATTTTAATTTAAATAATTTTTAATTGAGATTTTTTTATGATTCATCCAGATTTTTAATTTCTTTTAATCGCATATTTTAATGGGTTTTTCTAAAATGCTTCCTGTTTAAACTTACCTTTCACTGTTACTTGCAATACCGTACAGCTGTGTTCATATTGTCAAATGTCGCTGCCAAGGTTCTTAAACAGCTACGAACGAAAAGAGTGCAGAATAAGTATCATAATTAGAGATTCAATTGATTAAGTCAACGTACGATTACCATTTTTTTTTTTACCAAAAAATGTTTCCAAGTTATATGCGTGAGAAATTCCTATGTTGACTTCGTACTTCGATTAACTGCGGTATACGTACATATGTACATTTGTAATATGTGGTGTAGTAAAGCGATATATGTATATTGCTGCTGAATGTGTATTCTAGAAAAAAAAACAAACAAGAAAAATAAGACAACAACAAACAAATAACGATAATAACAATAAAAATATCATAAGCACATATCGACCCCTCCATAGTACACTTAGAACGTTTCTAATGTTCTTGCATTTTTAAATTCTACGTTCTCTAACTTAAATACTGTCAAAATTTGGTTAATATGCGCCGATTCGTTCCGAAGGAAACGGGAAAAATCTACATAGAATACACATATAGTCGTATGTCGCGTGAAAACTTTGAGAGCTCATAACTCAAAACACACTTTTTCGACTTAGAATGTTATAGAACGGAGGCGTCGATAAAGTCAACGTACGACCACGAAAGATAGTAAACAAAAAAAAAAACAATACCAAATCAACAGTAGGATTCTAAAAGTTGCCAAAACGAAAATAAATTAAGTGTAAGTAGAGCTTAACGTTGCCATACAGTTTTAGTAAAAGGACGACGTAAAATAACCGTGTAATAGAATTGATTAAAGTGAGCTGCTACATATATACACATACATACATAATTGGGCATTACATCCCTTCAGTCAGGATTACGATCTAGTTTCTCACACCACTTATATTGTGTATTTTAATTTGAACACATGAGTGGCGGGACCTGTAGTTTAAAGGCGATTCCAAAACGATAAGAAATTTAAGAAACTTTTCCATGACAGTTTAATTACTCAACAGAAATCTGCTGAGAGGAAGTCGCCGAAGGAATTCTTTTGTTTATTTCGTTGTGTTGGAGATGTCTGATCTGGGTTTTGAACCGAGGCCTCATGTCTAATAAGCCAACATACTATCTACAAGACTAAAATACTACATAAGCAATGTGTAATTTTTTTTTCATCAAATTGTACCTCTTTTACTTTTATTGCTATACACTCGCCCTAAAGACTGTCACCAACTCTTTATCAGACACAGGCCAGATTCAGACAGCAAAAATCGGCTATCGACCATATAAACAATCTTCGTTTTATCGTTAAATAATTTGTTGAACACTGATAAACACCCTTTGGCTGCCTTACAAAATGTATCAATACAAAGTTTGTATGCAGTTCTACTACTGTATATAAACTATGTAGATATGCAAAGTAACCAAACAATGCATCAATTATATGCAAATCCGATGCCTGATTGTTTTTGACTGCGTTAAAAATACACATTGATGACGTTTTGCAATAGAATACATTGTATATATTTTGTACAGCGGCATTATGAAACACGATACTTTGTTCAAACACAAAGCAACTAACATTTTGGAAGGCAGCCTTTATGTGTTTTGTCAAGGAGCATATACGATATAAAAATATCCGCTTTAAACTCATCTCAATTATTAGATACATTTATCAGAATGCCAGCAGGAAAAGTAAACTTTGCAAAGCGAAATAAGTGGAAATCGGTGCGTGAAGGTTGTTTAAACTGTCGCAAGCGAAAGCATCACGTTTACACAAATAAAATTTGCTTCATACATAGCTCATAGCTTCTCAAATCTGCAGAATATACCAAGAGTAACAGATGCGGCTGGACTTACAATAAACATTTACTTTATTGATCATTACAACCCTTTAGATAGGATTACAACCTAGCTTCTCACACCATGAGTGGCGGGAACTACAGTTTAACATCGTGTCCAAAAGACAGATTTGAGATATTTTCTATGGAGGAGAAAGTAGCCCGAAAGAAATTTTTTAACAAGTTTTTTTTTTTAAATATCTGAGTTGGGGTTTGTTTGTTCGTGAATTAATTTCTTTTGTACGACCAACACTCAGGGGATGGCTCCTGCTATGTAGTCCATTGTGTTAGAGCTCAGAAAATATGTTATGGGAATTAGAAAAGAGGAAGTATTGTTTGTGGACACTATATTTAAATGTGTTTATATCATAAGTGCCAAAAAAGACCTCTGCTGGAAGAGAGTTCCACATACGAATAGTCCGGCTAAAGAATGAAATTTGTCTGTAATGCAGTGTGCGATCCACTGGTCAATCGACCACAAACGGATGTGCTTGCCGAGAAAGATGCGTGTTCCGTAGGAATACATGATTCTCTGGAACAAGTCCCCTTATTTTGCTCGAGCAAGATCCGCTGAAATAGCGATAAAACAGCTGAACACAAGCCACATTGCGACGATGATCCAATGAATTAATACCCTACCGTCATTAATGAGCATCTTCACCCTCTTCTATACGCGGTCGAGAAGACTCAAAATAGACTTCGTGGTGCCGGCACATGCATATATGAGAGTTATATTCCATTTTCTGAATATAAGATCAGATGAAGTAAAGTAGAGTATTTCTTGCACCGCCTTAAGGATCCAAGGCACTTAAATGCTTCTTTCAACTCTCGAAAAATATGCCGGTGCCAGCGAACATCACACTAATTCATGTCCAGAACATCAAGAGCTTCTGACTCACTAATATCTACAGTACCCATAGATCTTGCGAATACTCTGGCCTAGAGAGGTGATCAAAAATAGATTTTGGGAATCAACAATCAATGATCGAATAAATAAATAGTGTTGAATGGCGGTGGATTGGCCACACTTTATGAAGATCGTCGCGGGAAATATTGTAGGCTGAAATCCGGTAATCAAAGAATATAATGTCGCATTTATGCAGGCTGGTAAATGGAACACAGGCAAGTTATGTAGAGAGAAGTGAGAGCATTGACAGTGGACAGAAGTATATTCAACAAATTTATTAACGCCTCCTACTTCTTATAGGATCGATGGGAACAAATACGTCGTATATTCTCTTTTTGTTTTTTTCTTCTTTATTCACCTGTATATGGGTCATATTTCAATTGTGTATTAGTAAGTAAATGATTAATTAAGTGAATAAAAATAAAATAAATGGTTTAGATTGCTTAAAATAATTTCAGTTATTCAGGTGAAATAACGGTAGTTGACTCGCGGTCATGGTAGAAAGCGGAATAATGAAAAATGAAAGAATAAATCAAAGTGATGATATTGAAAATCGTTAACAATGGTCAATAATTCGGTTTTTCATATTTATTCCCATTGTTGTTCATGTTGTTGGTGGCTATTGTTGTTAAAAGTATTGTAAAAGGCGCAACAAACAATAAGGCACAAAATTATATCTTATTGTACAACAACAACATCAACGTCATATTTTTGTTGAATTGTTTAACGCATGTTTAACAGCAGCTACAACAACAGCAACATCAACAGCAACATTATAAAACAACAATTGACGGTTAATGATACTTTTTAACGGCAACAATAAAAATTCCATTCCATTCAAGTGAAGTTTTTCCATTACTGTGCACATTTTTAATGACTTTTTTTACTTACAACAATAGCAACAACAAAAAATAAAAGAATATTGTTAACGAAATATTTATTGTTGTTGTCAACAGTAACGTCATGTATCAACAACGAATTTAACTACTGTTGTTAATCGAACTTGATGTATCGCAGATGATGATGTTGCTGACAAGAAATGAATGTTGGTTGGCCTGTTGAATGTTGTTGTTGCATTAACGTTGGTTTCTTTGACTTTGTTTTCCTTTCTTTTTTTTGTTTTGTTTTCGGCAATTTTTGTCATCGACTCTCATGCGAACATACACATTCTCCTGGGGCATGTGTAGATAGTACGCGTTCATCTGAAACAGAGTATTCAAGTGGGAATTAAAAGACGATGATGAGTAGACCACTTTTGCTGGGTTGATTGGCTTTTTGGTTTTTGTGTTTTGGCTGGTAGAGCAGCAGTATAGTTGGTAGTCGATCATTTAGCATTTAAGCTTAAACCAATTATTACTTGACTACCAAATTCCAAAAAACAAAAAGAAGAACAAGAAAAAAACGAACGAAAAGTACCAAAAGTGTCTACGAGATGGAGGAGAATACAGACATGAAATGCGAAAACATGTTAAAATCATGTTTAACAAGTTGGTGAAAAATTAAGAGAAGATTACAAAAACAACAACAAAAACAAACGAAAAATAAAATTAACAACTACAACCTTAACAACAAATGTACAATAAACAATAATTATAATCATCATAACCAACACAAAAATTCCCTTTTTTTGAAAAACAAAGGGAGAACGAATGAGATGTTCTTCAAGTAAATCCAAGTCTTATTTTAGGTTTCGTATCACTGTCAGGTACGATAAGACGAAAATATTTAAATGACCGCATTAAAACTGAGGAAAACTGGAACCAATATGTTCTTGCATTTAATTTGCTAGACCGGCGAATATATAATTTAAGGATAAGTGACCCTTATTTAACAATCGATATGAAAAAATTGAATTATTATTCAAAAAATATACATATTGTTATAAGCTAATTGGAACTACCGGTTAGTCTGACAATTTAACAATGCCACAGTAATTACTACAATTATTGTATACGGACATGGGTACATAATCTGTGGTATACTAATATATAACACTAACAAAACAATATACATACATACATATACATATATTGTGCAGTATTTTAAAAAAATTAATTAGAGAATCTAAGGGTTTTAAAAGATTAAAAATCCCTCGTACATATCGGGTACTTTCGAACTTTGAGAGCTGATATCCACCATATTAGTTGCCATATTTTTAGTCTGTTTTACCAAACCAGCATTGCCGGACATAACATTCAACAATACGTAAAAAAAATTGTTCAGTTAAACTGGGTGTTCTCTTCTGCCAACGTACTGCGTGCTTGGCACATTTTACGATCACAATAATCATTCTACCGGGAGAAATATTCACAATGTGGTGGATAAATGTGAATCCATTGGTTCAATAAACGATTGACCAATACATTGCCATTGAGAATCCGAGGCAATCGATTTCGCCTTGCACACAAGAAGTCGAAATTTCTACAACAACAACTAGGCGAATTTTGCATTGTGACTTCGGTTTGCACTCGTAAAAAATTCATCTAGCCCAGGAACTGAAGGTAAACGAGGAGCATTTGGCAACTAACTCTAATTTTATAGAAAAATCACACGAACAAAATTGTCAAATTAGAGATGACGCTAATCCACGTGAGATCCAAATATCCAATGTATTCCAAAAAAAGTCATTGTTTGGTCTGGGCTTTGGGCTGGTGGCGTCATCGGTCCGTATTTCTTTGAGAACGACGTTGTCCAGGGCGTCACTATCAACAACGAGCACTTCATTAATTTGGACACCAACGACATGTGATGTCAACAGTACGGCGTCATACAGATCATGCCCTATTGGATATTCTGCAGAAGACTGCTTCTTGTGGGTTTTTTAGGTCTCAGTAATATGTCAGTAAGCCACAAACGACAGCGGTGCAGAAGGCCAAAGTAAACCATGCAATCGGTCAAATTCAGCCTGATTTGCCCATTTCAAATGCGCTTTAACCAGATTGGTAAAACAGAATATATATAAAATTTGCTTTGATAAAACAGAATATATAAATGACAACTAATTTGACAGATATAAGCGGTTTTCACTCTTTGTTGTATATTTAATACTCTAGTATATTTACTCGTACTTTCGACAACAAAGCGCGAGCATCTTTTTTTCATCTATTGTAAAATCACATGGTATAAGAAATATACCGTGGTAAACTTATTTAAACAGCTGATTATTGATATTTTTTGTTATTATTTTGGCGGATAGACGATCAGCTGTTTAGTGTTATATTTACCAAGCTTATTTACTAGACCTTTTTTCATGGTAAATTTAACAGAGCGTTGTATATTTGAAATGAATGCATTTTGTTGTTGCGTTGATGTAAATGTAGTATTTATACTACAGTGGCTCCATCGCATAATCGGACAAGCACTAGCCTGATATGTATGTGCTTAAAACTTAAAAAGAAAATATTAAATATAGGTTTTTTTTGCTTTTATTTACACTCTACATTATAGACTTTCAGATTAATAAAAAAATAACAACATTTTTCATGATAACGGTAATTTTTTAAAGAAAAAGAAAATTAACTCAAATTTTTGAGCTCAACGTATAATCGGACAAAGAAGAGCACCATTGCTAAAAATGACGAAAGAGAAGAATTAATACTTTGTGGCATATCCTTTGTTATCAAGAACGGTCTGTAAACGTTTTGGAATTGATTTTACCGAATTGTAGCATACCTCAGGTTCTGTGGAGTTCCACGTTTCCAGTAAAGCCGCCTTAAGCTGATTCAAAGGTTTAAATTGTTGTTGGTATACTCTTCTAGCTAATTCTTCCCAAAGATGTTCAATTACGTTGAGATCTGGTCTCTGTGCAGGGGTTTCTATAAGTTTGGGGCATTTATGGATCAACCAAAGCTTTGCCACACCCAAAGTGTGCTTGGGATCATTGTCCTCGTAAAAAGCAAAATCATTCGCAATGCCTAATTTCTCGGCACTTTGCTTTACATTTTCCTTCAAAATGTTGAGGTAGCCAAATTTGTCAATTTTACCACCAATAAAATGCAAATTGCCCACCCCAGCACTCGACATGCAGGCCCCAACCATAACAGAGCATTCTCCATGCTTAACAGTAGCTTTTGTATTTTGAAGATTAAATTCTGCATTTGGTTTACGCCACACAAACATCATGTTATCTGATCCATGCAAATTGAATTTGCTCTCGTCAGTGAACAGAACCTTGTAACGAACAAAAACTATCAGCAAAAATGTATTTTAAGATATCTTTACACCAAATTGCCTTATTCCAAAAATCTTCTGTTTTAAGTAAATACTCTTTAGCAAATTTTATTCTCTTGTTTTTATTCTTAGGCCTAATAAATGGCTTTTTTCTGGTAACTCTACCATGGTAGTTATATTTGTGCAATGTATTACGAATAGTATTTAAGCAAACATCTTTTCCACTGGTGTTTTTTAAAGATATTTTTAGTCCTTAGGCATTGCGAATGATTTTGCTTTTTACCAGGACAATGATCCCAAGCACACTTTGGGTGTGGCAAAGCTTTGATTGACCCATAAATGCCCCAAACTTATAGAAACCCCTGCACAGAGACCAGATCTCAACGTAATCTTTGGGAAGAATTAGCTAGAAGAGTATACCAACAACAATTTAAACCTTTGAATCAGCTTAAGGCGGCTTTACTGGAAACGTGGAACTCCACAGAACCTGAGGTATGCTACAATTCGGTAAAATCAATTCCAAAACGTTTACAGACCGTTCTTGAGAACAAAGGATATGCCACAAAGTATTAATTCTTCTCTTTCGTCATTTTTAGCAATGGTGCTCTTCTTTGTCCGATTATGCGTTGAGCTCAAAAATTTGAGTTAATTTTCTTTTTCTTTAAAAAATTACCGTTATCATGAAAAATGTTGTTATTTTTTTATTAATCTGAAAGTCTATAATGTAGAGTGTAAATAAAAGCAAAAAAAACCTATATTTAATATTTTCTTTTTAAGTTTTAAGCACATACATATCAGACTAGTGCTTGTCCGATTATGCGATGGAGCCACTGTATATCTACCATACTTACCACACCTACAAGGGTACTTTACTACCAAGAGTGAAAACCCCTATAGTTTCTACAAGGTAGCAAATTATAGAAGCCCCTGTTAGGGCTATAAAAGGTTAAAAAGAGTCATAGGCTTGTGAATTAATTTGTGGAGTTTACGTAGTCGATGAAGTAACTAGGAAAACAGTTACTTACTTACTTGCTTACTCCTTTTTGATTTGATAAAATTGAATTTTAAAAATCCACCCCGTTTTAGTTGTCACTTAAAACTTCACCCATGGAAAAAATTAAGAAAGATCGAAACATATTCATTCATCAGCAATCAATTATCAACCATAGGAAAATACTGGATACGTGACTTGTTTGAGTACAGTGTTTGATAATAACAAGAATAAATGTAATGAATAAAATTTCCATTTACGATTTACTGCTAAAAGGGAGTGAATAGAAAACCAATTCTAAAGCGAATGTTTACGGGCGACGAAAATAAAGCCACATACGTACAATCGAATTGAGGTCAAAATGAAAGTAAACTTAATTTAAACAAAATAGTGGGGAAAACTACGGAGAATACCGGCGGTCTTTGTCATTTCAGAAACAGATGGTACATCTCTCAACTGTAGGAACATAACCCAACCTGCAAAACATACACTTAGAACGCTTAACGTGGTATCAAGATTTCTCTGCATTATAGTACGCAAGCCCAAAGACGTTTTGAAATAGCCGTACACGTAATGGGAAAGCATCTGGGGAAGAAGACTCTGTCTAGTCTGGACGTAGATGGTTCGCAATCAATATACTTAAGAGGTATTTTACGTATATATTTTGTTGCCAAGACGAAATGGACAAGCAATAGCAAAACGACATACAATGATCACACTGCTTAGAAAGATTACGAAATATAGATAAGATCAAAATAACAATAGCAAATCAAACAGTAAGTTCCCAAAATTTGTCATACTGAAAAATATAATCAGTCCAGAAGTACTTCCGAAGAACCTGCATGGCAGCCTTTATTATTGATATCACTTTTATGCCTTGTTGTGATTTCGTTAGAGTAAGGGAACTAATGGAAGATCAGTTTGTTAGACATACATACATAATTGGTCATTACAACCCTTCAGTCAGGATTACGACCTACTTTCTCACACCACTTATGTTGTGTGTGTTAATTTTATACATGAGTGGCGGGACCTACAGTTTAAAGTCGACTCCGAACGACAGAGATTTGAGAAACTTTTCATGGCAATTTTATTTACTCTCAGACTTTTTGCCAGAAATCTGCTGAGAGGAAGTCGCCGAAGATATACTTTTTGTATTTTGTCTTGATGTCTGGCCTGGGGCTCGAACCCTGGCTTTTCGTCTAATAAGCCAACACACTACCTACTAGACCACGTCGACTTCAGTTTGTTAGAGGAATATTTTAATCGGACCACTCACATTGTGTGTGTTATTCTGAAAGCTTTTCATGACAATTATTTGTTCCCAGAGATTTTGCTACTATAGCTTTTTTGTACATATTTTGCTGCGATTTGAACTCGAAACTCTTGTCTATTAGGCCTACTCACTACGCACTAGACTACGACGAGTATTTTTGACAATTCTATGGCAATTTTTGCTTTATAACTTCAAAGTTTTAAATTTTTTTTTATTGTATCTTTTGATAACAAAGAGTATCATACTTAAACCATCCGCATTGAATTGCAGATGTCCTATTATTACAAAAAAACAACAATTTAAATGCCATACAAACCAAATAAAATATATGAGAGTCGCTTGTAATTTTATATCAATCGAATCTGTGTGTTGCATGATAATAACCCTTCGAAAAATTCCATCCCATAATTACAAACAATTTACTGCCTCAACAACATACACGAATTAACCACATGTAACATTTTGCTACCAATAAAGGCCAACAAATATTGTACATCAGAGTCAATGTTGTAAATCAAAATAAAAAAGGGGGAGAGAAAAAATTGGGGAGTTTTTTTTGTTGTAATACTTTAAAGTACCTGGAAGCCAATAAATAATTATATTGTTACCGTATATATAGGACGGATGACTGGTGATAACAACGAATTTAATGTTCAACAACTTTGCTAAAAATAAAAATGTTGATCAAAAACAGAAAAACGAAAAACAAAAAACGAAAATCATAAATTGAAGGTAATTTTCGTTTCGTTTGTTCACCATGTGCAAAACTAATTGATAGAAGTGGCAGAAGGGAGGGGGGCAACTTAAAAGCGATACGAAATGAAAACATGTGAAACACAACATGATTTATTTAAAACAAAAACGAAAGGTGTGTCAAAACATCCTCACGGTAGCCCACAAAAATCTCACCTCACATGGCCAAACCGAAAAGTACAACACATGTGTGCACACTCGCCCGACAAATATGCCGAGTGAATAGAAGTAAGCGCCTATGTTATGTTACTGCCTTTATGGGCGACCATTCATCGTAGCTACCGACACCTATGGATATGGATTTAATGCAACATACATACATAAGTAAAGAAAACGAAAGGAAAGAAAAGGAATGAAATGGAATGCATGAATAAAATAAATTGTATTACGATTAACAACTGAATTTATTCGTTCATGTACGTACATACTCTGTGGCATAGTTTGTCTATTTTACAATATGTTCGTCGGTCTGGCTGTTTGTCTGTGTGTTTAGTTGGTCTGTCTAAAGTTTCAATCAATTATTTACAATTTCATTTTCATCATTAACTGCACGCAAGCGCGTCTCTATCATTTAAGCATCGCTGCATTAAGAAGCAGAAAAAAAATAACACGCATGTTTAAAATTTATTTAAAACAACTGGGTGTTGCAAATCTTGCATTAACTATCTCTTACATGTATACACATACACATACATATACAAACACTTGTATTAAACTTTCGAATTCTCACACTTATAGTAAAAAAAAAATATGGAATTGCAAGTTGTAAAGAATAGCAGGCAAGATTATTGCATCTTAATTTACAATATTTTTTATGTACCCTACAGGGTAACAAGTGATTATTCCAATGAAACGTTTTGTCAAACATCATGTTTTCATGTTACATGCCGATCAACAACATTTTTGATTTGCATTGCAGATATTCTCTTAAGAACATCACTACAATGTAAATAGAGATCATCAATATGGACACCCTATTTCAACCTACAGATGCAAGATGAGTGATGTAACACGAAATTTTTAATAGAAATTTCTATTTATTCTTAAAGGAGAGATATAGCGTAGTGTACATAAAAGCTATTAAATATGAATCCTACAATATTTGAAAATAATTGAACAACTGAACAGTGAAATTGTCATTTCTGATCGTATTAATTATTGTAACTACAAATTAAATGTTAGTTCTACTTGGACATTTGTTAAGTAAACATATATCAAATATACGTTTACATAGGTATATCAATAATTCATGAATCGTTATACTCCTCAAGAATTCGGGCTAACGATTTTGATTTTTCTGTTCTTAATAATTTGTTGATGGTGTTGGTGCAATTCAGTATATTTCGGGGGTTTTTACAGAATATTACGGTGAAAGGCTTGAAGATGTTAACTTACAAATGTCAAGCGTCACGCCCATGTAATTTACGCTCAAGCCTTTATGAAAATCGATGACACGAGAGACGACAAAACCCATTTCCATCTCTGAGGATACATGAATAAAGCGAACTTATGTTATAGCCCACAAAGAGACTTCACATCAGCTCAAAGTTACTATATGGTGTAGTGTTTTACACGTCATGAGCGTTTTTGAAACACAATGAGAAAAACGTCTATTGTAAATGGAAACTGTTACAAGGCCATGTTGAACAACTTTCAACTTCCTGAACTAAACAAATAGGTCAGGATTCAGAAAATTCGGATGGTTACATTTTCGGTCACTTAAATGGTCGTTTTTGATTTTTTGCTTTGGCCGGCATGATAGCCTAATATAACCGTTCTAGATTTATTTTTGTGGGGCATTTTGTAGTCACAAGTCTATGTCAACATAGTAGAACTTCTGTCAACAGTAACGAAAAATGCTGTAAGTCGTCCCCGTAAATTTATCAGCTCTGCCGGTGGCCAATTGGCTTATATTATTCATTTATTTATTATATATACATATTTAATTATATACGAGCTGAGTGACTTTGATCCTATGCTCGTTGTAGTGTCCAGCACAATACCCACTAGACGACCATAGCACCCATTTGACTAATATTATTTTTTATATTTGACGAGAAAAAAAACTCAATTCTAAAGTCAAACTATGGCTTTATATATATGAAAAATTACAGTTAAACAACATCGGGTGACGCCACAGCCATAGTTTTTATTCATTTAGAAAAATATAAAAAAAAATCTAGTCTAAAGCAATACTCCAGTGTTACAGAATACCACTGAAACTTTTTGTCAAACAAAAACAGTTTTTTGCTTTTCATTTCCATAACGTTTGGTTTTCTCTGGCAGTCTAGGGATGCAAAATGAAACGTAACCTAAAAATTTTAGTCACTCGACTGAAAATAACGTCAGATTAAAGGAAATCGTTAAGGAAGCTCGAAATTTGTCTATTGAGCGGCGTTCCAGCATTTGGGTTAATCTGTAACGATCTTATATACTTTAGAGCTTGGCTCCTACTTAAAAAAATTAAGTATAATCAATAAGAGACGACAAAAGATTTGTCATCACCGTTTGTGAATTTCAAAAAGAAGAATTTCTCGCCAAATAATCGGTACAAACATAACGAACATTATATACAAAAAGCTAAGAAGTACAGTAATCCTTCGATTTACGTCGCCTCGATTAACGTTGTTTCGATTTACGTTCGTCAAATTTATTGTTCCCCCTAACTTCAATTTGCGTCATCATTCGATTTACGTCACCGTTTTTGGACCCAACTGCGACGTAAATCGAGGGATTACTGTAACTTCTTTATGTTCCTTGTTAAAAACATACTATGTACTTTATAGTATGAGCAATATGAAATTCGATTTACGGCGTTTCGAATTACGTCGACTTTTTTTGGAACCAATTGCGACGTAAATCGGGGGAGTACTGTATTGTTTCTAAACATCGTCAGATAACATCATATGACTTACTACTGTAGGCTCAACAACTGCTAAGCTGATTAAAGAAACTAAAGAAAAGCAAGATATAAGAACCTGCTGGAGAGATTCATTACGACAGCTCCTTGTTCTTTAAAAGAACGAAGACAAAATTATATTGGAATTAAATAATCCACGCTAACGTTTGATATTTATTTTGGTCTGTTAGTATCACGAAATAATTTTTCATTGTTTTGAGAATTTCTTCTCCAATACCATTTTGAATGTAATATTTGCCAACGTAATAAGAAATTCCTGTGGAACATTTTGAGAGTTGGTAGATAGCCTACTTACTTGACCTTGATTATGCCGATGACATTTATCTGCTCACATCACTATATGTCGGCAAATTGGCATGCCAGCCACGCTATACGAGGAATAAGGACAAATATCGGTAAGACAAAGCAGATCTCGAGCATTCAGTTGTGTAAAAAATATTGTGTTTATACGTAAATGCCTGCTGAGAATCAAGAGGATGTTCAAGCCTAACGTAATACCAAACACACTGTTATAAAGCGTAACTAAGTAGGAACGAGTACGTCAAAAAATAAATGAACATAAAAGAAAGTTGAAAGGTCCTGCCCTGAAAAGCCAATACACGATATTTGGTAGAAAGATTTTCAAGTGGAACCCAATAGATATAAATAAATAGAAATAGAGAGCCTCAACAGAGGTAGACTGGCCTGTAAATTCCTAGTTATCAGTAAAATCGGAATAAGCACGGAGTGTAATAAAGAAATTGGAGTGAATTAAAGTCGCATGTATTCAAAAAATTTAATTGGGATGATAAAACTAAAGTGTGAAATGTTTCAAACTGATAGATAAACGGGTAAAATTGTTTTGGGAATAATTTTTAATCAACGTAACGTAATTTTAAAGTCGTTCAATTCCTTGATTTATAATATTTTTGTAAAATCTTTGAAGTGGCAACATAATCACTCTTTATTTGTATTGCCAATATATAAACAAGTTATAAGCTGTTGTTGTTGTTATTAAAATTTGAAATTATTTTTTAATGTAATAATTGTGAGTTGGTATCCTGTTTGTTATGCTCTCCGCTTTCTTATCTCCAACATAAATCAGGATTTCGTTTCTTTGTTTAAACAAATTTCCACTTGAGGCGTTAATTTTCAACATGCAATGAATGGCTCGCAAAACGAGCAACAGAAAAATCTGAAAAGTTTCAATTGTTTACAGGAATGGAAACAAAACAAATACTCCCAACCAACATTGGAAAAAGGAAAAAAGAATAACAAAAACAAAAACATAGCACGATTTATCAGAGAGTTGGACTAGTTTTAATTGTGTGGCTTATTCCTATTACGCAACAAAAGTGGGAAACGATTATGAAAACCAGCATAAAGAATGCGTTAAATACAAGCGAATTTGTTAAATTTCACAATTTAGTGTAAGTCAACCGAGCAAATGTTCACATGGCATTATTAGTTGTTGAAAAACAAAAACCAAATATCTCACGCAATGTATCTTAAGTATAAGCAGGAGGCAACATATCGAAATCTGTTGATAATCGATTAACTTAATCGCATTATATTACATTATGAGAGAATTGTTTACAATTTTCAATGAAAAAGTCTTTCTTATTTGTTTATACGGTTGTTAATAGACCTGTATAGTGATTAGAATATATTTTTACATTTCAAAAAACCACTATTTCCTGTGGATTTGAGGATTAATATTATACATTAAGAAATCTTTCTTTGTGTCGGTTTTTATTACATGCATAAATACATAAATAGTCATTACAACTCTTTAATCAGGACTATAAATTCGCTTCTCACATCACTTATGTTGTATATGTTAGCTTTACCCGTGAGTGTTGGAGCCTACATATTAATGTCGACCCCGAACGGCTGATTTTTGAGAAAAATTTTCATAGCAATTTTATTTTACTCTCAGGTTTTATAGCAGAAGACTGCTGAGCTGAAGTTGCCGAAAGAAATCCTTCTTTTTTTCATATTTCGTTTTACTGTCTAATAAGCCAACACACTACCTACTATACTACGGTGATTTCATTTATAAGTTTAATTAGACATATTTATTTAATTTTCCATTTAAACAGTAAAATCAGTCCTATCGATCCCAAAAATAATACAATAATACACAAAAATTATTTCATGACATCATTGCTTCGTTTAACTAGCAAGATGACTTCATTAGTCAGGATTATGAAATGGCTTCCCACACCACAAATGTAGTGTATCATACGCTAATATTGTCCATGGCTGGCGGAACCTACAATGTAACATCGACTTTGAACGAAAAATTTGAGAAACTCTTCCATGGCAATCCGTTTAGAGAGAGAGCTTTAGCTAGCACACTGTTGGAGGAACTCTTGACTCCTCGTCTTAGAATTACAAATTTATTTCAAAGTCTATGTGGAACTGAAAAGTTGTTGCGCCTAAAATAATAGGTGATTGATTTTGCTCGTATCACTCGGAAGGAGAAATATTATTCGAGATCCCTAAGCGTCATTTCTTCATCAAAAAGAAATCATGGTTTTCCGGTAAACTTGCACCCAAATTCTATATGGAATTAATTATTTCTTGTTTTCTTTAATCAACACCAAACCAAGAAAAAATATTAACAGATTCGCCACCATAAAGCCCTCTATTCTATTCTCGGCTCCAGAGAAATTAATCCGTAACTCAAATTTAGATCAGAGCACAATACTTTTGTCTGACTTTAACCATGAATGCAATGTCTGTAATTTCTCAATTTTTTATTTATCATAGTCTTGGGGGCCAGATCCACGTTGTTTTTACCATATTTCCAAAGATTTACTTCATATCATACGATATACTTTCTATCAGATGGGCAATCTATCGCTTTAAATTTGAACCTTCGGTTATTTCGAATCTAGCAATACTTATGTCATTCTATTCTGTCACAAAATTCAGTATATTATCTCCACTGAACGTAATGAATGGATCTAAGCTTCGTTTTCGCTTCGCTAGACGGACTAACGAGAAAATGTGTGATGATATCGATTTTGCCAAAAAAGAAATCATCTTTTAAGATGAAGCTCATTTTCATCTTGGTGGGTATGTTAATAGGCAGAATTGCCGTATTTGGGCGTCAGAAAACTCACACGTGGTCTTACAGAAGCTAATGCACCCATTACGAGTGACTGTTTGGTGCGGCTTATGGAGCGGCGCCATCATTGGCTCATATTTGTTTGAAAATGAGGACGACGCAATCATGACGGTCAATGGAGACACCTATCTCACCATGATAACTGATTTTTTTGTACCCAATCTTCATCACACATACCACACAACGATTTATTGCGTCAAACGTTTGATGGCCGTTTAATTAGCCAAAATGGTGATGTCAAAAGTGTTATGCCGACAAGCCGGAGACAATTGATTGTTTGAAGCCCAACATTCGTGGTGCCATTGCCAAGATGCGGCCCCATACACTTGAAAAAGTGCACGAAAATTGGTATGATTGAATGAGGTACCGTGACGCCAGCCGCGGCAACCATATGAATGAAATAATATTCCATTTCTAACCGGAACAATTGTACTTCACAACAAAAAAAAAATTAATTTGGCAAAATTTTAAACCGTTTTTGTTTTCTAGCATTTTTAAATGTAAACTTTTAAATAGCCCACACTTTACAAGATGAACTTTCTTATAATTATTTTCTCCAACACTATACCTTGTAATCGTAATGGAAAGTGGCCTGTCTGCACAATATGGGATTATTTTTAAACAAAAATTTCTATTTATAAAAAATAAAATAAAATCTGTCTTTTAGAATCTGTAGAAAGAAAACATTCTTTTAACTGATTTTTTTTGTGCTTCTACAACAAAAAATTTGTAAAACTTCTCTTCCAATTGGATTCGCCTGTTCCAAATTTTATTTGAATGCGCATGTTATAGTAGAGGAGTGACCCAGAAATATTGAATTTATTTTCCATTCAAATTGTTATTTTATAAAAGTAGAGCTTCTATGAATCATTGTGGGTAAATGTAGAAGAGGAAGAAGATGAAAAAAACCTCATGAAAATGATCTTTAATTTATAGTTTATGTTTCACATATAAATTAACATCAGAGTGACTATATGTTAACATGTCGTCTGATGATCATCATCATGATGATGGTCGGACGCTACAGACCGAAGGGGATGGAAGATGGAAGACACAATGACATACAGGCAGGCGCATAAGTGATGTTTTACGAGATTTAAAAAATACAAATCCACCTGAAGTTAAATTCAGTTTGATTTATGTAATTATGGCGGAATTAAGACAATTAACTGCCAAGTCGTGCCACATACAATTAATGAGAGTTTGATGTAGGCAGTAGATGTAGTGGCAGCAGGCTTACTGGCTGGTTCAGTAGAAAGGCAGCGCGCGTTGGTTCGCTGGTTGGTTGAATTAAACGAAATACATTGATTTAGTCATGCTGAGCAAAGGTGAGGAGAAAAAATCAGTTCCCCTCAGCAAATATGGTAATAAACAAACAGTGAGTGATGTATGGTGGTTACAGTGCAAAAAAGGAGTTTCAGTTTAAAGCGTTAATGGTGGATGGAAAATACTTTTTCCATCAGCTAATCAGATTAAGTTTTATACGATTTTCTAATTCATTGAGTTGAAATGCTATTCAAGTCATTTTGAATTTGTTCGCCATCAAATTGACAATATAAACACAACAAAGTTGATTTTCGATTTGTATTCATTACATGATTATGATCATAAGATTAACGTAATTATTATCTTAATGCCAACAATAACAAAAAAAATAACAACAAAACATTCAATTGATTATTACAACAAAATGTACAATTTTTAAAGAATTACACAAATCCAATACAGTAACAACAACAACAACATACAACAAACAACAGCAAATAATAATAAATTTGAAATGAACAACACAATGGATTTGGTAGCACATTTGACACAGCATGAAATCGTCATGTTAACGCATTAATCTTTAGGAGCTTAAAACGTTTAAATATTTTGTTATTCATTATCGCCGATACTGCTGCAGTTGTGTTATTGTCGTTATGGCTCAAACGAAAAGATCTTTAATACTCAAAAATTACAATTCGATTGATCGCTTGATTCAACAAACGATTGAATGAATCAATACCGTACAGAGGAATAGCAAAAAAAAACACAAAAAGTAGAAGAAAAAAGGCGGTAAAATTATATTAAGTGAATAGCAATAACAACAATAATAACAAAATAACCATTTTGTAGTTGAAAATTAAAATCATAATAAAAAATAATAAACATTACCTTACCTTACAATAGCATCGAGTAGATTATTTTTATTTTAAATGCCGCCAGTCATTCGTACACGCCAAATATTACTGACTTGTGTCAGTTTATTTGTTGTTACTTCGTTTGTTAGTTTGATCATATTATTTTTTTTTTTTTTTTTTTTCAAATAATACAAGCAACATTCTCCCATACATTAACACCAACAACAATGTTGGTAACAGGCCACAGACCGCTTATATCATACAATAATAGCGCAATGCAATAGCATTAGTGATTGTAACATCTTAACACTTAGAAAAGCGGAACCAATAAAATTCCAGGGATTCATTCGTAGTCCTTAATTACACATAAAATATAGATGGATCTGTAGGATAGCTGGTTTGACAAGGATCAATTACTTCATGAATTCTGAGAGATTAATACTTAGCTGCACTGGTGCACCGGCTGTTATCGCACATTTTATTATCCTTCCTTACTTTAACTTGGTTTTTTCAATCCATCTATTTGGAAGCTTCTGTTCCAGAAAAATATAAGTCTGTCTTTTGCTTTTAACATTAATGTTAGAATTATTTAAGGCGCCGCAGCATAGTAGGTAGTATGTTTGCTTTATTAGACTTGAGGCCATGGCTCAAACCCCAGGTCACACATCTCCAACAAAACGAGATATGAAGAAAAATTTCTTCGGAGACTTCCCCTCAGCAGATTTCTGGCAAAAAAAAATCCTGGGAATAAATAAAAAAAATTGCCATGAAAAGTATCTCAAAAAAATCTGTCATTCGGAGCCGATTGCAGGTCCCTCCACTCATTTACAAAAGTAACACACAACATAAGTGGTGTGAGAAGCTAAGTCGTAATCCTGTTTAAAGGGTTGTGATGACTAATTATGTATATATGTTAGAATGATTCGGAAAAAAATTGACTTTGAATTTGTTGTTTTTATTCCTAGCAGTTATCCTAGTCCACAGATCATTGCATCTAAATTTTTAGAGAGAATATTTCTAAGAAATATAATCAATTTAATTTATTTTTGAAACTGAGACCAGTCTAGTTTCTATTGGGTGGAGTATTGACTTATTAGACGAGAGCTCGTAGTTCAAACTATAGCTTAAAGATCTCGAGAAAAACAACAGTGAGTTCTTCTCAGCAGTCTTCTGTCAAAAACTCTAAGGGTAAATAAAATTCTCATGAATAGGTTCTCAAATCTGTCATTTGGAATCTACATTAAACTGTAGGTCACGCTACTCATGGATGAAATTAACTCACACAACATGTGTGGTAAGAGAAACTAGATTATAATCCTGACTAAATACTTCTTTCGACAATTTCGTCTCAGTTGTCTTTTGGCAAAAACTCTGAGAGTAAATAAAATCAAATTTCTAAAAAGTCTGTCCTCCGGAATCGAAGTTTAAACTGTAGATACCGCCAGTCATGAATAAAATTAACATACACGGCATGGAGAGTATGAGAAGTTAGGTTGTAATCCTGACTAAAGGGTTGTAATGAAACAGGAAAAAGTGTGCAGCAAATTGCGTTGATTTTTCTTTTTAGATGACCAATGTTATTGTTTCATTATAATTTCTGTAATTACGGTCTACAAAGTTTTAAGAAAGTATAACATTTCAGAGTCTATGAAAGGAATCGAATGCACAATGTCTACACTCGCAGATTAACCCACTACTCACTGAACTACTGGGGCAACTAAAGGAGTATGACAGGGCACTACTTAATTGCATATAAGCTGCCGTTTATGGAAATTAAAACGATTATTGACTTTTGATCATTAATTTGATTATTATTGTTTTAATTTACAAGAAGCAAAAATTAATATTCTAGTACAGCACCATGTGAATCAACTTAATACGTAGCGGAACCGGATCGCCTCCTACAATTGGGGTGTCAGCAAGTTCTGTTCACTGTCTGTGTACACAAATTTGTAGTAGTCAACATATTTTATGCCTAAGTAATGTACAGTTGGTGCTTTATTGACTTCTTTTCTTCACGGCAGAATCTGTCGGTACTAGTTTTGAATATATCGACCCGACAAGGGTGCTTATAGTAGGTACAATGAGATCTAATAATCATCGTCTTCGGTCCATATCTCTTTGAGAATGACGTTAACTAGGCCGTCACAGACGACGCCGCTTTAAATTGATAAGTACCAACTTCTTTTGGACTGAATTGGATGATGCGGACACCACCGAAATGTGATTTCATACGGACGGTGCTACGAGCCACAGAGATTATGCCACATTCAATATTCTTCACGAGCGATTTGAGGAATGTGATGTAAACTGGTCATCGAGAACGTTCGATTTGACCCCATTAAACATGTTCTTGTGGGGTTTTCTTAAGTCGCAGTTGTAAGCGAATAGGCCACGAATCACTGTGGTCCTCAAAACCTATATAAACCATGTCATCGCTCAAATAACCTATTTTATGCGGGAGAAGCATGGAGTATTAGAAATTTCAGATTCCCTATACTAAGGGGAGCCGTAGCGGGCATATGAATGAAAGACCCTAAATAAATTATGTACAATACTTTTATTAAAGCGGCATTGTTTCCTTAAATTGTACTTGATCGTCATAGTAAGGGAATACTTCGAAGAAAATTTTTGTTCAGTAAGCTTCATTTCTGATATAGTTAGTGAATGAATGAGATGGTCAAGAAATAATACAAAAAAAATTACGTTTAGCTAAGTTATAAATCAAAGGTTAGACAGTAAACAATTTAAAGAAGGATTTTATAAGTACATGCGATCTCGAAATGTATTTAAAACAATTAAGAAGTTAAGTGCATAGATTCAGATAACTTACATACATAATTGGTCATTACAACCCTACAATCAGGATTACGACCTAGCTTCTCAGACCACTTATGTTGTGTGTTTTAATTTTATCATGAGTGCCGGGACCTACAGTTTAAAGCCGACTTCCAACCACAGATTTTTAAGAAGATTTTCAGAGCTTTAGCCAGAAATCATATTTCTCTTTGCTTGAGATGTCTAACCTGGAGTTTGAAGCGTGGCATCACGTCTAATAAGCCAACACACCACTTCTTAGACTAGGGCAACCTCAGATATAAAACGCTTCCAATTATAGTAGATTTAAAACGAAACAGAGGACACTTTGCCTCAATGCCTCAACAAGCCAATAGACGCCTGTAAAATCAAGTCACTATGAATGGCAAAAGATGCAATCAAGAGGAGTGTCTTGCATCACGTAAACCTCTTCAAAACATCTTGGTACGTACTTAAACACCCGAAGGGAAGCTAGCTTGACGAAACTACAAAATATCAGTAGCAAGAGTTAAATTCATTGTCAAGTGTGAACGTCACTATAAAAATATCGCGAAAGGTGCTGAGAGGGGCATCTCGGAATCGCATAATTAAGAAACTCGTTAGTATTGAAGATCGGAAACAGATGTGATCTCAATCCATACTGAATTTGGGAAAATCGGTTATTGGCATGAGACTTGTACAGAGGACATGCACATGCTAGCGGATAGCGAGCTAATTTGCAAAATTCGTGATAGTGGGTTAAATTCTTACCAACGGCTCTAAGACTTTATTGTTTGTTAAATACGTGGATAATATAAAAACCATATGATGAAGAAGATATAACACTGTACATCATTAAAACGGAGGAAAACTAATTAACACTAATTTCTTTCACAGAGAAGGGAAAGTACCCTTTTTCTTCTCCTATAACTCATATTCCGACGTTCCAATACAATATGTACTACTTTAATAAAGATCATCATCTGAGTGTTAGTCTCAGTTAAAAAAAGAACAGGGGAAGATATTTGAACATGGGCGTTCATGTGTGGATCACTATAATACGCTTCGCATCAGCTGCGGGAATATAACAGCCAATTATATTTGATATTTATTGATCCCGAACGTGCATTGTAAACGTTTCGTTTTAACAGGGAAAGTTTTAACCACCATTCCTAAACTGTACAGAGGAATAGAATGTAGAGAACAATTTGATGCCAAACATAGCTGTAAGATAATACTTTTTACATTCCTCGACTCTATTCTTAATGTTTTTAATATTTCCTAATGGCATATGATGTAACCTCAGTGAACAATTAATAGATGTTGATTACGCTGACGATATTTTGTATGTTTACTTACCCAAGGATTTAGAGACGATCACACAAAACTGCCAACAGAGTCGGCCTCAGCACAAACATACTTAAACTTTGTTTTCACACACGAAGAGAAGATGCTGCTATAACTCATTACGTGAACAGTAGTATCAAAATAGCGGGTAGTTTAGCTTTTGATGTGGAAGACGTGGAGCACCACTAAAAATACGCGGAAATGTCACAAATTTGGATAACATATCAACAGGTTTTACCATAACCGACTGCTCCCGAAAGAATGCTGGAATTAAAAATTAAGAATTATTAGAACTGAGGGAAAATTGAACAACTTGTCTTTACAACAAATAAGTCTTGGCAATTAAATAAATGAGACAAATAAAAATAAAATCCAAAAGGCCATGATGAGTACGATTGTCGGAATCACTAAGGGGTATTGCATTATAAATTCGCATGCGACGCGCATGGATTTTTAGCAAAATATTTCTGCAGAAACGGTAGAGATGACGAAGAGGAGGAGACTGTTTGTCATCTATTGGGTACATGCGCAGCAATATAGCGGAGGAGAAAATGGCATCTTAATGCCTACGATATAGATGATCGAGAGAAACTATCAGACACTGACATTGGCAGTCTGAGTTGCTTCATCAGAAGTTTTTATGTGGCCTAGGTGCGTCCATCCAACTTCTTTGGGTGAACAGCCATTCCTACCTACCTAATCGCGTATAAAAATTTAAATTAATTCGGGCTGTTACAGTTGATTAATTAAAAAAAATTCTGTCAGTCATGAATCGCTATTGCTCGCAAATAGGCAATTTTTAAAGATGTAGTAGCGATTCTTTAGTTGCCGTAGTCCAGTAGTTAGTGTGTTTTGGCTTATTAGACGTGATACTTCGTTTCAAACTAAGGCCGAAAATCTCCAATTAAACGAAAATATGAAAAAAATATTTCTTCGGCGATTTCCTCTTTCAGGAAATCTCCTGCCAAAAAGCTCGGAGAGTAACTAAAACTGCCATGAAAAGTTTCTCAAAAATCTGTTGTTCGAAGTCGAGTTTAAACTGTAGGTCCCGCCACTCATGTATAAAAAGAACATACAAAACCTAAGTGTTGTGAGAAGCTAGGTTGTAATCCTGGCTAAAGGGTTGTAATGACCAATTATGTATGTAAGCCACTTGAAGATTGTCTTCGCTTAAAATACGTCAATTTAGCTGATAGACATAGTTTAAAATTGGCTGTTAAAATGAGCCCAATCAGCAAAAAGGCAATATAAACGATGGTCGTTTGGCTTCAGTTGTTGTACGAGATGTATATTATGGGCTCGCAAGGCAAGATCCTTCCATAAAATTTTCTATTCGAAGAACAAAGGCCAAAAGGGTGAAAACGATAATGAACCGACATTTGTCTATTCGATATGCCCATTCTTCATTCATCGTCTTGTTAATGGCTATTTATCGAAAAAAGTAAATTTTATGCGATAACGATCAATAACTGCACAAATTGCTTGCTTACTAGTCGAATTATGTTGACCATAAAATGGGCGAAGTGCTCACTGAATTTTGCTAAACTTTTCCAATTTGAATGCGTTGTTCTGGTGTTAAACAATTTATGATGACTTGCCTAACCTCTAACTAAACATAAAAGCCAACAAAGTTTATCATTTTTAACTGTTAAACTAATAGTTATTGTTATCGATAACTCTCTTGCAGCAGTAGTGCAATATGTCATCATGCTAAGGGGATTTATTTATAATGCCATACGACATTTCTTTAAACCTTTAAATAATCATACAGAGATGAATGAGAATTTCATTGTTTTTTCGAATATATTTTAAATTTCTTTTTAAATAAAGAAAATCATTGTTTTTTTTTTTCTTAAGTATTAACTACCAGTTTTTTTTGTTGAGTGTACCCATACATATAATCGCTGAGTATATAGTTAAGATAAATAATCGAATGAACTGTTGTTTGCTGTTTGACTTGCATGTGGGTTTAATTGTTTGACGGCATATTTATCACAAAATGAATGCTTTTTGGCATTTGTTTTTTTTTTCTTCCATTTTATTATTTTATTAACCAATTTTACCATTTTTTTAAGTTTTATTACGTTTCGTTTCGTTTTGATATGTTGTTTTGTTTTGTTTTCTATACAACTGAGACATTATGATCTCAGATTGTATATCGTTTTTTATTATTGTGGAGATGTTTCTTGTTTTCTATTGTGCCCATATAGTTGCTGCCATTTTTTATTTCCATTTTTTTTCTTTTTTTTTCTTCTGCTATTTACTGGATTTCATTTTGTATTAATAAATGACTTTTATTTCGATTAATTATTGTCAGATTAGTATCCAGTTTTACATCATCACTTTTATGCGCCCGCATACCAGGCTTAACGCCCCAACAAAGACAACTTTGTAGTGAATCGCCAGATGCGTTGATTGCCTTGGGCGAGGGTCATCAGTTGGGCGCACACGAATGTCAGTATCAATTCAGAGGTCATCGCTGGAATTGTACACAAGTGTGGAAGAAAGATGTTTTTGGCCATGTCATGTTTGTGGGTAAGTTTGCTGCCATGTAATGGGCACTTTGGTAAGATAATATCTTTAAATAGACAACATTTATGGGAGAAGTTTAATCGTAGTAGTAGTAGGGTGATTCAATAGTTTTCCATAATTTTAGGATCTCGAGAAGCTGCCTTCACGTATGCAATTGCCAGTGCGGGAGCAGCTCATGCAGTTACAGCAGCTTGTGCCAGAGGCAACATATCGTTATGTGGTTGCGATGTACGCCATAAGCCCACGTCCCGTAAGAATCCGAATGCTGGTTTTGATAGTGCCCTGGGTGAAACACAACAGCCTTGGAAATGGGGTGGCTGTTCGGCAGATATTGAATTCGGTATGAAATTTGCGCGAAAATTTCTCGATGCCCGCGAAATCGAAGGTGATGCCAGAAGTCTAATGAATTTACACAATAATCGTGCAGGCAGAAGGGTAAGAAACATATTTCACCACACTTCACAAATGCGAATATATTTTGAATTTTTTTCACTGTTTTCGTTTCAATATGAATTTATTTTTTAAAAAAAGTTGGTTAAAAATCTCTTAAAAACCGATTGTAAATGTCATGGCGTCTCGGGGTCATGTGTAATGAAGACCTGTTGGAAAAGTTTACCCTCATTTCGTGTGGTGGGCGATGTTTTAATGAAGAAATACACAAAAGCCAAAATTGTTCAATCTGCCAAAGGCAAAAATGGACTGAAATTAGTTTTAAGCAAGTGAGTAGCTACTCAATAACAATTTACCGCAAAAACAATTAAAAACTTTGATTTTTTTTACAGAAAAAATCGTGCCGGCAAGGTTATGAATTTTCCCAAACGAATGGATTTGGTTTATTTGCAAACGTCACCCAATTATTGCGAACGTAATGTACAGGAAGGTGTACAGGGTACTCAGGGTCGTGTTTGTAATCGTACATTGCGTGGTCCTCAAAGCTGTGATTTACTTTGTTGTGGGCGTGGCTACAATACACATTCGATACGACGCACCACCCAGTGCCGTTGTCAATTCAAATGGTGCTGTCAAGTACAATGTGAAGTCTGTGAAGAGAATTACGAAGAGTTCACATGTAAATAATTTTTTTTCTCATTTTGTTTTAATCTCTTATATAAAACGAAAATAAAAATAAAAAATCTTGAAAATATTAATAATCTAAATACGAATAAAATAAAAGAGAACATTTAGAAATTAATTAAATGCCTTTAACGATATTGGTTGTAATTAAGTATATACATAGATACATACATGCATATATACAACAATAATTATAATTTTTCATTGTAATTTTTTTTAGTTTATGTTCTAAATGAAGCTATTATTGTATCGTTTCTAAGTTATCTGTAGTATAATTACATATTTTTTTATTTATTTTTTTATTTTAATTTTATTTTTTATTATTATTATTGTAATATTATTAAATTATTAGTTTTTAATAGCTTACAAACATAAAAAACACACAACAACAAGAACAACAAATTAGTTAATAATTAATACGAATGTAAAACAAAAATGTGCAAAAAAACGAAGAAAATCGAAATTTAATAAAAAAAAACACACTCAAGAAAAAACCTCATGAAAATGAAACATTGTTGTGGTGATCACTTCTACATTTATAGTTAAGCCGACGGGTGTAAGCTTTGTAAAAAAGCAAACTATTAAATCGAAAAAGTCGACATTAAAAAAAATCATAAAAGTATAGAAATTCATTTTTTATTTGCCTTTCAGACTTCAAAAAAAAAGCACTTGAACGTACGGGTTATGGGGTAGGTTTAGTATGTGGGGTAAGAGGGGTAGGGTATATAAAAAATAAGCACAAACCTTTTAGTATCTGTTATGTTAATAATAAATATTAGTGTTGTTTTATTTGTATATGTTTTCAGAAACGTTATAAACGTATTTATTTGTATTTGTTTTATAATTTGTTCACAATTGTTCACAATTTGTTTGAAGTTTTATATTTATAACAATGTTTTTCATTTACAATATTATTTATTATTATAATTAATTTGCACTATATAATTTAGTTCACACGCTTAAGGCTTTTTGGGTAGTTGTTATTTGAAGATCGATAATCAACTAACTTATAAGGATCAAATAATTATGTTGAAGGTGTTGATGAAAGTGTATACGTGATGTGTGTGGTGAATATTGATGTGTGTTGGTGATGTTATTGTCATTATGTGTGTAAGGGATATTGGAAGGCAGGATTAGGGTTGATTAAATTTGTTCACTCGCGTGAACAGCACTCATGCAATAAGTGCCAAAACTAATTGCAATATGGTGTAATAGCTCCTAGCCTAATACTCTTGTAATGTTGCAAAATTACATTGCCATGAGTTATGGCCCATTCCGGTCGTTTTACGATCAATGCATCGTTCAAATTAGTCATTTACTTTCGGTGGTGATCTGTATTAACGGTATCACCAGGTCTTAGGAGGTCGTCGTACACCACACCTTTGAAGAAGTCGTACACCACACCAACAAGACACAGAGCATTGTCTTCCTGCCGACTCTATCTGACTATGCAGCTGAATTTAATGGTAGCGCCGAACTAGCCCGTGATTTATTCCGCTCTAAATATAAATCCTGATTTTCTGTCGTGTCTTTGAAGCAAACCTGCACAAGTGTTTTCAATTCATGTGGCACTCATTTTCCAGACTTTTTGATCTTTCCTGCAGCTCTTAAACGTTGAGAAATTATTTGTTGTGCAACATTTAGCATTTTAGTGTCATTTTCATCACATATTGTTTGCAATTCGACGTCTTCAAACTTCATTTCTCACATGAAAGTCTTCATCTCTTAACCATTAAAACAATCTTCTGCATGTTCCTTCTGATAAAACATGATAACCGTAAGGCTCAACAAAAAATTGTACTTTCCGCCGGTCATAATTTTCTGCTACAAAATTCGCCATCTTTAACACGATAAAAAATTATTACGTTATTCGTTCATTGATTTGATGTAACTGAGTACTGAGTATGCATGGCTGATGTCGTCGTCAAAAATAAAAAAATTAAAGTCATTGACAATAAATGTTCCCTATGGAAACATAATAACTTGACACTCACTTCATACCTTATTGCAGCCTACTCAAGTATTCCTCGGAATATTTTCCAATCTCTTTTTGCAACGATGGCACCTTAAGGCCTTTTCGAATATTCGAGTTTTTGACGTACCACGAAGCTGCTGTTGTACTCATGCGTAAAATCTTGTTTTGTCGTCTTTGATTTTTTTCAATATGTGAAGCAGATTCTAGCAATATTGTACGTACCCTCTTGCTCTATGCACAGCAACATGGCGGAAATTGCAAGCTCCGTATCGGCTCTGATTCGAAATTTCCCGGAGAAATATTAGGCATTCATGGACAAGGAAGGACGTTGAAACTATGTTCGTTAGGGACTTAATCACAGCCTGGGAAACACTGCTGTGGTCAGACAACCTATAGAGGCCCACCCTATCATGCATCTTTGAATCACCTCTGTACGTCTTCAGGATCCCCTTGGGATCTCCCGGATTTTCAGACCAGAAGTCCCAAGTAGAAATTCTAAAATCAAATGTTCTATTCAGAAAGTTGTAAGGAATCATTGAACCAGCTTGGATGTGTCGATGTCTTCCCAGAACAGCAGCATGTCCATAGTCCAGGTTGGGCCCGAATTGGGCTGTTTTGAGTCTTACTGTCACCAAATCAGTTCTCTGTCTGAATAGGAGGTCAGAAGGAAGCCATTTGAGTATAGCAAAAAATTCCATACAGAAAGGTTAGCTCCACAACGGCCCAATATGGTTAATACCTGAGGGTTCGTTTAAGACCCCAAATCTAAGCTACGATCCAGTTTCAGTGGACCTGCCCGCAGTGGAGGAGTATTGAGCAGTATTGGCAAGTGTGAAGCGCAGAATCTTTTGTAGCGTCATAAGAACAAATGAAGTTATACTAACAGGGATAAAAACGAGCTTCCCCTCGCTACACTTAGCAAGTACATGTGAGTACTTGAGATAGGCAGAATAGATTCTCTCTGGGAATCACCATATCAGATGTTTCCTGTAGGACTGCAGCCATAATACCATGATTTAAAACGTTTTAATGAGCAAAAGGCCTACTGAAGGGTGTCTATTCATTAATTAAAGATTACTTTCTGCGAAGATGCTTCCAATCGAGGAGAGTCATGATTGCGTTTACAATTACCTGAAAGATGTGTATCAAGGTGCACTCTAAGAGTCTTCTCATTCAATATAGTCCAAGTGTTATCACCCGACAGAATACACCTCTTATCGCAGTTAGTCTTTATCAGAAAGTTGCAAAGTCCGCTGGCTTCACTGGATTCTTCCATATCCTCACAAAAGGACCCCCAAGAGCTTCTCTTCGCCTTCCGTGTTATATTTTTATATTCGCATATTTTGTGTTTGTAGTCAATCCAGTTATTCACCAATTTAGTGAATTGAACATCCTTCCACATTCGCTTCGCAATAACCGGTTTTTATGGATGGGATCCCATCAGATGAGTTTAAGTTAATCTCAGGGGTACCGCAAGGTTATGTTCTATCTCCAAATCTACTTCTTATTTTCATCAACGATCTTTATATACTCTTTTGCAGATGATAATAATATTTGCCATTCATATTCTTTTAATGGTAGACTGAGCCCTTTTGAGTTTGAGGCGAAAAGGTTTACTACGAATGACACTCTCACATCCGACCTTCGGTTAATCTCCGAATGGGATCGCTGCAATAACGTCATCTGTAGCTACGGATGGGAGTAAGAAACTGTTGCTGTCATAAGCATTAAAATTCAATGTGTTGTTCGCTATAACCAGCATATTTCTCAAGAGTCGAAAGAAGCGTACAAGTGCCTCGGTTTCTTAAGACGGAACAAGAAATACTTTACTCCACCTGATCTCACTACTATTTACATCGCTTATTACTTATTTACTTAATTGGCCATAACAACCCGTTTAACGGATTTCGGCCTGCCGCAACACATCCTTCCAGGCGCCTCTGCTTCTTGCGCGCCTACGCCTGTTGGTTACACCAATCGATGACAGGGCTTCCTCGATTTGGTCCTTCCAATGGATACAAGTTGTCCTATTCGCCGACTTCCGCAGATTCCTGCATCAAATACCCGTTTCGCCGGAGCATTCTCCTCCATTCGAACGACATGGCCGAGCCAGCGCAGCCGCTGGATATTAATACGCTGTACAACGTCAATGTCGTTGAGGAGCTCATACAGCTCACTGTTGGATCGGATACGGAAATCATCGCCAACTCGTACAGGACCAAAGATCTTACGTAGGACTTTTCTCTCGTACACTCTCAAGGCCGCTGCATCAGTTCTTAATAGGGTCCATGCCTCTGCGCCATAAAGAAGCACGGGTAGGATGAGTGTCTTGTAGAGTGCTAGTTTTGTCGTAGGAGCGAGATCTCTGCTACTCAATTACCCATTGAGACCATAGTAGCACCTGTTGGCAAGAGTGATCCTGCGCTTGATCTCCAGACTGACATCATTTCTGGTGGTAATGGCGGAGCCAAGATAGATGAATTCCTTGACCGCATCAAAAGTATAGTTATCGGCCGTAATCTGAGAATCAATACGCCGCGCGTCTCTACTCGGCGATAACATATACTTTGTTTTGCCCTCATCGCTGATATCGCTTATATCCGACCAATGAAATACAAGTCTCATGTACGGGCAGCTGCCTCAAAATTTCTTTTAATGTTATACGATCGCGCACAGGAGACGGCGAAGGCACTTATTGGAGCACAGGAGCAATGTGGCTTTAGTTTCGTTCTTTTGCTACTATAACAGGTTCTGCTCTTCCAAAATAAAGGAACTTGTTTCCGAAAATCATATATTCGTACGTAAAACTCGTGTATGTCGGAGAGCACATCTGTCTGTGGTCGATTGGCCAGAAGATCTCACACTACAGACAAAATTTGTTCTTTAGCCCTATGTGTGGAACTCCCTTTCTGTAGAGGTATATCCTATATATCCATCCACTTATAGTATAAAGAGAGATTAAAATCTAATGTTCGCAAACACTTCTCCGTCTTTCCTTCTTCCCATAAACTATTTTCCTAGTTCAACATAATGCACCGTATGAATAGGAACCATTCCCTGAATGTTGGTCGTAGATTAAAAAGAAAAAATAAGAATTTTAGATTCATCAAATAAAGTGGAGAAAAAAGTCTAACAAAACAAGACAAATTAGAAAATTTATATTTCTTTTGACTTGTTGTACCCAAAACTAGAAAAGAAAGTTAAAATAAACATAGAAATGAAAAATCCCTAAAAGACTTGAATATTTAAAATATTCATTTGTAACGCTCAAACTGTAATACTTTTCTAACGGTTATATTTCTTGTTTTGTACGGTAATTTTCAACTATGCTGGCTACCGTTAATAACAATACTGTTATTCCTGTTTTGCTATTTCACTAACTGTCATATATTATCTGTCAAAATATATAAGAAACTGACATTTCCAATATTCCAACTGTCAAAAACAAATTGTCTTTTTCCTCTGTTTACTTTCTTCTGTTTCTTCACGCATTTAGACAAGTATGTGTGCATGAGTATGTGAGATTTTGTTTTTGCTTTGTTTCTCAATTTCCGAATAGTAATGGAATTTTTTACGAGCACTACTCCAATTTGCTTCCACACAAATAGAGAAAGAAGAGTTTAGTCGTACGTAGCAAAGTTAGTAGGCAGCTAAAGCGCGGGCGTTAAAGAAAAAGCCCGTATTTTTCATTGATTATAAATGTGTATCGCCAACGTTGTTTTATTATTAAATGCTGAGAGTGAGAATAAAAGTGTGATAAGAGACACAGAGTGGTGAGTTTTAGGCAACAATGTAAGCGAGTCGCTTCAAAGGAAATTTTTCCGAGGTATAGCAAGCAACCGTTATGGGGCCAACAAATCAGTTCTTTAAGGGTAGTTAGTTGGAAAACGGCGTTTAATATAAAAACTGGCTAAAAGTGCCGCACAATTGGTTTGATACTAAAAATACTAAAAAAAAGAAAGAAAAAAATTTTAAAAAAATAAAACAAAATAAATTAGAAAAATAGAAAAATAATAACTGAACCGACGAAAAATCTTTATACCAACACACAAATTTGCTACATAGACTCGAAACGCTTCTTGTTTTTTTTTTCTTCTCTCGATGTATTAAATTAGATGAGCAGCAAACGACGACGAAGAAGAAGAAAAAAATCGGATATTTTTTACGCTGCTTATAGATAGAGAAGAAAATTAAATATATTGTAGTTGGAAAGTTTAGAAGCGTAGAAATCGAATCGAACTAAAAAAAGGTGTATACGTACGTCGGAATAAAATTGGTGCTTAAAAACGGAAAGAAAATTTTTTTTTGTAAATTTCCAAAAGAAAAAGAAAAATATTCTCCAAGAAAATTTAAATAAAAAAATTAGAAAAGCAACGTAAAGGAGCAAGAAAAAGTTACAAAAATTTAACCCACCAAAGTATAAATAAAACGAAATGTAAAACAAAATAAAATTAAATTTACAATTTATAAGCAAAAAAAAAAATAAAGGAAAAGAATATAAAAATAAATAAAATAAAATGAAATTATAAGGTATACATATAGAGAAGTTATTATCATCATTTATTTAATCTATTTGCATAGAAAAATTCATTTAAAATTAATACATATACACACTAAAAGAAATTTTTAGATCGTGTATACGAAAAGGATTTCTTTTTTCATATTTTTTTTTTCTTCTTAAAATATAAAAAAAAATTATAAAAGTAAAGTGCCATTAAAGTGAAGTAAAGTAAAAAAAAAGAAGAAAAACAAAACGACACACTATTATAGATACAGAAAAATGGATTAAGAAAACATCCAACCAAGTTTAAATACAAAAAAAAAGAAAAAAAATATTTTTTCTAAAAAAATATTTCAAAAAAAAGGAAGAGAAAACAAAACATTTACTTAAGCAACCCAAATCGATTGATGTTTTATGGGAGAAGAGAAAAAATGTTTTTTTCTTTAACTTTTCTGATGTGGAAAACTTTAATAAAATTTCCAATTGACAACACTCATACCAACCCATACACCATACATATATTTAGTTACATATACAGTATGAAAGCTGAAGTTAATGATTTTACATATACATATACATACATGTACATTCTTTCACATTATACATACATACATACATACCTTAGAAAAAAAAAGTATTATAAAGTATTGATGTGTGTGCGGATTTATTGTATTTTTTTTTTGTTCTTCTCTCGCAGGATTGTTGAACCATTTCCATTTGAGCCTAAAACAAGTAAAAAAAAACGAGAAGAAAAAACTGTTTTACAAGAAAATAAAGAAACATAAAAAAGCACAAACGCACACTCACACACACACTTATACAAAATTGTACAATTGTACTATGTAAAGTTCTTGTTTTTGTTTGATGTAAAAAACTCCTCTCAATGCGCCGTATACAACGAGTGCGTAGAGTACAAGGCGCACCACATACAGTCATTTATAAAACACGCACACAAGCACACGTTTCTATGAATTAATAAAAAAAAACAAGCAGAAAATAAATATTATTATTACTCACGCATACATTTAAAGTTAAATGAATTTTGTTTTTTTCGCCATTTTTTCTTCTCTCATAACGTTCTTTTTTGGTGTTGTACAGGAGCATTATTTGTTAAAGAATAAATACATGTGTGCGTATGATTATGTCAAACAGCAATTATTAAAAGTATAAGCATGTTTTAGTACGCATGTAGGTATGCGGTATGTGTGTGCGAGAATAATGTTGTCTCATTGCTAACGATGCCTCATGGTGAACAAGTGAAAAATGTATGTCAGTGGCTTTAAAAGGGGAAAAACGTTGACGGCGTAATCGAAGCGAACGTCAACGTTTACAAAGATAATGACAAAACTATGTTAATAATGCTGATGATGATGATGTCGATGGAATATAAAAAATAAACATTTGTTGTAATCATTGAAATGAAATCGCTTACCAAAGAAGCAACTCAACAGCAAAATATAAATAAAATAAATACAAAACAACAACAATAAAAGTGATATAATCAGTGGCAATATACAAAAATAAAAATAATAAAAATAAATAAAAAAAGAAACACACATAGACAAAAAGGAAACTCTCTAAAGAAAGAGAGAGAGAGAGAGAGAAATATTTATTTGCCCTTACATATGTATGTAAGCACACGGCATTTGCAATTACAGTGACAATAACAGTGACACAAGAAATTGCTTGCAAACGATTTAATATTTTTAATTAAAATAATACACTATACCTCCTCCTCACTCCTTACACACACATTCGCACATACATATATGTACATATATGTACATATTTTTTACAATCGTGTCATATACATTTTTATTGTACGTTTCTTTTTGTCTCCGGTTTTTTCTTTTCTTGAAGAAGAGAAAAAACAATAATTTTCAATTTGTCGCTGGGTCAAGAGTACATGACATTATTGAGCAGATACGATAGCTTAAACAACACTAACACAAACTCAAGTGCATAAATAATAATTAAAAAAAAGAGAATTAAAAATACAAAAGCATACTTTTAGGCAGCATTATTCTATAGACTATTATTGTCTAAATAGAACACTTAATAAAATCAAGTGTTAACACAATAAATAAAAACATACACTCAACGGCAGACAAGATTAAATGGAAAAATATTCAGGAAGACTAAGATTCAATAATTATTTGATTATTATTTTTAAATTATAGTGATAGATCAGTGAGAAGAATTCTTTAAATTTGGTTTTTAATACTTTTTTGTGGCTGTCTTTATTACTTTTGAAATGCTTTTTCCATTTAGAGAAAGATGTTCGAAAAAGTTCGGTTAAAAATTTGACCAGATACTTTATTCTTATGATAAAAAAAAAACTGATCTAATTGCGTTCTATGCACGGTTCTATGAAACTTAAATTTAATTCAAAGTCCGGCTCAGGAGAGTTTAAAGTCTCTCAGTTTCTATCGGTTCATCAAAGTTGTGTGTGTTGAGTTATTGTCGTGATGGAAGACAACATATTTTCTGTTGATCAGATCTGACCGATTTATTTGAATTCAATATCAGTATACAGTAGAGAGCAGACTCTCTTTCAAACCCATCTGACACACAGCGTGATGCTATTTGGTGTGAAACATCTAACATCTGCGAAGCTTTTCCTTGTTTGGTCTCTGATATTCTTCATATATTGTGGTAGTACATGATGCACTCTTCATCACTTCAGAAATAATTCTTTCGGAAAACGAATTTCACTTCTTTAAATTTTTCACTTTTAATCCATTTTGTACTCAAATGTTGAGCTTCTTTGTGTATCTAGTGTTTATCAAATGTTTAATAACTGTTTGATGATGAATGTCTAGTTGCCTAGTTCAACAATCAACACATATCTTTCGTAATTTTTTCCATGATTTCCCTGATTCTATTAGTGATTGGTCGATCAATGCGAAGCTTAGTTTTAATTTAAAATTAACAAATCTTAGAAGAGCAAATAATTTCACCCTATTGTTGTCTTAAACTTCAATTTTTTTCTCATTGTATCGCAATGGCTTCGAATTTGCCACAGACAAGTCTTTTTCATTGGACAAATTTTCATTCCATTGTATTATACCTGAACTTTAAAGTGAAAGTATAAGAAGAAAAGACCATGCCAACTCCAAGAAGATAATCTAATTAAAGATTAAAGGAAATGAGAGCCCTAGAAACTCTGCCTCATTGTCTCCTCATCATCCTCAAATCCGCACTTTTTGGAAAAATTTCGAACAGAATGCCAAATTTATCGGCACACTTTACATAGGGCAGATAATTTTAAAAACCGCAATAAAGTGATGTATTATCAAGCTTTTCAAAGACTGAAAACAATCGTCCTCTTTTTATTCAGATCAGTTCAGCAGATCCTTGCAATGCTGAATCTGCCGTCAATGAGCGTGCAGTGAAATTTAGTGTCCTTCTATAACCACGAAATACGCAGACTCTCACTCAATTTATCCGGTGTTTAATACGGTAACAATTCAGAAATTGACGGCAGCAAAGCAATTTTCAACTACATACCTATGTCCTGGAATCCATAAAAGAATTACCTGTAAATGACCTGAAATTTTCTTGAGAAATTCTCGGCATTTATTGAAGAAAATAATCGTTGAAGTGACGTTCGTAAGAGCATTCTTACAAAACATACATAATTGGTCATTAGAACCACTTATGTTGTGTGTGTTAAGGACTTACGATTTTTCAAGTTTTTTTGGAGAAACTTTTCATGGCAATTTTATTTACTCTCAGAGTTTTTGCCAGAAATCCGCTGAGAGGAAGTCGCCGTAGAAATATTTTTCATATTTCGTTTTGTTTGAGATGTCCGACCTTCGGTTTGAACTGTGGCCTCACGTCTAATAAGTTTACATACTATCTACTAGACTATGGCGCCATTCGTAAGAGCTGAATTACATTTACAATCAGGAGATATTCGGGGAAAACTCCATCATCGCAGTTTCTATACGGCCATGACCTCTGCCTGCGAAGCGAAAGTTGAACATTAGAACCCTTAATAGGTATACGCTACAGCCTACACTAATGACCAGCATTTTGGAGACATTTTACAGTTGCTATCATATTGGGTCAACATTTTTTTATTTTTATCGATTTGAATTTCACGGATAACGATTATTTACCAGTTGATTTCTTAAATTAAATCTCATAAGATTAAACTGATTAAGCCAGTGATCGAATGTATACGAGAATTCAACACTAAGTTAGTTAGCCATGATTGAATAGATTTCTAAAGTCTATTTAAGCCGAAATTCGCCAGCTTATTAGTCCGCAAGGCCACGGTTGAAAAGCCAGGTCAGACATCTCCAACAAAATGAAATATGAAAAATATTTCTTCGGCGACTTCCTCTCAGGAGATTTCTGGCAAAAACTCAGAGTAAATAAAATTGCCATGAAAAGTTTGTCAAAATCTGTCGTTCAGAGTCGACTTTAAACTGTAGGTTCCACCACTCATGTATAAAATTAACACACACAACATAAGTGGTGTGAGAAACTGGGTCGTAATCGTGACTGAAGGGTTGTAATGACCAATTATGTATGTAAACTCTCAGCCACTTAAATAATCTCTTTGTATGTGTTTTTAGTAAAGGTGTTCCAATCACGTATTTTTAAGACTCAAACTTAAAATTTCTTTGCCACGATTATTGTGTAAATGGTGTTGTTGTTAAAATTAAATCGCTCCGTAAAATTTCTGCACAAAACGTTATTTTAAATAATTTTGAAATTAGAAAAATCCATTTTTTTTACATTTAGTATGTTTGTAGCGGTTACTCTCGAAATTTACTCTTAACATTTAAACAAATAAAAATACTTACTAATACTAAATAGAATACAATATTAAAAATTTAAAATAAAAAAAAATAAAATAATTATAATTTTAATATCTAATTTACTTCCACTCGCATATAGCCATTAGCCAGAACAACAAAAGCATTTATTCAACAAAAATATATATAAAAAAAATAAATAAAAATAATTATAAAATAGCAAATAAATTAATAAAGAAAAGAATAAAATAAAATAAATTAGAAATTCTGCAAAGAAACGCGCAACGTCTTAGACAAATAAGGAAAACAACAACAACAACAACAACAAGTTAAAGAAATATTATTATTAAAAAATTATTAAATTAAGAAAATAAGAAAAGAAAGAAAGAAAAAAATACAACAAAAGAAAAACAAAACAACAATAAAAAAATCAACATAATTTTTCTTTCGAGCCCTAAGGTTTAACAGAAAACATTCAAAATTCACAGGCTAAGCAAGGCAGGTAAGTGAAAAGAAGCGAAGAGAGTAAACAAATATTTGAATAGAAATAGAAACCCAAAAATAATGTTAAGAATAATGTTTTTAAATGTACATAAATAAAATTCATCCAATTCATAACCATTTGAAATCCAACAATAGTAATGAAATTATATCGTATTAAATGAAATCTTTTACTTTACAGTGGCTGACCAACTAACAATGGACAGCAACCTATTTAATAAATAAATATGATTTAGTAAAACTAAAAAATTAAATCAATACACTTGCATGCTACTACTTTACATAGCGTCAAATAATAAAATCCTCGTTAGTTTGTAATTCAAATTCAATGTTAAGTAAATCTAGTGAAACTCCATAATATTTAATGTAGTCCTTATAGAATTAAAATATTTCGAATAGTTTGTTTAGTCCCTCTTAAGATATTTCACAAAATATAACGATTATCTTACAGGCACATATACTTATGCACGCACATACAGATTATTTCCGTAGAAATTTTACATCTTTTAAAGAACTGTCTTTTTCAATGTCTTCCAAAAAAATTTTATAGGGATAACAATCAGGTCTGAATTTAAATATATAACATACCTCGTATACAGGCTTACAACTTCTTTAAGCGCCTCCAATTTTCTCGGTGGTCAGTTCACATCACCTCCATGCGAGGTAACCATTTCTTCAAATTGATCGTGCAAAATACACAATTTGTTGACACTGTATTGTTGAAACGACATGTATTTTGTGTTTAAGATCATAGAATTCGAATGGAATTTAATGAGCTATAGTGACAGTGATGGACTGACCAACATCAGCCTAAAATCCACATCAAACACTGACAAATTTATTCATTTGTTCATTTAATATCCAGAAATGGGCTTCACCACTGAAGGTGAATTGCCAAAGTACGAAAGTCCTTTTGGAAGAACCTAAAAGGGTGGCGTGTAGTTGCCAAAGTTCTTGACTAAAAATCGGTTTGAGGAGAAAATTTCATTCCTCTTTAAATAATTCCAGAGAGAGTAATATTAAATGTGAATATCAAAGGTGTAGTCGCCGTGGTCTAGTAGGTAGTGTGTTGGCTTATTAGACGAAAAGCCAGGGTTCGAACATCAGGCCAGACATCAAAATAAAATACAAAAAGTATTTCTTCGGCGACTTCCTCTCAGCAGATTTCTTGAAAAAACTCTGAAACTAAATAAAATTGCCATGGAAAAGTTTCTCAAAAATCTGTCGTTCGGAGTCGACTTTAAACTGTAGGTCCCGCCACTGATGTATAAAATTAACACACACAACATAAGTGGTGTGAGAAACTAGTCGTAATCCTGACTGAAGGGTTGTAATGACCAATTATGTATGCATCAAAGGAAGAGCAGTCAGCGGTATGTTTTGGGAAAGAGAAGGTCTCAATGAGCCAAGTTTTTCACCAGTCTATCTAATACAATAGCGCAGTATATTTGCAACGAGAGCAAACTATCTCTCTTAGACCAGCACTAGCAGTAAAGCAGTAAGATAAACTTTATGAATGAAACTAAAACAGAGTAAAGAAATTGTAAGAAGCTTCTCATCCGCTTTGCGGCAGATACATTTTCCTTAAATAAACGAGAAGTTAAGAGAAACAACATAAAAATGAATGCCCACTATTTAGAGTACTTATTAAAGATTATTACATCTTAGCTGGTCCATCCAATATTGGCACAACTAATCCATTTCGGCCGATATCGAGCCAATGACAGGACTGAAGTTATGGTAGGCTTGCTCATATAGGGGTGAGATAGTTTAACTGAATCAAGTCGCACTATCGTGGCGGCCACAATATAATAGCACACCAATCTCGTCTTTTCACGATATTACATGCCGTATGACATATGAACGGTTCAATTCATGCTTTTTGTGCAAAAATTATTTATCATGGGACGATATCTTGATCCATTGATTATAATGTTACAATTTTCATTGTTCTCGAAAAAGTACATTCCATTGATGACGCCAGCGTATAAACCGCACCAACCAGTGTATTTTTCAGGGTGATTTGGAAGCTTTTGTTCTTCATACCTAATTGAACAATTCTGTTAGTTAACCTACTATTTGAGTCAAAAATGAACTCCTACGCCGAAATTAATTTTTCAATAGAAAAATTAATCTTCTTGCAACACTCCTCAGTTTCATTTATCAAATAAATGCTAATGCTTGTTCTTGTAACAATTTTACTTACAGTACTTACGGAAAATCTATCAGGAAATTGACTGCAGCGGTCCAATTAACATATAGCACTCTACATCAATACTGGTTTATAGAGCAGCAATATTCTCCGCGGTACGTACTCTTGGCATACGAGTAGTAGATTAGGGTCCAATAAAGTGAAACTGTTACAAAATTCGATAGTAAATAGTCTCTACAGAAAGTCTGTTATGAGGACCGTATACGACTCATGCAGAACGAATTATAATAACAAATAGACGGTGTTCATCCTTTGATGCTGAAAGTTTGTTGAGCATTTGTTGAGTATTTGTCGATCATTTGCATTGCTGGCTTCATTTTTTATAATCTAAAACCAAATAGCAAAATTAGTAAAACAAATTAATTTTAATTTATGCTCGAAATTGAAGGTATTATTAGTAATGCAATTTGAGACCAAGTTTTCATAAACTTTACTTGCTTACACAAGATTCGAATTAAAAAAAAACTGTCTTCACCAAAAATATTACCTGAAATATTACCAATCAAAATCGTGTTCATTTAATGCAGTCGAAATAGGGTTGACGACGTTTGCTTTTTGGTTAAAATTTAGCAATTTCGAAACGAACCTAGCTACCACATGCCTTAAATTGATGTTATTGATGTATTGGAGCATCCAGAGCGACGTTCTGTGAAAAGCTTGTGCCATTTGTAAACATTTTTTCGACTGAGAGTACTCTCACCGGTTGCCACCTGTCAACATTTCAAGTGTTTTTGAGCACTTAATTCTATTTTATACACAAAATTTTATGAAACTTTTTGATCAATTTTTTTTTTGGTGGCAGAAAATTGCCAAACACGCAAAACACTTGCCTTATTTATGCCTCTCACAAACAAACTAAACATGCTATGTAGCTAAAACTGTGAACATATGTTCGAGACGAGTGGACCAACATAAAAACAAAATAAATAATTAAAAATCGAATGTAGGTAGCATGCGAAATTTTAAAATTAAACTTATTTTTTGAACACTCTTCCGTAGAGTATAAGTTCGGTGCCATCAGACCACAAATTTATTAGAATTAAATTTTGGTGCACATTTCGGTGGGCCATTTAAAAATTTAAATTTTTAAACGCAATAGAACAAAAACAGTTTGAAATGTTGCCAAATTTAATTTTTTGCTTTGAAGCACAATTTTTCCGGTTAGAAATGGAATATTATTTGAATCATGTGGCTGCCGCAGCTGGCCTCACAGTACCTCATTCCATCGGACCAATTATTATGCACTTTTTCGAGTGTATGGGATCGTATCTCGGCAATAGCTTTACGAAAGTTGGACATCAAATGCTCAATTGATGCTCCGGGTTTGTCGGCGTAACACGTCAAACGTTTAACGGTGCCAGATCGCAAATTCTTGGCGGCCAATTGACAGCATCCTTTCGGCTAATTAAACGGTCATCAAACGTTTGACGCAATAAATCGATTGTGGCATGAGATATGTCGAAAATTCCACCATCCTGTTGAAATCAAACATAGTTCGCATCAGCACCATGAAGAGCTAATACAAAAAACTCCATTGACCGTAATGGTTGCGCCGTTCTCATTTTCAAAGAAATATGTGGCAATGATAACTCCGCTCATAATGGGTGCATTGGCTTCTGTAAGACCAAGTGTGGGTTTTCTGAGCCTCAAATACGGAAACTTTACTTATTAACGTACCCACCAAAATGAAAATGAATTTCATCCGAAAAGATTTTTTTTGGCAAGATCGCCATCATCGTGCAGTTTCTCGTTGGCCCAATAAATCCCAACGTTGCTCAAGCGTAAATCGATTCATTATATCCAGTGGAGATAATATACTGAACTTTGTGACAGAATAGAATGACATACATACGTAAGTATGCCCATGTTCGAAATAAGCGATGGTTCAAATTTAAATCTATATATGGCCCACCCGATACTTAAATTAAAACATGTCGCGGTATTAATATGTATTATGGTACCAAACAAACCCTCGTTTAAGTGTGCAGGAAATTTCTAAAAAATTCATTCTTTCAAACTCTCTTTTATTAAAATTTTCCTTATCCACTCCCCTCTCCTATTCCCTGATCAAAATATGTAATAAAAAATATTTTCGATTAAATTGATATCGTAATTGAAACTGAAAATTCATTTAATTGAAGCAATTAGCGGCGTTTTAGTGGATAATTTAAATTTAACGGTACTTTATTTGGTACGTTTGATAAGAGTCAACCTTCTCAAGTCAATATGGGTTAATAGTCATGTTTTCATTTCCTCTTCTCTGTCTCTGATACTGATGATGTGGTGGGGTACAGTTGTCTATGGTTAGGGGATATGACAGAGCAGTGGTGGTGCGGAAAACAAAAAAAAAACCGAGTGGAGACAGACAAAACATTGCTCTCTTGCGTACGTCTAATTTTAGAACAGTCCAATAATTTTCTATTGATTTCAATTTTTAACCTTATTTTTGTGTTTCGATTTTTATTTTGTATTCTTTTTCTATTTTCGGTTCAATACAACGACAATGATGGCTGGTTTTATGTTGGAATATCTTGTTTCACCATTAGAGTGAATGTGAAAATGTGAAATGAAAGATAAAGAAAGAAAGACAAAATAAAAGGCAAGAGAACAATTCGAGCTAAAGCATGCAAATTATAATGTGGGTTGCTTGGGTGGGCAATGGTGTGCGTGGGTATATGACGCTATTGTTCTATCGTCACCGAATAAAGCCAACGACAAATACAGAGAGAACAGTAATAACGAAAGAGATACATGACGAGCAACAAAAAAAGAGAGAGGAAGTAACAATAAAATGTATACACAACTCTGTGCTCCAAATGTGCACGGAGCAAAGGAGCGAACATTGGAAGAGTAGTAGTTCTCTTGGATACTTTTTGCTCTCTTCTTTAACTTCCTTCATTCCATGTTTATATTCATCATTTTTTTTTTTGTTTTTTGTAATAAAAGAGCATAAAAGTTGTAAGTGTGGTGAATAGTCCCGTGAATACCGTGATGAATATTTAACCGTTTGTGGGTAGCTGATGGATATTGGGTTGGCAAATGATTGGTAAACTGTATAGCATCGTGGAATGGTTTGTTTGGACATTTTGTTTCTTTTTGTTTTTGGTTTTTAATTCGTTTCATTAATGTTTTACTACAAAATAGTTATTTTCAATTTGTTTCCCTTCGTAATTTACACTCTCTATCTCTCTCTCTCTCCCCCACTTGCAATAACTAATGAAAACCACAAATTTCTAGGGCTATTGAATAGGGGTTGTCGGTTTGTATTTACACGAGTAAGTGAGTGAGTGAGTGAGTATGTGACTGAGTGGGTCAGTGAATGAGTGCATGAGTATTTGAAAATTTTGTGGTTTATCGAAAAATTTAACAGCAATTGTTGTTGTTCGAATTTGTTTTGTGTCGGATACTTATGGCAGTTAAAATATTACGTTTTCATTTCATTTGCCATCCACTTCATTTTTATGTGCCTCATTAAAGAGCAATGATGATGGTAGTGGCGAAGCTTATTGCTGTTTGCACCTTCTTTTGGCGGGAAATTAAATTGGTTGATTGAAATTTGTTTTAACCTGGTCATGAATATTTAAGAAATTTGCTCACTTCGTTATTACCAATATACCATATCACATACATATGTACATATGTAGATATAAAATATCTACCACCAAATGCCAAGAAAACTCATTAAAAGGTGAAATAAAAATTTATCGAATTTTAATTGATCATTAGAGGCGTTACTGTTTTATGTATGTATGTTGGTTATATCAATACCATCCTGCGTTTATAATTAATGAACGCTTCGTGCAATAAATCATTCCAGGTATTTGCTGCTCCTGTTTTTCTTGACCTGTTATAAATGACTGAAACAATATTTCATAAGTCCTTTATAAGTTTATAAAAGATTTATTGCGAAGCATAGAAATTTCTTACAAGTACTTTTACAGATCAAGGAGTAGTAGTAGCAGTTCCCAGTCTAACGTTTTGATTGTATTATGAACCGATTTTACATTGTGTTCAGGTGCATTGTGTTAGCTTGCAGTGACTTGTGGCCCGTTGTGGTTGTTTTTCAATCAATGCAAATAAAATTGTCGATAGCAATTTGTATTAACGGTTTCATCAGGTTTTAAGAGCTCGTGGTACACAACACTTATCCGACCCCACCAGACAAACAGCATTGTCTGCCTACCAAATCGATTTGGTTTTGGTTGATATTTGTCCCGGATTAAACCATAATTTTTTCCATTTCAGATTTTGTAGTAACAATTCGATACAATACTGAAATTCTATCGTATCTTTAAAGTAAAATTTTAAAATCTTTTCTTTATCTGTCTGTCATTGAATTCATATGTCATCCATTTTACAGACTTTTAAATCCTTCCCATAACTTGTAAGCGGTCAAAAACTGTTTGTTGTGCAACATTTAATAATTCTGCCATTTGTTTCTAACTCAAAGTCTCAAAGTTTCATCTTCATCCAATATTATTTGCAATTCGAAGTCTTCAAACTTCATTTCTCACATGTAAGTTGTTATCTCTGAAACGTCGAAACAATCTTCTGCATGTTGCTTCTCATTAAGCATGATCACCATACGCCTAAGCAAGCATCCTACTCCTCATCTCCAGTACTTTTATTCAATTGAAATCAAAAAAATTTTTACTTTCTGCAAATCAGCATTTTTGGGTACTAAATTCGCAGCGATGATAAAAATTTGTCTTCACTAATTTGATGTATTCTTAATAGGTTGACACAACAAGTCTCACAACAAATCCAATACCATATAAAATATGTAAAATTAGATCAACTCAACGTTTACGAAGAAGCATAGACCACATACATACTTGGTGATTACAACGCTTGTCAGGATTTCGATCAAGCTTCTCCTTATGTTGTGTGTGTGTGTTTATTTTATACATGAGTGGCGGGAACTACAGTTAAAAGTCGACTCCAAGTTTTATATACTCGCAGAGCTTTTGCTGAAGTCTGTTGATAGAAAGTTGCCGAAGAAATATTTTTTTCAAATTTCGTTTTTCGTAGACTACGATGACTTCAGTCACTTATTCCACTGTTTTGAAATTCAATTCATGCCAAGCTGTTGGTGGAGGATATACATACATCGATGTGTTAAAAACACTTGATGTAATTTATCGATAGAAGTCGCCGTAGGCTAGTAGTTAGTGTGTTGGCTTATTAGACGTATTCTTCGGCGACTTCCTCTCAGCAGATTTTTGACAAAAACTCTGAGAGTAAATAAAATTGCCAAGAAAAAGTTTCTCAAAAATCTGTCGTTCGGAGTCGACTTTAAACTGTAGGTCTCGCAACTCATGTATAAAATTAACACACACAACACAAGTGGTGCGAGAAACTAGGTCGTAATCCTGACTGAAGGGTTGTAATGACCAATTATGTATGTAACTTATCGATGTATGAAATTGTTTCAATGCATAGCATTGCAAGAAACATCGATGTATGTTTTTAATTTCCAACACTAGGGTTAACCTTGCTTCAAAAAATCTAAAAATTGTTTCTGTGTCCAGTGTCTCTAACATTTTTTGGTTAATTTTAAATTTTTCAACTACAACAAAAATATTGCATGACTCCTATAGTGCATAAATGAATTTCTTTTTTTTTTTTTTTACTATTTTTTTTACTTTAGCGATGAATTTAATGAAATTAGTTCCCGGGCTATTTTGAGCTAAAATTTTATTCTGATGAAAATTTATTTTATTTAACCACCCATTTGCCATTGTCATCTAATTTCTATCGCTTTAGAACTTTTGTAGCTAAACGGTAAAAATCTTGCTGAATTTTAACGAAAGTGCAATTATTTTTTAGAGTCAAGAGGGAGGGTTTATGCAGACATAGAAATAAATGTTAAAAAGATAAAAAAATTTCCAAACAAGTGCAGTTAATTTTCCAAAGAATCTGTTTTTCTCAAATAGACCGCGGGCTATATAAATCACATTCTATCAATGTATTAGTTTATAATGGATATCTTACCCTTATCGCATAGTTTTGTTGTATCCAGTCTTTGATATAGTTTTCTTCAGTTTAGATGCAATATTATCTGTTCTGTCGTTGTGTTCTGTCGCCTGAAAAAAGACAAATTCGAAAAAAGCGATTAAAGCATAGGTCAGACTAACATAAGAGCAGATCAAGTAAATATATAAGACTTATTAATTGATTTTATTGGTATAAAGAAATGCATCGTTTACAATGCAGCAGGAGGGTTTAGATACGACTCCACAACCTGGTTACTTTTATGGCAGTGTGCCAACTAGCAGCACATTTGTGAACGAAATTACATCTAATAGGACAGGAATATGACTCATAGGAATATGAATAAATAAAAATTTCTTAGGCGGCTGCCTCTCAGCAAATCTCGCGCAAAAAATTTGAGAGTAAATAAAATTGCCATGGAAGGTTTCTCAAAAATCTGTCGTTCAAAATCGAATTTAAACTGTAGATCCTGTAGCTAAATCGTAATTCTCACTTAAGAGCTGTAATGACCAATTATGTACATATGTATCTATGTATGTGTTGTGGAAGTCATCACAATGCCGTGGTATATATATTATTCTAGAACTACAAGATTCGAAATTTCCTTTTTTCCCAGACTAAATAGAGTAGAGTAGAATTTTCAATCGAAGATTTATAAATCTTGTAAATAATAAATAGATCTGGAGAAGAACGTTTTACATGAGCTGTTCTCTTATAAAGAGAAGTCTTTCTCAAAAATATTGTAAAATGCATACACCGATAAAAGTGTTAAAAATGCCTGCAGAATTAAAAAGGGTGCTTTTCGAATAACTCTTACGACAATATTTCTCATAACTTTAAGCTAGAGAGCACATGATATGAAACGAACATATTAAAACCAATACATACATATATCAAAGGTTATTGGATGGGGTCACGATACCTTATCCTCGATTCTGCTATTTGTAAGAATACAACCTGGTGAGTGTAGTAGGTAGTGTATTGGCTTATTAGCCATCTCGAACAAAACGATACATGAAAAAGAATATTTCTTTCGACGACTTCCTCACACAGCAGTTTTCTGGCAAAAACTCTGAATGTAAAAATAAAATTGCTATGAAAAGTTTCTCAAAAAAATCTGTCGTTCGGGGTCGCCTTTAAACTATAGGTCCCAGCACTCATGGATAAAATTAACACACACAACATAGGTGGTGTGAGAAGCTAGATCGTAATCCTGACTGAAGGATTGTAATGTCCAATTATGTTATGTTTGATATAACGTTTACATTCCGAAAGGAAACTTGAACTCCCCTATGTATCAATAGCCAAGTGATATTTCGTCACTATTGCGTGTAATATCACGGTATTCGTCTAGATCATTGCCTAAATTAGGAAATTTAATAGAAAAGGAAAATTGACGTGAATTTAAATTAGAAGATGGCACTACCTGCTGTAGTATACATTCAGAGCATTCTTACAGTATATTTTAAACATATTTAAAAAAGACTGCAGCGTTCAACCACTGAATATCTGTAGATATTTATTTTCAAATCAATATCAGTCTTGAACAATCTTGAACACACAATCGAATTAGGGTTGTCTGAAAAAGTGGCATCAATCTGATTTATTTATTTACAAAAACCTCACATATGTACACCTTTTACTTAATAACTGTGGCGAATGCTATGCCTCCAAAAAATGTGCATCGGTTTCATTCAAGAAACTTATTACAATATTTTAAACATTGCATTGGATGAAGTAGAGAATCATATAATCGGTCGTTTTGTCCAAAGAGTTTCCTTGTTTTCATTCTAATTTCACAAAGGCAGACAGCATAAACCAGAAATTCCCTCATACTTCCTTTGAGTGATGCGTAAAATTTAGAACTCCAATTAGAAAAATTGCATTGCAATGCATTCACATTAATGTTTAAATGTTGCAACCAACCAACCTTATTTCCATCTTCATTATACAAATTGTAGCCCAATTATTAAAAGAAGGCACTACGATTATTTGGATCAAATCTTTCTTTCTTTTTTTCTGTAACAGTGGACAGACATACATATTTATAATATTGCAATTGAAACAAAAACAAAAGGAAAAAAAATAAGTAAAAATTATGCCCGAATTATTTGAAACAGTCAGTTGCCTTTTGTACCTCTTTTGGTTGTTGTTGGTTGATATGTTTGCTGTTCTTTGACTAACAAATTGCATGCCAAGTGCACTCGTGTGTATATTAAACATTATTCAACTTAATTCTCGATTTTTTTTTCGTTCTTATTTTGTTTGTTTTACTTTTAAATATTGTTAGAAAGAAAGCAGAAAAAACAGCCAGAAAAACAAAAAAAAGTAATAATAATGAAATAAAAGTGTTTGTGCCAAACAAATGCACGCAAACCCCTAAACAAAACTTGAACATCGACACAAACACGTACAAATATATACTGACATATACTCCAAATAAAACTAGAAGATGAAAATAAAAAGGAAAAGCGCTCTCAGCATATACACTCTCTACCATTATGTTGTTCACCTACACAATGCAGGCAAACAACAACAACAACATTTACATTTACAACTTTCCTCTTTGCACAACTAACCCCACCATTACCATCACCATCTCTATTATAGCTGTAGCTATAACTGAATAGTCAGTGAGATTGAAAGGCAGTCAAACGCCTGCCCGACCCACTACTGCCTACATTAACAGTAATAATAATCGTAACAGCAATCGTAATAATAAAAATAATGATAATAAAGTTGACGAGACGGGTGTATCCACAGCCCACAGCCCACAACACAAATCCAACTATCCAACCATCCATGCATCTATCCATCCATCGTATTACAAGAATGTCTGTTGCTGTTGTTGCATCTGTTGTATGCATCAACTTGTGCTTCTGCTCTGGCTGCACTCTCACGTACTCGCCCCTTAAACAATACGAATTGAGCCGGTAGGTAACACCCAAAATACCATCCCAACTGCTTCCACGACCACTGCAACTGCAATTGCAACTACAACTACAACAATATTTTCCCATTGTAAATATTTGCTGAACGTAGTAGTAGAAGAGACGATAAAAACAAGCCACAACAATAACAACAACAATAATTCCAACCCTACTCCCACAGACAGTTATGGCTGCATGTTGTAGTACGTGGTGTGCATTATGAATCTCTGAATCTTTATGAATGAAAATCAATGTTCATATGAAAATCAAATATTTTTTTTTATTATTTTTCCTCTTTTTTTTATTCTTATTTGTTAATAACAATTTAACAATTGAAAACATAATCCAAAACGAGGTATAAATCCAGTCAAACCTATTCATGCAAAAATCTGTATGTTTTTTAATTTTACTTTGGCTTGCAGAGTGCTGTTCATTCGCATTGTGTACGAGCGAGAGTGTATATTGAATGTTGGTTTTTTTATTTAACAATTAAGAGTATTACTTACGGCGAGGTCGAATTCTTTATACCCTTCATTGCACAGTAACTGTGTCGGCTGTGTTTTCTTTTTTTTTTGTTTTTTGGTGTCCTTCAATTTCATATTAAAATCCGTTAAATAATGTGGTTGTTTTTAATGAAAACAAAACTTTTTTAATTAATTTTTTCCGCCTCTCATGGTTAAGGCCATGCAGAGCGCATTTATTAAGAAAACTTTAAAAAAAAACTAAAAATTATTCTATGCAACTAGGAAAAAATGCCTTTGACATTCGATATTTTCAATAATTAATGATTTTTGAGGTTAGGCGACCATAGCTTATCAAAAAAATTCATGATAATTATCCAAAATATCCAATTTTTCCATTTGTTGCACAATGTTATTTATTTTATCAAATTGAAAATTGAAATTCAAAAAATCGTAGATAATATTTATAAGATCATATTCTACCAACACCATTGTATTAGAACCAGAAAAATATCTTTTGAGATGAGAAAAAGAGAGGGGTTCTGCTCCAGTAGGTCAATCACCTGTTTAACAGGAAGAACTTTTGAAAGGAAACAAACAAAGAAATAATATAAGATGGATGAGATGGTTTGTATTCAATCAAATGTTCCCTAATGAAAAGAAAAGTAAAGTGAAACAGTGGCCAGACGATTAATTGTACTGCCATCAACCTACATGTCTTCCGTAATCTCTTCAGGATGTTGATCGTTGTCTGTAAATATGACTGCCTGCCTATTACTTGATAAACATATTGGTGTCTCATTCTGTGAAGCATTTAAGTCGCATTGGTTTCAAGCATGTATGTATGTGTTCGATAATTCGTTTAGCTAAACGCGGAGTCTGCATATTGAGCTTGAATCGATGAATGCTTGAAAACAACTTGAAAGTTTCCCAATTAGTTCTCTTCCACTATATGTTCCTGATCGATCAGTCACTCTCATTAGAAGTGTATATAGCAGCCAAATAATTTACACAATTTCATCGAGAACCTTTTCACAAGATCGTATGGTTTATTTGCACTGTCAAGATGACAATGGTCATTGTAGCCATTCGATATGTCAGATCATTATTAGTCCTGATTAATACCGCGTTGGATATGTGTCCCATTAATCTAATTATAGTCTCCGTGACCCTGGTTCACACTATCTATGCAATGGACTTAAATCTAACATATCCAGTTGCATATCTAATAAATTAACAGCTAAGAAGCTTATTTATCCTAAGCCTAAAATTATCTTTACAACGCCATCTTGAAGATCAGGTTAGCATAGCCCACATGGGTCCTATTAGATTGCGCGGTAATACCGATTGATTTATCTACCATTTTAATTGTAGCTCCTGACTGGTATTCCTCCGGACAACGACAGAGCACGTGATGTACATGATATTTAAGAATCTAACTGCCGCTTTACTGTCAAGACATACATATACATTTGTACACGATGTACTCCGATTCAGACAGTAGCAGTTTTAATTACAATTACTTCTGTCTGAATGTCTAGCAATCCGGTTAACTAAGGGACAATCTTAGGAATAATCATTACTATATTGGTAGTATAACGCAATTACGTTGTATGGTACGACTTACTTTGCTTTATGGCAATGAGGTGTGGAACTCATTTGAAAGAGTAATTCTTGAGTTGTCAAAATCAATCAACATTTGTTTTGTTTGGTGGTTCACATCATATGTTTCACGCTGTTGAAGAAACAGAACCTACGGAAAGTTTTGTGAAATAAACTGTAAGTACAAGACATCGTTTAGTTATGAAATTAGATGGTCAGCGTGATCTATAAAAAAACCAATGTATCGAGTGGTTTGCACTTTTCTAAAATAGTAAAGAGACAGTTGGAAAGTTTGAAGACCATAAATTGCAAAATTACTCAAACAAGATTCATGTAAAATGCAAGAAGAGTGCAAGTGAAGTAAGAATATCAAAGCGTTTAAAAGCATCAAGATTCATTCAAAAGCAAGGAAATTGAGTGCCTCATGAACTGTGACTGAGAGAGATGAATAACGATTTTGCATGTTTGAAAAGAAAACTATTTGGAAAACAGTAGATAGTAGCTAAGCCTAAGCCCTTTTGTCCCCTCTAAATACCACTTGCAGTACGCTCTCACTTCTGAGCCGGGAATTAAAAACTAGCTTCGATACATTCTTGGTCTCAGAAGACTTCCGGTTTTTTTGGAATGGAGTCCATAAATTGCCAAATTAATGGCAAAAATTTTTACCTCTCGATGGAGAACTTAAAGAGACATGCAATTAGAAGTAAAAATTATTTATTGTTTAGCCTTGATATCGTTCCCAACGTTGGAAGTATTGGTTATAATACCTAATCAAGTAAAATAATGAAAAACTACTTTCAAATACAGTCCAACGAAAACTGTCTATCGTTTCGAATAAATCACAATACAAAAAATTTAAGTCTTCAAATAGAAATAATTTGCATGTTTAAATATGAATTGGAAATTTTTTAATTGAATTTTTAATTGAATATTGTTTGTCACACTGTTTGTGGCATCCAATTGTCACCGAATTAAAAAAATGTACAAAAAAAAACGTTTCCAACGAATTCAATATGCCCTCCATTTCATAATGGAGTCAATGGAATACAAGTCAGAAAAAAATAAAAAAAAGAAATCTGATCAAAACAAAATTAAAAAAAAAAATAATAAAAAAAAACGGCAGGTGAAAAATAATTATACATTGAAAAACACTCTCTCAACGCATACGTATGTATATATATGTACGTATGTACATACGTACATACTCAAATACTGTATATTTAGAGTAAAACATTGAAATAAGAAAAAATAAAAAAAACAAAAAAATTTATTCTAATCGTGAGTATTTGAGACTGACAATCTGCCTGTCTGTCTGCATGTACTACTGACTGTCTAGATTTTAATAGTTTAGTTTGAGACTCATTGTACCATAGTTTACGAGTATAGAGTAGAGTAGAGTAGAGCAGAGTATACATAGTAAGTAAACAATACAATTTTTGAATGGCATAAACCCTCAATAGATTGTTTAGTTCGGTATTGGTTACGGCTCAACGACATGCAATGTCGTGTCTATAGTTATCGATGATGGAATCGACTATGTATTGTACCAATTTCCCAACACGTTATCAATTGCCGTGTGTATTCCTCTATGAATTCTATGGAAAATTATGGATAAATGTGGCTACGTGTGCTTAAGTGCAAGAGCAGATCCTATGCACATTTCAATGTTTGTATGTAGAAAAATAAAAAATTAAAAATAAAAATAAAATTTAAAATAAAATTTCTATTTTATTTTATATTTTGTATTGCATGCAATGAACGAAGTACTCTCTCTCATCCATTCATTCAATGCATTCATTGAAAGCCATGGGAAAATGAAATAAAATGAAAAGCGATATGTTTTCTTATATTCCCCACTATAATATTAAAAGTTTAACAATAAATAATTGTTATTTAACAAACAAACAAATAAGAAAAAGAAGAAAATAATTTTTTTTTTCAAAATTTGAATTTAAATGCTGTAAATAACTTTTGCATACAAGATCCAACAATATTTACAATGCAGTGCCGTGCCAAGTTAGTTTGTTAACTTTTGTTACAACATATACAAATATGGTACATCCATATACAGGAAAATCCTTACATCCTAACAATTACACAACAATACATAATTTTAAACGATTTATGCAGTTTAAGTTTATCAAATTGTGTTTAAAATTTCAAAGAATTTAAATATTGTACACGGTTAGACAATAAATACGGATTTGAAACGTTCCCATACAATATTTAAAAGGGTTCGTAATAAAGCAGTTGTTGTGGATTGGCTTATTAGACGTCAGACCTCGGTTCCAAACAGAGATCAGCAATGAGTATTAAAAAAAAAAAAATGAGTAAAATCGAATCGATTATTTGAATATCATGGAACCTCTACTCACATTCAAAGTTTGAATTGCTCATCATATTCATACCAAAGAAAATAAAGTATAAAGAATGCGCATTTTAACATATTTTGGAATACTTTTCAAAAATATTTCATGACGCGGGGGGAAAGATAGAAGGGAAGGGTACAGAAAGCAAGAGCGTAACAATGCGTTGTTCTCATTGTGCGTTATTGTTGTTTGACCACTTTTTTTATTTATTTTTCTGGTGTTAAAAACAGACGTCGGTACCAATGTCCCTCAGGGGAAGAACATCTTCGGATTTTTACACACATAGGACACGAACATCAAGAATGTTCGTTAAAAAGAGCGTAAAAATCCTGTCAGCTTTTAAAGAAGAACGTTCATGTCGCTTTTTTCAGACTTCAATTATATACCTAAAGAAATATCACAGTAGTATTCACTAATATCAATCAGAAATGATTTCGATTTTTGGAAGAATACTTGCCAAGTTAAATACGGTGTCTTTAGGAATTTAGTGCAGTACAATTTTTCTATATTTTCCGATCACATATACATATCATTGGGTTAATAAGTAGACTCGAAAATATTACTAACAATTTTCCTCTGGGTTAACACGTGCCTATGGTTATGGATTAGTGAGTGAGAGAGAGGAAATAAGTTGAGAGAATTTATTTATTTACAGCCATATAAAAGTGTTAGTAATATACTCTATTTTTATTTTAATTTCATCAACATCTATCTTTGGCTTAATAATTTTAGATAAATAAAAATAAAATAAAAAATCGATTTTATTATTAAAAGAACATAAAGCTATCCATCTTTGGCTTAAAAATTAGGCCATTTTTTTAAGATAAATAAAAATAAAAAGAATAAAAAACCATTTTTTATTAAAAGAAAAAAAAACGAGCATTACAAAGCATTTAAAAAAAATTATACTATGGGATAAAATAAAATACGCCCAGCTAATGACATAGAACATTTTTAACACAAAATATTCTTCGAGTGTTATTCTGAAATAAAATGATAAAGCATCCGCAGTACATTTATTCTTGTCGCAGTCTGATCGACAACTAAATCAAAAAACACAAGAATACATACACATGTACATACGTGCGATGAGAGCAACACATTGTTACGCTCTTCGTTTGTGTTCATTTTCCTTCTGTCTTCCTCCCCCCTCATCAAGAAATAATTTTTAAAAATATTTTGGTGAGAGCGGGTCGTAATGTTACGACCCGCCATAAGAAAATTTACTTCTACATGATGCGTATTCTTTATATCCATATTCTTTGTTCATACTTAACAAACACGTATGATTTCGACTCTCCATGACTCAACACGAATCACAAAATAAGTATGATTCACGTACGAAATCATGAAAAGTTGATCAAAAATCTGTCGTTCAAAATCGACTTTAAACTGTAGATACCACCACTCATGTATAAAATTAACACACAATAAAAGCGGATGAGAAGCTAAGTCGTAACTCTAACTAAAGAGCTGTAATGACCAATTATGTATGTGTGTGGGAAGTTATCACATTGCCGTGGTATATATTTTGCTAGAACCACAAGATTCCAAATTTCCTTTTTTCCAGATTAAATAGAGTAGTGTTAATGCCTAGTCTTGGCTTCAAATTTCAAAGCAAGAATTTATAAGCCTTGTTATCTAGATCTGGCAAAGAGCGTTTTACATGATGTGCTCTCTTATAAAGACTGTAAATTATCGATACCTAATAAAAGCGCTAAAAACGGCTGCAGCCTTAAAAAAGTGCTTTTCTGATAACAACTGCGAAAATATTTCTCGTTACTTTAAAATGAAGAGCACAGGATATGAAACGAACAGCATATGATATGAATTAACACAGATAAGTGTAAATTGAAGGGTAGTGTATAGGGTAACAAGAACTTATTCTCGATTACAAACTGGTGAGTGTATTAACGAACATGGCTCAATATTCTGCCGTAACCGTTGTCTCATTTAATGGCCTTAAAGTACAATGAATATGGTATTATAAAAATATGATTATATGGTAATACTAATCAAGTCGTTGATGGTCACGTTTCCAAAATATAAGCCACATGACTTGACTCTCGACTATTGTGTGCTCTAGCACACCAGACTTGAACCAAAATAGCGCCAATTGATGTTAAACCGCTTTAAAAATCTAAGCGTTAAATTTCTGATATTGTAAAACAATCCTAGGCAGTCAGTATTAGTTATCGAGAACTTTAACTTTCATTTAGCAATTGACTTTTATCAGTAACAAACAGTATTGATGATGATAAACGATTATTAGTTGCATCGAAATATCCTACCATAATAGAAAGAAAAGAGGTTCATGCTTGATGTGATTGGTTAAGATGATTAAATTTTCGTACATATGAAGTGTAGGATAAGGAAGTTTTACTAGTCTATATTAAGGGTGAAAAGTTCGTGCAAAACTGAAAGGAGCATACCAAGTTTAAAATTATAGATTAAAGAAAGCACGTTGATAAGCGTTATGCCGAAGGTTAGATGACCTTCGTACATAAAACCTGCTAACATTTTTTGTTTCTAATTCTTTGTCAGTATATTTATTACAGTGGTTAGTTTATCAAAGACCATACATGCTGAGATGTTTGATCTCTCTGCATCAATTTGATTAAGACTTTCGTATTGCAAATATTCAAGGGTAGATTTAATCCCTCTAAGGAGTTCTCGAAACACTGATTCCATTAAAGTACTTGTGCCACTTTTATCATCGCCCAATTACATTGTTGCCGACTTTGAAGTAATTCAATTAACTTAGTCATTGGCGCTCTATGTGTTAATAGAAATGTCTTTTCAAGCTGCTGGATATACTGCATTCCAGTTTTAAATTTTATTCTTATTCAGGTTAAAAACGTTCAAATTTTTGAAGAAAAGTTTCTTTAATTTTCAGTTTACTTAGCACCATCTAGGCCGATGTTTTAAAAACACTCGATATAACTTATCGATAAGCACATTTCTTCGAACGACAAATTTTGACAATATATGGCGATGTTTTAAAAATACTTGATGTAAGTCATCGATAAGTAAATTTCTGTGGGCGATGAATTTGCGAGCGGAGTTTCTATATAAAATTAGTGGCAAGAGTATCGATAAGAGAAGTTGAATGAATTAAAGAATTTAAAAAAATGGGTTATATAGCGTATGAATGTAACATCGATGCTTATTTGCGATGCATTGTATAGAAAAGAAAAAGAAAAAATCAATGAACTTTTCTAATGACCATCACTAGTGTCCACAAGTTATGGAGAGCTTAAAGACATATTAAAATAGTAACTAATAATAGTGTTTCCGCTCAATTTAATTTTGAATATCTTGCTTTCGATATCTATTGATAGTTAATAATTTCTATTTATTTTGAAATTTCAGTCATTAAATTAAAAAAAATTAAATTTTAAATGCTAAAACAATTGTTTTCGACATCCTAATAAATATCCATGTCCCCGATCCATATGCCATACTATAGTTTATAAATTATAGAAATAGAATAAATTTTGCAATCCTACCATAATACAGAGCACAAATCACAATTTTATTTCAAAGCACCAAAAATCTCTCACTCACCATCAACAAAAACGTCACTAATTTATTGATGAATTTTATTAGAAAATTAAAAAAACTAAAATTAAAATGAAATAATGAAATGCAATTTCTTATCACTCTCAATTGTTGATTTTATTTTTGTCTTTTTTGCATTTGCAGATGCTTCATTTACACTCGCCTCCTAAACAAACGATACTAAAGTTGAGAGTGTAGCTTGTAGGTCGATCGATCCAATCAGATCAAAAGAAAAAAAATCGATCATTTCGAAATTGCGGGTGCTCGTAGAAGAGATTAAAATTGAAAATTAAACCGCGGCTTTACCGCGGCATATTATGTCACGAGACGATTACAATCCTGTAACAAGCTCTGGTGTTCGTAGCCCGGGTCGTAACAGACGACTTACGGAATTGCCAACAGTTGATCGTTCACCATCACGGGATTACGGTACACGTGGAAGTCCTTTAGGTGAATGAATCATTTTTCTTTTATCTTTACTTTACGAAATTATTACCATTTTTTTGTTTTCCTTTTACATTTTACGTTCCATAATGCTTACAAAAATAAAAAAATAACGAAAAAATAAAAAAAAATGAAAGAAAAACTATTTTAAGAACTCCTTTAGAATTTAGTTCTTATGAATGAAATTTTAAATAAAATTTTGAAAAAAATTAAGAAAAAAAGTGAAATTATTCAATGAAATAATGTTTGATGGATTATGCCTGCCAGTATTCATAGAAATTTGTTGCAAAACACTTTTGTAAAGACACAATAAATAAAATAAAAACAAAGAAACGCCACTTTTATGAATACTGGCTTTAATAGTTATGCCAATCAATCTGTCTGTTTTCGTGCAGTCTGTATATATAGTATATGTATACATACATATATTTTGCTTTTTAGAATTTTACAAATTAAACTCGATAGTATATGCGAATCATAATGCACTTCTAGTAGAGAATTTTTCAAAAATTTGGCTTTGAATTGGATTGAATAAAAATTTTATTTTTTCTTTTTTGTTTTATTACAACTTTATCTTCAAATTATGTTACTTTTAAGATTTATTTATTGTTGTAAATAATGAGGACTCTTTTTATTTTACAGCAATTTTAAGTAAAATTTATAAAAATATTGAATATTTGCAATCAACATTACAGTACCATATTTTCAAATGATAAGTTTATCAATGCTTTCATAATTTGTTTAGAAATATTATAAAAAAAATTACTACATACCCTTAATATTCACCGATTTTTTAATCCCTATGAGCATATGTAGTCAATTGCAGTTTTTAAAGATTTTGTGCTTCTACTGAAAGAGTCCAATAATTTTAAACTCTCAAGCTATTCTCAAACATATCAATCTCTATTATCAGATTGTTTAAATTGGATTACATATTGGATTTATATCTCAATATTCTAATGACCAGAACTTAAAAAGGTGGTCTTAAACCGCTTTAATCTTGAATATAAAAAAATTAATGAAATATTTACTTGGGACGATTAAATAGCTTTATTTTAAAGGTTACTACCTGTATATGTGGTGGTCCATCCGGAAGTTCCATATTCGACATACTTTTTCCAGCATTTCGGCCACAAAATATAGTCCAGTTGGACATTACAAGCTGTGTGGCATGCTGACATTGTCATTGTGCAAACCACTCGGCAAACATGTTCAATTCATCTATCATGTTCTCTCCATTGACTGTAATATTGCGATTTTAATCTTTAACTTTTAATGTCTTCTACTTCTTTTTAACAAGAGATTTGCCAGATGCCTGCCTTCAGCTATTTTCATTGCACTGGATGGTGGATTGAACTTTACTTCTCCAATAGTTTTTCTTACAGTCAATTCTGTAAGACGCTTTGGTCGCTTTCTGCGTGGCAATGTTTCTAATTTTGCGTATTTTACTAAAAAATTTGATTGCCCAATTATTCCTGGTCAAAATTTTGCCCATTTTCTGCAATGCTTTCCCTTTTTTATGTAAATTTATGATGATTTTGCGAAAATCAATTGAAGTTTTTAACTAACTCCTGTAACAACTGATCTCTTTTTTGTAGATAAACTTTGAAAGTGATCATTATATTAAACGCTATTTTACCGTTATCATTAAATATTTTCTCAATAATTCTAACATAATTGCTTAAAGGCGATACAACTGTTTACTTTAATTTGATAAAAAAAAAATTGTGATATTTTTCAAAAAACGAAATTTTTCAAGTGCAGAGTAGCACTTTTAAGGCCATTATTACAACTTGCCGTTAAAGTTGTGTTTAGTTAAAGGTAACTTTAGCTAAAGTCACCTTTAACTTCTTTTCGTTATTACAACCTACAGATAAAATAAAATTAACTTTTTCAAAAATATGGCAGTGCTGGAGCCAAGTCGATAACATTGCTCAATTAAAAAAACTTTTTTTTTAAACGCAGTGGCAACGACGGACTTCTTTTCTTTTTTGTTGTATTTGCTCATTTTGTTTATATTTGAAGTTGCCATATTGAAAATAATATATAATATGGCAAGTTGAAACATAAACTTAACGTTAAAAGTTAAAGGTATGATGATCGTCCCCCTTTAGCTTAACGCTCACTTCTAGCTTATTGTCCACTTATAATAATGAAAAACAATTTATCTGTCCGTTAAAATCATGCCTTTTAACGGCAAGTTGTAATAATAGCACTTAATTAAATTAATTTCGCCTTAAATAACAATGCATTACAAAATCTCAAACAAAAATAAGCAAACAGGATAAACAAACAACAAAATTTACATGTAATTCTGTAAACAGAAATTACACACACAAATACTTAGGAAATTACGAGAAAAAAATCAAACAAAACAAAACAATATGCAAATTGCAACAACTACTTTTAAAGAAAGATCGTGAAGTTACCAGAGATAGAAATAAAAAAGGATATAAATAGAGTGTAGGAAGTAAGTAGTGTGTTGGCTTATTAGGCTTAAGGCCAAGTCAGAAACAAAACGAAATATGAAAAAATATTTCTTCGACGACTGCCTCTCAGCAGATCTCTGGTAAAACTATGAGAACAAACAAAATTGGCAGTTTCTGAAAAATCTGTCCTCCGCAGTCGACTTTAAACTGTAGATCCAGTTTCTCATGTATAAAATTAACACACACAATATAAGTGGTGTGAAAAGCTAAGTAATCCTGTCTGAAGGATTAAAATAGCCAATTATGTATGTATAAATAAAGCGAAGGATGATGCTACCACCCAGTCGACATTAGTCAGTCAGTGCTGACACGTGAGTATGTCACCGTGACTTGTATTAAATAAGCAGAGTAGTAATAAATACCGAAAAGTTGCATCTTTGTTAAAAGAGATCGTGTATTAAATTGATAGTGCTGTGTTATTAGTTGAAGTATGTGAATAAAGGATTTATTTAAATGAAGAACCGGTTAACGATCAGATATAAATAATTTCTTTCATTTTATTTGCAATCTACGAATCCATTGCTTTATAAACAATGTGAGGTGTTTACTTTCATTTGCGTCTCACAGTATATATGTATATGTATATTATATAAGTGGTATGTTGTAGCTGTTGAAGCGATTCAGTTTGTATCCAAGAAAAATTTAAACAATTTCTATTCCCCTTCAAAATCTGCCAGAAAGACATAATAACAGTGAACAATAACCATTTCGGCCGGCATCGTGCCAATGGTAGTCGTAATGTTATCTTCTAGGTTGGCTTGCCTAGATAGTTCAATTGGATCAAATCGCACGATATTGAATTGTTCGACATTGTGAGATGATATCACGTTCCGCATAACATATGGGACGGTCAAATTCATCCTTTTTATAGAAAAAAAAAAGTTATTAACCATTCTATTGCATCTTGATCTTGATCATCTTGAACTCTGATTGCAACTCTGATTGCTTTTCAAAAAGTACGGCGAATGCTGCCAACGGCCCGCAAATCCCAAAACCTCAGCTCATATTTCCTGATACATTGTCCCCTATCTGTTCTTCATACTAAAATCGGAAATTCTGATTGTTGACTTTAGAGTTGAGACAAAAAGGAATTTCATCGGTGAAGGCAATTTTTCAATAGTTTCTTAACCACCTATTCAATCGCCAAACAAACGACTGTGTTATGTCACCTCACTCCTTCCAGGAGGCCGAATAAAACAAGGCTAATCGTAGGCGACCGTTTTGTTTAGTAACAAAAACTTGAATAGACTGTTTGAACATTATTGGCCATTACAACGCTTCAGAGTGTTTCCAACATATCCTTCAATATGTCCTCCGTTAATATATCACAGCTGGAGTTTAAACTTTCTAACCTTCGTCTAGCAAACTATCATTCTACACACTATACCGATCAATACCGCAGCAAAACAATACTTTCCTCACACATATCTTCCAGTTTTATCGACACTGCAACAGAATGAACGATTATCTCGAAAGTCGCATATTTTTGTATCATCTTTCTGGTACAGAACATCTGTACTTGGTCGGTCGGTCAATGAATATCACAATTTATTACAAAAGAATTTAATTTTTAGATTCATAGACATTTGATAGGCAGTGATTTTATTATTTGCCTTTTTCAATGTCCTGAGGTAAGAATTTTAATCATGTTCACAGTGGTTTAAACTATCAGCGATAAACTCTCCAAACACAATCAAACAACGGCTTTAAGTTTATAACTCGATTTAAATGAATATCAAAACGATTTGATGACTGATCATTTGAAAATGACTAGGCAAGCTCAACTAACCTCTGAAATCTAAATTTGTAACCCATTCGCTAATGAGGGAATGACGAAATCTTGAAACCTAAAGAAATTCATGTACATAGTTGCAAGTCAGTAATAAGATTCTGCTGCGGATTTTCTCTTAAATTTTTTTAATTTTTCTAGAGGTCTTTAGAATATTTCTTCTTTCGCCGTATACCAGCAGATTGTTTGTTAACTTGTTAGGCAACAGCTCCTGAGTTTGAACCACATATTTGAAAGCTCGAAAAGAAAAAGTAGAAAACAAATATTTCTTACGGCGACGTTCTTGCAACAATTTGTTGACAATAACTCAGAGCGTAAAATAATTGCCTTGAAAATCTTCTCAAATCTGATATTCAGGATTAACATAACCCGCGTGCACACAACATGAATGGTGTGACAGAAGCTAGGCCATAAACCTGATCAAAGACTTGTAGCTACCAATAAAGTAAGTTGCACACCACATGTTATCGATTTTAATATTTAATGTCATAAATTTCTACTGCATCCATTAAATTATTCGACTGCTTGATTGGCCGCCATAACTGGCTTAAAAGGAAAACTGCATGGCTACAGATTTCCTGGAATCAATTCAGTTTATAATAAAAAAAGAGAGCTCAAATGTGATTGTCATAATGCTCTGCGAAATACTTGTAAAAATAAATAAATTTAGAAGAGTTTGCTGTTGTTGTTTTTGTTTTATGGTGTCAGAACACAGCAGGCGGAATTGCTGCAAAGGAGAAAAGTCAACGAGCCAGTAAAATGAAATGCATGAAGATGCCATTTACTTGCGTTGACGAGTCAGTTAAAATAAAACATTTTCCAAATAAAACAGTTTTATCTGAAAGAAGATAAATTTATTCCATCAGTAAGTGCATCACATCCATCTATTTGAATAATTAATCTGAATCTGAATGTCGTCGTTATAAAATTTCAAGAATTGCTATTTCATAGTAATTTGACTAAAATGTTCCTTCGTTCTATTCGTTCGTTCGCTTGAATTCAAACAAAATGGAAAATGTGTGTGGGTGAGTGACATTTAAAAGGTTACGGATATTATTAGAAAGCGTTCAAGTTCAATTTTATACTGTATTTTGTTGGTATTTTCATTGAGGCAGATGCTATTCAATAAGAATATTTAGAAATTTAATTATTTCTGCATAAATTCTTTGATGGAAATTTCTTGTCAATTGGTTTGTCCTCATTAGTATTGTGGAAAAATAAATTAATAAGTATGAGACGTGTATTGAAAGAAATCCACTGTTTTTGAAGGAGACAAGGTAGTATGATCCAGCGCTGTTTAAATATGTTTATAAATTTTATCGTTTATTTATCGCGGATTAAATGATTGCAATTAAAAAATAAGAAAGTATTTCCATTTAACATAGATCAAGATTTTCAATGTTCAAAACTACTGTGTCTAACGCGCTCTCGGTTACAGGCAAACGCCTCATCATTTAATTGACTATTGATGACTCTTTGGCGCCATCGATTCAAGTCTGGCAACTTCGTGATCTTTCTATCCAATTGTTGTGTTCATTGGCGATCTTTATTTTTCTTATCTTCTCGTAAATTCTAAGGTTTTGTTCCTGTAATTCTGTACGCCGAATGTTGTGTGTGTATTGCTGTTGTATGTTTGCCTTGTTTGCTTATTTTTATTTGGTTTACTTCGACCCGCGTAATACTTACAGTCTGTTCGTCCCGAACGAGCTCATTAAAGCTAGCGCCGTAATTTGACAATTTCCCCATGCAAGTGACTTCATTTTGAATCTCGATTTGTAATGCTTTGAACCCAGCATACCACACTTCGAACTTGTTTTGTAAGCTTCTTCCCGTCAGTTTGTAATCCGGGAAATCATGCCTTCTTCTATAGTTGGCCTTCTTTGAATTCTTCAGGCCTGACTATTTGCCCAGCCCTGCTTTCTATTTTGATACCGATTATCTTAATTTTGGAACGCACAAAGTTGTATAATTTATGTAAGTCATCCCGATTCTGCACATAGAACAACAGCCAACTTTAGCTTATTACCGAAGATAAACTCAGCAGGTTTTGTTATAGTTGCGCAGTTGTCTGCAGGTGGTATTGAAAGCAGTCGGCTTTCTTGTCTGTGTTTCCAAATTTATTGCTATAAGTTTCCTCTAGGATATACGACTTGGCAAATACGCCAACTACAACAGCTTCCTCTCTCCAATTACTTACATACTTACTTAATTGGCCATAACAACCCGATTAACGGATTTCGGCCTGCCGCCTACGCCAGTTGTTCACGCCAATCGATGACAGGTCTTCCTCGATTTGGTCCTTCTAACGGATATAAGGTCGTCTTTTTCGGCGACTTCCGCAAATCCCCGCATCAAATACCCTCCATTCGAACGACATGGCCGAGCCAGCGCAGCCGCTGGATATTAATACGCTGCACCACGTCTATGTCGTTGAGGAGCTCATACAGCTCACTGTTGGAGTGGATGCGGAAATCATTGCCAATCCGTGCTGGACCGAAAATCTTACGCAGTACTTTTCTTTCGAATACTCTCAAGGCTGCTGCATCAGTGCTTAATGGGGTCTATGCCTCTGCGCCATAAAGAAGCACGGGTAGAATGAGCGTTTTGTAGAGTCTTAGTTTTGTCGTACAAGAGAGGTCTCTGTTACTCAATTGCCTATTGAGACCATAGTAGCACCTGTTGGTAAGAGTGATCCTGCGCTTGATCTGGAGACTGACAAAATTTATGGTGGTAACGGCGGATATACTTTGTTTTGCCCGCATTTACTGCCAGACCCATCTTAGTAGACTCCCATTCAATAGGAATAGTCCTTTCTCCAATTAAGTCAGGTTTAAGTTTCCTAACTCTCACAGTGACGGCTTCAATTTCCTTTCCAACGCCATTTTCCAATATTTCCATTTTACGTTCCTATGACCTTTTCTACCGCTTCTCCCATGCTCTTTGCTTTTCTTGAGCAGCTTTATCTTCTTCTCTTATGGATTCTAGTAACTTTTCTAACTTTTTTTCAATCGCTAAGAGCATCGTTGCAAAGAACAAATTGCTAGACGTTGAGCGGGTTGCGATTATTCTTAAATTTTTTTTGTGATAAAAAAAAGCGAAAGAAAATTATTTTCACTTTCTAACTTTAAAAACTCAATACTTGTAACCAAGTTACAATTGATAAAAATAAAATTAAATTTAGAAAAAAATCATGAATTAATAAAATTATGAATGCATCTACCATAAACAAAGGGGAAAATATTCCAAGAATAAAGAGTTGTATTGCAAATATTCAATTGTTCTCTTATATACATAGTTTGTTATTCAATTTACATTTGTTTACTGAATTATAAACACAAAATTTATTTAAGAATTAAAATCCTTATTCTTTAATATATGAAAATTAATTAATTTCAATGCAATTATTAAAGTTTTATTTTAAATATTTCTTGAAAATATCAAGTAAATTAAAAAATAAAAAGTTTTTTAAATTAAGCTCCTTAAAACCAAACTCCAAACCTTTTACGGAAGACTTGATTGCAATTATCCTTACATTGACGAGTATAGTATTCCCTGGATATTACGAATTGCTATTTAAAATCAAAGAAATCTAAATGAATCCATTGTATCACAAATATTTTTAAAAAATTTAAAAAATTTTAATGGATAACACCCGATCGATTAAATTTATTCCCAGATTCTTTTACTATGAGGAACTAAATAACTTTGAAACTTTATAGTGTATACCCGCCATTCTTTCTACTACTACTCACTAGCAACATTATCTTTCGCTTAATTTTTCCATTATCAGTTTTTGGTATGGCAAGTTCGAGAATCTTACTGTTGATTTGTTGTTGATACTTTTTGCTTTTCTATCTTCCGTGGTCTTTTAATGTAGTTTTGTTATTGAAATTAAATCTTTGTTTGCAATTTCTTTGTCTTTTGTAATTGTTTGTCTTAGTTATTCTTTCTTTATGTTTTGAAAACAATGTTTAATGTTTATTATGTCACTGCACACATTAGTTTTCTAAATAATGTAAAATTCAGAATTCTGATAAGCAAAGTGACGAAATACTTTCGCTCAATTCCCTTTCTATAAGAACACACTTGATTATTAAAGTTTCATAATTTTATGAAAAATCAAAAAAAAAATTCTTTTTTCTAAACTCAAGTAAGAAATTTTACATTATTTTGAGCTATTTGGCTCGTAGTTCTATGCGGATTTTTTAATTGATTAAATCAACACAGTAGGTAAAGGATCGCAAAAATTTTAGTTTAGTCCATACCATATCCTGCATTTTTCTCCACCTTTTCAAACATATTGAATTTTCATGGTTTTTGTTTACCTCGCTTTCGTTATCTTTGATTTTTCAGCTTGAAGAATACAAAATATTCGGAAATATTTCGTGACAAGTAGTGCAGTCTTCTTCACAAGAAGCGATAGCCAACTAACTGCTCCGTATATTAGTTTATAGAGTTAAAGAAAGTAATCATAGCCTTAACGGCTATGAAACAATGTTCTAAACTGATATGTTTCGAATTTTTAAAATTGATCCAAATATGTATAAAGTCAGGGTCTTTTAAAGCGCTTCCTATCTTTAAATTGTAATAAAACAAATGTTAACGAGATATTTTATTGGTTTGAAAGACCTATTAATGACATTCTGTGTAGAATATGACAACTGCTCAAATGTTTGCCATTGCTTCTCTGAATGTAGCGCATTAGAAATGTCTAATTTTTTAAGACTCTAGAGATTAAATTAGCCTGAATTTGACCGATGGAATGAGTTGTGTTGGGTTTGAAAACCGCATATACCTGCGCTTTAAGAAAATCGTACGATATCGGTGGCTAATTGACATCACCTCAGCATGAGATGAGAACATATCGACGCCTCCATTCTATAAGTACACTTAGAACGTTTTTAATGTTCTTGCATTTTGCATAAATTCTACGTTCTCTAACTTAAATACTGTCAAAATTTGGTTAAGATGCGCCGATCCGTTCTGAAGTTATAGGGAAAAATCTACTTCGAATAGTCACATAATCGTATGTCGCCTGAAAACTTTAAGAGCTCATAACTCAAAACACACTTTTTCGACTTAGAATGTTATAGAACGGAGGCGTCGATATGTCACATTAGATTTATCCATGGTGATTTGGATAAATTACAACTAATATCAGAATGTTGGTAACATGCATTTAAAAGAAATAATAAAAATTCTTAATACGCTCGTAATCAATTTCTTTCCAAGGAGTTCAATTTTAAGGATTTAAACTTTACAAATACAAACTAAATTTAAATAAAATTTTGAAAACTAATTTATTCAAAACATAATGGCTTAGTATTGAAATTAATTATGTTCATATTTTTTTTAAATAAAAACAAGTGCAAAACGGGATTATGTGGAATTGAAAAACGTAAATCCTATAAATTTTAATCAAATGAAGAATGCACGACAACAGTCAAAAAGTTTTTTTTTTGTTTTTAATTTTAATTTTTTTTTTTGAATTTCAGTTTAATTGAAAAATAAAAGAAAATAATGCAAATTGTATAGTTGAAGAGAATATGCATAAAAAAGTAAAACAAAAAAATTAAACAAAGATAATTAAATAAATCAATCAATATCGTATTACAATACATACATACATATATACAATAATAATAATAATAATTTTAAGTTTAAGAAGTGCAATTAACAAATTTATCCAAAACTAATTTTATTATCTTACATCACGCATGCGCATGAAACATTCTTCTTTTTGTTGCTTTTTTAAACATGATTTGATTTGATTTGTTTTGATTTTCATTTCTTTTCTTATTTTTTTCTTATTATTGTTGAATTGTTGTATTTTTATGTTTATTTTCTTTCATTTGTTTGTTTTTTATGCTTTTATTTGTAAGAAAATTACAAAAACAATTAAAAAAAAAATTAAAACAAAAAACAATCACAATCACAATAAAAACACTTGACACAAAATGACAAAATCACTGTCAAATGCTTTTACGCTTTTCCAACCAAAATGAAACACCTCTAGATCTGTAGTTTGTGCTTACAACAACAGCAACAACAACAAAAGCATAAATTAGAAAAAAGCAACAATAACAATAAGAAGAACAAGAGCACCATATAGAGACATAATTGTTGTTAGTGGTACCACCACCACCACCACCTTTCTGGGTGACGAATAATTGTTCTTTTCATTTCGACAAGTGAACATTTAAAAGCCTCAAACTGGATTGCAATTATGGTAAAAAAACAACACAACACAAAAACAACAAATACAACCACTGTTAACATTTAGAAAAATAAAAAATAAACAGTCACCAAAAACTGTAGAAGAAAACAAACAAAAGTGACCCGCTTACACCCGCTTTAAATGCAATTTTTTGTTGTTTTTTTTTTTTTCGTTTTACGTTTTCAGTCAAGTCCTATTTTTATGAATTTTAATTGTAACAGTTACCCACCAAACACCCGTCCACCACTCGTCTACTCATTCACATCTCAAATACGCCATGGTAAAGTGTCAAATAGTTTCTGGGAATGAAATTAAATAAGGAAACAATTTAAGAGCAATCGAGTTGGAAAAGCTTAAGAATAATTTCTTCATGCTTAATGATTTAAAATTGCAAAAGAGCGTCTACGTAATTCACCCTTAAAGAACAACTCAAGCGTTGAAAGTGAAGTAAACTAATTAAAGTTAAAATTCAATTCTTATGTTAACTTTTTTGATTTCTTTCACTCCTGCTACTATTTCTTGTATTTTTTTGCAATTAAAAAGTGCAACACTTTGTGTGCTACTTATTGAGATTGAGTATTCGCCTCAAATTTGGGTGACAATATATATAACGGATTCAAATGACTCGACAAAAAAAATGTTGAAGCATTGACCGCTTCAAAGATTGTATTGGACACTTTAACACCTAGAAATATATGATTTAGGTTAGGTTAGTTTACATTGGCAGCCGCCTCAAAGAGCTTAGCTTACTTTGTTACTATAAGGTACCATTATAACATTCTGTCATACAATTATAACTCCTGAAGGATTTATGAAGATGTGTATTCTTTACAAACCACCTTTGACTAAATATGTTCTGCTAATAACTTCTGGGTGCCCCAGTGCAGGATAATAACAAATAAGATGTTCTGCTTCCACAGAAGTAGTTTTATTCCCAGCCCCAAGGTATATGCGTCCAGAGGCCAGTGTGCCGTAAACTCTGGCCAAGTTTAACTAAAATTTTATTTCGCATATATCCATATCGAACCAGATGAGTGTAGTCTCTCTGAAAAAGGATTCATTATTGCATCTTTCTTTTAGAAATGGGTAAAGCTTGTGTTAGAAAAGTTGTTGGCCTCTCTGTAGAGGAATGATATTCTCACATATGAATTCATTTGAATTATCGGTTCACAAGTACATTACTCCCCATGTCCAAGAATCCTTATAAGGACAACCGTAGAATGTTACACTATTCCCAGAGACAACCGATATTCGTGGATAAACTTAAATATAAAGTACCTATTCTCCAGGTATCAAATGGCTTTTTTACTGATACGCTCTCACGCCGAATTCGCATAGCAGCAGTTTCTATAGCAATCCTTAGATAAAACTGTTGTAAAAAAATTCCACATTCTACTTTATCGCGCGATATAAAGCCGCCAGTAAATACTTTAAATGGCATTCAAAGTGATCAGTTGTTATTGGTAGCAATCTGTGTTAACGGTTTCATCAGGCTTTAGGAGCTCTGGTTACACTAGACACATAGCATAATGTTCTTTGCCGAATAGATCATGTTTAACATCCGAGTTGATGATTGTCCCCTATTAACTCATGATCAGGACTTTGGAAATAAATTCATTTTCCATCGCCAGTAACAGTTCGATGCGACACTAATTTGCCCGCATGCCCTTGGAGCAAAATTTTACATGTAGTTTTGCAGAGTTTGTTTCAGTTTCTGTCATTCAATTACTGTGACACACATTTTACAAATCTATGGATATTTCCCATAGCTTTTAAGCGGTCTTAAACTGCTTGTTGTGCAAAAACATACAACATTTCTGCAATTTGTTTCTGACTCAAAGAGTCCTCTTCAACAAAAATTGTTTGCAATTCGGCGTCTTTAAAATTTTTTTTTGGAGGTCTTCCACATTCTTCCTTTCACACATGAAAATCGTTATCTCTGAACCATCGAAACTATTCTTCTGCATGTTGTTTCTGATAGAGCAGGATTACCGTATGCCTCTACACGAATTTGATGCGACTTTCTAGTACTTCCCTTCAAATGCAAATAAAAATTAATGCTTTCTGCAAATCATCATTTTCTAGTACAAAATTCACTATCTTTAACATGATGATGTTTACATATGATGTTGTTTGTTCACTTGAACTTGATGAACACTGAATATGTCTGATAGAAGTCGTCACCAAAAAAAGGATAAATATTCTCTGTGGAGACATTTGTATCTTGACTTTCACTTCATACCGGTATACATGATATAAATAGCCTTAGTGTGATAGGTTCTCACCATTTAATAACTGAATTTCACTGAGGTAGTCATTTGAAACTTTTATCTAAGGATTTGAGAAACACAAATAAGAGATAATAACACTATGCGACAAAAAAAAAATTAAATACACCCGGCTAATGACATAGTGCAAGTTGTGAGTTTTGTTGAGTAGAACTCAAAAATATTTTTTTATTTTTTTTTTATTATTATTTCTTGAACCCTCCGAACTTCTTTTATTTGACAAAAACGGTAACGATGTCCAAAATTTAAACCTTATTATAAAGGAGAGGGATGAGCCTTTAAAACGATATACATAGATATATTAATTGACTTAATATGCTATAGGGTTTGATGAGGTTAAGTTGACAAAAGCGGAATTTTTCATATTTTTTCAAATTTGTCCGTTCGTAGTTGCAAACTTTAATTAAAAATATGAAATAAGTGATGACATTCTGAAAGTGCATTATCTTGTGAAAAGATTGACACTTCGTTTGATCAAATCGGGCAAAAATTACCGTAGTAATTATTTAAAGAGTCTAACAGTCGAGTTATATTTTTCATATATTTTTTTTTTTTTTTTCAAATGAACTGTTAGTTCAAAAATTTTCAGAATTCTGGAGGGATCTTGATTTTTAATGCAAAATGTGAAGTTGATCAATGTTTACACAACGTGAAATAATAATATTTGCAAAAACACAAATATTAGTCGACTTCTGGCAGTTGTGCAAACGTGGAATTGACACATTTTGCGATAAACAATCAAGATCGATCAAAACTTTTCAAAAGTTTTAACTTAAAGTTCATTTAATAAGATGACATATATAAAAAATATAACATGACTGTTATTATAACATGACTGTTATACTCTTTAAATAATAACTACGGTAATTTTTGCCGAATTTTATCAAACGAAGTGTCAATCTCATATTTTTTAATTAAATTTTGCAAATAAGAATGGTCAGACTTGAAAAGATAAGAAAAAGCAATATTTTCCAAGTTTACCCCATCAAAACTCATAACATATACATAAGTTTATACAATACGTTTATGTATACCGTTTTAAAGACTATTCTCTCCCTTTTTCAAAAAACTTTGGATTTTTAAAATAGGTTCAAACATACATATTTGGGTAATCAATAATTTTGTGCGAAAAGATCAAAAAAACCGGTTTTGTCAAATAAAACAAGTTTGGAGGATCCGAGAAAAATAAAAAAAGTATTTTTGAGTTCTACTCAACCTAGTGAATAACTTAGAGTATGTAGTTACTCGGCTGTATTTTCACTGTCGCACCGTGTAATTAATGGTACTACAAAGGCAAATCAACATATTTATTCCCTCCTTTTCAAAGCCTATTCAAAAAATTTTTAAGATTTTCGCCATCAAATTTCTTGCTTACGGATAATACAATACAGCTTTCTGATCCAATTTGAGTTTAACAACTGATAAAATTTTGAATTTGTTTGTAAATTTGTAACTATTTATTCTCTTAAAATTATCTGCCATTTTGTCAACTTTCGTATTTTGATTTCGTTTTCACTTCATGTTGACATGTCTTACGAGAAAAATCTCTTAGAATTTTGCATTTGCAACTGGACTTAATTACTTATAATTGCGTAATTCATTTATTAAGCTTCAGCGTGATAAATTTAATTTAATTAAAGTCTTAATTGTATGACCTGCATTAATTGAATATTTAAAGGTTATGTGTGACACACATAACCTGGAATTACGCTATGGATGACAAAAATATACGCGGAAAACTGAAATGTTGAGCTCTCAACATGTTTGTTGATGTTTTTTATTGAGCCAATAAGAAATTCTAAGTACCGAGAGGACCTAATAAACGAAACTTCTGTGTTTGTAAAGTATTTTTCCCCAAAAGTATTTTTTCCCCAAAAAGTAAGGCAATCTCTTCTTGAACTTTCACGTAAGCTATTAGCCATTAACCATGACTTAGTTCCATGAGTGGAACCAAATAAAAAAACATTACTTTTTCCGACAAACTTTCTCTTGTAACTTCGTCTCTCGTTTTTTTAAAAACTGAGTGATTATCATAACATAACATAAGTTAAATGACAAAAATTTATTTAAGTTTTATGACAACCTTTTGTTTTTTTATTGCCGTATAACCACTTATGATTACTACATTATAAAAAATCTGAGGCTAATTTAACAAAACAATTTAATTCTTCGAACACAGTATTGCCGTTTGAAGTTCGTATGGCATAGCAAGTACTGCTGCCTAGTGCAATTCATTAATGAAATGAAAGAAATCTTAAGATTCAATGTGTGGTTAAAAAATTATACTTTCGATATACTCGTCTAGCAGGTTCAATTACCGTTACTCGTACATAATATCTCACATAAATTGTCCAAAGCACTCATCACATAATAATTCTACACTCTGATACCAGCACACTATACCACACCACACCACACTACACCCTACCAATTCATTCTTCGTAATTGTAAAAGATTTCTTTTGTTTTGTCTCTTACTTTTGGGTTGTAATTGATTGAATAACAATATTTTTAGTTTGAATTGTTTTTTGTTTTGTTTTCTGTTTTTTTAGTTTAATTTATGATTTTGTTTAACTATTTGAAAGCATTCAATTTAAAAACGCTACTAGCAATTCCAAAAACAAAAACTCCCCCCTGCACTGTTTTATTCAAAAATACCCAAGCCGATCAACCCATCATCCTCATAATATCATCACCATAATTATATGAATTTCAGCAATGGGCAGTCCATACTACAGAGACATGGATGAGCCGACAAGTCCTGCGGGGGCGGGACATCATAGGAGTCGTAGTGCCAGTAGACCAGTTATGTCGCATGGACTTGACTATCCAAGTAAGTAAAAGAAAACAAAAAAAAAGAAACAAAATTTACATCTAAAAATCGAACTGTTCAGCTTAGCGCCTCATACTTAAACTTTTACAAACTTTTACCATGTTTTTCTTAACAGGAGCCCCCAGATATCAGTCCCTGGATAGAGGAGGCTTGGTAGATCATCATGATCGTGAATTTATACCCATACGTGAACCACGTGATCGTTCACGTGATAGATCTCTCGAACGGGGCCTATATTTAGAAGATGAATTATATGGTCGTTCAGCCAGGCAGAGTCCAAATACTTTAGGTAATACAGGCACCTTAAATTCTAAAAGAATGTGTACATAGATTTTATATATGTATATGTATACTAGTTCAACATACATACATATATACACACATATTTCAATAATTTATTTTTTTGTCCTTGTTTTCAAAATTTTTAGGGTTTAACACCGGCATGCCTCCCGTGGATCGTGGTTATCATCTGGGCGATTTACAACATCAGAATACAGATTTACAGCGGGAATTGGCACAACTAAAGCGTGAACTAGAGTTGACAAATCAAAAACTTGGCAGTTCCATGCACAGTATTAAGACTTTTTGGTCGCCAGAACTGAAAAAGGAGCGGGCGCTGCGTAAAGAAGAGAGCGCTAAATATAGTCTGATTAACGACCAATTGAAACTATTGAGCACTGAAAATCAAGTAAGTCTAAAATAATCCAACAATTAAAGAATTTTCCTATGCATTGAAAGACTATAAGATATGGTAGGTACATGGAAAACAAGACTTCTTCATTTCAAATGGAATTTGATTTTTAAAGCATGTGACCGATTCACTAACCTCACGTAAAATTTGGTTACACTGTACACAAAGTATTATTCAACCTTCATGTTATTCCAAAGCCGTTCATTGGAATTTTGTTACAGTGCAAGCTCGATTATCACAAAATTTAGCCTGTTCCAATTTGTGAAATGTTGCAATAACCGACCATTGTTTTTTATACTGCTTATTCGTCTTTAAAATGTTTTATTGACAAAGGGAATAACTAATGTAATCCATTTGCGTTCCTGCCTAGCGAAAATGTAAGCCTTTCCTTGGACAATTTGTCCCTAGGAGCTGAATTTCGTTTAGAACCGGATTCATTACAATCGAATATTTGATCAGAAATTAGTCATAATTGATTAACTTTTGCTTGAAACTCTTTTATAAATGGATTTACGTTTTCAGTCCTATTTGGCAGTTTTTCTCCGCATATTCAGCCTATACCGTGCTTTTTTAATTTTTGGCCTATCCAAAGGTGGAATTACAGTTATGTTTCTCTTTTATTTTGTTGTGAATACTACAACGTTTATTGACCCTACGCTTCTGTGAAAAGAACACACGTAGAATGTAAGAGAGAAAATATATGTATGAAGAAGCACTTATAAAAATTATAATGTAAAAGACTGTAATTTGCTGATTTGGGTGCAAATGGTTCAAATTCCAATAAATTCTCGTAAAAGTTGCCCTCGGATTTAATTTTTAAAGAAAGTAATTCATAAAACACACTTCAATATCAACGATTGATTCATAAAACCCTTTGGAAACAATTTCGCGGTTTAATGACTGCAAAATTGCTGCGAACACAAAACATAGAAGCAGCATGCTTTATTTTTCTGTCATATTAACTACTGATTTTTTCCAATTTGTTGTTGTTATGAATGTTACGAATCATTCAAATGGTAGACCCACAGAATAGACTATTTGAGCTGTTATATTGCAGTTTAACCCTATGCACACTAGTCCACCAACCCGAAAAGTATATACCCAGAAAAATATTGCTACTATATTACACAAAGTTGATAAACATCATGATACATTTCAATTTGTCACCGTTGTCTTGTGTTATTCGAACAGTTGAAAGATTTTGTGGATTGGTGGGAACCATAAAAACTATAGCTGCTTTAATAACTGAAAGTTGGTGACATTGTTATACAAATAAGTACGTATGGATGTACATATATATTGTCAGGTAAATGAAACATCTAGATACTGATGTTTTGCTTTTACATCGCTTAACAAAAGATACAAAAACAACACAATGCAGGAAACAAACCGGTTTACAAATTATCGTACTGTTTAATATAACAACAAACACCAGCAATAAAATAATGGTAAACAAGTAAACAAAAATCCACAAACAACACTACAAGAATAAATGTAAACAAAATGCGCAAACAACAATAATAAATCAAGATCATTCATCAGACTGTTAACCTGCCATATAAAAGGCAAATCAAAGCAGGCAAGTGAGGTAGTGAAGTTTTGTCAGTCTAGTGTGACGACGCGTTACGTTTGAAGACAGTAATCGGGGTTAGAAGATTTGTTGAATAATTGTTTAGTGGTTCATGCAAAGGTTACAAACAGAGGAATAACAAAGAAGAGCAAGTGTTGTTGTTTACATCAAGTTGTGAGCAGTGGCACACAGTTAAAACTAAACACAAATTTATTTTTATTTTATTTGCAATCTACGAGCTCATATTTTAAACGTTTTTAAAAGGTAAAAACGTAGAAGTATAAACAGTTATATGGGGTACAATCTCGAATTTTTGTACAAAGAGCACTAGGCACTTTTAAATATCAAAATTACCCAAAGACAACAACATCATGTTATTTCGACCCACTAGTCCTTATTGTGAGGATGCGTGAAGTCGCCGCAATCTAGTATGTAGATGAGTGAGCTTCTGCTTCAAAATCCTTCGGCTAAAAGATCTCGAACAAAAACTAAACATGAAAAAAAATACAATTTCTTTCGGTTACAGCCTACTGGCAAAAACTCTGAACGAATAAAATTGCCATGAAAAGTTTCTCAAATCTGTCGTTCGGAAACAATTTTAAACTGTAGGTCCCGTCGCTAAATGATTAAATTTAAATACTCAACACGGGTTATGCTAGAAGCTCGGTTGTAACCCTTACTAAAGGTTTGAAATTCTCGTTTAAGTCCATGCCAGTCAGCTCTATCCCTGAAAGACAATATTACAGCAGCAATTGCTAGGTATGCTAAAAATGCAACACACGTATGAATCATCCACAGCATAGCTGCGGGCAATATTTTCATGAATTAATCTTTAAAAAAGTAAATGACAGACATTCATTTATCGCCCAAAATAAATGTGATATTTCGTCTAGTTTTTGGTAATTTTTTGTTTGCGAAATTTAAAAATTTAAAAAAAAAATTCCCCGTTACAAAGTTCATTAATGTACGATATTCGCAAAGGCGAAAAAGAAAAAAAAATATTTTTAAAGCCGGTACAATACCTAGATGGCCTACTTTTTTTTAGTTCAATACTCGTATGTAACATTTGCATCAAACAATATATGCGAATATGAAATGCCTGTTACATGTAGCACATCTAATGAACTATTTTTCTTCTTTTTTGTTTTATTAAAACTTGCCACAAATATATTCTTGTAGCTCACTATTCTTTTTTTTTTCTTTTTCCCAATTTTTTTTTTTAGAAACAAGCGATGCTGGTGCGTCAATTAGAAGAGGAATTACGGGCGCGTATGCGTCAGCCGAATATTGAAATGCAGCAGCAAATTGAAGCTGTTTATGCAGAAAATGATCATTTGCAACGTGAAATTAGCATTTTACGAGAAACAATTAAAGATTTGGAATGTCGTGTTGAGACGCAGAAGCAAACATTGATTGCACGCGATGAAAGTATTAAAAAATTATTGGAAATGTTGCAGGCCAAAGGAATGGGTAAGTAGTGGGCTGGTTTAACACTGTTTTTCTTTTCTCTCTCTCTCTCTCTCGTTCTAACGAACATAAATAAATATTGATTTTATTGTTGATATTGTTCTCAATGTTAGTGTTCCTGTGAACATACATATTTTTCTTTTTTAAAGCTATAGTATGTTATACTGTGTGTATTTTTGTTTACATTGGGAATGTAGTACGAACATAAAAGTTACAATTTTTTTTCTTTTGTACATTATATTGTGCATAAATAGAAATATTGTTAAGAAAAGTTTAAAATTACAATAAAAACAATAGAGACCATTGAAACAAATAAAAAAAAAATTACAGCGAAAAAGATTTCCATAATTGAACAGAAATCAATGGAAATTATTGAAAATATTTCAAGAACTTATCATATTAGAAAAATTTACACATAGTAATCAATATTATAATATCTTCACCGTGCTCTATCCGCACTTCATAAGACAAGTCTATTGCTCGGACGTGTACCTTCAAAATGGATCGAAATATGAGTCCCGTCCCATTTATTTCGAAAGTAGAAAAAAGAAGATGATTTCTTCAAATAGTACTAAATTTGGTATTTCATCCGCCATCAGCGGGATATATCTGCAGTGACTACGAGTTGCTGTCATTGAAAGAGCTACCGAGTACGAACAAATAACCTTATAAGCGTTTAATGTTATTTGAGAAGTTCCTGACAGTACTTAATATGGAACTATTCATGACACGCGGCAGAGGTTTAGCTGGTTTTGAGAGGTTTAGCTGGTAGGTTTATTAAATGGAGCTTAAGTTATCCTAGGGTCAGAACGATCAATATTGACCTTGAGAAAACAACCTGAACCATTGAAGTGTACGTAAACAGCATCGCATGAGTACACCATCTAGCACCACAAGCCCTATAATTAATATATAAATAATATGTGACATTAAATTAAATTAAACTCATTCGAAGCAGCACAGTCTTCCAAGTTAAGCGTAAATCTCAAATGCCTTAACTTTAATGGAGTAGCACTTAAATTTTTTACTGAAATGGAATCTCTGGCAATGCATGCATTCAGGTTCACAAAATGGTGACGAACGTATGCTTTGCATTACCCTTTTGAAGGTGTAAGGATTTGAATCTCAGGTGATTCCACTGCTTTCGATCGCGGCCAAAAAGAAAGCTCATTCTAGTTGGACATTGTAATCCTTTCGTCAGTCTAAATTCTCATACCATCGACTCCGAACGACAGATTTGAGAAAGGGAGAGGTCGCCGAACGAAATATTTTTTATATTTCTTTTTTGTTTAGTGGTTTCAGAGTTGAGATTTGAACTTGCGATCTCTTAGCTGGTAAGCTAATACACCACTATTTGCTAGACTATGTCGACCAGCAGAGGATATTCTTGACCTTTCTTTGCAGTCAATTATTGTCTTCGAGGCAGACGCCGAGGTATGGCATGTCTAGAAATTCAAACTTGAGAATGGTAAACTGGGGAAGGAATGAATGACTAGGATTTAAAAAATCAATTACAATGAAATAATACTCAACAATTCTCCAGTTAGAAATTCCTGCCATTGAAATATCTATTTTCTATATTTTGGTATTTGAATGGCTTAATCATCTCGCCACATTAGGGAACTTTAAAACTATAAAATTGGGCTGAAGATCCTGTGCTCTAATGCTAGTGAGATGGCGATTATCTGGTTAGACGAGGGACAAATTTTCTTCTCGTCATTCTTGTCTTATAAAAAAAAACCAGTGTAATCCAATACTTACAAATTGGGAGAAGAACTGATTGCTGTAATTGTTTCTTTCAGCGTCAAGCCAAAGGATCTTAATCGCTGGCATGAGAACCTCGAACCTCAGTTAACCTAATTTACTTCCTTAACAAATCATTTTACGCGTCACGGCACTTTGAGCTACCAGTTTAACGCTAGTGGACTCTAATTGAAGCCGAGAGCACAGAACATGTTCTATGCGATTATGTTGCATACCTGGTGACATTGTCGTACCTCCATTTAAGTTTGTGAAATACAAAACTGCGCATATTGCTTCAATTTCTTAAAGGCCTTATATTGGGATGTCAATGTAATATGCTTTGCACGATAGGAAATACTCTCTTTACTATAATAGAGGTAAAGAGAATTTTAAATGGGGAATATCATGAATATTTTGAGACTGCATAAGGATGACTCAGGTACTGTAATGAGCGTATTCACGGGACACTACGCCTTACAACTGAATTGTATTGGCGCGGCGGAAAATAATGAATACAGGAAACGTGGCGAGCATTACTAAGCTCGAGATCTCAATATATTAAGGATAATACTATGTCAGACACAACTTGCTTCAGAGTAGCGGACTGGAAAAAATTATGGAAGTTTATACAATATGAAGACTTTCAACAGAAAACTTGACCGATGAAACCTAAACAAAACGGAGAAATAAAAATAAGGAGAGTATAATCCTTAAATTGGCGGAAAAATTTATGAATAGGTACATTGCACAACGCAAAAACTCGAGTCAGAGTTCTGATAAATTTTCGTCATAAGGATTCTCTAAATTTTTTAAAATAACATAGACAAGTCAGATCATACCATAAAACCAACATATATTTGCTTTTGAATAATAAAAGTCTATTTGAAATGATTTTATTAAGTTTACCTTTACTCTGTAGTGTAACACTAAATGTCTGTTTAATATTTAATACTGAAAGTGTGACACATTCATACATACACTCCACTTATTTACTATTCTTGTGTGCATGCAAAGAAATTCAAATTTAAATATCGGGAGACGGAGGGTTACTAGTTAGCTTGCATGAAATTAATTAGAATTTGATTTATTAAATATCCATTGGACAGACCATTCCACTCAAGTCTAAACATGGCTTCGTTAATAATTGATTAAAAACACAACACGCACTACTTTGAATATGAAAAGTGACATATTTTTTGTGCCTCATAGTAATATTTTTAGAAAACGAAAGTACTCGGATTAGATTATAAAATAAAAAAATGGGGTTCAATTGGCTGTGAAATAGGTCCTACAAGTAAACAAAAGTACTTTAGCAGTAAGAGTAATACTGTCCGTTCGTCATGTGACAGAATTAGAACATGGCTATTTCATGTCCATTAGTAAGGATTTATTTCCTTAAACCTGACATCCGTACAGTAGACAGAGGAAATTTTTTTAATTAAATTATTACTATCGTATCGACGACTTAATCACAGTGTATACATTGTGTGAAGTTTGATAGCATTCATGTCTCTAGGAGTTTCTTTATAGATATGGGTATAGCATTTACTAACACATACTTATTCTATTGCAATAACATAAAAAGAAATTTCTATGATCCACCTTAAGCCTGACAAAAACTTGAAAAAACTTCATTCAATTATCCTCTGGAAGGTTAGAAGAGTGATCATAAAAATAAGTCCGAATATAAACTGCCACACTACCACCTTTGGCATGTTGTACGAAATAATTTTTATGATATACATGTTAAGTACTGTCGTTTGAAGCCCATTACTGTTAAGATTTATGGAAATTTATTACTTTAAACATGCACTTTCGTTTTCATTTTAATTAATTGCACGCGATACGCATTAGTAATGTTTCTCTACCATTTATTATGCTAAGAACTGTAGGGCAAAATAGAGTAATTTTTATTATACAAATTGGGCAGCGTTTAATGTTTATGAATATTGTATTACACTGAGGCCTTTACGGTACTTAACTTTTAAAACTTTTTAAACGACACAAATATCGTGCAAAAACTGGAATTAAGTGCTCAAAAACACTTGAAGTGTTTGTTGACAGTGGCATATGGTGAGATGAGAGCACTCCGAATCGAAAAATATGCCACAGGCTTTGCACAGAAGGTCGAGAAAATTGTAAATGACGACGCTCGCCCTGGACGCCCCAACATATCAATAACCGATGAAAAATGTTGAAAAAGTGAAGCAAATGGTTATGGAGAATCGTCGAATCACAATTGAAGAAGTTGTTGAGGATGTCAGCAAATGACTCATGATATGAATAAATTTTTTTTCGGAAATTTTGGGCATGACGCATGTCACAGCCAAATTACTGAATATAGATAAAAACAATTGTAGCATGAGCACCGTTCAGGAATTGTTGACTGACATCAACGACGATCCAGATTTACTTAAAAAGATCACAACTGGTGGCGAATCATGGTCTCTCGTAATTCCATTTTTAACCAAAATTTTAATGCACCTTTTTTGATCCATTTTTTTTCGATAACAAAAAAAATTGCCAAACACGCTATACACTTGTCTTATACTTCTCACAACAAATTAAACATGCTATGTAGAGAAAACTGTGAACATATGTATGTTCGAGACAAGTATACCAACATAAAAAAATTAAATACAGTGAACTCACAGAAACGTGAACTAATTTTTGCAAAGGGTGTTCATGTTTTCGATTTTGTTCATGTTTCCGATTGTTTTTTGGCAAACTAAACAAAGAGGTGATGAGTTTTAAGAAGAGATTCACAAACTTTATAAACTTAACAATCCATATCGTATATAACATGGTAGGGGTGAATATAAATAAAAAAATCCTTGAATATTTAAATTCACGTTTTTAAATAATCAATTTAACCAAAAAGTGTTCATGCTTCTGGAATGTTTACGTTTATGGATATACACGTTTCCGAGAGTTCTTGTAATTCGCGACATTTTAAAATTAAGTATATTTTTGAACTCACCTCGTATGTCCTACGAATTTCCATAGATTTTATGAAGTCCACACTTTTTAATCACCTCGATAATGATAATTTTTGATTATATCCAACTATGGTTAGATTTCTCCGGTCTCTTGACATGGGGTTAGCTTTTTTATTTGTGTATGAAGATTTAAATAACGCGATAGATCCATAATGGTGTTACAATAATTTCTAAAAGGAAATAAATTGTGAAACAAAAGGTTGCATATTAGATTTGAATGAAACATTCATTAAAGCATTAAATTTCATATAAAATTTGTGGTTAAGTTTTGATTTCATTTTTCAAATCAATTCTTTGAAAAGAACGCCGAAATTATGTTATAAAAATAGCTTTAAAAATTTAAATTCTTCAATATTTACTTCAAACAAATTACTTTGCAAATACATAATTAAATAATAATTTTCTTTTCATTTCAATTTAGGCAAAGAGGAAGAACGGCAAATGTTCCAGCAAATGCAAGCCATGGCCCAAAAACAGGTACTTTCCACTACATTTTTTCTTATTTTTTTATCAATATAAATAAATCTCATAAACAATAAATTACTGCAGTAAACAAAAGAATAAAAATATTTAAAAAAGAAACACAACTAAAAAAAGCAACTAAAAACCTCATAAATCCTACTACACGAATTTTAGATAAAAAACACAAACATTTCAATTCAATTTTTCTTTATTTCAGTCGTTATTATTTTTATTTATTATTTTTTAAATACATAACTGTTATTTCATCGCATTAACAAACATTAATTTTATTAAAAAAAAATATTTTATCCGAATGATGAACGAATTAATCAAAACAATTAAATTATTTCAAATGCATTCTTTCAAAAGAAAAAAAAAAAATAAAACAAAAATATACATCTATACATACATATATACAAATATACTTAAATCATATTTAAACAATTAAATCTAAATATATACTTGTATTTGTAGAAGTTGACAAATTAGTTTAAATAGTTTTGATTTTGTTTGAAATCTTAAATTAAAAAAAAAAAACAAAAAAAAAAACAAATTTTTTTTAATTCAGTTTCTTTCTATAAAACGCCCTTGAAAATGTATATTTACCAGCTTCATTTCTTTTTTTTTTTTTAATTCAAAGCTTTACTTTTAACAATATTTTCAACCACACACATGCACAATTTTTATTTATTTACTTGCCTTTATATTTTAATTATTTTTTCTTTTTAAATGCAAATTTTTAAAATAAATACAATATTTTATTTATTTATTTTTCTATGATTTTTTCCTCTCTCTTTTCTCGTTCTCTCTTTACTTCTCCAAAGAAGAGAATTATTATCTGTGTTGCTGACTATCAAATATCGAAAAGTAATGAAATGAATAACAGAAAAACGCATATTTTTCAGTCAAAGGCTTTACATTTTTCTTATTTATTCTGATTAAGGATTCTAAACATAGTTTAACTGTTTTTCAAATAAATCGTCCAATTGTTTTATCCTTGAGCATGTGGCATGTGGCTAGTAGTACCATTTTATCGAAACATACATATGTATGTAGTATATCGTCAACTTTTATATCAACTCCAATCGACTAAAAAATGTTGTCCACAAGACGAAAATGTACGTCAAAAAGTAACAAAATAGAAACGATTTTCAATGTTATACTCATTTAGATTAGCTTGGATAGGAAACTCTCTTTGTATTGCAACATAACATACATAACATAACATACATAATTGGTCATTACAACCCTCCAGTCAGGATTACGACCTAGCTTCTCCACCACCACTTATGATGTGTGTGTTAATTTTATACGTGAGTGGCGAGATCTACAGTTTAAAGTCGACCCCCAACGATAGATTTTTGGCTTTCTATTCAATTCTATTTACTCTCAGAATTTTTGCCAGAAAGTTGCTTTTTATATTTCGTTTTGTAGGAGATGTCTGACCTAAGGTTTATACAGTGGCGTCACGTCAAATAAGCCAACACACAGTCTACTAGGCTACGGCGACTGCTGTTACCATACCCAATACCCAAATCAAGGATTAAAGCCAAAAAGCATTCCTGAGTTCGATCAAGATGGCAGAAAATGAGATCTCTTTTCCTCAAATGAATGCTAAGACTATAAGTCCAATAGGACAGGGGACTGTGGGAGGTGAACAGAAGGCAATTAGTCCCTCTTCTTAATCAGTAAAGTCCAGCAAAATTGCACTGAACTTCCAGCTGCCAACAAGGTTGAACCTTCCATTTAAAAGAGCGAAGAACACCTAATTTAACGGAGGCAGTTGCAACAACTGTCTTGTCTTACACTAGCGGATGAAATGGCCCCATGCTCTGACATCCACATAAGTTTTACCTTTCAATGATCCTAAATTTCCCTGAGTAATCTTTGACATTCATTAATTAGGGCGGACGTTGAGGTGGCATTCGTTTGGAACTCGAGTAAATCACCACCACCACATAAGCATTGCATCACTTTCAAAATGGCCTGTAAAATGCTACAGAATATATACCACAGCCTGAGATATGTCCAACATTTTCGAAAGTTACCTAAAGTTCTTCATATTGTGGTGAGTCGTTAGCCGATTGCTATGAAGATTGCTAAATTGAAACAAATTTATTTGAACGAAAGGGATGAACGTGAACAGATCTTAGACCATAGTAATGCAGGCAAGTTTTTCGTTTAACATTTGCATTTAAGTTTCGTGGTAATGAACAAAAATATCCCAAATTTTAAGAAACTTGCTAATTTTCACAGATTCACCAATTTGTTTTGTAATTTGAATTATTTTTGTGTATGATTCCCAAACTTTTATCACAACAAAAAAAATTAAAAAAAAAACTTTATGTGCCATTATGAAGGAGAACTCGATCTTGAAATATGTAATTATAAAATAATTATTAAAAATTATCAAATTCCACTGCTAAAGCCAGTGCTGTATTGACAACACTGAATATTCTCTATGAGATTTTTATATTTTTTAAGATGAGTTTATCATCTTCTCATCATCAACATCATTATGATGATAATAATGCTCTTCTTACATTCAAGTTTATAGTTTTTGTTTCCCATTCATTTCATTTGTGAATGATAATTTCTTCTGTACACAGATTATTATAAGTCTTGTCTTGTCTTTGTGAATTCAATTGCATAATTTAAATATTAAATACAAATATAAATAAATAATAAATAAACACAAAACAAAAGAAAAATACAAAATACGATAGAAAAAATGAAGAAAACTTAAACAAAAATTTTACATCGCTCGCAAACATTTTTGTATTCTTAATGAATTCATATTTTTTCCAATTTTATTTTCTGTTTTGTTCTTTTACTTTTGTTGGTAATTTGAGCGTTTAAAATGAAATTCATTTTGTATTAAAAAAAAACTACTTTTATAGTTTGACTTTAAAGACACCACTCACACCAATACTCTGTGAGCGGATGAGGTTTTGCAATTTTAACAAGAATGAAATTTATAGAATAAAATTGGACTTCAATTTGAAAAGAAAATTATTTAATGAACCTTCAAATTAAAATTGAAATTATGAGAAGTTAGGTTAGGTTAGTTAAAAGACGTGTACATGTCATTGAGACAAGTACAATACCCAGAGGTCAACTAACCCACTGTAAACGCCCTAATAGGTAGAAAGAAATCAAAAGAGAAAGAGAAAAGAAAAAGAGAGAGGGAATCGAAAACTGAAGAACTGTGGAGAAAGACACAGCTTCAATATATATGAGAATCTAGAATCTGAGTCATTACATAAACCCCTACCCAAAGTCCTTAACTTCGCGCCACTGAGGCTTGGGGAGTTACCGAGGAGGTGTTGGATAGTCTCCAACTCCTCGTCACAATATACCCGACAATAGTCCGAATGGAATCTGTTCCATATGCTTATCAACGGTCGAACCTCACGTTCGCCATTAAGAAACCCAGCAATCGGTCTCACACCTAACTTATCATAATGCAGCAGCAAGGCTGTTCTAACACTGTCTATTGTGGGCTACAGATTCCTAAATACATAACAAAGTAGGTTTTTTTTCGCCGAGGAGGGGTAAATGTACCTAACCGCACCATAGAGGAAGTCGTCACATCCTCCGTGTGTGGGGCCTCACCCACTAAATCCCCCCTCGTCTCCTGTGGACTTGTTTGTGCCCACTCCCGAACTACGGTGGTATTACTTCGGAGTGGAGTCCTTTTGGCCCTTTGGCCTCTTCATGTTCATATCCGCGTCCGAATTGCGAATCGAAAGTTGAGGAGTCATCTAAGCGTCTCCACTATTCCTTTCGTCTCGGTTACGCCTGGCACGTGTGACAGTATCACCTATGCCAAGATGCTTACTCGTTCTGCAGCTTCAAGATCTCTCTTCTTCCGTCTCAGAATGCGCTCTACGTAATTCACTACCGAGGTCCAATTTTCACTACTCGCAGTCAATAACAAAGTAGGTAGAAATGGATGTTTTCTCAATGAGTTTGAATGGACACACTTAGGCCACATAGGGCCCATTGTGATGCCACAGTTGTCCATTCTCACCCAAGTTCTGAAACTTTACCTTGTTGAGACATCTGCGACATTTGTACACCATTTTGGAGTAGATCACTTCTAGTGCTCTGACAGTCGTCTGACTATCGAAAAGAATGGTGATTTCCCGTCAGGAGACATTTGCGTTCCCAATAATTTTTTCTGTAACCTGTGTTGTCGACACTTCCATTTGAACAACGCTGCAATGATTTCTTTGCGAGATGTACTGCATCATTCTTACAGACCGCTCTATCCAGAATGGATGTCCTAAATCTCAATGAGAAGTCGTATCGCGGTGTCGTGCACTCACTTCTCCCGACAGAACAATGAGTTATCAAATTCTAAGTATAGGTTAGGTTGTGTTAGATTGGCAGCCGCACCAAAGAGCATAATTTACTTGGTTCTACTCCTTCAAATAATTACAACTCTTGGCTGGTATACCTCACTCATCCCGATAGTGTGAATTCTGTCCAAATCACATTTGTCGAGAAACGTTCTCTCAACATACTTTGGAAGTCCACAAATCTTTCGTTTCAGTTTGCTAAGCCCTGAACAATGACAAAGAAGTTGCTGTGTGATCTCCTCCGATATAGTCCCAGCCTCCAGAAATGTGCACAAAGGGGCCAATTCCCCTGATAACAGGTGTGTGGGTCTAAGATGAATTCTGATCAGGTTTAAAGCAAATTTTGTCCTTATAGACGACTATTGTGTCCATAAATCACGGTTTTAGTAGGTAATGTGTTGGCTTATTAGTCGTGAGACCGAGGTTCAAACCCAAGCGCAAACACCTCAAACAATAAAACAAGTCTTCCTCTCAGCAGCCTTCTGGCAAAAACTCTGAAAGAAAATAAAATTTTCCTGAAAAGTTTCTAAAAAATCTGTCTTTCGGAGACGACTTTAAACTGTAGATCACGTCACTCATGTATAAAATTAACGCACAAAACTCAATTGGCGTGAGCAACTAGGTCGTAATCCTGACAGAAGGTCTGTAATAAACAATTATGTATATACGTATTTACTGTAATGGCAACTCCTTGCTCGTTTCGAAACATTTTTTGGATGTGTTGATGATTCGCTAACGGCTTTAGTCTTATCTTTGCTCCAAATGCTATTTATGTACCCTTTAAACAAAAAATGAGTTGTATCACCAAACACAATTCTTTGATAAAAATTCACATCTTGAGCCAGTTTTATATGAGAGCAATCAACAAACTATGGGCATTGGCCACCAATTCTTGTACGAGCTGTATTTTGTAGCCACGCAAGTCAATATCGTTATCGTCCACAAGTTGAAAATGATGACGAACCAATGTTATGAGCTACAGCAACAATGTTCTCTGCTATAGGAAGATTTTATGTCTTCAACATGTCTTCCTACTCACTGTGCGATTTATGATGACCGTTTTTTTTAGGGAAATTGCCACAATTTTGGAACATTGTTTCAGTGTCTCAGTTTGATCTCCTCAGCTGTCAAACCTTAGTTATAGATACGAATAATACTAATACAACTAAAAATGCATGCGATTTTCATTGTCTGGAAAGTATTCAAGTTCATTTTAATGTTGTCGAAAATCAATTGCATTCCAAAAGCAGATCTTCAAGCAGTTTGTTGGTTGCGCTAACAGCAATGTTAACTGAATGCTCAGCACAGTCACATCAGTCATAAAACTACTCATTGCCTGCACCCATTTATCAATAGTATCGCACTTTTAAAATGGCTAACATTGCCAAGCAGTTTCTTATTTGTAGCAACAGAATTAGACTTCATAGCGTTAGCATACGATACTGGCTAAATGTTTTCAGGTATATTTCCGTGTAACTGATAAGCAGTCGCCGTAGTATAGTAGGTAGTGTGTTGGCTTATTAGACGTAAAGATAGGGTTCGAGCCCCAGGCCAGACATCAAGACAAAATACAAAAAGTATTTCTTCGGCGACTTCCTCTCAGCAGATTTTTGGCAAAAACTCTGAGAGTAAATAAAATTGCCATGAAAAAGTTTCTCAAAAATCTGTCGTTCAGAGTCGACTTGAAACTGTAGGTCCCCCACTCATGTATACAATTAACACACACAACATAAGTGGTGTGAGAAACTAGGACGTTGTACAATGGGTGAATTCGACCTACTAAGCTCTAACCTAACCTAACCTGATAATATTTCCAGATACCATTGGCAGAGAATTTATTTCATTTATATTACCAGTTTGCTGAGCGTGCCCAGTCTTCTAAGTCATGGATCGTTTAACAAGGAGACATTTCTTGTAATTTTTAAAAGATGAGCCGCCTCTGTTTGGCTTACCATATTGCCAACTTTTGTGAAGATCAACACACTCGACGCACAGTGGGAAGCATGTTGTGAGTCTTAGTGCAACCATACTCTTGGCAATTAACGCATTGAACAGAAGCTTCAAACGAGAGTTATTCATCCCATTGCAGATGGGATTAATTATGTATTTTGATTAACAAGACCAGCTTTAACCACTTTAAGGTTTAAGTTGGCGTCAATGCCTCGCAGAATTTGTTTAAATTTTAATTTATAATTTTTTCTTATCGAAACCGGACATTTTTTATAATAATTAATAAGAAATTATTTGAATTAAAATTTTTACTTCGAAATGAAATCGTTTATTTTTAAAATATTGTATTTCAAGTGTCGCCTTATAACACAAAACTTAGAAATAAAGACAAAACAACTTAAAAGGATAAAAATATTTCATTTCATTTCCAAGTTGTGTGTGTTTTTTTTAAGAAAATATCGTCGCATTTTTGTTTTCAAAGTCAGTTGGCATTAAACCAACCATTTGATTGTGTTAAAACATTCCGGCCAAATAACAAAATGACCATTTAGACATACACTTCGTCATAGTCACAGAGCAAACATTCACATTCAAATTCGAAATTCTAATTCACAAACACACATTCATTTCAAGTAATTAAATATATTGTGGTGGTACAAAATGAATTTACATGTGCTTACACGCACATTCACTGTATGTATGTAAGCTTGTATAAATGTAAAGAATTTATGTCTACTCGTATCTACAATTTATAAGCCGATGTCGACTAATTCGAAACTGAAGTGAAAGACAACAAAGGAAGCCTATGACTAGCACTAGATTTGAATTTTTTTGTTGTTTGTTATTTATTTCAAAGAGGCAAGCCTTTTCCTTGGTCTATGATACACAAACCAACAGGCAACAGACTAATTTTCATTGTCAATGTTTAAAGTATAAATTCTATTTGTGAGATTAGGTTGTTACATTGAAAGGATAGTTGCATGCTTCACCCAGAACACCTATTAGTCTAACGTGAATCATTATATAAGAAGGGATATAAACAATAGAGGAAGAGAAGAGAAGGAATAAAATAAACGATAGAGAAAAAAAGAAAGGGGGAAACAAGAATTTCCCATTCTAGCACCCGTAAGAAGAAATATAATACTGTTACCGACTTCTCCTCTATTGTAACTGAAACTAATCCTGCAAATTTACCCGCAACTCCGTGGCCAATACTGCCGCAATTACCAAGCGATCAGCAGACTCTTATCTGATAATGTGACATAAGGTTGCTGAGCAGCCATTTACACTCCCAGACTAGATGTGACCATTATAGCACCTATTAGAAGTAGAAGCCTACTGTTGATATTACCAACTTCTCTTCTATTGTAGCTTCCAAAACATAACCTAATCTTGAAAATTCATCAGCAACTTCGTGACCGATAATGAAGCACTGATCAAGTACTCAGCGTAACTTTATCTGGTAATCTGACATAAGGTCGCTTAGCAGCCTTTGACACTCTCACGCTAGATTAATACATCCAAATAAAGTCTTTGCCTAATTATCTGTATTAAGTGTAACCCTTCAACTCTTCGGTATATGTTTCCGGACTAGTTCTTAATGGCAGTTTAGTTTTCGAAAGAATTTCCCAAGAAATCAAAGCTGCCAGAAGACACAATCCACAAAATTAATGAAAATTTTATGTGACGGTGCCATTCTACTCAATCAAATGTAACCTAATGCCAGCTCAGTTATGTTTGTCCGGACAAAATAAAACCAAATAAGGTTGAGAGTTTATCAGAAAGAATAGTTTCTCACTGTGAAGAAGAAAGTTGTAAAATAACATATAAAAAGAAGTCAGTCCGGCCAAGGTTACTGTCTCTGACAACATGGTTGAACCCGTCTTAAGTAACAGTCAGAGAGCACAGTTCAAACTGTAAAAATATTTTACGTTAAAGATATCTGTACCAATATAGAAAATTGTAGTCATCGTAGTCAAGCAGGTAGTGTGTTGGCTTATTAGACGTGAGGCCACGGTTCACACCACAAAACGAAATATGAAAAAATATTTCTTCGGCAACTGCCTGTCAGCAGGTTTCCTGCAAAAACTCTGAGAGTAAAATAGATTGCCATGAAAAGTTTCTCAAAAATCTGTCGTCTGGAGTCGACTTTATATTGCAAGTTTACGCCACTCATGTATAAAATTAACACAGACAACATAAGTGGTGTGAGAAACTAGGTCGTAATTCTGACTGAAGGGTTGTAATGACCAATTATGTATGTGATCGTTAAGCTAAAGGGAGGATCATCCTATCTTTAACATTTAAAGGTATCTTTATATTTGTACTGGCCATATTATATATTATTTTCATTACGGCAACTTCAAATTTAAACAAAATGAGCATATACAACAAAAAAACGAAGCCCGCGGTTTCCACCGCGTTAAAAAAAACTTGTATAATTGAGCAGCTTTATATACATTGCTCCGGAACTGCCATATTTTTGAAAAGTTTTATCTGTAAGTTGTAATAATGAAAATAAGTTAAAGGTAACTTTCCAGCTACCTTTAGCTAAAGGTACCTTTAATTAACCCCAAGTTTAACGACAAGTTATAATAATGACCCTGAGAGTAAAATAGATTGCCATGAAAAGTTTCTCAAAAATCTGTCGCTTGGAGTTGTCTTTATATTGCAGGTTTACGCCACTCATGTATAAAATTAACACACACAACATAAGTGGTGGGAGAAGCTAGGTCGTAATCCTACCTAAAGGGTTGCAATGACCAATTATGTGTGTACGTAATATAGAAAATTTTAAAATATAACAGACATATGAACACCATTTGAGAACAAATTCTCAATTTAGAATAAAAAAAATAATTTTCAATTCGTTACACATTTATTCAGTACCTTAATATGATAATTCTAATTAGCTGAGACTAGCTGTATATTTCTGTGCGTGTTTATAAGCCAGTCTGTTGGTCTGGCTACATTCTCATGAATTTGAAATTGTATAAACGAATGAATCAATTTTTTTTTTGTTTTTTCCTTGTGGTGTTTTTTCCGGAACATTTTTATTAGATTTTCTCAGGATATTTTCATGTGTTTTTGTTTATGGACTTTGTTTATTTCTATTTCTGTTCCTGTTTTTTTTTATTATTTTTTAGCTGTTTTTGAAATCTTAAAGTGCGCAGCGTTGTAGTCACTGTTTTTTTTTTCATTCTTAAAAAAAGTATTTTAAGCAAAAATATTTACAAACAAAAAAACACAAAAAAGTACAAAAAAAAAGTAAAAAAAATCAGAAACAAGAACAAGAGCATATTGTATTATTCCATTACAAAACGAAATAAATAAAACTTTATACGATTTAACAGGATTTTTTTGTTGTTATTGTGTGATTTTTTTTTCCCTTGCTTTGGCTCTTTCTAATATTATAAAATATTGTTGTTGTTGCTTTTTTTTGTGCTCTGGCTTGTAATAAACTTTCATGGTGCGCTTTTAATAGCACTTCTATGTACGAAAAAAAAACCCAACACCAACTTAAAAAAAAAAATAAAAGAAATCCAAGTGGGTACCCCAATTTTTTAGTTGTTATCCTTGAAATGTATACTTAAAACCCCCTACTCCGGTATATATATATGTACATACTCGCATACATACACATATAAATAAACGTACATGGGTTTCTTAAACTTTTTATTGCTGCTTCTTTTTTTTCGTTTTCACCAACAATTACATCCTCCAGGGAAAATTGGGGTATGAATGAGTGAATGAGCGAATGAATGAATGAATGAATGGAAAATGGCTGAAACACAATAACAGTAAAAATGTTTAATGTCACTTAAAAACAACCATTTATAGGAAATTTTTATAAGAATGTAAATGAGTAACGCATGTAACCATGAACATACACTCTCAAGCGCACACACACATGCGTACAAATCTACATAAATTTACTCATTTGCAACCATCTAGCCAAGCAAACAAACAACCAACCAGCCTAATAACTAACCGGCCATCAGGCAAACAATTTATGATTTTATAATAAAAATTGTTGTTTTCTTATCTTGTTTTTGTTCTTGGTTTTTATATTTTTTTTCTTTTGGTTGTACACGAGGAGTTTAATGTAGAATATTTTGTTGGTTTTCGGTGCGTATGAGTAATTGAAAGCCATTCAACAAATGTTCACATTAAGTATACGCAGTGTGAGCTACAGAACCAGTTTTAACTGGATGACTATTGACATTTTCCATCATTCTACCCACACCGAAACACACACAACATTTATGACCATCTGCAACGCAAACAAGGAAAAAAACCAAACGACCACTCATAATCGTAATATTTATGGCTAATTTTTTCAGTTTTGTTGTTGCTTGATGGATAGATTGCCGTTGTTAGCAAATTCCCATGGGTACTCGTTTTGAGTGGTTGTTTCCTTAAATTACGTTACGATTTTAATTTACCATTAAAATGAAGGCGGAAAACAAAAGGTCAATTAAAATTACTTCTGTTTTCTGTCGCAGTTGATTGCATTTCATTTCAATGAATTCTCTAAAACAAAAAGGTTAGAGTTCACAAGAATGGCATTTTAAACACAACTCTGAATTAAATTGATGCGAATAGCATTCAAATGGACCGCATCAATATCAATTATACATTTTTCTTTTACCATTTAGAGCATAGCATAGATATCCCTCCCATTTACTTTTTCACAAGAAGTTCATCTAAAAATCTCAAATTTAACATATTGAAAGGGTATTTGGATCTATAAATCTATAAACTTCAGGTAATTTTTCACATTTCACATAAAGGAAAACATTTTTACTTTTCTATTGTTTACATTACTTAATTGATAGTTAAAGAATACATAAAAATACACGAAAAACATATCGACAGTTTATGGAGCTTCAATATTATTACGTAGGAACCAAGGAACGATCAACAATTTTAGTTACAATTCGTTTTTAACTTCAAATATTTTGCAAAATACAGTATACTTTCGATATTCCAGACACCTGCAAATCCAGACAACGCGGTAATGTGGACACTTATTTTATTACAACAGTAGACTCTGTAATTCGGACACCATAAATTTGTTCTACCTCAATAATTCGGACAGTACTTATTCCTATTGCTTTTGCACAAAAACAAAAGCAGGTAAAAAGATATCTCAAAGAAAATAATTTATCAAATAGAGCGCTTTTACTAGTAGATAACGCAACATATCATCCAAAGTTATTAGTAGATTTAAATAATGAAATATGCGTTATGTTTTTTCCACCTAACTGTACAGCACTCATGCAGCCAATGGATCAAAATGCCATTCGAAATTTAAAACTAAACTATCGTAAAAGTTTTTTGGTCGCTATGTTATCAAGTTCAGGAAATCTAATGGATGCCCTTAAAACTTTTTCATTGAAAAACGTCGCCTTTTTAAATGTTAATGCTTGAGATAGAATTGATGCAAATATCCTTAAAAAATGTTTTAATAAAATTTAGTATGATGCACAATGGTACTCAGATGATGAAATACCTATGTCAACTCTAAGACGCAGCGATTCCACCGAACTAGTTGATTTACTTGTCAACTTAGCACCTGATATTATAATTCTAATGAGGTTACCGAATGGTTGAATGATGAAGTTGATACCACTGACGATGAGACTGATGAAAATGATGAGGTTGAATCATTTAATGAAGAATGTTGCAAAATGTTCCAAAAATTTTTATAAAATTAATATTTGTATAAAATATTGCGAAGGACAGGAACTTCCTGCTGGGGATATTTTAAAACTTTTAAGCCTCAGAGATATTGCGTACAAAAAATAAAATGAAACTAAACTTCGTCAGCTGAAAATGTCTGACTATTTGTGTAGCAAATAATGAAAATATTTTATAAAAATGATTTTAATCTACTGGTATATTAATTTGAATGTAAACATTTCAATTTAAAGTGAATATCTAGTAAATAAATATAAGTTAGCACGTATTTTCTAAATTTTTTCTTTTGTTTCGGAAATTCGGACATTTCGATATTTCGGACACCACATGGTTTTTAATTGTCCGGATTATCGAGATTATACTGTATTAAAAAACAAAAGAATTGGAAAGAATTTTAAGTAAACTTGTCAATTAAATATTGAGATAGGATGTCAGCTAATTTGAAAAATATAGTTTTAAGCATTTGCTGTATTTCGGGCAACGTCACAACAGTCCATGTTCTTCAACTATAAAAGGATTAAAGCAATGTTGCGAACAGAGAATAAATGCTTTAGAAGAATAAAAACAAACAAAAATAAAACGGCAAAGAAATAGAATTTAAACAAACAAATAGAAGATTAAGAAATAAGAATAAGTGGGTTCCAGAAGTTGCCACTTATATAATACCACTTATAAAATATATAATTGGTCATTACAACCCTTCAGTCAAGATTACGACCTAGTTTCTCACATCACTTATGTTGTGTGTGTTAATTTTATACATGAGTGGTGGGACCTACAGTTTAAAGTCGACTCCGAACAACAGATGTTTGAGAAACTTTTCATGGCAATTTCATTTGCTCTCAGAGTTTTTGCCTGAATTCTGCTGAGAGGAAGTCGTTGAAGAAATATTTTTTCATATTTTCGTTTTGATGTCTGACCTGGGGTTTGAACCGAGACCTTATGTCTAAAAGCCAATACACTACCTACTAGACTACGGAGACTTCCAGAAGCTGCCACCTGCAATATTTAAACATCGAAATCTAATATTGTCAGTCAATAGTTGTAAAAGGCACTACCTTACATTTATACACTGTGATATTTTATCTTTTTTTAACGTGTAATGAAATAATAGCGTTATATTAATAGTTATATGGGTACAAGAAATAACAACAGGTAGGTGCGTATACAGATGGGTCATATAAGGTCCCTTGTGATACCACAGTTATACTTCCCGTGAAGAAGCTAATACTGCCAATGCTAGTTCGTTTAAATTGTCCCTTTAATAGACGTCAAAGTGATTTTCTGCTCTATCAACAAAGCGCTGGGCATATGCCCGTTGGGTAAAGAACAGTTTCCTCCTCTTCCTTAGCACTGTAGCTCATGCAGAAATCATTGTGCTCATAATGCAATGCCCAGTTGTGGATCCAAAAAACATTCTAGGCCTGCTCTTATGGAATTTTAATAGGTTTTCAGTTTGCTGATGCATTTACTAAACCATTCTGCCCATATTCGAAGCCGTACATCTTGACAAAATCCTTAACTGAATGGTCAATTATGAGCCCACAGTTTTTAAAAGGGATGCCAAAAGAAACTTCCTCGGAGAATTTGATGGTTATGCCATGTCTGTGATGCTCATCCGCTCTACAGTTATCCAGAATATACAGATGTACCGGTACAAACATGAAATGAAAGCTATATCTCATTGAGATATTCACTGCAGCTATATTCTATATTCAGAGTTTATTACCAACTTACAGAATCCAGTACTTTGACAACCGTCTTGCCATCAAGAAATATGGCTTATACTTTGGGAGACACTTCCGCCTTTAAAACGCTTCAATGATCCGGTAGCTCAATGTATTCGGATATGCCGTCGATTTCGAAAATGTTCCGCCTGCTACAGTTTCATTTATGTGCCGGTGCAACCGTAAAAGTCATCAGTTAAAATCTGAACGGAATCGTTGACGTTATGCGCTGCACCATTTTCCTTAACCTCCCTATTCTTCATAGATGACCCCCACCTTCCTGCGAAATCATATCGTGGTATCATATAATCAACACATCTAACTGTCCCGAATACGCTCAGAATTTTCAACTTGGTCTCCATCTACTGCTTATATTCGTCATTTTTCCATTTTATTTAAATTGATGAGGCATCCAAGCAGGAATGCTCAAGCATTCGGTGATTTCCACCATTGCACAACAGTGATAGGCATAGGATGTGGCTGTAAACTCTAGAATGTTACAGAAAGAATCAAGATCATTAGCCTTCCTCGTCCCTCATGTCCATATTGGAAGACTATTCCCTTCTTGCTAACACCTCTGTTAGCAATTTCTCTATACTCCTGACCAGGTAATGCCGGATATTGTTACAATGATATTATGAGTCATTCACATATTAAAGGTGGTATAAGTAGGCGTTGACCACATAATCGATAGCCCAATTCTGTTGCTTGAAGTTGACGTGTGCTTAGAATAAGAACTTCCTGATACTGCGGCAGGACACTTTGTCCTTTCATCTGCAGCAACAATTACTTATCCGCACCACCTACACCATTATTTTTGGAGAAGATCAATATCAACAGTCTAGTATCTTAGCTTATCGGCAGTCAGTTTTCATTCTTTTATGGGTATTACAGTGAACATTGCATGTAAACTTCTTACACATTTTGTTGAAAGGAAAATTATTCTTTTAGGCTTACTCAGGATATGTCGTTTTTATAACAAATTCTATCACTCGTTAGTTTATCATTGTAGAAGTCTGCAACGTTTCATTCAATCACTTTTCGCGAGTAAGAAGAAAAAACTTTTCACATAAAACCAAAGTTTTTTTTTCTGATATTGAAAGGTTTATTTTTATTATTTTTGGCTTAATTCCCACAAAGTGAATGATAACAAATGGGAATCCACAAGCAGCCAAAAACAAAAAAAGACGCAAAAGCCTGAACAAGACAAAGAAAATGCAAATTATTTCATTGACTAACTATCGTAGAACTTCAAAAAACTTACGTATTTTAGTACGTGATTAAAATAATAAATCATAATTATTTTTTAGTCAATAGAACAATGAAAACATCTTTTTTAGTTGAATTATATTCTATTTTCAAAAGTAAAAAAGAAGTGAAAAACTCTTGAACAAAACTTTTTAAATTTTGTGTGGTCCATTATGGTTTGAAATTTCCATAATTTGGGAATAAAATTTACTCTTCCATATGTAATCATTAGCAATCGCTGGCAAAAACGCTTTACGCTTACGCTTTATTGAAAAAGAGTAAGATTCTAGCTCTTAGGACTTCTTTTTTTAATCCACTTACTTTTATTCGTAATAGTTTACAGGAGTTGACATTCTAGTATAAAACATTTTGGTCTCTTAAGGCATATTCTATACAGCACACTAACACATCTGGATTTTAAATTTTCAAAAGTTATCTGTAAGATAAATATTCTCAGAAGACATAGAAGTGAGATGTGGCATGTAATTCGCAAACATATTTATGTATTTAACAGCATGAATGTAATATTTGTTAACGATGGAATTGAAGTTTTGGTGGTGAGGGAATAGAATCGCCATACTTCACGTTTACTTTCTCTTAACAAGTCTGTTGATCTTAAAAAGGCAAGAGAGGGAACCTGTATTGAAAATGACAAAGTATAGCAAGCACCCGCAGTGCCAAGAAACCTTTTTATTGAAAATGTTAGGTGTTCTCTGTGTCGATTTCGTCAATCGTTCATATGCTAAAGGAGTTTATTTTCAAATCCATCTTAAGTGCCCTTAACTCATTCTCGTTTAGTTGCTATTGTTCGTCTGATATCATCCGAGCAGATATTTCAATCTGCTCTAGAGATCACAACTGAAACTTTTATTAGACTCCATTGCTCTTGTCATAAAGATGTGACAATAAATGACAATACCACGCACCCCTGCCTGACACTCTATCTAGTCACCATTCCAAATCCGAAACTGTTTTCATCTAACACAGGGTAGTTTATGTCGAAGTAAAGCATTTGTATTATTTTCTCTGTAATAGCCTCACGCCATAATATTGCTCATATACTGGTTGTGACAAGGTGTCAAAGGCCTTCCCCAAAGTCCACAAATGCTAAATAGAACGTTAGACGACAACATTTAATAGATTGTTCAAATATTACTTTGAGACTAATTCTTTCCGTGTAAGATTCTGCAGTTGTACAATGGGTCAATTCGACCTCCGGGTACTGTACTTGTCTTAATTGACAAGTACACTTCCTCTAACCTAACCTAAGATACTGCAGTTGGTATAGGAGTAAAGAATATTTTAACATGTTTTATTTTATGAAAATGGAATTCAACAGACTATTGGAGTAGTCGACGATGCATGATTTTACTGTCAAAACGTCGATTCCTATTATCCGTTAAGTAATGGATGCTGAATCCAAACGTAACTCAGCGCTATCAGTCTTATAACACAATCTCTTTACTACAAAATCAAACTTTGTAGTATAGGATACCACAGTGTATACACCATAAATACATTACGCTTCTTAGTAGAGCCCCACTATTTGTTATTTTTTTCTCTACCTTTCGTGGTCTTCCTATGTAGTTGTGTTATTATAATTGCTTTTTGTTTATACGTATTCTCGTAATTTCTTTGTTGTTTTATTATTATTTGTTTAATTTTTCTTCATTCTTCAGAAACAAACATTTAAGTATTTAGTCAGTCTTCGCAGCAATATTTTTGATAAGCAAAATTATTAAAATGCCCTTGGCAATGACACACTAAAGATTATTATTTCAGCTCTTTTATGATTATGCACATTTGATGACAAACTTATCTTCAAGTTGGAAATCCACTTTGAATATTTTGAACTGATAACTACCAGGCCTAAGCTCTACTTATAAAATAGCCCGATGCCAGTACACATTCGGTTTATTATCACTCAAACTTTCCTTTTTAGTTTAGATGAATTGTATTGGCATAGAGGATTTAAATAACCTCACTGATAGTCAAATGATAATTAAAACAATAACAGGATATGGGATTAAGATACGTTCTGGAATGTAAATAGGCGACTAACAATTACTCCAAGTATCGAGCGATCAGAAATTAGGAATCAAATATTCTGCAGAAACATAACACACACATACATAATTGGTCATTACAACCCTTTAGTCATGATTACGACCTAGTTTCTCTCACCACTTATGTTGTATGCGTTAAATTTTTATACATGAGTGGCGGGACCTACAGTTTAAAGTCGGTTCAGAACGACAGATATTTGAGAAACTTTTCATGGCAATTTTTCAGAGTTTTTGCCAGAAATCTACTGGGAGGAAGTCGCCGATGAAATATTTTTTCATATTTGGTTCAGTTGGAGATGCCTGACCTGGGTTTTGAACCGAGCCCTCTCATCGAATAAGCCAACACACTACCTACTAGACCACGGCGACTGCAGAAAAGTGCATTCCATAAACTTGGATAACCGAACTCCTTTCATTGAAGATCAAACTAAGATACTAAGTGAAAACGTCACGGAATCTAAAAATTTTACTATGACAGGCTCTTAATAAAGGATCCGCCAAATAACTTTTTTTTTGAAAATGCTTTAAAAAAACACTACTGAATATTTTCTCAAATTTCTTTTTTATTTAAAGGTACAATCCTTCCGGTTAATAATGGAAAATAATTTCATTCAAATGGATGCCTCGGCTGGCCATACAGTAGCCTACACGTTCGGTCCAATTTTTCAGCACATTATCGATTGTGTGCAGCTGTATTTCACCAATGGCTTTACGAATATTGTCCTTTAAAGCGTCAATTGTCTCTGGCTTGTCGGCGTAACACTTATCTTTGACGGCACCCCACAAATAATAGTCCAACGGTGTCAAATCGCAGCTCAGAGGTGGCCAAACGACATTAGCTCTGCGGCTGATAATGCGATCTTCAAAAACAGGGCGCAAAACATCGAGTGTAGCTTCGGCTGTGTGGCATGTAGCGCTGTCCTGTTGAAACCAAATGTTGCCAATATCCTCCTCTTCAATTTTTATAAACAAAAATTCGTTCAACATAGCCCGATAACGATCGCCATTGACTGTAGCGGCCACTCCTTGCTCATTTTCGAAGAAAAATGGCCCAATTATGCCTCTGGACCAAAATCCGCACCAAACGGTGACTCGTTTTGGGTGCGTCGGCTTTTTAATGTATGCGTCCGGGTTTTCTGTGTCCCAAATGCGACAATTTTGCTTGTTAACATACCCGCCAAGATCAAAATGAACTTCATCTGAAAAGATGATTTTTTTTGTCAAAATCGCCAACTTCTGGTGTAGGCTACTTCATGGCCAGCCGAGGCAGCCATTTGAATGAAATTATTTTCCATTATTAACCGGAAGGATTGTACTTTCAAATTAAAAAAGAAATTTGAGAAAATATTCAGTAGTTTTTTTTTAAAGCATTTTCAAAAAAATATGTTATTTGGCGGACCCTTTAGTACTCTTAGAGAAATGAGCAGAAAGAAGCTGTATAAGTTTATACAATACAATTTCCTATACAGACTTTCTATAGAAAGTGGGGTTGGTATCGTGTATTTATGAGCGCACAACAAGACTACTTGAGGCTTAGGTGTATGCCCATAGGCATTTAAGATTCTAAATGTTGGTCTTCCTCTCCGAGGCATCGAAACTTTAGTTCAGTATCTCACGTGCAGACGTAAAAAAATTAAAATTATGAAAAACATGCTTAAAAAGTGAGTGAATCTATTTGAATCAGAAGTTTAAGGAGGAATTTATAAAAACAAAAAAATTACAACAAAGTGGACGGTTGAAAAACATCGTTTATCGATGTCTTTTGAAAAAGAAAAATCTCGTTTCTCGATGCGAATGTGTTAAGAATACTTTTCAAACTGCTACAAAAGAAACTTCATGCCATGAGATTCTAGCACAATATATTGTTTTAATAAACTTTAAAGTTTTATTAAATCGTGGATTGCGATAGAAGCTTCAAATTTTTCCTGCACAACGCTTCAGTATTAAATTTTATTAATTATGCTTCAAATTTCTAATGACAGCTGTTCTTCAATTCGAGGGCTTATTAAAGTACAATGTGGAGTGATACATTGTGCAGAAAAAGTAATGATTTGGGCACATATTTTTCGATCGAGACCTATTCCACAACCAAGCATTCACCACATCATCATTTATAATTTTCTGATGTCTTTTACACAACTTTCTTTTGAAGTTTTTAAAGTTCGTCCGCGTAAAGTCATAAGAAAATGCGCATAAGTTAGGTTGACCAGAATGTATTCCTTTTGGACCTTTAATGTTCGTTCAAACAAGGCATATGCCTATACGCTAATCATGTTTTATCGTATTGTATTGTGGAATGAGCCAATTGTTTATATTTCTTATTAAATTTTTCAATATTTTTATACTTTTTAGTCACTTTAATGCTACTGTGCGGACGAGACAATTACTTCAACAGATTTCATTAAAGCACTTTTAAGTAGTCCTTTAACTTTCATTTCCTCACAGAGCTTTAGGTTTTATTTTCTTTATACTTCATGCTACTTTATGTTCTGTTTTGTTTTGCTTTGTTTTGTAGCATTATCAGCGTGTAGACCACATGTATGTATGGTACCGTTAAGGTTTATTTATTATCATTATTTACATCCCAGAGTGTGACACAGATACATTCACAACAATGAGAGAGAATAAAGGAGAATATGGTATGGTATGTGGCACAATTGCAATTAACTAAAAACTAGATGGTGGGAGAAAAAAATCCATCCAACTAAACAAACACAACAACGTATAATATACTCTCATACGTATGTACATACATATGTATGTATGAGTGTTTGTTGTAGTATGTTTGTTTATTTGTTTATTTCATACCGTATGTATAAACAATTGGGTTATTGCTTAAACTAATTATGCGTTGGTTCCACCACGAATGAACAAATTAAACTCAAAAGAGCTCAACATAAACCCATGTACCAACCATGTACACACACAAATATAAACGCATATACAAACATTTGCGATAAAAGATATGTTATTTATGTATGTATGTGTGTGTGCGTTTTCCTGTGTGTGTAAGTATGAAGTGTGAATTTACTAACCCGTCTAATAAACCCCTACCGAACGGCAAACCACGTGAATGATGTTACAACTTAAACATAAACATAACGGTGAATTGTTGCAAGGCTACTATAATGTGGCAACATTATATAGAAGTGTTTGTAACAGTGTATGCGTGTGCATGTGTATAATGAAAAATGTGAATAAAACATGTCAAAAATAGCCATGTTTAGCAAAAGCTTTTTATTGTACCGTGTATAATAATTTAACACATCAAATCACAGGCACAGTCAGTCAGTTCTACACATGTATGTACATACCACGTGATATTTCAATATACATATATACACATATATATACATACATATATGTATATAGATTTTTGTGTGTGAATGCCTGTTTATTTTTGTTTTATTTTGTCATATAATTTCATATGCAAACTCTGCTCAATAAGCTCGTACGTACACACATACAAATAGAATGTTTGCATATTTTAATGATTGTGGTCCCAAATGTTAATTTGCCACTATTCATACACAATTTTACACAGTTTTCGTACCAGATTGGGTACTTTTTTTTAGCGTTAAACTAAAATCACATGAAATCGCATTCACACGCTCACTTATTTACTCACTCGCTTGCTTTGTCAATACGGATTTATTCAATTGCAATGTGTTTTTTTTTGTTATCAATAATTAATATTGAATACCGTCAGAATGGAAATGTATTCCCATCCGTGTGGGAATTGTTACTCGAATTTTATTGTTTTATAACAATTAAAAATATTTGCAATACTAATTGATATACACGCATATGCATACCTACATATATAAAAATAGCCAAAATATGTGATTTCGTTTTATGATGATTACAGTTTTAAAAACAAATATGCGTTATTTTTGACAGTTACCGTTATTTTATATTTTTATTGTTATTGACGAGTGTACGCTATCTGCTGGATGCTGGAGACTTTGGGACTTTTATCAATGTTCTCTGAACTACGCTATAAACAGTCCACTCGTGATTACTTGGAATACTTTACTCAACATTTGTCTTACAGGGCTAGAATTGTGAGTGTTTTGTCCTGTACAACGCTTTACCTTTGTAGGGTAAAATCGTATGCTCATGGCGGCCCAGAAACTGCTTTAAAACGTTGCATTAATTACCAAACTCGCATCTCAATAGATTTGCGGTATTGCAGTATGTTTCGCAAGTGGCACCGCCATATATCTACCAAGTCCTATTCTTCAATTTTAGGGCAAACGAATTACCATCGCACAATGCCTTGCACGAACGACAGTAACGTTGCGGTTTAAATCGTGTATTTTTAAGCTCATGTATTGTCTCTGTGTGCTTTTAATACCAAATTCTGTGTGCTTTTAATACCAAATTCTGTGTAGTGGCTTACCGTTGAGCCAAAAAAATGCCGAAGATAACTTTTCAATTTGATAGTAGAACTTCATTCAACTTTCTCAAGAGTTATTCAACAAAGAATGACATTGTGAGGTACTCCAACTCACATTAGGTCTTGCAGCAGACATACACTTGTGGACACACAATTAAGTCATCTATGCAAAATTTTTCATTTTTATAAAAATTAAAAAATTTAAGAAAAGTGGAAACAAAAACAACTTATATTTATTAATTTCATATGCTTTATAATTAATTAACAACAAAAACTTATATAGTTTTTCATTGTAAAAAATGTTTTGGTACTTAGTTGATATCAGACCTAAAATTTAAGTGGACACATAATTAAGTCATTTGAAACAAAATATTGAAAATTCAATTTAATTGCTTTATTTTTCACCCAAACTATTTGGAACCTTTAATATTTTGTGGGGAAACCTTTTTGGCGTATTATTTCAGTATATCTTTGTGCTATTGAGTTGATTAAGTTGCGACACCGCTCAGGACTAATGTTATCCCATTCTGCCTGGAAAAGCTGCCAAAGTGCTTTTTGATGCTGGGTTTTTTGGCTGCAACTGCTCGTTTTACGATCCCCCAAAGATTTTCAGTAGGGTTCAGATCGGGACTTTGAGTTGGCCAATTAGGAACGCTTATTTTTTTTAGCCAGGATGAGTAAAGCTGACCCATTCCTCATATCTACTTAGATTATATAGTGTATTGAGTTGGAACACGCTGTTAAAATATCGGCAAGGACCGTAAGAAAACGCTTGACTGAAAATAATCTCCATGGACGTTTTGCGAGAACAAAACCTAATGTGTCCAAAAAAAATATTCAGCAACGCTTGCGGTTTGCCAAAACCCACCTCCATAAAGGCGACAAAATTTTGGAAATTAGTCGTATGGAGTGATGAGCCCAAGTTTAATATCTTTGGAAATGATGGCAGACCCTATGTAAGACGTCCTGTCAATACACAATTATACCCAAAGTACACCAAACAAACCGTAAAGCATGGAGGTTAGTCAGTAATGGTTTGGGGTTGTTTTACCTCATCCGGCGTTGGTTCACTCGTAAGAATCGATGGGAAAATGACTGGGGAAATGTATAAGAACATCCTACGGAACAATTTGACTAAAGATTATGACGACGAATTACCACTAGCGCGGATATTTCAGCATGATAACGACCCGAAGCAAACATCTTGGGTAGTTAAACCTTGGTTTGCTGAGGAAAAAATAAGCGTTCTTGATTGGCCAACTCAAAGTCCCGATCTGAACCCTATTAAAAATCTTTGGGGGATCGTAAAACGAGCAGTTGCAGCCAAAAGACCCAGCATCAAAAAGCACTTTGGCAGCTTTTCCAGGCAGAATGGGATAACATTAGTCCTGAGCAGTGTCGCAACTTAATCAACTCAATAGCACAAAGATATACTGAAATAATACGCCAAAAAGGTTTCCCCACAAAATATTAAAGGTTCCAAATAGTTTGGGTGAAAAATAAAGTAATTAAATTGAATTTTCAATATTTTGTTTCAAATGACTTAATTATGTGTCCACTTAAATTTTAGGTCTGATATCAACTAAGTACCAAAACATTTTTTACAATGAAAAACTATATAAGTTTTTGTTGTTAATTAATTATTAAGCATATGAAATTAATAAATATAAGTTGTTTTTGTTTCCACTTTTCTTAAATTTTTTAATTTTTACAAAAATGAAAAATTTTGCATAGATGACTTAATTGTGTGTCAACCGTTTGAATAGCGTGTCATTCCGTGCGTTTATTTATTAGTTTGTTTTTTGTCTATTCACGATTAAATGAGCATTTTTGGTATTGCCACATGTCACGAATCACATGTTATATGTAAGAACTAAAAGGTTTACAGTTTTCATTCATAAATTACATCAAATAAATATTCTGCGAATGTATTCTTATGTGTATCCATAAATTACATGACATTTTCGATCTTAATTCGGCATCTACTTCCATAAACTCATTCCGAACATTGTCTTTCACTTACGGTATTCACTTGTTTATGGCTGATATAATTAAAATCTGCCGTTTCTATAGCATAACCGTAAACGATACTGAAACGTTAAATTCGGCAGACTGTCGTATTCTCGGACAAAAATTTTTGTGAAAACCTTTTGGTCTTCTCATCATTTTGCAATCTTCTACGGAATCATTAAGAGACTTCTGTAAAAATCGAAACAAATGATAATCAGAGCTACATGGTGGACGCTTCAAAACTTTAAAACAATGCATGACGTTATCATGATAGAACACAATACCTTTTCTGTTAGTAAATTCTAGCCATTTTATGGTAATTGAATTATTTTCTTCAATATCTTTAATTGTTAACAGTAGAAGTAAGAATCAATAGTATTTTAAAATTGTAGAGGGCAATTCCGCCCCATTCCTATCAAACCGGCATTACACTTCTTGGTATCAATCGTTACTTTGCCACCGTTTGCAAAGCTTCACTTAGCTTCATCCAGGTTATTTTACACTTATTATTTTAGCAGTGAATAACAAATGTAACTCATTTGGCACTAAAACATTAACCATCTTTGAATTTTCATCTTCACTGTTTGGTGATGAATGCCTGGTTCCCTAGCAACGTCTACGTTGCTTACATACATATGTATATACATACATAATTGGTCCTTACAAGCCTTTACTCCGGACTACGATCTAGTTTCTTACACAACTCATGTTGTGTGTGTTACTTTTGTACATGAGTGACGGGACCTGCAGTTTAAAGTCGACTCCGAACCACAGATTTTTGAGAAACGTTTTCATGGCCATTTTTATTTACTCTCAGAGTTTTTGCCAGAAATCTGCTGAGCGAAATCGCCGAAGAAATACTTTTTTTAATATTTCGTTTTGATCGAGAACCGTGAATCGTGCCCTCACGTCTAATAAGCTAACGCACTATCTACTAAACTACGGAGACTTCTTATGTGCCGATCCCAAATTCTCAATTTATTAGTGATTGATGGATTTTAGCGATGTACAGTTTTAAAATCAAAATTATTAGATCGAAAACGATCACGCCACAGCATTGCTAATGTAAAGTTCATGAATTTCTTCAGGAGCATTTGACCTTTTTCCTGAATTTTAACACATTTTTAAACCAAAATCACTTTTCACAGAATTATGTGATTCTAACAAAGTGAAACCAAAAATATCACACTCAAATTAAGCTACAAATGTTACCTGATTATTACCAGAGCTACATAGCTACCGGCAATTTTTAACCAAACTTTTTCGAACACTTTTATTATTCCAAAAATGGGTTTAGCGACTAGCTACCTTTCATTTAATAAGGAATTTAAAATTGATTGTACTTAGTTTTTATAAATTTAAGCGAATGATTGCATATAAAGAGACACAATAATTGGCCTTATTTAACATCCGTAAATGTAACTAAATATGCCCTCTCGCACCGTTCCTAATTAATTCTTAGTAGAAGAAAAATTAATTATAGCAATAGCAACTCTATATCTTAAATTAGACGACAGTGCTTCTCAACAACAATATTCTCATCGACTGAGAGTCACACACACACACATACATCCTCCCTATACCCAACCACACAACGGCGATACTTCGCTAAAAGGTTGCATTATTAACAGCAGCTTTAGAGATGCAGCAAAGGACCTGAGTATTTATTTTTATTTGTTGTTTTTTATCAGACTTTTTTTTAGTATTGCTTTTGTAGTTTTAATTAAGTTTTGTATTATTTTTACGTTTTACTTGAGCGTGTACAATGTGTGTGTTTTGTATGTGCATTAGTATGAGTAGGCAGGCAGGCATGTGCTCTACTTTTATAACACAGCACAAATGGTATAAATTTGTATCGCATATGTGTGAGAGAATGCATGTGCACATTTGTGTGATAAGAGAATGCAAGAGAGTAAAAGAGTTTTATTTAATTTTATTTTAAAAGTATGTACGTACATATATGAGTTATGTGTACTCTACTACGTACACACAAATATAAAACTCACATAGCAATACAATAACTTTTACACTCTCTCGCAAACATATCCTGCTAAAGCAAAAAAAGTTTAAAAATGTTTTTTTTTCTTTTTTGAAGAGAAAAATTGATTCATAAACAATAGCAGGTGAAAACCTAGACCTACAAATGTCACCAACTGAATACAATTGCCACATCCATATACAACAATACGGCATCAATATTTGATTTTATTCTTTTATTTTTTAAACAAAAAAATCAAATAAAAAAGAAAACAATACCAGAAAAATAAAAACAATTAAAAGCCAAAAAAAAAAAAGATGGAAAGGCAACTGACAACATAATTTAATGCACACACACGACAGAAATATGTGCAATAAAACTTTGTATGTTTATATGTACAACATGTGTGTGGCGATGTTCCATGAAAAAGAAAAAAATAAATTTTTAACTACTTGTGGCCCCCTTTAAAGGTAACTAAAAATATCAACAAGGACATTTGCCCTTTCCGTATAACCCTGTATTGTTTCCCTATAAAGTATTGTTGGCTTTTTTTAACTAAAAAAGAATGCCAATTTAAGATTTTCTTTGTTTGTTTTTGTTGCTATTTAATAAAAGGATATTTTTATTTATTTTGTCGTTAAGACTTGTCGAAAGTATTGATTTCTTTTATTTATTGCATGTTTCCCCAACTCTATACGTTCATATGTGCCTATACGAACCACAATTAAATTGTCAAACTACAACAATCAAATCCTATTATTGTGTTGGCTGCGCTTTTCTTTGTTACCCAATAAGACAGGAAGTCATTTTGAAAGACATTTTGTATTTCCCTTCTTTTTTGTTTGATTCGTTTTTTTAGTTATTTTCGAGAATATTTTTGTTTTTGAAACTACAGCATAACAGTGTTGCTCGTGTATACTTTGCAACAGTATTTGTATCTATTCGAACGGTTAAAAGAGATATTTCACATAAAAGAAAAAATTTTAATTAATCCTTTAATAACATTCGAAATACCTGTCTCGCTGAAATATTGCCTTCCATCCAGCCAGTATTACTGTTGGATGCTATTGCGCTGAGCATTGTCTACATCGTTGAGGAGCTCATACAAGATATTTTTGGTTCGGACGCATAGATCATCGCCAACTTGCAATGCACCGAAATTCTTGCAGAAAACTTTTCTCTTGAAAATTCCCAAGACAGCTGCATCGGTGAATAAAAACAACCATGCTTCTGCACGTGGAAGATAAGCGATTCGTTTCATCACATGAAAGATGTCTCTGATGCTCGATAGCATATTGATCCCCAAAACAAATACATAATTTTCCCCTTATTTAGTGGCAGATATTTATGTCTTGTCAGACCCGATTTATTATTGTACTAAAGGCAGCAGTAACATCTCGTTTGGTACGTCCAATGATGTCCATGTAGTCGGCAACTTTGGAAAATACTCCTCAAAACACTCTCCATGATGACGTCAAAGAGCACTCATGCTAAAGGGGTACTTTGTCTGAAACCTCGTACATTGCTTCATGGACATCATTCTCTACTTCCCGAGATCAAACTCGAAGATTTTTGTGTAGTTCGATGGTCTGAACAGCATTGATAATGTGCATTTGCATACATACGTAGTAGACGATGCATGCTTGTCTATTGCACATTTCGTGAAGGCGTCCACCAGTTGGACAGAAATGCATACTCTACAAAGGGGCCAGTCATTTCATGTGTACATCATTAAATTGTAGTCCTTTAAACGTTTGCCTTGTTTGACAATTTATGAGGGAAGGCTAATGTTCTAGTTTTCATTAGAAGAAAGCTTTTATGTCATAGATTGGAAGCTCTACGCATAGCCTTCATTTAAAGTGCAGGGAAATGGACAGCGTTGCACGCCTGAGTTAACAAACTAGCGGGCGCTAGTCTGCCATCCAAGAGGTTTCACATGGTGGCTCCGTGTAAACTTGAATATAGGTTCGTTCTAGAAGCCACCATATTGACTAAGACCCGAAGTAAATGTCCCTCGTTTGCATATAGCGCTTTCGATCACTTCATTATTACTGATTCCGTAATATGTTAATAAATTTAAAGTGAAAATGGAAATCCAGTTTACACCCGAAAATCGGTCCCCGAAATCAATGGATGTTGATTAGCGATTACATCCTTTCAGGGCCTCAGAATTCATCAAAGGCAGATCAACAAATCCACTGTAAAAATATTTAAAACATTGTGTTGTCATTTTGGACATGTAAATAGTGCTTTCCACTTGAACAATTCTGGTCAGTAAAGTATAAAGAATTCAACATAAATTCTCGCACACTATTTTCTCTTTCCATTGATGATGATGTCATTCATTACGTGTCGAATATAACATCTTTCAAATGGCCACCACGGCTGCTTTGGCGTGAGCGCATCGGAAATGTCAAAATTTGCATGACTTTTGGGCATAAATCAGATTGAATTGAATCGATGGCATGGGTTATGTTGGCTTTGATGAGGACCGCTGCTTTTTGTGGCTTACTCGTATACAACTGCGAATTAAGAAAACCTCACAAAAAGGTCTTACGATGTTCGCATTCCTTCACGTGGGATAACCATGCCTTTTAATTGCTCTCGTAGAATAAGCAGTGTGTAGCATGTAACGCTATCCTGTTTAAAAACACATCCAATTCAGGGACAATAAAATTCGTAATTATCGGCTTATAGTGCTCCTCGTTGACAGTGAAAGGATGACCAAAAATCTACACCGAACAGTAACATCTTTGGGGTGCATACGACACTTTTGGAACTCAAGGCTATTGCCCCAAATTTGACAATTTTGTTTGTTCACGTACTTATTCATTCAGTCCGCGCGAATAGGTACGGATAGGATTATTTTTCTTTGAAAATTAAGCTCAGTTGTCAACTGCTTCAGAGTCCATTCAGCGAGCACACGACGTTGTCTGAGGTCATTTACCTTCAGTTCCTGGGCCAGTTGAATTTAGTACGGACCCAGACCCAAAATTACGGTTTGCGAAAGGCGAAATTCTTGTGGGCGACGTGAAATCGACCGCCTCGAATTGTTCTACACTCTCTCACGGATCTCAAGGATCTTGCGTTTACCGATGTACGGGTATTGACCGATCGTTTCTGCACTACCACATACCAAACAGTTCTTTTGGTAGGACTATTACCGCAGTCGTAAAATCAACGAAGCGTTGCCCGACAACACAATTTTACTACTTGTATATGGTGCTGTATGCTATGTGATTCGGCAAAACAGGCTGAATAAATTAAAACTAATTTGACCGTCGTACATAGCTTTAACAAGATGGACTTTGGAAGACCCGATATAAGGCGAGACAAGGCTTTCCAATCACAATTCTCTAAACAGTATTAATCTGATCATGCAACATGTGGTCGAACGTTGTCATATTGCAAAGTTAACTTTATATCTGTACTCATATTACGAAGGTTTTTTTTTTGGCAATACTCTCTTCAAATGAACCAGTTGTGTTCGATACACCTCATTGTTGACGTTTGTGCTGATTTCAACGGATCATATTAGATGAAATACTTCCAATCCAATATCCTATTCGAATAAATATCCTTTGAAATTTGGCTTTTATAATAATAATACAGATGGTTGGTGTGACTAAACACATGATTTCTTATTGTCTAGGTTGCTTTAACAGAAGCTATTCCAGGGACAAATAATCTTTTTTGTCCAATCAGCATTTCGAACTTTTCTTGGCTTCAAACTCATGTGTTATCCCATTATCCGTGCCTTGGATGATGGCTACTGCTTGTTAACTTTTTGAAGCTTTTGATCTAGTAGACGTTGATAATTTTGAAAAGTCTACTTGAGTTTGACAACAGCAATTTTCATGGAGTAATGCCAGCAATTCATCTTTAGTACTTCTGAACTGCACAAATCTATGGAATCTGTTTATGATAAGTTGATACGTACAACAATGGGGGCTTTATTCAGCATATGTTTTTCAAATTTAAAATATTTTTCTATAAATCTACGAGCATTAACCATTGCAATTGCTCACTTATGATTGCGATTGCGAAGAATATTTCTCAACATTGTAAAAACATTAATTTTGACTTTTTTCTTTCAATTTAAATTTCAATTTCCTTTTCGTCATCTCTCTCTCAGTGTAATTGCGATCCATTTTTCTTAATTATTGTAAAACTCTCCCCACTTGTTTTCTTTCGATTCTTTATTGTTTTCCTCAATTTGTTTTATTCAAACTATAAAAATATTAAAAATTCAGAAATTCTTTCTTTCTTTCATTCATACATATTTTTAATGACCAATTCAAAGGAAAAGCAAAAAAACAAAAAAAGAAAAGAAAGAAGAAAATAATTAAGAATAATGAATGTGTTGTAATGCAACTTCTTTCGGGTGTTGGTTGGTTGGTTGGCTGGCTGGTTAGTCGGTCGGTCTGTCGTTCCAACGTTGTCGTTGTCGTTGCCTTCATCAACAGTCCAGTGATCCATAAACCCAGATAACTTTACATTTCTACACTCTTTTCTGTGTTCTTCTTGTTCTTCTTCTTCTGTTCAACTATCAGATTCTCTTTAATCCTTTTAAACATTAAATAAAAGTTAATCTTTAAGATGTTGTTGTTGTTGCTGTTATTGCTATTGCTGTTGTTTTTGTTTCTATTTACTATGCTTTGTTTGTTTGTTTGTTGTTTTTTTTTCCAACTTTTTGGCACACTAAATGGAAATTTATGCCAACTGCTGCTGTTCTCTTCTTCTAATACGGTTTTCCTTGAGTATGAGAGTTTGTGTACGAATGTGTTTCAATATGTTGTTGTTGTTGTTATTGTTGTTGTTGTTTTTCTTTCATTTTGATTAGCAGAGTTTAATGAACAATTTCCGTTATTTTAACATTAAATGTTACAAATTTATGAAAAAGTTTAAAAGTCAAAGATGTGTAAATGAATGTATGAATGAGTGAATAAATGAATAAATGTATGAGCCTATATGTACGTGTAAACATGTTTACACATATGTATGTGCATACCATATTAGTGTGTACTTTTGTAAAGTTTTTAATCTCCTTCAGTTGCTTTTAAGAACGAAAAAAATCCCTTTAAATTGGGAAATTGCCTGATGCATGGCATAACTTTATGGTGCCCGCATATCCTTCGCAGGATGCATGACAGTACCCTATATGCGTACATACTTATGTGTGTATAACTGAGTGCGAGAATCAATACATTTGTACATACACATGTGTATGTGTATGTGTGTGTTTAAATATACAAAATGGTCTTGTTTGCAAACAACTATTACGTACAATATAAACGATTACAGATAGGAATTTATGTACACTTACACATACATATGTACATACATGCATTAACTCATGTACTCGTAAATATTAGTGTAATACGGGGTCTTATAAAAGCACAATTGGTACGATAAACGACATCAGTTATTGGCATGCTCTAATAAGAACTAATAATCATTTTACTGTCAATCAAATATTTATTGGCCAGTTTTATTTGTTTCAATTTAAAAATGAAATTATCGTCATAAAAAATGTAATTGAAAAGGGAAAAACGATATAGCGGAACTGCAAAACTATAAAGATATTTCAACTGGAACTCTATTTCCTCGAGCCACCTAAACAAAACTGAAAACAGGTTGTACTGTAAAAGATAAAACTAGGACAGATTTTACTTCAATTCAATTTGATCGTATTAATTTCGAAAATAAAAAAACATAAACTTTACAAAAGTAAAAGAACTATTTGAAATTATCATAGTTCAGTGGGCAGTGTGTTGGCTTATTAGACAAGAACTCGAGGCTCAAAATCCAGCTCATACATCTTCAACAAACCGAAATATGAAAAAATATTTCTTTCTACTACTCCCTCTCAGCAGTCTTGTGATAAAAACATTGAAAGTAAATGAAAGTTTATCAAATCTGTTGTTAACAGTCGATATCAAACTACAGGTTCCGCCGCTTATAGATAAAATTAACACACATAATATGTGCTGTGTGAGAAGCTAGATGGTAATCCTGACTGAAGAGTTGTAATGATCAATTATGTAAATAAGCAAGAATGAAATATTTGTTTATGATAATAAATGTATGTATGTCTGAAGTCGCCGTAGTCTAGTAGGTAGTATGTTGGCTTATTAGACGTAAAGCCAAGGTTCGAGCCCCAGGGCAGACATCAAGACAAAATAAAAAAAGTATTTCTTCGGCGACTTCCTCTCAGCAGATAAAATAAAATTAACACACACAACATAAGTGGTGTGAGAAACTAGGGCGTTGTACAATGGGTCAAGTCGACCTCCGGGTACTGTACTTGTCTTAATTGACAAGTACACGCCCTCTAACCTAACCTAACCTAAATGTATGTCTGCCATTTAGTTTTGAAGGATCCTTTCAGACAACTGTTTTTCAAAGCTACACCGTATCTGATTTTACTGTGAGTTTCAGTTGATACACACTTTTTCCAGCATTTTTGCGGGTATTTATTTTTGCAGATTTACACCAATGGCAGATGTAAAGTTAGGCTGACTCTCTACATGAGACACTTAACAAAACATAGTCTATTGGAGTCAAATCACGTGTTCTTGTTTGACAAAGGACTGCTCGGAAATGTGCCTTTTATTGCTCACCAAACGCGCCTCTCAATAGGTTCATGGTTTCTAGGGCAGTATGATATTTGAGACGGTCTCGTTAAAGCCACATGTCGACATAGTTTAATCCTATTTTGTGTTTTCTCCATAACTTTAGCATTTTCATAGTTCTTTAAAAAGTACGGTCAAATGTTGTCGCCACACTAAACAGCGTACTTTTCAGGGAGCATCCTTAGCTTTTAAACTGCTTCTGGCTGTTATTCAGACCATATTCGACAATTCTGGTAGTTGATGCACTCTTTGAGCGAAAAATAATAATACACACGAATTTTAATAATTAAATTCAATAATTTGTAAATGTTGTTCCGAGTACTTTAATTTGCCATCGTCAAATGTCACGAATCTCTTATTAATGTGGAACAAATTTACTTTTAATATATTCGTCTGTTAACAAAAATTATGAATAGATTTACAAACAAGAAATAGTCACTCGAGGTTAAACACGGAGGATAAGCCTAATGAGGAAGTAGTTTGTACCCTAATTAATGGACTTCTGCCATTTTGGGTGGAGTGAAAACTCTTACCTGAAGGGGTGGAAAATGGAACTCGTGAACGTTTTTTGCACACAAATTTTCTTTTCTAGTTTTTAATATTCTTCGAAGAGTCAATTCTCGAATTTCTGGAGAATCATCTTGAATCATAGGAAACAACATCTTTTCTGGGTGTATGAGGAATGAAGTTCTGTTTGTAGTTTCTTAAGATCATCTCTTAAATAGAAACTTCTCTTGACCATGTTGGCCCGTATACTTTAATAACAGAAAGTGATACCTGCTTAACGTTTTCTGAATCTTATTGGCGCAAGTTACCCAACAAGAGTCTCTTGCAGCTAAACTTGGTAAAACTGAACCAAAAGAAATGCAAGAACAAATCCCGTAAAGATATTTCTGATCAGTGCTTAGCAAGTTTATATTAATATCCGAGAATTCTGTAGAAATCGCTTCAAATTCTTGTAACTTAAAATCAATGCACTTGTCGCGGTTTTTACCTGCAGATCCAAAAAAGCTTTTAGGACCTGTTCTATTTCCATCAAGCCATAAAAACAAATAACGTAGTGGCAATTCATTTGCATATAACAGGCATTGTGCATCCATAAAACCGATAATATTTGTCATAATAATAGCTGCTTTTCCTGAATATATTGTAAAATGTCCAATATATTCAGTTCCCAAATTGCCGGACCATTACAGAGAAGATGCTGTAAGGACTACCCGGGCTCCAGGAATGTGAACATAGAGGCTAGTGTCCCACTATAGCCACTAAAAATTTGTAAGGTGGACTCTGATCAGGCGTAACATGAACACAATCATATTGGGACACACTTGTCTGGTCTATCTGCAAGTGGGTTCATTATTCCATCTTTCATTTCGCAAATAAATGAAGTTTCTCTGAGACCATTGGTTTGCCTCTCTATAGAGTTATGCCAATCTCTTATATTAATTCAGTTGATTTTTCATTGTACCAACATCTACAAGTGCGTCAACTTTATTGTTGCCTTGAACGTCCCTATCTCCAAGTATCTGTATGAAAGCAACCGTTCAATGCCACTACTCCAGAGACACTTGAGCAATCTTAGATGAGACGCAGACATTCTTTGGATATCTAATGGTCGCATTAGATATCTAATGGTGTAAACAATTATCATAAAAGGATTTATTCGATATCTTGGTTGTAAAACCGCTCGAAAGTTTTCAGATATCGTGGTCAATCTCATTTCTGAATTAGGCCCAGCCAACACTAGGAAATTATATTAACTATTTAATATTTATCTTTGTGGAAAGAAAGCAACGGCGTATCTCTTTTCAAAAAGAAATGACTACCTTAAGCAACTGCATACATATACAAATACATACGACTGTTGAGTTACAAAAATCAGACGCACTTAGATGTTTCTTTCATCAGCTGAGAAATATGCTAGCTTTACAACAATCGTCTTCACACGTTCATTAAACACATGAAGCACTTAATTTGCAGTTATCGTTGTACATAGAAAGTAATTAATTCTTATTGCGTTAAGCACGGAGCAAACGCCTAGAAAATGAGATGCAGTTTCTTGTTCTCTTAAATCGTACAAATAACAAAACATTGCTACGCCTACTCTAAATTAGTCTTCATTTCACCACAACAGATTCACTCAATAGAATTTCAAAGACTGCTATTTAATACGCGGTTTTTTAATTCATTTAAGCTTTAGTGAAAGGCACATATTAGAAAAAGAACGGAGAATTAAAAATCAAATATAGAGAAGGGTGCTCTGGTAGTCTAGTGAGTAGTGTGCTGGTTGTTGGTACGACTCCTACCAGAGGCTCTGGTCTGTTACATTACACCGAGCATATGGTCTAAGTTACTTAGTTCGTAATAATTACACATAATTTGTAATTGTAAATAAATAAGATTTAGAGTATTATCTCGTTGCTAAGCTATAATTCACTTTTATCCCTTTTGAACAAACATAAAACATAAGCATCGATAAACGGGGTTTGTTGTTCTTAAAAGAATTACGCAAACACAGAAGGGCGGATTTTCGGATGTACTAGCTGTACCCTGTGCGTGTTGCTGCGCCACCAACTAAAATAAATTTGAAAATAAATTTGAAGGAAAGACAATACACAAATATCCAATTAATTTTTTATCACTTTTTTGATTTTGTTCCCCGTTATCCAGATGATTCAGATGAACGGGCCTGAGTAGTACGCATTCGATCAGTTTCTAATCTCACTTTTCGTTGTTCAAGTGATTCATACCAACGGGTCTCAGCGGCATGTACTAGAAGATTTTCCAGTCTCAATGCTAGTTGCCCGTCTGATTCTGAGGCTCGTAACGGTCCTTTCTTCCGTGCTCGAGGTGAAGGTCGACCAATTGCTTGTCGCTTTAGAGGCATGATTGCACAGGGACGACGTGAAAAATGTGTTTAAATTTGTTAGAATCTCACAATGTATCCAATCCAATTGAACCCAACAGCATTTTTAAAAATTTTCCAAAATTAAAATGTTTCAAATTTGTGATTGACATTTTACGGGAATGAGTTATATATACTAAATGTTATTATAAAGTCATAAATGATAAATGCTAAAATGTCTGGTATTTGACCGATCAATATATGATCAAATGCATAGTTTACGATTCAATTCATTTTGAATAATTCGGTGGCGCCATCTACCGGAAATTAATCGCACCAACTTAGAAACCTCCGTCGGAGGTTTATGATCTTTATGCGCAACAACTTTGTTAAAGATAATATCACATAATGCAGATAATGCACAGTTTACGATTTAATTCATTTTTAGTAATTTTCAGTGACGCCACCTGTCTTAAATTGGTCATACCAACTTATAAACCTTCCCCGGCTCATGGTGAAGATCATAACATGATTAAATGCATAGTTTACGATTCTATTAATTACATACAAACAAACATCCATTTTTATATATATAGATTACAACTGCATATCATTAGACTTGGTTATGTAGGCAGTGACAGCAGGTATTCATTTAAAACGTTTCGTGATTTGAGTTGTTGGTCTCATATCCAGTGGATTCGCAAAGGTAAACACTTTGACTTAAAAGATCTTTTGCGACCCACTTTAGTTACGAATGAAGGAAAACATGATCAACACATATTTACGCAATTGTTAATGGGGTCCCTACAGCAGTTAAACGTACTCAACTGTTCTTCAAACAGAAAATAGCCGACTGATAGCCATATTAAAATCGGAACTCCTTTGCTCTCTAAGGTAGATCTACAATAGAAGCAGAGCTTAGTTTTCCTAAATCAAATTGATATCAATTGAGAACGTATAATCCAATCACACCATCTATTTTGATTGCGTTAATTTTGTCCATGAGTAGCGATGACCTACAGTTTAACGTTGACTCTGAACAACAGATTTTAGAAATGCTTCATGGCAGTTTTAGTTACTATGAATTTTCTCAGAAGATTGTTAAGAGGAAGTCGCCAAAAGACATTTATTATAATTCATTATTTGTATTTTGTTTTTGTTCTGAATGTCTGAGAAGCCGGTGTTTGAAACAAGGGCTCTCGTCTAATAAAGCCAACACACTGCCTATTAGACTACGGCCACTTTTTTTTAATAAAAATTGCCTGAAAAGAGTAAAAAATGCTGCGTTCATTGTGGAATTTTATGAAGTGTAAAGGAAAACTCTGTCTACTGTATGATCATCTTGACTTTATCAAACAAATTTTTTTTTAAATATTTTTCGGCTTGATATGGAGCTGCGTAGCACCTGATAAAGCTAAATACGGAAAAATGCATTCCCGAAAAGATCTTCGGATTAATTATGATAAAACCAGGAAAATTAAGTTCTCTGACAAAAAAAAAAATAAGAGAAAAACTCAAATAGAGTACACTAAAGATTTAAAGATAACTACATATTTTAGAATTGTTTTAAAAATAACATAGAAAGATTGATTTTATAAATTTTTGCAACTCGTACATAAACAAACCAAATGGGATACTTATTAGTACGTATAAACATATTCAAATCTCATAACAATAATTTGAAACTGTTTGATTCGCTAGGCATAAATAAATTTGTTTCTTAAGGTATTTATTTGAAATAGTAGACATCATTAAATGTTTTAAAACCTTCACGATTCGTATACAATTACTTTGATGATAGGACGCCATTATCATTATGGCATTAACGCTATACGCCTCCATTATGTTTTGCATGTCCTTTACAGTGCTCGCAAGTTTTTATGCACACTGAAACAAGAACAAGAACAAGAACAAACAAACAAATACACAATATTAAATGTCGTTAAACGAGAACAAGGATTTAAAGAATTAACAGCAAAGGAAAAAACAAAAAGATGAGAGAAAAAAACGAAAGAGAGAGAGAGAAAAAAAACAACATTAACGTTCCGCGTAACATCATCCATTGTGTATGTTGGTATGAAGCAAAAACAAACAAACAACAAAAAAAAGTTGAAAAAAGCTGTGTATTATAGTACGTTTTTCGACAAGAAATCAATACTTTGAACAGCTTTAATATAAAGCCTTAAAAAGCTCTCATTCACTTACGCACGCAGAGAGAAAAAATAAAAAAGAAAAGAAGAAAAAGAGCAAAAGAATAAAGGCGGGTTCACCCACAGGTTTCTGAAACATTTTTGGTTCGGACAAAATTTTTTTTATATGGAGTTTGACGTTTCTCTCAGAGAGCGAGCGAAATTATTTTGTGCGAACAACTCTCAGTGTGAATTAAATTAATTTTAAATTTGGTCCGAACCATTTTAGAAAAGGTTGCCACACCATATGAAATTTATACAATACACAAATATTTGCAGAAGTTCAGCGAAAGACCCAGGGTCCATGCGATGAAAATTTATAAATGAATCTACGTAATTTAAACGCATTTCGGAAACTAGTGAGTGAAAATACCTTTTGGCTTCCTCTTGTTTATCTTTGATTTTCTTTTTTCATAAATATATTTTGCAAGTAATTTTACTTTGGTCACTTCAATGGTGAACAAGAGTAGCAAATGATTTATATCCATTTTATCAATCGCAGAACAAGATGTTTTTATTCTTACCAAATAATTCACCACAAATACTGTTTATTTTTTGTTATAAATATTAATTTTTTTATTTCTTTATTTTGACACATATATAATTAACTTTCTTAAGTTTATGCAAATATGTATTTACGTCATTTTTAATTAAATATGGCAGCACTGTTTTTACGAACAAAGTTTCTGAAATGGGTGAATCATGTTGCGGAAAACTCTCAGTAAGCAAGAAATTTCTCCGAACCAAAAATGTTTCAGAAACTTGTGGGTGAACCCGCCTTAAATAAAAATGAACTTAAGAGTTGACATGGCCAGAGCAAGCGCTTAAGTACCAAAGTACTGGAATAGTACTTGTATTTAATATTTTGAATACAATAGTACCCCGATAAAGTGTTTAGTATTTTCTAATTTAATTTACAACTTCGAAAAAATTCGAAGTCATCAATAATTTTGAATTTTAATTTTGAATCGTTTTACGATGTTTTGGAAATACAAAGAAGTATTTACTAAGCAGCTGAATTTGTTTCTCGTCAAACGTACTTATGTCCGCTTTTCATTGGAAAAAAAAAATATTGAAAATATAACGCAAAACAAACGACAAAGATATTTTTAAAAAATTGGCAACACTGAACAAATAGGAAAAGGAAATCAGAAGGAGAGATAGCGTGTGGTGAGAGCAAACAAATAACTTTGCTCGTAAACAACAAAATTAAATACAATAACAAAATATCACACACAGAATAGAAACAAATGCACTTAGAGAGCCAAAAAGCTTTCAAGCTTTTCTTTTTGCATTTGAATGCATTTTTGAAGGCCTAACGAGCATAAAAGCTGCCTATGTAAGGCCAGTTGTATAAGCAACGTTTAAGGTTTAGAAACACGAAACGAAGCAACGCGCGAGTGTGTATCCGTTCGATGAAAAAAAATACCAAAAAAAATATTCAATTTCTTGCAAAATATTAAAAAATAAATAAGAAATCATTTGTATTATAAAAGTGTAGCTTTACTTAAGTGGAAAAGCAAGAAAAATAATAAAGCAATGCTTAAAATCATAATTAAAAAAGTTAAAATATTCAAGTGAAATTCTTAAAAGAAAAGCGCGTCTAAAGAAAAGAAATTTTCAAGTTGGTTTGAGGCAAACAAGAAGAAAAAAAACAATCAACGACAACCCAAAGCAATTGTTACAAATAAAGAAGCGAGAAACCCTTTTAAAAGGATATACACATAATTTTTGATTCCCCCTGGTGCCTTTACACACACATACACACGCCTACAAATTCTAACACATGCAAAAAAAATTAAAAAAAGAAAATCGTAAGAAATTCAAAGCAATTCAAATCAAGTGGCAAAAAATTCAAATTTTTGTGGTTTAAAAAAAAAATTAAATTAAATACAAATAAAATGTAACAACAACAGCAACAACATAAAAGGTATAAAAATAGATGTTTAACAACAAAACAAGTTTAAAAAAAGTACATAAAAAAATAAAATCAATAATTTCAAAACAACAACAATAACAATCAGCCATCCAAAAGGCTAAAGCAAAGCCAAAAAAAGCTGAAAACATAACAAAAAAAAAACAACGAAATCGGGACAAAAGTCCATGTAGAAATATACATACAAAAACAAAACCAGCAAAGAAAAAAAATAACAACAATTACAACGAAACGAAAATAACAACAAAATTAACGTAACATACAATACATAATACATGTTCTCATCATCAGTTTCTAAGACGACGGCGTCTGATTAATAAAAAAAAAATACTCGTCTATACAGAGCGGAGTGTGAGCGAAAGCAAGACACGGAAACACGGAGACCGAGCGACAACAAAGAGATTTCTTTGCTTTATTTTGAAATATTTTTGGAATAATAACAGAAACAAAATCAACAACAACATAACCGTTATATGTTTATGACCATAAGCTAGAAATAACAGCAAGAACAAATAATAAAAAGAAAAACAATAACCAGAGATAATAACCAGGAAACATCATATTAAAAACAAAAGAGAGAGAGAAAAACAAAGTCACACTTTCCTCGACACAAAACAACTCACAATTGCAGTCCATGCATGCAAAGTAGTGTATCAAGTTTCACTCGAACAAGGAAATCATTAATGGGAGACAACAGAGGCATAACACAAACGGGAATATAATATAATAAAAAAAAAACAAAAAACAGGAAAAATAAGTGGCAGAGTAAAATCAAATCTCTCCCCTCCCCCCACACAAATACCACTAACGCCGTTGTATATGTAAAAAAAATAGGAAGAAAAAGAAATGAAAAAAGTGTGTGAGCATAAGGAATAAAAAAAGGAGGGCAGCAAAAACAACAACACAAGTTATTGTTAGATTATTAATACTCATCCGTACGTAGTAAAGGGACTGGCTGACTGCCAGCCACCACTCTCTGCAAATACTCACATACATACAAATATTATATTGGTATTTTTATAAATATAATGGTAATTATAGTACCAGCATAAATTATAACGCATACGACGACGGCGACGGCGACTACTGCAAAACGAAGGCAGACAAGAAGTTGAAATAAGTAGTGACCTTTAAAAGTAAGTGGTCACTACTTCGATACAACAGCAGCAACAGCAGTAGCTACAGAACAGAATCTGCTGTAGCAGCAATAACATTAACTACAAAATTTGATTCTTGTATTTATTTGAGAAAATTATCGAATTTTTTTAGAATTAGTTATCCGTTTGCAGCTTTAAAATAAGAAGCTACACAGTAGTTTCTTAAAATAAAACAAAAAAACTCCACCTTTAAAACCCGTTCAGACAACCAAAACTTATGGACAATGCCTACGTCTACTATAAGGTAGTATAAGTAAATTCAAGAAAAAAAAACGTAAAACATTACAAATGATTAACAAATTTAACGGCACTCACAAAATTATTTCTTTATCAATCAAATCAACTTTATCTCATCGTCATCATCACCACAATGGTTATCATGATTCATCATTATTGTCATCACCGTTAAGGTCACCACCACCACCACCATCACCACAACTAAAAATAGAAAATCATCTTGTCATCGTCATTATGTTTTTCATTCTTCATCTCCTTTTTTTCGTCATCATTAACTATTATGGACTTCAACTATAATGTTACCAGATTTATTTTTACTAAAGCAAAAACAAAAACAAAATCGTTTAAAACCGTTTCAGAACTAATAGGACGGACTTTTTATTTATTTTTTTTAATATTACAAATACACGCGTGAAACACACACATACATATATATTTTTTATTATTTCCACAAATCGTTTCGTCTACGAATACGTCATTGAAAGGAATGCATTCTGCATATGCATATTGAAAACTCTTTTTTATTAATGTCACATGTAATGTAATGTATACGCATTTATATATTGTTGAGGCCGAAGTGTAATTAATAATTAAAATAGTTATACAATATTCTCTTACATTTTGTATTTAACTGTGAAATCATAAGTCGAACTAAAGAAGAGGAATCCATGAGAAATACTGATTTATTATAATCATATATTATATAATGTATTAAAGAACCACAATCAGTTTCAATACGCACAACGATTATACACCGCAGATTAAAAAAAGAAACGCATTCATATCGTCAACAAAAAAAAAACTCGAAATTTTCCTACTCGCCTTAAGCAGCCACTTAAAGCTAGGCATTACTTATAAAATGGATACACCTCAAGAAGCTCTAAATTAAGCTCCCAAAGATTCATACGAATCAATGTCGATATACGCAGTCTGACATTAACCTAATGCAACACATTTATTCTCACTGGTGGACAATGCTTATGTGTCCTAATGTGTTATTCTTATGTTTTTATTTTCTAGACTGCATTAATTAAGTAAAATAGTTTTGCCATAGAGAAATAGCTGTCATTAGAAAACATAGACACAAAAGACAAAAGTTAATATTATATATCGACGCCTCCGTCGTATAACATTTTAAGTCGAAAAAGTGTGTTTTGAGTTATGAGCTCTCAAAGTTTTCACGCGACATACGACCATATGTGTATTCTAAGAAGATTTTTCCCTATAACTTCGGAACGGATCGGCGCATCTTAACCAAATTTTGACAGTATTTAAGTTAGAGAACGCAAGAACATTAAAAACGTTCTAAGTAATGGAGGCGTCGATATGTATAGACGAAATATGTGTATGAAAATAGATAAGTTGAGACTTAAAAAATCATTCTTAACTGAAAACAAAACCGTTTTATTCAAAGTGGAAGAAGAGAAGTTTTAACTGAGACTAACACTCAGGTTATGCGCCCTATTAATGTTGTACATTGTATTGGAATATCGGAATTTGAATTTCATGAGAAGGGAAAGAAGGAGAGTAGTGTGCGACCATTGTTATATCTTCAAAAAATATTCAGAAAGTATAACAGACCAGATTAATAAACCTTTATGCCATCGAAGCAATATTAATAATGTAGTGAAACTAAATGGTATTTTAGAACATATAAACCATGCAATTAATATTTATAAAAGCTTTTACTGTCTTCTTTGACACATTGAGTTTTTATTTTACTCTACAAAAAGAAAGCGATTGTATTCCTTTTTAAATAAGCATTTAATGTATTTATGCCAATGCTTTTTACAACTCCTGAAAAGAGGTTTTTATATCTTTGAAATCTGTCAGAAATACAGTGTTTATCTCCTCAATAGAGCAAAAAGTCGCAGAGTTATTATTAATGCATCGTTAACCCAAAAAATTCAATTTTTTATTAATTGCAAAACAACTACTACTTATATTATAATTATTACGAGTTGAGTAACTTAGACTATATCCTCGGTGTATTGTAATAGACCAGAAACTCGGGAACCAAACCCACAACCTTTACGATAATAGTCTAGAACACTACCCACTAGATTATCAGCGAACCCGAAAAAAATCAATACCAAAAAACAATGATGGAGTATCGCATAGCAAGACCCCCTGAATTAGACGTTTATTGCGTTTTTCTTCTCGCAATAGTATATACTAAATAAAGTAATATTCCTTTACACATGTAAGAACTTGGAGTGGTTTTTAGGTCAGGATTCTACTGGGATACAAATTATACGTTATATTTTTTACTCATGGTAGGCTAAATGTTCGCCACTGTTAATCATTCTAGTGATGTAAACTCATTAATCGTTTGTATTGAAAATCTACTTGATTTGCTCTTCAAGATTTCCCCTTATGAACGAATTCGTATGCTGCCATTTAAAAATGTCGCTAAAATTGCAAAATACTGTTCGCCATTAACTAATCATGACGCCAATGTATGTAAATCTTATAATTACATAAGACAGTTTTCCGTTTCTTTAAAAATTGTGGCAAAGAAGTCTTTAAGTTTTATAGATTTTCATATTTTATTTATTTTTTCATAATTTATGTTCAACATAATATTTATTGAACAGCACATGCAGTATATTTATTTCCTGTATGATCTATTTAATATACATTATAACTTACATTCAAAAATCTAGTCGAGTAATAATAAATTTTTAACGATAAATTTATTAGCTCAGTTTAATATTTTTTACGTAAAGACCCATAAAAAATAAATTTTGGAAGAAAATATTTTTTGGGGTCACTGGAATTTATTATCCCAAAATTCGCTTCGTATATTTAATAGCCAAAAATTGCAATTCATTTCTTCTCGTGCATTGGAATGAATTTTTTGGCATTTAATCAACTTTGAATGCGATAATAGAGATAACTTTAAAGTTTTTCAAGTTCTTTTAAGTGACCCACAAATATTCAATTGTTGGCAATAATTTTTTTTGGTATTAAACGGGAAAACTAAGAAATTTACGCAAAGAATTGCGTCATCAAAACTATCCTGTAAGCGAATCATTGACATGGATTTGAGGATTTGAACTCTCTTTCAAATTCAAATACCATGATGATGACTGAAAGGAATTTTATTTAATGCTTGAATGCAATAAAACATTTTTAAATTAAATAATCACAAACAAAAGTACAAAAGTAGAAGCACTCATTTAACGTCCATTAAAGATTTTTCATTACTGCAACAGTAAATATTTAATCGCAATTAATGCTTAAAGGAAAAGTAAAGTAAATAATGCGTATGGGGAGTTATGTTTATAACCAACGATACTAGCCATCATTCTAATATTCCTTTGATCTAGTCAATGGTCAACCCCTTTTTAAATTGAAGCTAAAAGGCATAATATAAAATTAATCGATTAATATGCGTGATATATATAATAACGAAGGAAATAACAAGGATTCGATTTTTTTCCTTTCGTCAAATGGTATGAGCCAAGCTATTAAACTGGCTATTTGTAAGAGCGATTGCAAATACAAATTATGAATTAAATTTGCGCTTATTACAATGCAAACGCACTCTTTAAAATAATTTAATATTTTACGCCAACTGATATTTGAGAACAAAACAAAATTCTTCTTTTCAAAACTTTGTTTTTGAAATTTATATTTTTAAACTCTAATCTATTATTATTAGAAAGAGCAGTTTAGTTTAATTGTGAAAAAGTTTATATAAGATCCTATCTTAAATAAAATGTACTCTTTATTATTGTATTAGATTGGCTTCAATGCATAATGAATATTAACCAGGTTATAAATTCTTAAAGAAACATAATCTGCATATTCATATAAAATGTTATCTCTTTAACTAATACTCCCTGCTAACGAATATTGCATATCTTAAGGGATTTAATTCTGCGTTTTTGTTTGTTCGTTTGTTAGAAATCCTCTGTCGGTGTATTTTAACGCCTTTTCTCATTTTTAATTATTTTTCTAAAGCGTCTCCACTGATACAAACACATACTATACATACTATACATACATATATAGACTTAATTTTAATGATATTCAAAATGTTTGTTTATATCTCCTTCTCATGACTGCATTCTACTGACTACACTGAAGACATAAATTTCTTCTTGTATCTGTGTGCAGAAATTTATAGAAAAAGTGTAGTTGCCGTAAGAGAATAATGCGTTGTCAAGTATTAAAGCGTTTAGGAGTCTGTATGAATGTACATACATACATGTGAATACTACACACTTTTTCTGTATGTATAAATGAATGAATATATATCTGAATGAGCACGCATTGACACTTACAACCTTCAATAGCAAGAAATAAAAAAAATCAGAAAAAAAGGAATGGAAGAGAACATAACAGCAGCCGAACAAAAATAAAAAAAATCTTTAAACAACAATAGGGAACTACCCACACATAGACTCATATACAGGCATACTTAAATAAACAAACATAATATGCTAAACTCCTCTCTTTCTCTAACACATACACACGCCACACACACATATCACCCACACGCACGAATATAAATTGAAGGCTTCTTTAACATCGTACCGTATTTGTATCCCTAAAAATAGACTACATAAAATGAATACAAAAATAAATTACACCAACAACAAGTAAAACAACAAGCATAAACATACAATAAACAAAAAAGTTTTCATCTTGTTTATATTTCATTTTGTTGTTTTTGTTGTTATTATAGTTGTTTTTTTTTTCTTCTACTTTTTCCCAACTCTCTAATTTTTGTGCACAGCACAGAGAACACCACCGACTCTCACGGGCTACCCTCAGCAATCAGTCCACTTACACACGTTCACAAAATACGCAAAAAGAAAAACAAGAGAAGAGAAAAGAAAATAACAGGACCTAAATGTGTGATTCTTTCTTAACGATTGAATTTCTTACAGGGATGTTTGTTTATGTGTGCGGTTGTGTGGGTCAAAATTTATGTCTATTGTATGTTTAAGTAAGTTGATTTTCTCATACACTGTAAAGAATTTTGTTGATTCTTTTTATCCCAAAACGTTTTGGGAATTTTAAAAATATAATCAAATATTATAATATTTTGTATTGTATTATGAATGTTATTCATATTTTGCGAAAAACTCCTTACTTTTTTAAGATGGGGTCTTTTTAGAGCAAGGTTTTATATTTTAAAGTAAATTAAATATGGATGGAGACTGTGTTTGTTAATACTATAGAAAGAATTTACAATTTATAAATCAATGTCATAGCATACCTGTTTCAAAACAATTTGCTTCTTTTGGGCGGATTTTTCTATGAAATATTGGAAATCTATCATCTGCATCATCATATCGAAGTCTGTTGAGCTAAGCAGAAATGTAAACGAAATATTAACACGTTTCAAAGGCTTTTACTAAATTAAAATTCGAACCATTAAGGGAATTTTGCCGGACTATATTGATCATGTATCAGAATTTTCCAGCCAAGCTCTATCAGTTTCTATTGGTTTATCGAAAATCTGAGTAGCCTGACATTGGCATGATGGAACACAACACCGTTTCTGTTGAGTTAATCTGGCCATTTCAATTGAATCATTCTCTTTAGTATTTCCCATTAGAGACCAGGTTTTAAAAGTTTACAACGTTACAACAATCATACACAACGTTACTTTTGTTTGTTGAGATAGTACTTGCTTTTCTATTGTCCGAAACGCTTCATTGTGAACCATCCATAAATCATTTTAGGCACATTATTATTGTACGTGATCAAAATTTTATCGTTTGAAATCATTCAACTGAGAAATGGTTCGATTTCGATCCGTTTTAGTAATAACCCGCAAATGGAAATTAAGTTCATTAATTTCACTGTTGCACTCAAAGATTAAGCTTTTTTTGTTTATCCAGCTTTCTTCAAATGGTTTTGATGCTTTTTTCTAGTTACAGCATAGTCTCTGTAAACTTGTAAAACTTCTTCATCTGACTGCGAACCATTCTTAACTTTTCTTTACTAGGAAAACAAAATATGACATTAATATTCCAAAATTAACTAATTTTTTAAAGATGTGATCTTAATATCCTCTTCCAGCACAGTGAAGCTTAAAATTTCACATTTCAAAAACATATTAGTGTTACCTGATGCAAATAATATAATCTTAATTTGTTTTTAATAAAGTTGTTGACGGTACCGACAAACGCTTGACTTTAATTTTTGTTAATAAGTTCGTAAAATATGTCATTTGTCTTCGACAGGTTAGACCAATAGAAATACTTTGATATTGTCAATGCATTCCGTAATAGTGGTGGTAAAAACACCAGTAGTACTATGAACTGGGGTCTTTTTGAATTTTACCTGAATTAAACGATTATTGTTTGATGTATTCTACATTATGATTATAACCTTATCCAGTAATCATTTATATCTGTCGCCTAACAAAAGACAAATCTGAAAAGAAATAACATATTGAAAGAGAAATTTAAATTTAAAATACATTTGCATTGAGAAATTATTTAAGCTTTTTAAAGTAAGAGATTAAGAAATAGTAACGATTTGCATATCTATTTCAAAAACACCTGTTTTACATCGAAAAACTGTGACCAGTTTTTTTTATTATTATTTACAGGTGAAATAACAAAAATATCCCTGGAATATTAGTTAAAGTTTAAGCGAAGATTATTGTTTATGAATTCAATTCCTTCAATTCTAATAAAATTTATTGTTTACACCCATTTATGATGGCTAAACAAATGTTTTTCTACCATTTAAAGTTAAACATTCCTTTACAACCGAAGCTATAGTGTCTCTTTTAAATGTCTTGCTTTAAAATCGTTTACATACATAATTGGTCATTATAACGCTTTAGTCAGGATTACGATCTAGCTTCTCACACCACTTATTTCATACAAGAGTGGCGGGACCTACAGTTTAAAGTCGACTCCAAACGACAGATGTTTGAAAAACTTTTCATGGCAATTTATAGACTCCCAAAATTGTTGCCAGAAATTTGCTGAAAGTCTTCAAAGAAATATTTTTTCGTATTTCATTTCGTTGAAAATGCCTGACCTGGGGTTTGAACGTTGGCCTCACATCTAATAAGCCAACAGATTTTTGAGACACTTCATGGCAATTTTATTAACTCTCAGAGGTTTTGCCAGAAATCTGCTGAGAGGAAGTCGCCGAAGAAATATTTTTTCATATTTCGTTTAGTTCGAGATGCCTGACCTGGGGTGGCCTCATGTATAATAACAGACAATGCCTACTAGAGTACGGCAGCCACAAAATTTAATTATTTCAAGTAAATCGCTGGAATAGAGAATATTTGTGGCCCTCGACTAACATGACAACATAAGAATTTAGTGGCGTATTTGTTACAAAAATTGTATTTAAAATAAATAAGTTAAGGCTTAGTTTCACGTTACATCTCCATCTAGTATTAAGTATTCTGACGCACAAATGCATTTAAAAAGAATAAAAATTTGCTCCTGCGTTAGTTTTGGTAGCAAAGCATTGCGAAAATTATAATTGAAGTCAATTCGGTTGAGTACCAAAGATACTTTTTTAATTTTTATACATTTTTATAATTAAGGACAATTTAAAAAAAGCCTTTAATTTCTGTTTACATAGAAAATTTGTCAGATGATGAATATGTTCGTGACAGGCAAATGCGTGTGTATCTACTGGATTTTAAACGGCCAAGGACAAAAAATAATTGTCCTGTTTTAATACTATGTTAGCAATATTGTTCAAAATGACTATGAATAACTAACAAAAAAAGAATAAAATAATTTAATGTTTAAAGAATTTAAAAATAAAATCAGTAGGTTGTGAACAGGCTTGGTATTCCAACTCATACATAAAATACTTAATAGAAAACAAGAAGTTTTAAATTACGGATATGCATGGGTATTTGTAAATAAGATTGTCTTCTTTCATTATAAAATAGAATCAAAATACAACTCTCCTTTCTTACGTTTCATTCCTTTTTTTTATTTCAAATATCTCTACAAGAACTCGGCTTTTTTTATTTACTGCAAAAAGTATTGCACACTTTTGTGGTAAATACCAGTAGCCTTATAATGAGTGCATCTCTTAAATTACTTTGGGTACGTTCTGTCAAGTGTGTGGTTGAGTGCGCGTGTATGTGTGTATGAATGTAATCCACATAAGTAGGCACATCTATTTATTTGTATTTCCATTTTAAAATACAATACGGTGGTATTTTCTAAGGTTAAACGTCATTCTAATTACATGTTGTAGTTTAAACACACGTATTCATACTTACAGTCACTGAATATTAAAGAATTTCAACGTTAAGATACGACATTATAGTTGTTGTAAATGGTGGTAAAATTTCGTAAGATTCTGCTTCTCTTTTCTTTCTTTGTTTATAGTAGAGTAGAGTAAAAGAAGAAGAGAAAAAAAATTTTGTTCACAAATTAAACTTTTTAAATACAGATGGATGAATGTCACATAGTGTCTATATGTAAGTGAGTGTTTGTTTAAGTTTGTATGTCTAACCTTAAATACATTGTTTACATATATGTATATACGTCAGTTATATGTTTACACTGACTCATGTCACACAAAAATTTCCCAACGCACACTCATATCGATTTACATGCGCACATATACATACATCCATATATACATACATGTACATATACGTATGTACACATACATATGTACATACCCAGCCAGCATTTTTTGAAAATTTTAATCAAATTCGAGTCTTTTTTGACTCTTCTGCACGATTGAAAAGTAAGAATATGCGCTCATTTTCTGATCATAAAAGACTCATTTGTCGGGAGAAAAGTGTTACTACGGGCGACTCTTCTCAAAAAATCATTTATGAGTCATTTTCGATGCGTTTTCGAATAGTTTTGTGATCATTTTTGAATAGCTTTCTGATCATTTATTAGTCGTATTTAACTTCGTTTATGCTTCATTTTCGAGTCGTCTTTCAGTCATTGTTTAATCGCAAGCGAGTCTTTTATGAGTAATTTATCAGTATGTTTAGGAGTCCTTTTATTGTCATTTATCAGTCATGTTTGTATTAGTCTGGACTCCTTTTTGCGTCATTTATGATTATAATTTGAGTCATTTATTAGTCGTATTTCAAAATGTGTTTTTAGCCGACCCCAACGACTAATCAAGGTGGCAAAAAATTAAAATGCATCTTTAAAGGCATACAACGAAAAGATTGTTAAAATCCGACTTTAGCCTAGCCCCCAGGCTAATAAAAGCTTGGGGCTTCATACATACGGACATACATAATTGGCCATTACAACCCCTCAGTTAGGATTACGACCTAGCTTCTCACACCACTCATGCAATGTTCGTTAATTTTATACGTGAGTGGCAGGACCTACAGTTTAACGTCGACTCCGAACGACAGATTTTTGAGAAACTAAACTGAAAGAAAGTTGGCGACTACCAAAGAAAGAATATTATATTTATATTTAAAAACAAATTGTACTTCATTTCATAGCCAACTTTTTACATTAATGAAAATTTATATAGAGAGGGTGAAAAAAAGCATTGTTTAATCATCCATCTGTTCAAAATATGATCATAAATACATACTTATAATCACTTTTCAAACACCTGCATGATGTGTTTTTGATTAATCGTTTTTCAATCTACAGTATAAGTAGAATATAATAATAAATAATGTAAGTAATAGTCACATTTTAAACATCTGGATGATTAATTTTCGATTGCTATACAATTTTTTATTGTATTTTAAATCGAACTTATTTTGCTCATTGGCGCGAATCATTTATGAGTCCTTTTTTAATTGTGTAACTGACTAATAAGTTTTTGATCGCCAAAAGTACTCTAAAAAGACTCAGCAAGGTGATTTTTCAAAAAACAATCTTCCAAATGCTAGCTGGGTATGAATGCAAAATAATAGAATGAAAAATTCTTTTCCGTATGAAGACTTTATTTAGTAAATTTGAATTGATTTACATTTACATTTTGGCGATATCCTTTTAACACAAATGGATCGATTTTACGATACGTGGTACCCCATTTTCTATCCACTGTTATTCAGATTGTTCTAATGTTAGTCGGGCTCGCCTATTTTCATTATTTTACAGACTTTCTAGTCTTTGCGGGAACAAACCCGAAATTGCTTTCCCAGCAGTAGGACCAGAGAGCTAATTAAACGACTCGTGATCGAAATATATTCGTATCTAAATTAATTTTGATTGTACGAGTTTTACTGATAATGTGAATCGATACCTTGCAAATCGATTGCTTAATAAAGTGTTGTCAAAGATGAAAGATCAAGACTAGATATGCCTACTCGATTACGTGTACTAAGAGAGTGACAAGTGAGAGACTACTAGGTAGTGTGCTAGCTTAGTAGTGAAAAGGTCGTGGGTCCAATTCCCACCAGAGACACGTTTTTAAGACATTTCACAATCAAGCTGAACGCGTCAAAGCAATAACAATTATAATAATGTTGTATTTGTATGTAGCAGTCGCCGTAGTCTAGTAGGTAGTGTGTTGCCTTATTAGACGTAAAGACAGGGTTTGAGCCCCAGGCCAGACATCAAAACAAAATACAAAAAGTATTTCTTCGGCAACTTCCTCTCAGCAGATTTCTGGCAAAAACTCTGAGAGTAAATAAAACTGCCATGAAAAGTTTCTGAAAAATCTGTCGTTAGGAGTCGACTTTAAATTGTAGGTCCCACAACTCATGTGAAAAATTTAACAAACATAACATAAGAGGTCGTAACCAGGTCGTAATTCCGACTGAAGGGTTGTAATGACCAATTATGTATGTATGTATGTATTTTGATCGTTAGTCATATTCCTTCAATCTGCTCTTTCTATAGCAATGTGCATGCATGATAAAAAGCGCTGGGAGGATAGATCGGAGTGTTCTGTGTCCAGAGGTTTTGAGAATTCTATCTATCGGTGGTAAAATGGGCATGTTGTCGGAGCTAGATAAATCCAGAGTAACTCTCCAGCCCCTGGTAGAGCTCAAACTCTTTGTCTAAAACCCACATTCGTACTCTCCTAAGGTTTATAGTGGGTTTAGGCTATAGATGTGGGGTGCCCGTTTATCTCTTTTCATTTTATTTTCCTCTTCTTTAGGACGATCATCCAATGAACTCCGAGCGCAATTGTACCTATCGCCATGATAGAGGCACGTCCTCAAACCTAACCTTAATAGAGAAAAGTTTCTGATATAAATTATATTGTTGAATACATATACATATTTAATAAAAAAAAAATACTTCAAAAGTCTTATTCCCTTGGGCTAATTTAACCTGTAGCTTCCCTCTCGAAACTTAAACTGAACTGAAATCCAATAAATTATGGATGAGTTGTTTTCATCACATACAATTATAAAAATATACATACATATGTATATGCAACGGATTTGTTCCAAGTTTCGTAAAAAGATCTACGCTAAAAGGCTTTAAGGTTTTAATTAAGGGGAAAGTACCCAATGTCGTGTAAAGTTATCGAAAAAATAAATAAATAAATAGAGCAAAACGGTAAATAATTAACCATACAGCGCTAATCCCTATAAAATCTAAAGAGAATAAATGCGTATACATCAAGGACTATTTTAATTTAATTGCAATTGCCTTTAAACTGAACAAATATTAAATAAAATTGATCTCAAAAACTAGTTTCACTTAAATGGCTTGAACTATGTACGATATATTAACTTTAAACCCTCATTTTTAAATATAAACGCGGCTAAAACTATGCTCATTCCTTATCCATCAGTTAAGCACCTAAAAATATGCAATACAATTTATAAAAGACTTGAATTTGCTCACAACTGTATTATATTTATAAAATTTGCCACAATAGAATGTTGAAATTTCGTCTTAAAGTCAAATCATCGATTATTTTTTGCATACAATTGGGTCTGAACCTTCCCCGTCTTTTGTTTCCGCCTCTATACTTTAGTGATATATAATCTTTCATTATCGTTTCTGTGCATCTGTGTTCGTTCGTCACTTTCTCTTCTGTTTCTGTTTCTGTTAATTGTTTAAGTTCTTATGTAACCTTGTACTTTCGTATACATGATGTATTTATTTATTATTACGACGAGTACCAAAGAAATGCTCTTCTTCTTTTTCTTCTTGAATTTGTAGTTGTTTTTGTGTTATTTTGCTTTCATTTATTTGTTGTTTCTGCTTTAGTTTGTTTTTTTTTTCTTATAATTTTAATTTATTTTCTTGACAATTTTTTAATCTGTAATTTTCACTAGGATTACGCTTGAATTCACACACATTTACACACGCAAATTTGCACATACACAAACGATTATATCACAGTTGCAGTTGCATTTGTGTAAGCGTATATACTATGTGTGTGTGTATATGTTAATATAAAAAGAGAACAGCAAGAAAGAGAAAGCAATGTTATTGTATTTGTTGTAATCATCAGCATATCATCGTAAACGTCGTAATGATGATTACTGCTATTATAGAATAAAAAGTCATCGAGAGAAAGAGAGAGAAAGAGAGATAGGAATAAATAGACATACTTTTATAGTTTTAATATCTAAAACTATCTCTTGTTTTTAATTTTTTTCCATTGTAGTTTGATACTTGAAAATTCGCCCATCCGTGTTTATTTGTTTCAATTCATTTCAGTTTTTTCGTTCACTTAAATTTTTTTCATGTCAATTATAATTTCAAAATAAATTTTTCAGAAATTATATAAAAAAAAAATATATACTCGTACACACACAAATGCACTTGCAGTCATACATCCACACACAAAATTGCTGTTGTCAACACATATTTACAGATATAGTATGTACCATAGACGCATGTTGCCAAATAAAATATCCGAACAGAGCAATTTGTTTAATCCTGACTTATAAAAATTTTCACTCAGCACCTGACTCACTCGTCCACGTGCCACTCACTAACACTTAGAGATTTATTTTTTGGAAATAAAATTGATGAATAAAACAGAATTTATTATTGTTTTTATTGTACATGAAAAACTGTCGGTGTGTGTGAATTAAATGAAAAAAAAATATTTTCGATTTAAATGAATATGAATGGGTTTCATTTAAATAGATTTGCATTATTATTCATTCCATTTCCCATACAGAAAATAATTCATTAACAAAGCTTTCAAATTCAAGTTTCCCCAACACAATGCAATTTGTCCCTTTGCCATTACACAAGCACTATAGAAAACATTATTAAAAATAATTAAAGGATATCTGTAGGTTGACTTCCTACACACATTGATTGTGTACTTTTTAAAGAAAAAGTTAGGTTAGATTAGATATACCAAAAAGAAGGTCCGCAGCTTTTCTAAGAACAAGAAAAATGTCAAAAAAGAAGAGAGAAAGAACAGAGAGAAAAGGCGGAGACAGGGAGAAATAGGCAAATGAAAGTATAAGGATGAGTACGTGTTACGAGGGAAAAAAGAGAAGAAAATAAAGAGGGGGAAAAATTGGAGAAAATATGAAAATATGTCATCTCATTAGCGAACTGATACCAGAGTTCCTAATTGTGATCAGAGTGTGGAGTCGACGCCTCTGTATAAAAAGTTGTCATCTCATTAGCTAACTTATACCAGAGATCCTAATAGTGGTCAGAATGTGGAGTCAACGCCTCTGCACACCAAAGCATAGACACAGAATGTGGTCAACGGTCTCAGGGTTTCCTATATTACAGGAATTTTACAATATTTTAGAAAGTTTACTACTATTACTCCCTATGTATGCATTCTCCTGAATGTTTTCATAATGCAATCCACACTCAAGGAATGGTCTCTTCCCACACTCATAAAATGCATTGTATTGGAACTAGGAAATGGGAGAGAAAGGAAAAAATGCAATAGATTTTGATGATGTTAACACACACATATATACATAATTGGTCATTACAACCCTTCAGTCAGGATTACGACCTAATTTCTCACACCGCATGTCGTGTGTGTTAATTTTATACATGAGTGGCGGGACCTACAGTTTAAATTGAGGATATTAAATTGCTTTATATTTTTATAAGAAAAATTTCACATGCGGATAGTGCGGCTACAATCAATCACAGACATATGTAGGAAATAAAAAGAGGAGTCTCTTTATTTTCCTTGAACACATACTGTTTGAGCAACAATAAAACAATGAAACACAAGCCACATTGCAACAGAACTATAATCATGTTATTAATAATCATCTCTGGTGTGTGCTGTACCTGGTCGAAAAGCCTTCAATAGACTTCAGAGCACCGATCACTAAATGACAGTTGTATTCTGTATTCGTTTGTATATAAGTCATGTAAATAGTGAGGATATCAGATGAAGTGTAATATTTCTTGCACTTGAAAACGGGTTTCAACATACATTTGTTTCAATAGGACGACAATGTTTCTCTGCATAAAGTGACTGTGCATGCATCTTAACAAATATTGTTTTAGTTTGATCAAATTTTCGCATAGAAAACGTTCATTTTTCATAAACTCCTTATGCCAAACCCTATCAATTGCTGGAGAAACGCTGGTGTAGTGAGCAGAACAAAATTGTTCATTCTCTAATGTTTTCTTTAAGGCATTTACTGTGTTTACTAGTTTGTTCAATAGTGGCTTATTTTTTCTTGATATCAAATTGATAATTCTTAATGCTTAAATAACTTTCGTTGGATCTTGTCTTTTGGAATCATTGTTATATGAAGCACTCCATGGTCAGATATGTACTAAACCTTTATTAATTGCTGACCATTTGATATTCAGTAATGGATACCTTTGCGTTGTAATTGTCAGCAATGAGAATTTGATATGTTCGGCCATAAATAAGAAAGCAAATGTAGAATGAGAAAAGTAACTTGAGTTGTCGAAAACTAAACCTAACTTTTAGATACGCTCTCAACAGAATTTAAACATTTTCTATAAAATTCTGCAAGGCTTTTGTAGGCGTATGTAATGACCATGAATACGCAAAAATTATCAGTATTGACATATTCATGCAATGTATGGTAAAATATGTAATTTTGATTTGTCAAATATTATACTCATTAGAGTTTGCTTGCTTTGTCAGTAAAGCCATAAACGGACTTTATCGCAATATTAAAATCTTTTTGGAAATGTAACATTCCATACCACATATTTGTATAGTTGTTGTCGATTACGTTATTTGATACACGTCGTATCCAAATGTTGCACAAACGATGCTAGCAACAATAATGTTACATAAACAAACCAAATCAAAACTGCACTGACAGATCTGCTAAAGATATAACAAAAAAAAAACAAATTGCGAATGTAACGAAAATAAATCATTACAATGATCAGAGGAAGAGAAGAGAAGAGTATTACGAGCATAAAAAAGTGTAATAAAATAACGTAAAAGGAAAAACACTGAAACTATCACGAACTGGTGGAAAACTGCTATTGAAGATAAAATTTGACCTTCTTTTTTATTCTTCTAAAATTCGCCTTCTTTTGATGTCATTTCAAATGACAGGATAATAGTCGCAAAATTACACACGCTGTGGTTCTTTGAATGACTCAAAATCTCAAAATAAAAAAAATAAGAAAATAACATGAACGAATGTACGAGTACTTGCATATGAAATTTGTAAAAAAATTTAAAAGATAACAACAACACAAACAGTATAACATTAAAACAAAAAAGAGTAAACAGCAGCAGTTACAAATCCTAAAACATAATATTTGGTTTAACACAAACACTCAAACACATACTGATTTAGTCAAACATACATATTAAACTTAGCCAACTTGTTCTGTATCTATCAGTTTTTTTTTATTATTATTTTCTACTCTCTTTCCTACTTAAAGCCGAATTAAAAATATGTTTTCTCTCTGCGAAAGTCATACGAATAATAGAATTTAGTACGGAGACATATAGTCTAGCAGTTTTATTGATGTTGTTTTCATTTTTGAATTCTTTATTATTTTATTTGGCGTCATATGACCTCATTTCAGGAAAGAAATGAAAAACAAAATCTACTTCACGCTGTTACTTTTCTATCTATTCACACTAATGCAAGAATCTACTACACACTATATCACCTAAAATTCATTCAAATTTTATTTGTTTGTCTAATCCTTAACGAGTTTATGTCTAAATAAGCATAAAAATTCAACGTCAAACACACTCTCGCATAGTATTTTAAGTTCTTAACAAAAAGAGCGATTTTAGTTAGTGCCACAAATTTTTACAAAAAATTCCATTTTTTTTGAAACGTCCTTACTTCTCTTAAAAAATTCAACCAAAATTATATGGGATTTGTTGTAAAACATGGAATTATTTCTTCATCAGGACGTACATACGTGTTTTGGTGTCCTAAAAAATTATTATTATTGTCGTGTAAAGGTCCTCAAACAGTCTATTGTACTGGGTTCACTAGATACTTTCTCCAAAATTGTTCGCTGCCAGTAAGGAAGATAACTCACTGCACTTTATAAGCAAGCAGGTACTCCTGGTATCGCGTTTGAAGGAATCCCTTAAAAAATGTTACTTGAGTACGTATTTCCTTTTCTGTCAAGAGTTGAATTAAACACTTTCTGCAATGGCGTCAATTTCCGCTTGATACACATCCACTGATGAGACATTGTCTGTCCCACTATCTGTCTTTCACCCGTCCATCATATACGAAAAGAGTATTTAGCTTCCCAATTACTTTCTGGGGTTCGACTTGTCTTCCATAACCATAGTTTCTACAGCTCTGGTCCGCAATAGCGAATATAACGGACTTAAACCCTTGTAGTCTGGCATGTCAGTTTCTGTATCTGTATAAAACTAAGACTGAGTTTTTTGCAGTTATCCATGGGCAGGTATGACAAACCTGCCATAGATAACAATTGGTTCATTAAATGCAGCATTCTTAAGTTACATCCGCAAGATCATTAACGCTTTGTCTTTCTTGGAATGATATGTCTCAGTGTCAGTCAATTTACTGTCTAGACCATGAGATCGCCTTACTTAAATTTCGAATATTCCTCCGATTGGTGAAATTATTCCTGTTCATAAAAGGTATTATTGTTGTTTCACATTCGCACTAATACACAACCGACTTACAATATTCTACTCACTTGCTTGCTACTAAAATAAAGCCCTGAAGTCAATGAGCGTCCCAAACAATTTCAACAGGAACATATTAATGAAGGAAACTTGTAGGCAAACGCTTATCGTGCCGATACTTATTTTTCATTCTCTGCCATATTTGGTTTTAAATTATTTGGTTTTAAATAAATTAGTTAAGGAGAAAGAATTTGCATTGGAGTGCATAGATTTCTAAATTAGAAACACTCTAAAAGAGTTTGATGCTCTCTTAATACTCCCACAATCCAAGACTTATTCGCACTGCTAACCAAACTGCACTTCAATATATAAAGGTTCTACTCCATGTTCATGGTATTGGAATAAAATCGATATGCCCAACTAAATGTTATAGTTATGGTTTTGAATTATGCTGCGAGTTTCATTCATTATTTTGATTTCGTCGCGGAAATTTACATTATTCCAGCGCATTTGCAAATTTGGAACTGGGTTTTCTCGCGGAATTCTACAAGCCCACTTGTACAATTTTTCATAATACTCGTTTTGTTCTCTTTGATATCTTGCGGTATTGCTCAGTATAGAGTTTCAACGTTATTTTAATTTCTAGCGTGTTTGTCATGTTATTGGAAACATATCGATATATTTTAAACGATATCCGATTGAATATATGTTTTCTTGTCCAGAATTTTGAACTTTCTTTCTTCTCTCAATATTATTGAAATGCCAGCATTGACAGAATAAAAATCGAATGAGCACAAATATAAAAATTCCACAACAAAAGAAAATAAGCTTAAAGCAGCTTAAAACTGCTGACACTACTTCACAAATGTGAAAATAATTTTTGTGTAAAAATATTTTCTTAATGGTGCAGGACTACATTACACCTTTTTTAGGCAGTTTTGTTATTGTGTTTCACTAAAATTGATCTATAAAAAAGGATATTTTGTTAATAAAAAGCGGACATGAATTAATTATTAGAAAAAAAGTCAAAATCAAACGAATTTTATATGTGCCGCCAATATATTGATAGATTTCATGCCAAAGTCATCATTTAATAATGTGTTCGGAATTTTGCAATGCTTTGTCAGAGCTTATCAGTAAGAAACATGTATGACGGTGGTGGCATCATCCGAACTAGAAATATTTTATTCTGAATGGCTACTCTTATATCTAGATTCGGTTTAGAATACAAAATATGGTCAATTTTAGTTTTAATTGTTTCTACATTCATCCAGCTTTATTTATTTAATGGTCTTCCTTTATTCTATCGTATTAAAACTATTTTTAAATATTTAAACTAAATTGGCACTCCAACATCTCTAACACTAATGCAATCGAATATATTTACACTTGAAAAAACTTAAAATTACACTTCTATTCATAAACTAAACATAACTACGCATGTTCTTATGCATTCACCATTCATTCACCAATGATTACAACATATTTTTGTAAATTTTTCAATAATTCAGGATGTATACGTGCAAGGGTGGCTGCATTAGAATTACAATGTTAGAATTTAAACTTGAAATAAAACGTGAACGATCATTTCCTATTCTTTTTTGTTTTCACCTGTTTTGTATGTATGTATGTATGTACATGGTGTGGTCTTTATGCATGTTTTTCTATTGTATTGTATTTTATGTATTTACTTGTACATTGGGTATGCGTGTATTCATTTGTTGTCTGTTGATTTTCGTTTTTTTTTCCAAAAAATATTTTTTTTTTCTCAAGATTTTTTGAAATTTCTATTGTCTTTTGTTTGTCTACCTATTCTTTTCGCTCTTAAATGTTGTTGTAAATATTGTATTTCATACAAATAAAAAACTTTTTCTTTTTGTATCTTCTTTTGTTTGTATTACACAAGAAAAAGCCAAAACCAAACAAAAACAAAAAAAATAAATTTTCAGCACAAAAATTAAGAAAAATTAGAATCAAAAAGTTAATTTTATACATATTTGTGTATTGTATTGTATTTTCTTTTTCTCGTTATTATTTGTTGTTGTTTTTCAAATTCTACAATAACAGAAACAATTTCTTTTATTTATTTTCGATATTTTGTAAATGTATTTTGTATAATTTTGTGTTTGTTTGTGTGTGTTATTTTTGTATAACAAAACTCAACCACTCAATAACCAATAAAATAAGAAAAATATAATACAGATAAAAAGAAAACCTAAAGTATAACATTTTTCAATCAACCCCTAAAGACAGACATTAAAGTAACAAAAAAGAAAAACAAAAACAAGAAAAATAGAAATAAAACAAAAACAAAAACCAGTTTTCCCGAATGAACATTTTCGATTTGATAGAATTAACAATGAAAACAAGCAAAAAAAAAAACATAATCTAGTTAAACGAGTAGAATACCACTCCACCCCACCCACTTAGTAAAGTTAACAACAACTTTGCATGAGCAAAAGTATTTGCTTGAGGAATCAAATTATTAAAATAATATTTTATTCCAAACGGGCAGCAAATACAATCAAATTAAGGCTTAATAATCAAGATCAAAAATCATGATTCTTTGACCCTTTCAGGCGTTAAATGGAAATAGTTGCGATAAAACCGTAGCCTAGTAGGTAGTGTGTTGGCTTATTAGAAGTAAGGCCACGATTCAAACTCCAGGTCTGACATCAAAACGAAATATGAAAAAATATTTCTTCGGCGACTTCCTCCATGAAAACTTTTTCAAAAATCTGTCTTTCGGAAGCGACTTTAAACTGTAGGTCGTACCACTCATGTATAAAAAATTAACGCACACAACATGAGTGGTGTGAGAAGCTAGGCGTAATACTGACCAAAGGGTTGTAATGGCCATTTACGTATGTATGTATTAGTTGCGATAAAATTCTTAAAATCTTATGTGTAATAATTTGAGGTTGTTGATTCAGAATTTGAAGTCAAGTCATGTGTAAGCCATCTCACCTGGCTGTCAGATGATTTCCAATATATTGTACAAAATTATTCAGGGGTCATGTTGAATGTTGAATGAAGTGTAATTGTGTGATAATTTCTAAAACAATTAGTTTCGCGGTTTACACAGGTATAAACCTTACATATGTATTTGCTAGTAATACCTGCATTTGTCTTTTCCAAATTCTTCATATTTTCGAAGTAAACACTCTTTTTATAAAAGTATTAACGGTAAAAAGCAGTTTACTACCGTTACCGCTACATTACTTCGAAGAGAAAAATTTAAATGATCAATATATCGTACAAAATGTCTGAAGGAGTTAATTAACCGGACTCACTCGCATTGAATTGAAACGATTGTACGACAACGACGTCCACGCCAGGCGGAATGTTAGGAAGGTTTACTACCACATATATTTGTTTAGTTTGGCAGGAACTGTCTACGGTTAAACTCTAACATCACACATCAGTTGTGAATCTGTGTTTGACCGTTCTTATGCATCCACCCCATACTCTCTTCTAAGCACAAATTGGTTACATCTGTTCTTGACAATGGAGAATAACTTGGAAGGTGAAAATACCAATTCGAGAAAATTTTTTGCATATTGATAAAGGTTTTTGAATTGTACTAACTACTTTAAATAAAGTCATTAGAGGGTTTCTTTTCTAAACTTTATAATAGATTTTAGAAATGTAACATGAAACAGAATATTATATTGAAATAAAAGATGAAAAATCGTTTAGTAGGTAACACTGTGTTGTTTTATATTTAGACAGTTACTTTGGATTCGAAAACTAAACTCACATTCCCATTAAAAAAATGACTTAGGGATTGATCCATTTGGTCAATATATCATGAATTGAAGTTCAAATTCAATATTTAATAATTGTACTTCATATAATATTACAACCTACACATTGAAGTATTAATATGAATGGTACTATTGAGATATTAATGGACAGCTGTATGACCATGTACATACATAAATGAAAATTCCAGAGAGATGTTTAAACAAATAGTACCCCCCCCCCCCTTTGGTTCTCGTATAGTGTTTAGTTTTTTTTGTCCAAATCACATCAATCAAATCATGAATACCTCACATTTTTATATGCTTACATACAGTTTCAAAATATGTATGTATGTGAATTTAGAATTTGATCTTAAAAACGTATAGCGATATACAAAATTGTTTACCTGTTCTAAGAATTTGTAAAGAGTTCACTGGCAACGCATTGCATACGTATTACGATAATATTCAGCTCAGTAGTTATGATCCCAAAGTATTCGCTATTGATATGAAAATAATACAGCTTTCGATTTCAATAGTAGTAATTATGTTTTTTTAGCGACACCTAGAAAATAAAAAACAGTATAATATATATTATATAAAAAGCAAACTGAATTAAAATTCAATTTTTGTATAAAAAGAAATACCCTTGAAATAACCAAATCGATATTGTTTTTTGGAAAACTGATACACAAAGTAATTCGGAATATATTATCTGTATATAGTATATATGTATAGATATATAGATATACAAATATATATACATATACATACATATATACATACATACATACGTAGTATAAAAACAATTTAATTTTATTTTTAGTTAACGTCGTCAAACTATAACTAACAATTGTTTTGTCAAGTTGATTGCCAAACAATTTAGATTTTTCACGAAACTTATTGATCATAGTGGCTCCAAATTATTGGCATTATTGTGATTTATTCTTCTTTTTTTTTCTCATCATAATTTAAATCGAATTGAATTATAATTTTGTTGTTGTTCTTAAAAAAAAAAATAATAAAACTAATTTGAAATAAGACTTGTAACAAAAAACAAAATCAATCTATTGTAAACAGGCAACATTAGCAAAAAAAAATAAAAAACAAATAAAAAAAGGAAACAAATAAAATTTAAAATTTTTTCTTCAAACAAAAAAAGAAAATAATCGTTAAAGCCAAAGACTTTTAATAAAGTTGCCAAGTTCGAAGAACAATTTGAAAACTTTTTTAAACTCAACTTTTTATTTTACCACTTATTTTTTATTATAACATTGTAGCACAGACACTAGTCAAGGAAATGAACCCACAACCTGAATGAATGAATGAAAAAACAACAAAAACAAAAAAAAGATTACAAAAGAATTGAAACACAATTTATGAAAAACTAAAATGTTATGATTGGATAAATAAATAATTGGTTTTACTTTTTAATATTCATTTTAATTTTTAGTTACTATATGAATATAATTTTGTAAATATATCCTAAAATTTTTTGTTTTAAATTTTAAAGTCATAATTTTCTTTAAACCGTATTGACAATTGTATTATTTTTCTTTTATTTCATCCATGTAAACTCAATTAAGAGAAATACACATATATTTGTATGTCAATATTCATTACAATCAAATTAGTTTAAAATCCAATAACACTTTGGCTGAAAATTTAGACTTCATAATTTAAAAATGTTCACTTCCAATTCATATTCGAAAACATTCAGCAAATATCTCTGACAATAGTTTTTGTAAGCCACAACACACACATACTCGTACACACTAAAGTTAATAAGAATTTGATTATTTGCTAAATGAATTCAATTCAATCACTTAACCTTTACATAAATGTATGAAAATAAATTCAATATTCACTTCAATATTCATGTTCAACTAATGTTCGTACATTTCAATTAACACAGCAAAATATACAGTCAAGAAGAAAACCTATCGCATTTTGTAATTCACTAAGTGGAAACACACAATTCAAGATCAATTACAAAACCAAAACCAATTTAATTTCAAATTAAAATTTATTTTCAATATTTCGTTCATTTAAATATTTTTTTATTTTATTTTTTTTTAATAAAAATTGAAAGCCAATCTACAGGTTGCCGGATATAAATATTTTATCAACTTGATTTTTGACACATTGAAGGTAGTCAATTTTATAAAGCTTAGGAGGTTAAGTTATTGTCGAAATAATTTTTAAAATTAAAATTAATAACTATTCCATAGAGGCTGGACATTGAACAAGACAAAATTGTTGTTTTTGTTTACATTTAATTCAAACCTCCAAATAGATTAATTAGATCTGGAGATGTTATATCAACCAGAGGTCGAAAAGAAGCAAAAGAAAACTGTGCTGAAATTTTCTGAAAGCATACCTCCAATAAGTCGCCGTAGTCTAGTAAGTAGTGTGTTGGCTTATTAGACGCAAAGCCAGGGTTCGAGCCCCAGGCCAGACATCGAACACAAAATACAAAAAGTATTTTTCGGCGACTTCCTCTCAGCAGATTTCTGGCAAAAACTCTGAGAGTAAATAAAATTGCCATGAATCTGTCGTTCGGAGTCGACTTTAAACTGTAGGTCCCACCACTCATTTATAAAATTAACACACACAACATAAGTGGTGTGAGAAACTAGGACGTTGTACAATGGGCCAATTCGACCTCCGGGTACTGTACTTGTCTTAATTGACAAGTACAGACTCAGTATTTCAAAAAATTTATATAGTTTTCTTTATACCGGTATAACTATTAAATAATTAAAGCATGAATTATGAGTTCCCCACAAAAATTTGAGGGCTAGGGATAGATCCAAACTTACGGAAGTTTACAATTTAATCTTGCAAAATCTACCCTGTGGCTATTTAAGCTCAGTTGCCAATCCCAGACTTCATTCATTCATCTTTGCATTCCAGTTTAATTTAATTTTATACGATAAGTTTGACGTTTTTTTTTATTAATTTTTCCACTGAACTCATAATCATTTATTTATTTAATTTGTTTTTTTTTTATTAAATTTTAAATAAAATTCGGTTTTATTTGATCGGTTTTAGCAGTATTGAAAAACCCCTATTTTAATTTGCTGTAAGTCTTACAGAATACATAACAGATTCGAGTTTCGTAATTAAAATTACAATTTTAATTAAGTCTTAATTGTTAGGAAAATAATATAAATTAAAAAAAAAACATTTTTATTTTTTAATCACATTTATAATTTTATATTTCAAATATTATGAATGAGTTTATCAATCACTTTTGCGTTCAACTGTATTCATATGTCAAAAATAAAGTAACTTTATAAGGTGACTTTCAAAAGACAATTTTCAATTTTAAAAATATTAACTTCACAATATACAGCAAATTAGTAGATTTTTTAATGGCAGCCCAGATGGTCGTACAATACATACATACATATGTATACGGTATATGTTACAAATAGAAAAATCAAATACAATCATAATTGTTTGGCAACACTGATTTTAACTACCATTAATTTGTATATTGAATAATTGAAATGCAGTGTATATACAATATTTCAAAAAGGAAACAGGAAAAACAAAATACTGCTAAATTAACTGTAAAGATTTATTAATTATACAAACAATTATTTTATTAATTTAATTGAAAATTTTATAATTTTGTAAAAGACTCTGTGTGTGTGTTTTAATTATGTATTAATATCTTTCTGTCTCTGTCTGTTCATTTTCTGTTATTATTTGTGTTGTTTAATATTATTTTTATCTTCTCTATCACTCTCTAACTCGCTATCTATCTCTTTCTTACTCACTGCCGACAAAAAACAAGGAAAACAAATTTCATTTCCGTTTATAAATATTTTATATATGCACGTTATTTAATAATAAAATGCATCCAAATTTTCAAAAACATATAATTTTGTTCAATTATTCTTTGATTTTTCTTTTGTTTTCTCTTATGATTTATTTTTTTTATTTTTTATTTTCATATTTTTTACGATAAACATTATCACTCTTCTAAAAATACATAAAAAATATTAAAAAAAAAAATATTAAATATTTAAAGAAAAATATATTTTCATTCATACATTTCTTACAACCACAAAAGCATATGACATACATATCTCTATCTCACTTTCTCTTAGAATCTCACAATGAAAGACATAATTTTGTTTTATTAAAACTCTATCTCTAAATCACTGTCAATTACACTATTCATCTGAAATGAAAAGAACAAACAGAAAAAAAAACGATTTTTCTAAGAAACTAAACGGACAACAACGACTATTACATTGTACAGGACTTGTGTATTTTAAAACGACACCGGCTTGCCAAAATCTATATTTAATTTAAAAATGTTAAATAAATATTTCATTTAAGAGAAAAAAAATATTTCTGAGACCTTGAATATAAATTTAAAAGAAATATTAATAATTAATCTTATAATTAATTCAATTAATTACAAAAATTTAATTAAACATGTGCGTTAGTTACACTAAAAAGTAACCAACTGATAATTCTTTTTCTTTTAATTATTAAGAAAAAAATCTAAGAAAAACAACAAAAAAAATAATATAAAATTTTTTATAAACATTATTGCAACTAAAATTTTATAATTTTATAAAAAAAAAGAGTACAATCAAATTGAAAACAAAAAAAAAAAACAAAACAAAAATGAAAAATATGGGGCCAATAGTATGTAAGTGTTCGGGCAAAATCTTTATTTTTTGGTGCTAATCAATTTTGAATAGACTTTTATAACATATGAAAAATAATAACAAAATTTGTTAATTATCTTATTATAAATTAATTTTAGTAGTCATGCAGTTTAGGTTTGTCGATCTTATGTTGTAATTTCATTATATTAATTAATTAATCGATTCGTTAAAATTATTTAAAAAATTTCCTTTGATTTTTCTATTAAATTAAGAACCACTTTTTGTTTGTTTTTTTTTTTTGATTTCCTCTAAAATTTAAAAACTAGTTTTCTCTGTGTGTGTTTTCTGTATTTGTATCAAATTTTTTTAGAATTTTTAATCACCAAATAATTATAAAAAAAATGAAAAACAAGTCAATTAACCAGAAAAAAAAGAAGACACTTTAAAAACGTAATCAACTCTACTCTCTCATGTTGTTCTAAAAACAATCAAACCAATAAATAAATAAATAGAAATTAAACAAAAAAAAAACAAAATAAATTAAAACTAATAAAAATAATAATAAAAAATAAATATTTATACAAAATACAAAAACAAAAGAAACAAGCACCCAAAAAACCAAAAACCAATTTCAAATCGCCCTTTTCAGATGTACGGTAACTATCCGCCAACTGGAAGCCCACCGTTGCCAGATATTATAGGACAATATTATTCACCCGGCTACGGAGGGCCAGGTCCGTATGATTTATATGGAGGACCATCAACATCGGCTGGCTATCTGTATGATCCGGCGGCCGTGGCAGGTGGCTATTATGGACAGACCTCACCCATACGTCGGCGTAGATATAGCATTGCCGGATTGCCGTCGGCCTCAATGATGAACGATTATTATGGCTATCAACCGGTGGGGCCTCAGCCTTTGCATCAGTCTTCCTCTTCGAATATTATCAATTTGCTCAACGAGGCTCACAAATCGATTTCGCGTTCCTCCCAAATACTCGGTCATCAAGCTCGCCTGGCCCAAGCCCAACAGGCTGCCGCCCAAACCGTCACACCCCTAACACACTATCCCGGTCGCGTAATATCCAGTTATCCCACTCTGCATCCGGGTGATACCTCGCCGCCCTATCTAAACGATAATCTAATGCAAATGTCCGCTAGTTTCTCGTCGCAACCGAACATGTATTTTCAGCAGTACACGCAACCACCCCAGACAGCTCCCGGCCAAATGGGCATGGGCGGCATGGTTGGTGGAACGCGCCTAAGACCCGCGTATTCGGTTTCGAATCTAAACTATCTCAATCAATATCCCAGCGGTGTGGGGATGGGTGTTGGTGGTGGTGGTGCCGGTATTGGCGGCAGCAAATATGCTGCGGCAACGGGTGCTATGGCCGGTAGTAGTTATATAAATCCGTATTCACAAACTATATATAATCCATCTGACTTGTCGCCTTACAATGTTAACAGTCTTATACAGCAGCGTAATTTAATGTCATCATTACACGCCTCCAATCCCGCCATATCGCAAATGTACCAGCAGCATCAACAGCAACAGCAACAACAGCAATATAATGCGCACCAGCAAATGCTGGCTCACAATATACAACAGCAATTTGCTGGCACCCAACATTATGCTCATACAATGCCGCCCAGCACTCATCCTTCAGCTCATATACATGCCTCTGTACAGCAGCAACTAAATCCGGATCATCAGTTTCATATACACCAACATCAAAATCATTTACAAACACATCCATTGGCCGCTTTGGCCAGTACAACGGCTCCCTTTCCGGCCACCCTGACGAGCAGTGCTCTGCATGATGTACGCAGTGCCATGGGTGGTAGCGGAGGTGGAGTTGGTGGCGGTGTCAGTAGCAGTGGACCTGCGTACGATAACATATTACACTCTTCATATCCGCACCATCATCTGCATCAAACGCACTCGCACATGCAGCATCCGTTAACAGCGAGCACTTCATTAGGACACACCTCATATCATCATCCGCATCATATCTCACCATATTCGAAACTAGATTTAGATTATCAAAAACTGCCACAAGAGCATAAACGACAAGTAAGTTTTAAATTTGACGTAGATACGCTATCACTAGATTCTTAAGCAAAAAAAAAACCCCCAATTAAAAATTTAAATTTTTATGCCAATGCTAAAGCAAATATTGATCATTTTTACTGCCCCATTCCCGAAGAAAAAAAAACAAATTTACTATAAAAATTAATAATTAGAATAAAATTAAATAAATATTTCCACTAAAAACGTAAAAGAAAATTCGAATTTCTTTTACAACAAATGCAAGCCAAACGCCAGAGAGGAAGACAGTATAAGGCAAAACCTACATAATTCGGCAAAAAAATTTACTTTTTTAAAATTATGCCTTCAAAATATTCGTCTTAAACACCCCAGAGCTACAAATACAACGGCTTCAATTATAAAGCGACTGGCTACTTGGCGTCTTGCCTAAAGGAATGAATATACGATTGCTTTCTTAAGAATTCAAACAGAAAAAAATAATTTAATATTTTCGTTTCTTTCTTTTTTTATTTATTGTTATATTCATATTGTTTTTCTCTACTTTCTCTTCAACTATATATTTTTACTTTCCCGTATTAAAAAGAAAATAGAAAACAACAACTTAAGTTTCAATATATTTTTATAAAACTGCTTTCGGAAAAGGCTTAAATGAATGCATTTACGATAAAACCTTAAGTATTCTTATGGATTCCTACCAGTGCAGCATTTATTAAAACATTATGCCAATTTGTCGATTTCCATTTAGGGAATAAAATATATATACTTCAACTATTTTTCATTAGGAATACTATTTTAATATAAAGGATATAAAATAAAAGGATAAAGTAAGAAAAAAACCAAAAAAAAAAATTAATAAAATAACCGACAAATAAAATTTAGAAGATATTAGAAGTGTAAGTTAAAACAGAAACAAAAACTAAAATTCATTTGTTTGTTGAAAACACAATTACAGCGTTAAGTGAAGCATTAGTTCGTATGGATTTTTATAAGTAATTCTAGCTTTTGCAGAAAAATAAAAAGAATTGAATAGAGAGGAATTGAGCCTTTAGTTCAAAGTTAAATTAAATTTAAAACCTGGTTTTATGAAGGTAGTCAATTGTAAAGACACACAACTCAACTTCAACTCAATATATTATTTTTAAGTAATTTTTTTAAAGGCTTCAACTAATTTAGGGTAGTTAACTTCGATTAAATTAGTGCTATGCCATAACAAATGGTCAACCAACTTTGATATCAAACGGTATCATTTTAAAATCAAGGAGTTTATTTTGACTCATAGCTATTAATCTATAAACTTATAATATACGAATGCAAAGTACACTATGAAATACATTAAAGAATTCCTTCTTCATTTTATAAGAAGTAAAGAGGTCTTGTCAGCTGTTCCCAAGCATGATCGAAAAAAATAAAATTAACTTGTCCCGACTCGACTGTCTATCGTTTTAGGTAAAGTTGCGCTTATTACAACTTTGATTATCACTAAAATATGTATGTACATCACATATAAATCGTCGATTTTTAAATTTGAAATAATCTTGTGCGATTATCCACTATGATTTCTCAGATTGAACCATAATCAGACCTCAAATGGATTCATGGTTTACTGAATTGTAGTTTGCATTTGCAAAGCAAAAAAAAGTGGCAAAGTCGATATTCAATGATCCCTTTAGCGCCTTAGATTAAGTAATTTTTTATTGAGTAGCAAAACAATTAATAGGATTTCTAATAGCTTAAATTACTGGTTGTGATTGGTTAGTCATACTAATGTCTTATCGTTAATTCTAATTAAGATTATTTACACCATTGTTGATTGATTAGTGCAATACACACAATAGTTTAGTTTTTCTAATATGCTATGGAAAAGTTGCAATATCGATGTGCTTCAATATTAAATTTTAAAAATACAACTTAATATAGATCAATGAGATCCTAGTTATTCAAATCAGTTGAGAACTTGTTTAAAAATAAAATCAATAGAAAAATCAATAATGATTGTAAACGTTAGCAAATATATTTAAATTTTTCGTTTACTTACCCATGATTTCAAATAATGTGGTCTTGCCTGCATTTTGAGTCGCTTATTTAATGCAAGTTATTATAAAACGTTACCCGTTAGATATCTGGTTTGAATTTCTTAAAAGAAACTAAATCAAAACACATCGTAATTTTTGTTCTTAAGAAAATACGTGGCAGGCGGCATAAAATTGAATTTTATAGAATTTTACCAATATATAAGTGGACTCATTCGAAGAATACGTATTATTCTATACTCCAAATGACTTGCAGAATCTGAAAAAGAAAACAAATAGTTTTGAATAAGGATTTTAAATATTTTAATTACTATTATATAAAACAATTTTTATTTATTTCTTAAGTGTTTCGTTTATTTACTTTTGCCAAAAAATGTTGATGTTTTAATTGCTTAACGCTGAAATTGTGTTTAACACATTCAATGCATAAATATTACATTTAGTGCCTAATAAAATACTTTTTTGCTAACAACGATATACATTTTATTCATGAAATATAATGAAAACATAAATAACTCACAGTTTGCTTAAGTTTCAGCATAAATATTATTTTCCAACGAAAATGCTTTATGCTTTAAAATTATTTTCTTTCTTCCACAAGACTTTTTTAAGGATATTTTATTAATTAAATATTTCAGAATTCGTTAAATTATAATGAAAAAGCTATTTATCACTTCAATAATTATTAAATCAAAACCTTAATTAAAAATTTAAAGCAAATACTCACAAAATTTAATTTTAAATTAAATGTCATGTCTGTTCTCATTCACCCCTTGAAAATCAACCCTATTTTAAATTAAAAAAAAACTAATAAACATGTAGTACTTTAGGCCCAGTGCATTAAAACGGACGCAATATGTTTTTTTTCTATTATTTTCTATTTATTTTAATTGTAAATGTTTATAAATAATTTAAAAAAAATACTAGAGAGTGTGATCATTAGAAAAGAAGGTCAATTAAAATAATAATTAATTATACTTAAAAACCAATACTTATTAAAAGCTAAGAAGAAATTTATTAAAAATAAATTATAAATTAACAAAGATGTAATGTAATATACTATTTTGTAATTTTAAGTTAAATTAAAAAAAAAAACTATACAATACAATAAAAAGTATGAAAAGCAAAAATAAACGGCAACAAAATGAACTTAGTTAATTAAAAATTTATTCAAATCATAACTCAATTTATTTAAAATTATTTAAGTAATTAAAAAGAATAAAAAAGAAACCCATTAACCTACATCATATAAAACACATAATAATTGTTTGTCAAGTAGTCCCATATATATTGTTCGAAATTATACCCTATACAATTTATCCAATAACGGTAGTAGAACTTTGTTAAAAACGCTCTTTTCCTCTAAAATGTCAAAAGTTTTCTATATTTTATTGAAAATTGAAAAACAAAACGTTGAAAAAAAATATAATTATGACCTTTGAATGCATCGATATGCAACGATTAATCGACTGCAACAAAATACCAAAACACTTCCTTAATGAAAATTACACAAATAATAAAAAAATGCTCTGATAACAATCCACTCTTATACAAAAAGAAAAAATCATTGAAAATGTCATACTTAGATGAGACTAGAGAATGATTATTATGATAAAATAAAAAAAAAATTAAAAATAAAAAAACAACGATAACAAATATAAAAACTACAGTGTTGTATTCGCATTTATATACACATTAAATATATAATATTGTATACACTAAACTATTATTACAAATTATTATTATGATTATTACATACCTACTTACTTACTACTTATAATTATTTATAAATAATTATTATTCAAAACAACTATTTAATCGACTGTTACAAATCTTTTTGAAAATATTATAAAAACGAAACAAAACAGAAAAAAAAATTCTTAATATTCAATATTACAACAATAATAATAATAATCTATAGTGCTAAATATAATACATACAATATACTGATTGCATATATAATTAACAACTATAGTATACATACTATTTAACAAGCATATGCTATAGGCAAATCCAAAAGAATTATTGTGTCATGTATTACAACATATTCATTATATGCAACACATCAGAGGTATTTTTTATACAACCATAGAAAATAGAAAGTGTTTACAACAATCCATTATTAACGTACTACATTCACCCAAATTTTAGACTTCTTTTACCAACCTGTACTTTTAGTAACGGACCTGAATTGTTTGTACACAAGTTTAGTTGATCTCTTCCAGAATTCTAACAATGAATAACACTTCTTTCATACTTTCTGTCTCACTAACTCCGTTATCTTATCCATGTTTTCGGAATTTTAACATACACTTACGACTATGCCTGACCCACAGACTTGAGTATTCTACAAGTTATAACTTTTTTGCGACAATATTCAGATACATCTGCCAACAAAGAGAACGCAGAGTCGATGTTCAATTAAACATCGGTAACCGGTAAAAATCGAAGTATTCCAAATTATAATGAATCTATTACCAGCTTTCACTAGGCCAGTACTTACAGTGGACAGCAAAGGTCTTACTGCGGCAATATATTTTTACAAAAAAATGACTTCAAGAGAGTATTTAGGAGATCATTTGAAAGAACGGTTACGTAATCGCTAAACCTCAAACAAAATTCAACCGAAAAACTTGCTCATGGTGCCACCAGAAAACACTAAACAAAACTTGTAAATTCAATTCCAAACGGCTTAAATGCAGATATGCATTAAGACCTTAAGAGATATCTTACTAAATACAAGGGATAACATTTTCATATATTTGGCCTTTGAATTTTAAATTTACTCAGGGTTCTCCTTAGGTGTACCTATGGAGTCATCTGAAACTTTTCCTTATTTTTCTCTTGTTTTATGAAAAACATTGAAAAATTTTTTGTTTTATAATAAAACAGAAATAAATTTATAAAATAAATATATAAACTATAAATTTTTACATAAACTTTTAGCTAAAATTCATGAAATTGCTAAAATATATTGCCGTACTAAGACTTTTGCTGTCCACTGTATATTTATATTTGTTATGTTATATAGCAAAAGCATATAAAATGTATTTCAAAATCCATAAAACTCAAGTCGTCCAAAACAGCGAATTGTTCTGGCCACTTATAACGTAATCCATAACCCTCTGCGCCTCAAAACCGCCATGACTGAGATAATAACTAATTAAGGCTTAATATTAATTACAAAAGAAATCATAAACGTGTAAAAGCTATAAAAAAAACATTTCAGTAAACAACTTTTCCTTTACAGTTTTCATAAATTTTTTTTCTTTCCAAAAATAATGAACTTCATCGGTCAGTTTCAAAGCACGTTTTTGTGACTTTTAAGTTAGCTTAGGCAACATTTTTATAGTGGAGGTTATTGCCCGAACTAAAAGGAATGATTGAAATATATCTTTTCATTCTAAATAAGCATATATTTAAAATTCCATAAAGTATCCATTTGGAGCATAAAGTTCACCCTTTTTCCCGTATCCAAGGACCTCTACTGACGCAATTTAAATTCTTGTATTTTATGTTGTATATATATAAGAATTTTTAACCTATACTCAATCAAACAATAACAATCTTAACTTTCAAATCAAAAAGTAATTTATGCCCAATATGTTCTAAATACAGTAAACAATGTGTTCTAACTAAACTGCCATTAAAATATTGGATTTGCCTCTAATTATTCTGATTTATATAAACTAGACTAAATCTACTAAAAAAAAAATCTTATAACAAATTTTTTTTAAATTGAATTTATATTTGTATGATAATACTACAACAGTCAATACATGAAAATGAAATAATCGATTTGTTTGTGATTAAATTATTTAATTTCTTTAAACAAGATCTCTTTCTACATACTATACTATACTATACATACATACATACATATATACAGTATTTATTGAAACAGTTATACCAACAACAAAATATATACATTACGAGTACTTATACAAAATAAAATAAAATAAAATAAAATAAAATAAAATAAATTTTATATTATAATACAGATAGAAGTATAAAAATAAAAAATGATATTGAAAAATAAAATAAAAAAAAATAAAAAACAAACAAAAAAAAACATAGTATTTTGGCAAAGCATAACTCTCTTTAATTTAAAAGCCTACCACAACGGAAATTGAAATTGAAACACGGACCCACAACAGCAACATACAACAACTGACTTTCGAATTTTATCGAAAATATTTAATCATTACGTGATTGTAAGACATGCGCAAAGTCATCAACATTATTCTATTAATACTTTGGAAAAAAATAATTAATTTCTATACAAAAAAAAATAAATTATTTAATCAAAATTTTCAATTGATTCAGAAAAAGAAAATTAATATTAAAAATTTTCTTAAAACTTTCTTTATTCATTAACCAAACAAAACACAACAAAAAGTTGGACGAATTCCGTCTTGAAATACAGAGGAGGGATCAGGAAATCTTGGCCATGGCGGCCAAAATGAAAACATTGGAAGAACAACATCAGGTAACTAATTGCAAAAGACAACAAACAAACAAAAGTATTGGACAGACTATATTATTGTATAAACATACCATATGTAGTAATTAATCGTATCAAGTCAAGTAGTATTATTTGCTATTGTATCATATCTTAGACAAGTACCTTTAAAGTAGAAAGAGAGGAAAACATTGTTAAAATTAAAACAAATAATTATTTTTAGGACTATCAGAGGCACATTGCAGTCTTGAAAGAGTCGTTATGTGCCAAAGAGGAACACTATAACATGCTACAGTCCGATGTTGAGGAGTTGAGAGCCCGACTCGAAGAGAAAAATCGTTTGTTGGAGAAGAAAAATCAGGGTACCATGCAGACCGTGCAGGAGCGTAATCGTTTAACAAGCGAATTAACAGAACTTAAGGATCATATGGAAATTAAAGATCGTAAAATCTGTGTACTCCAACGAAAGGTGGTGTTAAACAAACAACAAAGTCTCTTAATTCCCACTAAATAAGCCTCCCCCCATCCCACTTAATAATGGATGAAGTAAATGAGAAAATAAAATTTAAGTATCTATATTCGTAACTACGATAACATTTGGCTAAGACTTGAAACATTTATTTTCCCATTTACTGGTATCAATTATTTTTCTCTTAACTTTAATATAATATTGTGTGTGTGTAATTTTAATTAAATTTGTATCTGTATTTGTATCTGTATTTATATTTGTGTGTGTATATATGAAATATAGATTGAAAACTTAGAGGATTTGCTCAAGGAGAAAGATAACCAGGTGGATATGGCTCGTGCACGGTTATCGGCAATGCAAGCTCATCATAGCAGTTCGGAGGGCGCTCTCACAAGTCTCGAAGAGGCCATTGGCGATAAAGAAAAGCAAATGGCTCAACTGCGAGAACAGCGAGATCGTGCCGAACATGAAAAACAAGAAGAAAGGGAACTGCATGAGCGTGAAATTGCCGATTACAAAATTAAATTGCGTGCACTCGAAAGTGAAGTCGAAAAGCTAAATACTCGCCTTGAACGTGCCGTCACCGAACGTGAACGTTTAGAAATCAAGCTTGAGGCTTCACAAAGCGAATTAGGCAAATCGAAAGCCGAATTGGAAAAAGCCACCTGTGAAATGGGACGCAGCAATGCCGATTGGGAGACAACCAAACAGCGTATAGCACGTTTAGAACTTGAAAATGAACGACTCAAACACGATTTGGAACGTTCACAGGTACTCGCCTCATTCTCATTTAACTATCAGTTGCAAAAGAACTTATCATTTAGTTTCGTCAAATATTTATAACATAAATGTCGTTCAAAAACATGCTCTACATTTTACTTTTACTTTTTTTTTTTGATCAATTCGATTAACAAACAAAACTATTAAATTTAATGTGATAATTACTTATAAATGTTAAATCAATTCCCTCTTTATAATTGTGAATAATAATATTGTTATGTAGGATTATAAAAGAAATATTTTATTAAAAAAAAAAGAAAAAATAAGAAACAATATTCATTTATGATTTTCTTTTCTTTTTTTATTGAATTTTTTTACATGTACACATCATATATATTTACTCTCTCTCTCAACTACCTATAATAAATTCATCTAATAATATACTACTACTACTACTATTAATACTACTACTAATACTCCCTTATTACTACTACTACTACTACTACCATTTAAAAAAATTAGATGCAGCTAGAAGAACAAACCACTCTACATAAAGTAAGACATTTTTATGTAAAACACTACATATGATTTTATATGTTTGATTTTTCAATATTATTTTCTTTTCTGTTTTAAAAAACATTTTTAAATTTAAATTTAATTTAATTTATTATTTAACGATATAGAATTGTAAAATTCACTCAAATTGCCAGCAGGGAATATTTAGTTTCTTTAGATATTTAATAGAGAGAAAAAAAACAACCTCTAAACTCCAAACAACCAAACAATTCGAATATCCAGTATTATTCCCTGAAAAGCAAAAAAAAAAAAAAAAAGAAATCAATTCGCTGACCTAATCCAACCCCTTCTACTCTCCTTTCACTAGAGCACTACCATTGTTATTTTAAAACAACTCTTAGCCATAGTTTTTATAACTTTTGAACTCACACAAACAATACGTATATCGTCACCTAAAATGCAAACTGTTCTAAAATTTAATTTAATGTTTACGGAATTTGAAAAACGCCAAATCTTAAGACTTGTATTCCAGGATGAACAGATGTAGTTTTAAAATAAATATTTTAATGTTTTGCTTTTTTGCCTTTAAGTGACGATATATTGTTATTGTGTATTGGTATATTGTATGTCAAGAGTTTAAAAGTTTTGCACATTATCATCATCATCATCATCATCATCACCAGTGTTGTTATTACTAATGTTGTTATTACACATTGTATTACTTAGATAAGTATAGAAGTAGCGACCATAGTTATAAATTTTACTTCTAGTTCAGTTACTAGCAACAATTGAAACATTATTATCATCATTACCTATTATTACATTTTTATATTGCACTGTCCATAATTCTCCAAATCGAAGGTTTTGATTTAATAACAATAACAAGAAGAAAAAAAAACCATTTGAATTAATAACTGTTCAACTACAAAAAAAAATTTAATTACACTGCAAGAAAAAACGAAACTTTTACAAACCAGCTAGTAATCGCCCCTGTGTAATTTTTTTTCTCTTTTTGTGTTGAGAAAATGATATTCACTATGTCAATTTGTGTGTGTTTTTTTGTATAATTTTGTATGTTTCATTATTATGTCGTATGATTAATTATCTTGAACTCCAAAAAAGTATGCTACACATTATATTATGTACAGTTACGATCAAAATTGTAGGTCCAACAACGGAAATTTTATCTCATGAGGTAGTAATATAAACAATAAGAAAGAGGGAAAAATTCAATTAGATTGAATTATTGAGCACTTGATTTAAATTACGAGTGAAAAACAATTAGTTTTGGTCCAAAATTGAGGCATGTATGTATGTTTCTATGAGAAGTAATTTTAAACCTACAAATAGAAGCGTGTGGGAATAGTTTGTCAAAGATTTTTGCCAACAGATACTATCGTTTGTATAATTAACCCATAATGTAATTTTACATTCAAGGTGGTGAAAAAATATGCACCAATATTTAGAATATAATTCGTAATTAAAAGTATAAAAAATCGATCTCTTAGAAAACAATCTAAATTTTTTCATTTAACTAAAAAATTCGGTTTTCTATGTCATAGACTATTATTTAAAAAGTATGCGTAATACAGTGATCGCCTTAAGTGAGTCAACACTTTTGTTCTTAAGTATAAAACAGTTTTGTCCTTAAGTATAAAAAAGTTCCTTTATCATGAATTGTTTTTGTTTTAACATTTTATAAGTAATAAATAAACGTTTTTATTTTTGGAAATTTATTCGACTATTCTCATTTACTTTTCTCGCTATCCTAAGAAAATGAATTATTTCAGTGGTGTTTACTCACTTTTGGCGCTCAGTGTAGTTACTATTACATTTAACTTTTCCATTTCTAAAAAGGTTTACGATATAATCAACAATATTTGAGCTAATTAATATTTATAATCTGTATAATAGAAGTTATTGAGAACTAGCGATTATAGTATATTATTACGAAGATAAAAACTTTTTGAAAAGTTAAAATCAGTTTACTAAGGCAGTTGAATTTTAGTGGGTATTATACACGTCAGCTTTCTTATAGGCATATGGTATTATTTTCTTCTTTTGCGATATGCATAGAAACATTATTGTTTATTAAATTTATAATTAATTATATTCGCTAACCAAATAATTTCTTCAACAAGAAAACTTTTTATGTTCGAATTACAACAGGAATAAATTTAGTCACATATATACATAGCTAGGATATGTTTGTGTGAAGGAGAGAACCGTTGTTAGGCGAATGTATCCTCTGTAGTTTAAATCATGGTAGTTACAAGCCAGGAGATTTGGGAGGCTTAAAAGCTTTTTTTTCTAATATTTCTTGCAATATTTTACAATTTCTGTTTTAGGCACTAGGGCCCTGAGATCCGTATATCCGTATATATTCAATTGATTGGCGTGTGTATGACCTCGCACTTGTAATCATTTTGTTTTAACGTTTAAGGAGTTTTTTAAATACTCCTTGAGAGGCAAGGACAGTTAACCAATATTGGCTAACATAATCAAATTGGTTTTTGGAGAGATTTGTAAACTGAAAGCTTACAATATATTTTCAAGAACGAGCTTCTGCCAATTAACAAATATATTTCAAGGAGCATCAATTTCATAAAATTGATGAAATTTTCAAGCCAGACATGTATCAAGTTTATTGTCAAGATATTTAATGAGCTAGTGTTAAGGCACTAGTTGATTATTGATTCGATCGAAAGGACACGTGTCATTCCTGAACGTAATAATTACGTGAACATTTATTTGCTCATGTATCCTTATTCTCCAGAGTTCTAACCCAGCTGAAATCCAGCTGGTACCCATGCTTAGCAGGCGTTCTCATATTTGCTGACACAAGCGGCGTTATCAGTAAAGACAGAAAATGTGTATGAATAGTTAACAGCATATCAGAAGTACACACAGTTACTAATGTATACATACGGTTAACAAATTACAGAAGTTTTTTAACCAATCCGTTTTCGTTTAAAATATTTATAATTGTCTGACAATACAAATACTTTAGTAACTGTGTATACTTCTTATATGCTGTTAACTATTCATACATATCTTCTGCCTTTGCTGATAACACCGCTTCTGAACCAATGCAAAAGACCGCCTTAAAATCGAGGAAAATGTCAGACAATTATAAAAATTTTCAACGTAAACGGATTGGTTAAAAAGTTTCTGAAATTTGTTAACCGTATGTATACTTTTGTGGCTGAGTGTATATATTAAATATAAAACGGGTACAAATAGTGTATGGTGCTAGCCTGCAGTACATCTGCTGTAATCGGTTGGGAAACCACTTCCATAATTACAAGCGTTCCGCAGATAATTTAAATTGCTAAACTCGAACGCTTGAGAACGTATTTCGAATGCCCAAATTGATGGCCCGGAATGTAACTGTTATCATTTAAAATTGCCATCAGCGTTGATATCAGCTGTTCTTCAAAAAGTTTATACACTGTTGGTAATAAGCTTTTGAAGCTATACGATTGCAGTTTAATCACACGTTTACGGTTCTCGGGTAATCAGCAAAAAGCAAAGCAATTTGAATTTCGAAAAAGGATCTTACTTTTTACTGAAAAGTATATTGTTAAATGCTTTTTATAATCACAGATGTTTTTAATTCTACAGAGAAAAGCTCTATTTAATTAATTATTTTACTTCATTCAATTAAAAAAGAAATATAAAGGAACACCGTTATATTAGATAGTTTCATCATAACTGTACATAATAGAGAAACTATGTATGTGTAGACTAATTACAATTCATAAATAATAAAATAACAAAATAGTTTATAATTAAAAAAAGAAGTACCCCCGGTAAAATACATTGTACTAAAAAAGCACTTTCTTAACGCCTTACAGTCGGTACAAAAATTATTGCATGAATCTGGAAAAATATCGGTAAGTTGTGTTAGAAACTAGAGGCGATTCTAGTAGTTTGTACTTAAATGAACAACTCAAACACAAACAAAGTTTTATCAACACACAAATTTAAATTCTTTTAAAAAGTTTTGTTAATATTTTAATTTTATTTTTTTTAATAAATCTTAAGTATTAAAACAAATTAAAAGCGTTGTCGAATGCACACTATACTGTTCAAATATATTTTTTGTATTTTCGTAAAAAAAAAATGTTTTTATTGTTGAAGTTTATAAAGTATTTTAAACGTTTCTGTATATTTGATAAACTTTAAAGGCGAGTTTGCTTTAATTAAATTAAATTAACACTTTCATTAGATTTCTCGTGTTTTATCAGATCTGGCCATAAGCAAAGATAAACTCGTCTTAATAAATTTTTATACTCTATTGCATACAAATTTATTTTCCTGCTGGAATTTCTTTTTTTCTATATACAAGTTTTTTTTCTACTAATCAGTTGCAATTATTTAAAAAAAAAAAATATTACAAACAAATTTGAAACTGAAACTAATAAAAATAAATTTTAAATTCTTAAAATCTTCGAAAAAAAAATAGACAACATTTGGTCGCACAACATTAACAACTTCCCAAGAGTTGGATCGAGCACAAGAGCGCGCTGATAAAGCAGCTGCCGAACTAAGACGTACCCAAGCCGAGCTCAGAGTTACTCAGGTACCAAAAGACAGTTCTTTGATATCATCAAACGCTTCATATACTACTCTTTGTTTTTTTTTTATACTTAAACTTTTTATTTTTTGATTATCATACTTTTTCTTTTCATAAATTTGAATGTATTTTATATCAAAAAAAAACGATTATTTTTTCTTTATCGAAAACATATTTTTGTTAAGACTTGAAAGTGGTGTTAATGTGATATGATCATTGGATAAGACTATTTCTATACAACTATTATACCATATATTGTATTTGTAAAAAAAAATTAAAACTTAAAAAAATTTTATCAGTTGAATTACATGTGCTTCTTGTTATAATTTTTATAAGGCATCATAATGTAATTTATATGAAATATTTCAAACACTTACTTACTTTACACACAAATTCTCAAAATCTTTTCAAATACTAACTAACTAAACACCAATATATACATACATAAAAACGAAAAATTCAAAATAATACATCCGATCAATAACAGCAACACCACCGCCATATTAATCAATACAATAACATACAGCTTCTGTCAAAATTTACAGATACCATCATATAAAAGTGGTATTTATTTTCTGTTTTTTAATTTTTAAATAAAATTTATTAAAAATTAAGTCAGACAAGTTGTAAGCATCTCGGAGGCAAGTCTATAATATTATGTATGATTTTGAAATTTATTAATGAAAAGCGTTATTATGGTACACAATTAGTATAGTCTTCTTTCAATTCAAACAGCAAAGCCAACAACTTTTAGAGCGAAACTCTAATATGGTATACAGTGAACTCGCGAAAACGTATACCAATAACAACACTTTTTCACGTTGACTATTCAAAAACATGAACAAAAGTTGAAACCTCTAAAACGAGGATTAAATTTTTAAGGAATTTTTTTTTATTTAAGTTTATAAATTTAGAGAATCGCCGTATAAAACTCATCATCTCTTTGTTTTACTTTAGTTTACCAAACAAAAACTATCGCCAACGTGAACAAAATCGAAATCATAAACACCCTATGCAAAAATTAATTCAAGTTTCTGCGAGTTCACGGTATTTCTATACAAACTATCTTTGATTTACTTTCCTACACAAAACGTTTTATATTTTTTGCGAAGACAGAAGGTCGGACTTATTTACATACAGATGTATACCATATGTAGTTATAAATACTAGGACTTGCTTTTAAAGACTTTATGTTCCGTAGGGAATTTGACGAATAATTTTGTTAAAAATGTGTTAACAGAAATATAACACTTTGTAGTGAAAGGATACCATAATCGAATATCAGCAATAATTATATGATTTGTTTACTTTTTATTCTAGGAATAATAAGTATTAGTTTTGAAAGCAATCGACTAATTTTTTCGAGTACTTTGCTGATATCTTTAATGATTACTTTGTTCCAAATAAAGTCGTATAAAAAGAAGAAATGTTTTTATTTTAAAAGGATGTAAAATCTATCTGAAGTGGCAATAATTTGTTTTAGGTGCAGGAAATTAGAATTGTTGTGCTGCAACAGTTATTTTCAAGCTATCTTTTTCAGAAACCGTTTTTCCTTGTCTACAGAGCGACGTTTATGGCATCCAATTATATTTTTTATGGATGTTACCAAATCATTTCCATTAAAAAAGGATAAAAGGATATATTTTGTAGAGTTCTCAGCCGTATGTTTCCTGTGCAAACAGTGATGCTATTTTTTAAATTTTAGCCAATTAATACATATATTTAATGGTAATAATAAACGAATGGTGAAAAAACAAATTCTGTAAAGCTCTAATTTGAACTAATTAACTAAATTTAATTAATTGTCAACAAGGTATTACATCAGAACACTTTCTAGATATTGTATGAAACAATACACTCGGCATTCATTAGAAGCATGATCCTAGGGATTAATAGAAACTTTTTTATTGAACCTCTCTACTCCACAATCTAGGAGGCGAGTAAATCAAATATATATAAACAGTTTGATTTATTAAGGTTTCTAATGTAGATGTTAATTATATGAAGGCAATCTTTACAATCGTTCCACACCAAATGACGTTCATAATTTGATTAAGAATTTAAATGAAATAAAAATTAAGAAACTAAGGAATAATTTAAATTTGTCATTCAAATGAATAAAAAGGATATAAAATTATTTATTTTTATCCTTTATACAGATTAGAACAAATCTACTTTCTTTTGAATTTTATTCCATTCAATCAAATGGATTAAAAATAGTAATTGTTTTATAAATTATTGTATGGTCTTATAGATTTGCCAGCCGAAAGATAAAATCATGTTTTAATTACATCAAAATAATGAAAACTATAAACAGAATTCAAATTTTAAAATCAAAAAAGTCGGATAAAATATGTTGTCTAGCAGAAGCTGTTCATTGGAGATGGCATTTTTCGATCCTCTTCCAAAGAGCTTTCCATCAGCCAATATCATTTCTTTGATCACTTATCAGTATCAAACTTTTTATCAGCCAGACTTTGATCGTTATATACACACTAACATTTCCGATCATTCTTTATAATCTTTCAGTAACTTACTTTTCATAAGCATTTCTGGAGAATAAAAAAAATAAAAACATTTTTCATATTATAAATTAGCATAAAACTGTATCGACTTTTTTTAAGTCAGCTGTAGTTTTATAGGGAATGGTAAATGTTTTGAATTAATTGAGGTTTTTTAACCGAACGGTATACAAAAGCTTTGTTTTATTAAAATTCTATGATTAATTTATGGCTTACAGTACGTTATAATAATTTTCAATTAAGAAACTTATAAAAGGTGAATAAAATGTTCGTTAACAATTAAAATAATGTTGAAACTCTGATTATACTCCACAATGATAGACGTATTGTTTTTATTTTTAATTGATAATATATTCTAATAAATAATAAATAAATAAATAATTATAAAATTTCAAGACACAATGAATAATAACTTGTAAGTGACGTCAGTGTCTGTAATCTTTCAACGTTTATGGCACAAAAAGTGACCTTCATATCTTTCTATCTATCATGATATCTTTCTAACTGCGAGTATGCTCAACAATGACTTCAATATCATGCATATTTGTGTATATTTTCAGCCAATTACCCTAAGCGTCCTCCGGCGGCAAACGTTCAACTCAGAATTATGTACTAAATTATGATTTCAATTGTTTAGTTTTACAAGATCTTAAAAAATTTACCTTAAAATAATAGACGAGATGAAGTTTTCAAAAACTTTAGTTATTTGAAGACAAGGATAGCAGAAAATGCATATTTTATAATGATTAGTTTTATTTAAAATGTGGAGTTTTGACAAAAGCTGTTTTTATACACGAAAAACAAAATAATGAAATTAAAATATATATACTACATATGTATATAAAAAGTATTATTCATATACACAGTAGATAATTAAAAACAATATTTATAAAAAAAAGGTTTAAAATTATATTTTTTAATTTAAAAATTTTCTTTCTTAATTTTTACTTTCATAACATAACTAACCCGTTATAATAAAACTGTCGATTGACATAATATTATTTAAATATACTTTATACGAATACAAAAAAAACAAACTATGAAACCAAATCTCAATTATCTATTATATCTATTGCTTGCATTCACATACTTGTAGGGCGAAACAGATAAACGTTTTGTGAGTAATTGCTTCCAACGAAACCAATCTAATCCAAGTTAATACATCATTTTAAATGCAAAATATCCGATTTGTTCTTTTTTTTCTCTCAAACAGAAAAATAAAAGCATTTAAATTTTAAATATTTAAATTCCTTGTTAAATTTTAACCATTTAAACTAACATAACATAATATACATACATACATGTACATCATCATACTTACTCAACTACATACTACATACTCTACTACATACTTAAATATAATAAATGTACATACATACATATTTATAAACATACATACATACATATATGAAAAGAAACTTAAAGAAAACATACATAAAGTATTTCAGCCATTTTATTGTTGAATTGAAGTTTTATTTTTTATCAAAAGATTTAACATTGCCATTCGATATACGATTTTCGAATCATCAAACAATTAAATGCTTTGCGAAGAACATACAAATTGCAATAAATGTTTTATATATTTTCCATTTAATTCATTTCAACTTCATTAAAGAAATTGTGCTTTTTCTGATTATAAGTGAAATCATGTCGCCCGCCAATCACATCAATTATTAACTTGTACGCTGATTCGATAAATTTTCACACCAACAATGCTTAGTGATTGTATCAACTTGTTTATCATATTTGAATGTATATTTTGCGATTTTTTAGCATCAAATAATTTAATTACACACAATAAGTTATAACTCTCGATTTGAGGCTTCGATTATTAAGTGTTTTCATTCAGTTATAAAAAAAAATATAAGATAATTAGATTAGACTACAATCAAAAGAAATAACTGAATTCGTAGTGAATTGTGGTAACTTGCAATATTAGATAAAGAAATTACTAGGATCAGAAGATGAGTTATTACAGAACAGGATAGTGGTGCACAATATATGTACGTCGATGTTTTAAAAACACCCGATGTAATTTATCATCGACATCGATAAAAAATATCGATATTGTCTTTATTGATCAACATCGATAAAAAAATATCGATGTTTTTTATCCGATGCATCCAAGTTCCAAACTTAAAACAAATACAATATGCCATATATAATCAACCTGGTAGGTAGTGTGTTGGCTTATTAGACGTAAAGCTCTGGGTTCGTATCCTCGGTCAGACATCAAAATGAAATATAAAAAAATATTTCGTCGGTGACTTCCTCTCAGCAGATTTCTGGCAAAAACTGTGAGAGTAAATAAACGTGCCATGAAAAAGTTTCTCAAAAATTTGCCGTTCGGAGCCGACGTTAAACTTAGGGCCCGCCACTCATGTATAAAATTAACGCACACAACATGAGTGGTGTGAGAAGCTAGGCCGTAATCCAGACTGAAGGGTTGTAATTACCAATTATGTATGTATGTACATATGTATATATAATCAACCCCTAAATGTAATCAAACATTTTGTAAATACATTCTTGGAGACAGCTCACGTGCAGTTGACAATATGGATAGATTAACAAGGGGCATCGAGATCATAAAAGTACTCTTTACTTGATCCCTAGACAGTACGAATAAACTTTTCAAAATGCTTAGCAACAACTCTTTTAAGAGTGGAACAATGGGGAAACTCGAAATATGTGCTCAATTCATGTTGAGCATGAATTACAGAGAACGTGGCATAATAATACTATTTGACAGTCAGGCCTTCATCAGAGCTTTTAAGAAGTTGGCTGGAATAGAATGAAAAGATAAATAAGCTAGGAAGCAATCAGATGAGATCAAAAGGAAAGCTTCTATGCCGCTTATAAGATCAGAACCTTTCAGTGGAATAGGAAGAGCGGAATGGAAGGGTATACCAAGCGAAAAGAAGGATGAAGAGAGAGAATGAGAGAGAGCGGCGAACACTCTTCTCAAATCAAACGAGTTGGAAACTATTTAAACTTTTGGTCGATAATTACAATGAGAAATGATTGGAATTATGCATCAGGCTATTGAGAAAAAGTCTGAAGATAGTAAGCAGCATTTTAACAGATATTGTAGACTCAAGGTAGGAGGTGTTTTAGAGGTCAATTCAAGAGGAGAATGAACTACCAAAACATATACTCTGAATTTGTGCGACTTTAATACATCCGAAAAGGAAACATATTCGTATTTATCAAGCAATAGGCAGGGAGTTTTCCTTACTGACAACAGCAGTACAACATTTGTATAGGAAAATAAAGGAGAATTGTAGGTCTTTGGCGAATAATTGAAAACACAATTGAAGTATTGCAATCAATAAACATTATAATTAGTGATAAACTGCCAATCTTAAACAACACTCTATAATCCAAGTAATACTGCATTATCTAGACACAATGCAGTGTACAAATGCATTTTAAAGCCTCAAATGAATCGAGAGTTGTTTTCTTTTTTTTTTCTTATCTTTCTTTCAGTTTTTCACTACAGTTATACTTTTACTTGTATAAAAATAATTTTCCATTATTCTCTTCATTGAATCGCTTAGTTTGTTTGTGTATTCGTTATGTTCTATGTATTCATTAAGGCTGCACTACTTATTTTCCACCACTATTGAAATTGTTTACATGCAAATTATTATTATTTTTCTTTTTCTTCTTTTCTTCTTATACGTGTTATTCGTAAATGTTTTATTTGCCTTTTCTTCGTATTGTAATAAGAATCGTAAAAACATTTGATTTTCCGCGTCATTTATCCAAACACGCCTAATGCATAAATCGTATCAGCATTAACAGGCATTTCGTTCGCTCGTTCGTTCGCTCGTTCATAAATACATGCAAATTTCGTGTATAAAATGTCATATACAACTTCATTTAAGTTATAGTCGCTAAATCGCTTTAATTTGTAGTCGTTTTTCTGTCTGCCTCTAACTATCTCTATCTCTCTAACTGTCTATCCTCTCTTTGTGCATTTATTTCGAATTCACGATTAACGTTTTTTTAGTTCAAGTGTGAAAATGCTTAATTTGGAATTTCGTTTTTCTTTCGCTCGCGAAATTTTTAGTCCGATGCCGAAAGAGCTCGCGAAGAGGCCGCTGCTCTGCAGGAAAAACTGGAAAAGAGCCAGGGCGAGGTGTATAGACTGAAGGCTAAACTGGAAAATGCCCAAGGTGAACAGGAAAGTTTGCGACAAGAGCTGGAGAAAGTTCAGGGAGGCATTTCACGTATACATGCTGATAGAGATAGGGTAATAAACATACATATCTTTTATCTTTTCCCCTATATCTGTAGTTTTATTTGACTGATTATTAATTGTGTTAATTTCTTAATTGAAAGGCCTTCTCGGAGGTGGACAAGATGAAGGAGGAAATGGAACGTACCCAAGCCACTTTGGGTAAAGCACAATTACAGCAAGAAAAACTACAGAATGCTTTGGATAAGGCACAAAATGAAGTGGATCACTTGCAGGAGAAACTGGATAAGGCCAGTGCGGATAATCGTCGTTTGGTCTTAGAGAAGGAGAAACTTACGTATGACTATGACAATTTGCAATCGCAACTGGACAAAGCTTTAGGACAAGCCGCACGTGTGCAAAAGGAACGGGAGACGCTCACTTTAGATACAGACAGAATACGCGAAAAACTTGAAAAGGTCCAGGTAAGCATTGCCACCAACATTTCATATCCGTAATTGTAATCAATCTTCCAGAGATATACATATATATCAAGCATATGAGTATACCATATTAAAATATGTACATGTAGAAATCACTTAACATCTCAAAAAATAAATATCCACAGTAAGAAGCTGTCCTTTTCACCTGTAAATATTTAACTGATCTTATCATATTATTTATCCATTCTACTTACTATCTCCATCTAGTGTATCATATATATGTATGTGTTATTGTATCTAAACATCTATTTTATAATACTCTATGTTGTATACATACATAAATACATATGTACATACATACATACATACATATGTATATGTTTGTATCTATGTTGTTCTACTATATATGTATATTGTAATCTATACGTTGTACACAACTGTTATTTTGAATCTAATGAAACCCCAAATGTAGATACAACTGGCTCGAGTCCAGAAAGAACGTGATCAATTCTCCGATGAATTAGAAACTCTGAAAGAACGTTCGGAATCATCACAAACACTGCTTCAGAAAGCAGCACGCGATCGAGAGGCGATGCAAACCGATTTGGAAGTTCTCAAAGAACGTTACGAAAAATCACATACCATACAGCAGAAACTCCAGGTAATTCCCAACCTCTACGCTTTTGTAGAAACCCATTCTCCTTCCCAGTACAAAACAGAAACAAACAAAACTAAAAACTTTTCAAAACAAGTTTGAAGACTTTAAAGAAACCTAAACGAAGTAAGAAATGCATGTGATTACTGCAAACAATTGGCTGTTTGTTAGTTGTAGCTTTTCAAAATTTTCAATAATTGCCTTCAAAATTTTAGTACAATATAATGGACTCCACCACCCTACTCTCTTCATGCCTTAATTTAATTCAAATGAACTTTCTTATCCCTTTCTCCCTCCTTCGACTAACAGATGGAACGTGATGATGCCGTCACTGAAGTGGAGATACTTAAGGAGAAATTGGATAAAGCTCTTTACGCCAGTCAAAAACTTATTGACGAGAAGGATACTTCAAATAAGGAATTCGAAAAGATGTTGGAGAAATACGATAGAGCTCAGAATGAGATCTACCGCCTTCAATCTCGCTGTGATACAGCTGAAGCGGATCGGGCTCGTTTGGAGGTCGAAGCAGAGCGTTCCTCACTGGCCGCTTCCAAGGCCAGAGAAGATCTGCGTAAACTTCAAGAGGAAAGTACACGACTACAAGAAGCCTGCGATAGAGCGGCGCTACAACTTAGCCGAGCAAAGGAATGTGAGGATAATGCTCGAGCTGAGCTTGAACATCATAGGGAACGCTATGATAAAATACAAACTGACCTACGCCGTACTCAAGGCGAGAAAGAACACTTGCAGTCAGAGCTCGAACGTGTTAGTTATGAATTGGAGAGAGCGCACGCGGCCCAAAGTAAGGCCAGCGCTAGCGTGGAAGCTGCAAAAGATGAAGCTGCTCATTATGCTATTGAACTGGAAAAAATGCGAGATCGTTATGAGAAGAGCCAAACAGAACTCAGAAAACTTCAAGATACCGATACATTTGGACGAGAAACTCGCCGGCTTAAAGAAGAAAATGAACGCCTACGAGAGAAATTGGACAAGACACTTATGGAACTCGAAACGATACGAGGCAAGTCGCAATATGAGTCAGAAACCTTTGAGAAATACAGAGATAAGTACGAGAAAATTGAAAACGAAATTGCCACCATGGAGTCGAAACTGCACGAAACTTCTCTACAACTTGAATTGTCCAAAGGAGAGGTCGCCAAATTGCTGGCCAGTCAAGAGAAACAACGTAGCGAATTGGAAAGAGCGCACATTGAAAGAGAAAAGGCCAGAGATAAACACGAGAAGCTTTTGAAGGAAGTAGAACGTTTGCGTTTACAACAAGCCTCTGCAATCAGTCCAGCAGATTCAGTGCGCACAGCTTCATTATCGGCGGGAGAAAGACAAGAAATCGATCGACTAAGAGACCGCTTAGAAAAGGCTTTGCAGTCTCGAGATGCCACCGAACTGGAAGCGGGACGCCTAGCTAAAGAACTGGAGAAAGCTCAAATGCATTTGGCCAAACAACAAGAAGCCAACGAATCAACCCGCATTGAATTCGAACGGATGTCTGCCGAGCTGGGCCGACTACACGACCGATTGGAAAAGGCCGAAGCTGAAAAGGAAACTCTAAGACAGTCGGCCAGAAATGGCGGTGCCGATAAACCTCATCCTCAACTCGAAAAACATATGCAACAGCTGGAATCTGACTGCAAGCAGTTGTCAATCGAAAGGGAACAATTAGTACTTCAATTGGAAAAGAGCCAGGAAATCCTAATGAACTTCCAAAAAGAATTACAAAACGCAGAAGCAGAACTCCAAAATGCCCGAGAAGAAAACCGCAAACTACGCAACGGTCAACCCGTGGCACCAGCCGCACCTGCCGAAATACAAGCCATGCAAAAGGAAATACAAATGTTGCAGCAAAAACTCCAAGAGTCCGAAAAGGCATTACAAGCGGCCGGAACTGCCAATCAAAGTGGAGCTTCACGAGAAGAATTGGAACACTGGCGTAAAGTTATCGAAGCCGAAAAGAACAAAGCCGATATGGCTGATAAGGCTGCCCAAGAAATGCATAAACGTATACAGGTAAATAAACACCTACGCTCTGAAAATCAATAACAATTTCCGAACTCTTTTTAATCAACCTTTTAAAATTCTTTAATAGATGATGGACCAGCATATTAAGGAACAGCATGCTCAAATGCAGAAAATGCAACAACAGTTGCAACAGCAAGCACAACAACAACAGCAACAACAACAGCAAATACAACAACAACAACAACAACAACAAGCACCTGCGAACACACAAGAAATACAACAACTCAACCAAGAACTTGAAAAAGTTAAAGGTGAACTACAAGCTGCCACAACACAAAGAGATCAATTCCAACAACAATTGGAGATCTTGGTTGAAGAGCTTCAAAAGAGTCAGGTATACACATTTTACATGTCAAATTGTATATAAAGTGTGCCACGACATACATGCATAAATTGTCACTTCTTTTAATTATCCATTTAGGTTGCCAATCAAGAACAAGCGAAACAATTACAAGCTGCCCAACAACAAATTCAACAACTACAGCAACAAATACAACAAATTAGCCAAGCAGGAGGAGCAACCGCTGCTGCCAGCGAAGCACAAAGACAACAATTGGAACAGCAACAGAAACAACTCGAAGAGATACGCACTCAAATCGATAATCAAGCGAAGGCAGTCGAAAGCGAACGGAAAATTATCGAAGAGCAACGGAAACAAATCGAAGCGAAACGCAAAGATATTGAAGAGAAAGAGAAGAAAATGGTCGAATTCGATGTCCAACTGCGCAAACGAAAAGATCAAGTGGATCAATTAGAAAAGTCACTGCAAGCACAAGGAGGTGGTGCAGCCGCTGCTGGAGAACTCAACAAGAAACTTATGGAAACCCAAAGACAATTGGAAGCGTAAGTTCAACATTAATTTCTTAATATCTCAACTCAGCTCAACTCTAAACAACAACTTTCTCTTTTTTCCCTTACAGCTGCATCAAAGAACTACAAAATACAAAAGAAGACAACAAAAAGCAAACAGCGGAAACCGAACGATTACTCAAATTGGTTCAAATGTCTCAAGAAGAACAGAATGCCAAAGAAAAGACAATTATGGACTTGCAACAGTACGTCCACTTTCAATTATTCTTTTCGTAAATTATTTATTTCTTTACTTATTTCTGCTACCTTCAATTATCTTTCTCTTGAAACATACAATACGATGAGATCGGTTACGTGTGTTAATAATTCATAACTTTTTTTTCTCTTCTTCATTGCAGAGCCTTAAAGATTGCCCAAGCAAAAGTCAAACAAGCACAAACACAACAACAACAACAACAAGATGTAAGTTATAATATCAGATTTAAGACATTTTAATAATAGCAACTTTGGCGAAAACTTCCTCTCTTCTCCTGAACTACAACGATGAACTTTGTTAAAAGCATTTAGTTTTTTTATGATATTGTATTAAATGTAATTTCTGGAGTTCAATGACTGACTTGCTTATATTTTTATGGTATTGTTGCCAATTACTTTCCTCCAAAGAAAGAAAAACAATTTTTCCTACATAGTTTTAAACAATGCCTCTTAACACATGGTAGCCAATACAATATATATTTTTGTTGGGTCTTCATACTAATACGGGAACAACAAAAGCAACAACTGACTGCCAAAATTTCACTTAACAAACTTTTTATAAATTGAAATAAAAACGAATAAAAAACGAAACGAAAATAAATTTTAGTCATGAGAGAATTCATTAGATTTTACAGAAAAGTTACTCAGATTAGATGATATCACTACTAAATATTAAAACAAAACTGTTTTCTCATTCAATTGTTGATGACACAATGCCTCTTGTATAAACTATTTGACTTTTTAGTCAAACAGCAATGGCCATTTTTGAATGATTTGAAGAACATTTGAAGTCTGGTGAATTCGTGATTTCATATGATTTCGCAGAGAACTATAAATATGTTATTCACTATGAATGGTATTGAGCTGTACCATCAATTGTTACAGCAGTGTCGAATCTACTCTTCAATGTTTTTAATGTGTCCTCGTGATCATTTTTGCTACTATAAACTATTTCAGTTTCTTTACAATGGTTCTTTGCCCATCGGAATAAAGCGTTCGCATCTAAGTTACTAACCTTGGTGCAAATTTCATCCAAATCGGAAGACATCGATTTTAAAAATTGGGTCACTTGACATGAAATTGCCCATAAGTATATCACATTAGTAGACTACGTATAGAATGAATATCGATGCTACCATTTTTATAGGAAATGTATGTACGAATATAAACCGAACTGAGAAAAATAGATGTTCCACTAAAAATAATACGCAGCAGCTAAGAGGGGTGCCTGTGCATGGTATTACATGAAGGAACCGTTGGTATAGAAAAGTTGCTTGATTACGCGGATAATATATGTGTACTCATCCAGAGACTCCGTGATATACAAAGAAAGCTTATTCTAAAGTTAAATAAATTTCACCCCAGGATAAAAAGAGTTAAACTAAAGATATGCGAATTAATTTCAGAACAAAAGAGCTCGAAACAAAAGAACATCGTGTAAAAGAATTTCAATATCTGGGTAGCATTATTTCAAAAAGCTATGGGAGCTGAATAAATGTAAAGTAGAATTGATGTACATAGCATTTATGCAAACGCTCTGGAAATAGCTCTCAAACACGTACAGAGTCGGAGAGAAGTTATATACTTTCATGGCCTGTGTTCACTTCGCACTTCCTAATGGTTGTGAGTCTTGATTTATTATAAGTGCATCGATTTCTTAGAATATTCTGGTCACGCATAAATGGAAAAAATACGCAATGGATAAAATACGAGATATACACAAAAGAAAATTTGGGTGGTACAGATTTAATTCCCTCTTGCATCGTTATTCTTCATTCTGTTTTTTATTATTTTGGAATGTTGTTTGCCAGAGATGTTACTGGTTTGCTATGTTTTAAATATACGGAAAAAATATAGAATTAAAACTTTCTCAATTGCGCTAGAGTCCATTCAAATCAGAAACAATTGCCCACCGAAATCTTTAGGTTTTCATATTATAAATAAAGGAACAAAAATATACTTCTTTTTACTCAATTAACATAGCTTTTTTTATAAGTAAAACTGAATAAAAAATAATTATTATTTATGCAAAGAGGTCTCTCTAACATATTCTAAATTATTTTTAACATATGTACATATGTTGGTATTACAAAAATACTGATTTTATTAATATTGAAGAATACAATACTATGTTTTATTCCGCCCCTACACGTTGCGATTAATTGTACACCATGATGAATTAACGGTTGATCGTCTTCTTCACTTATTTACTTATAAATTGTTATTGTAGTATTGGTATCGTATTGGTCGACGGTTGAATGAAAATCAGAATTTTTTGATCTTCAACCCACCGAACGACGATCAACCAGCCATTCAACATGACAATTGTATGCCCAAAATTAAAAAGTTGTAAAGCCAGTCGCATTAGATTAGCTGACATCTGTAATGCTCAGAGAAACACACTGTTGAAGAAGTGATTCCCTTTTCAAATCAAGTTTTTCTTAATTGAATTATAACTGAACTCTTTAACAAAAAATATATGTATATAAATAAAAGTAAAGTGTAAAAAAGACAAAACATTGCAAAAATATATTAAAATTGTCACATATTCCCAAAATTAATAAAATTAAATTAAACAATGCCATTGAAATTGCAACTCAGTACCAATTCAGTAATTTCGAAGCGACAGACTGAATAGAAAGTAGAAATAACACAAGAATATTGATATTTGAACGCTAACAGGCCATAACTGAACTAATGTTGTATTGTATATACAATTTATCAATTTAAAATAAAATGAATCCAATAAAAATAATTCAATTCATTTTCTTTTCTTTACAGGCTGGACCAGCTGGATTCTTAAAGAGCTTTTTCTAAACATAATTATTAAATTACTAAGCATAATAAAAATTACTATCTCTCTCTCTCTCTATCTCTAAATCTCTCTACACTAACTACACTACAGTTTACAGTTTCTACTATATATATTTGTACATTTGTTGTTGTTCTTTGCTTATACTTTTTTCAAATCATTATCAAAGAAAAAAAACCCAGTATTTACATATACATACTCTAAAATCTAATCTTCAAGCTAAAATTAAAAAAACAAAAAACAAAAACAAATCTAAAAGTAAAAAAAAATAAAAAAAAATGAAAAACTAAAATTAAAAATATTTTTTCTACTATTTATACATAATTAAGAACCTCTCTAATATTGCTAACAATTGCTTTACATTTAATTAATTTAATATATTTGTATTCAATTTAAGTTCAACCTAATATTGTTATGAATTCTTTTCAATCATTTATCTATCATTTATACAAAATATTTTTTATTTCTAAATTTAGTATAAAAAAAAAATTGTGAATTGTGCCCACAGATGATTTGGTCATGATATATATAAAAAAATTAAAAAAAAGGAATGCAAATATACTTATAAATTAAAAATCATAATGTGATGTCATTCATAACTCAAATAACTCATAATTCAACTATAAATAAAATTATTTGTCAAATAAATTAAATAATAAAGCAGCATATATACTAAATAAATAAAATTAATTAATAAATATATAAAATATATAAAAAGAGTACTAAATAAGTTTAGTAAAAAAAATAACTAAATAATAAATAAAATAAATAAAAATAATTATAATAAAGCATTACCA